>CM062292.1:201883148-202547120 GCA_031216915.1 Pictodentalium vernedei
ACGATTAGCCATTGTGCATAAGTATGTGACCTTAAACACCAATAAATAAATATTAAATAATATGGAGCCATCTAGCTATGGTACCTGCACTAAAGAATAAAGAACAAATATGGGCTTCCAGCACTATACCAGTTAATTGCATATGGCTTGAGTAAACTCACATCAAATGAATAATTAGAGGCCCCATGGGGCCTGAAGTGCTCATCTTGAACATGACCTGATATAAACAGAGTCAAAGAATGAATCTACCAGGTACATGACCTGATATAAACAGAGTCAAAGAATGAATCTACCAGGTACATTAAGCAATCAATCTCCATAGGATACATTGTCAATCCTTGAGCCCCTCAGCAGTGACTAAAATAGTCCAAGCATCATGCCTTTTCTTCAGTTGATCATAACGTAAAAAGTGGAGGTCCCCTATGGAGACCTGTGATACAACCTATGTGTATTAATCTCAGTTACACACCTCTAGGGGGTACTTAATAAACTAGAGATGCTGTTTACCAAATATGAAACCATTCATTTTGGTGGACCTGAAGAAGATTTTTAAAGAAATTTGCTCATATTGCACTAAGTTAAATTTTGAGCTACCATTGGGAGCCCAAATATTAACCCAGGGACCTGATTTGAACAAACTTGAATCTGGGATCTGAAGGAGAAGATTTTTTAAGAAATTTTCTCATATTGCACTAAGTTAAAATTTCGGGCTACCATTGGGGGCCCAAATAATAACACAGGGACCCAATTTGAACAAACTTGAATCTCCCCCCCCCCCCCCCCCCCAGAAATGTTGTATACCAAACACAAAAGCATTCTGACTGGTGGATCTGGAGAAGATGATTTTTAAAGAAATTCCCTCATATTGCACTAAGTTAAAATTCAGGCTCCCATAAAAAAAGCCCAAATATTAACCCATGCACTCCATTTGAATGAACTTCAATCTGATCCCCCCTAGAGATGTTGTATACCAAATATAAAACCTTTTGGATTGGTGGATCTGAAAAAGAAGATTTTTGAAGAAATTTCCTCATATTGCACTAAGTTAAAATTTGGGCTACCATAGGGAGCCCAAATATTATCCTAGGGACCCGATTTAAACAAGCTTGAATCTGCCCCCCATAGAGATGTTGCGTACCAAATATGAAAGGATTCTGACTGTTGGATCTGAAGAAGAAGATTTTTAAATAAATTTTCTCATATTGCAATAAGTTAAAATTCAGGCTCCCATAGTGAGCCCAAATATGAACACAGTCACTCAAATTGAACAAACTTGAATCTCAACCCCCCCCCCCCTCCCAGAGATGTTGCATACCAAAGGATTCTGATAGGTTGATCTGAAGAAGAAGATTTTTAAAGTAATTTCCTCATGTTGCAATGTTAAAATTTGGGGCTACCATAGAGAGCCCAAATATGAACCCAGGGACCCGATGTGAACAAACATGAATCTGACCCCCCATCCCACCCCTAGAGATGTTATATACCAAATATGAAAGCATTCTGACTGGTGAATCTGAAGAAGAAGACTTGTAAAGATTATTCCCCATATTGCCCTAAGTTAAAAATTTGGGCTCTTGTATTGAGTCCAAATATGAACCAGAGGCTCACCAAGCTCAAGTTATCAAAAGAGATAAGTGTATCAGTAAGTGATCAAGAGCAAGAGCAATTTTTTTATTTACTATGTTACTAAACAAAATTTTGTTTTGTTTTCAACAACTGTGGTTCTCTCTAACCCCCCTCCCCCCACCCCCCCCCCCCCCAAAAAAAAAAACAAAAAAAACAAAAAAAAACAAAAAAAAAACAAAACATTCCAGCATAAATATATATACTACATAACAAATTTGATTCACATCTGCCAGTTGGATCTGAAAGTAGAAATTTTGAGTGTAGCCCAAATTTTGACTTACTGAGTTTCTTTGAAAAAATGGAATCTTCATCACTAGAGTAAGTTCCAAACAAGAAATCTAAGCATTATTGCAAGTGGTTTATAAAAAGAGGATTTTAAAAGCATTTTAGGCTAATGGATCATTAATCCCACCCCAAGAGATATAGTCATTTTGGGGGGAAAAATAAGAAGAGTAAATTCCACCAGCCTGAAGATGGCAGCAGCTTCATTTGAACAAAGGAGAAAAAGGTTTGCTCCAAAGATGGTCTGTGCCATAAAAGAATGAATTTGGCCCAGTGGTTTTAAAGAATAAGAAAAAATTCAAACTAGAGAAACAGAATTTTACTGCCACCAGAAAATTCAAGTCTGTGTGGAAATGGTTAAAGCATCAAAAATAAACAATACAGAAAGAGAATTTATGGAGGCTTATTTTGGGGGGTAAAACATTTTAAAAGAAATCAGAAAAACGTTTTGATTAACAGTATTACAAGAAATAAAATCTTTGGAACCCACATTGAAGTCTTGAGAGGGTAAAATTAAAGATATTCATGCAGGGATCAGATAATCTTTTTCCAAGAAACCAGAAAAAAAAAACATGTGCACAGCATTGAAAGGGTTCAACATGAAATAAAATCTTTGGAAAACACACTGAAGTCATGAGAGAGTTAAATTAAAAGATATTCATACAGGAGTCAGATTAATTCTTTTCCAAGGAACCAGAAAAAACATATATGCGCACAGCGTTGAAATGGTTTGATTAAGGCATCAATAACATCTTTGGAACCCCCACTGAAGGCTTGAGAGGGTTAAATTAAAGGTATTCATACAGGAATCAGATAAATGTTTCCAGGAAACCAGAAAAAAAACATATGTGCAGAGCATTGAAAGGGTTCAACATAAAATTAAATATACGGAAAACTTGGAAGTCTTCCAAGAAACCAGAAAAAACATATATGTGCACAGCAATGAAAGGGTTTGATCAAGGCATCAATAAAATCTTTGGAACCCCACTGAAGTCATTAGAGAGTTAAATTAAAGATATTCATACAGGAATCAGATTAATTCTTTTCCAAGGAACCAGAAAAAAACATATGCGCACAGCGTTGAAAGGGTTTGATTAAGGCATCAATAAAATCTTTGGAACCCCCACTGATGGCTTGAGAGGGTTAAATTAAAGGTATTCATACAAGAATCAGATAAATGTTTCCAGGAAACCAGAAAAAGAACATATGTGCAGAGCATTGAAAGGGTTCAACATAAAATTAAATATTTGGAAAACTTGGAAGTCTTGAGAAGGTTAAATTAAAGGTATTCATACAGGAATCAGATAAAGTTTTCCTCTGCCATTTATGGAAGTCCTGAGAGGGTTAATTTGAAGAGAATTATTTCATTCCATTAAGCTAAAAATAATAGAGAACATCTGTGTTTGACAGCTGACAGGAGTCTCTCTTGTCTCTTGTTGACATAAGTGATATCTGATAATAGGAAACAGTCTAAAGAACTTAACAATTTGTATAGGGAAAAATCTTACTGCAAACATGCTGACTCAACATTTTTTCAATACCCTCTACCGGGCACCCTGACAGAACCAGTGTCAATTTTTTTTTCAGCCAATCCATTCTACTGGTCCTAGGAATGCATCATACAAAATAACAGTTCTATGTTCCGTGTGGTTTGGAAAATATAGGCTTTTGAAGTTTTTTCTGTTTTTAGCACCTGGAGTTGCCATTGGGGCTGTGAAAAAAAATTTGGGGCAGCAATCAATTACTAGGGACTCACTTATACTACATGCCAAATTTGGTTGAAATTGGCCCACCAGTTCTTGAAATAGAAATTTTGGGTGGAGCCCAAGATGGAGATGCCCCCCCCCCCCCCAGAGAGCCCCAATATTGGCCTACCAACTTCTCTTGAACATACTTTAATCTCCAAAACCAAAGGAAGTTCCATACCAAATATCAAGGCATTCCCTCTGGTGGTTCCTGAGAAGAAGATTTTTAAGCTTTTGGGGCATTAACCAGAGCCCGAATATGGCAGCTGCTTCATTTGAACAAAATATAAAGGGTATACTTCATAGATGGTCTGTGCAATATATGTTTGAATTTGGCCTAGTGGTTGTGGAGAAAAAGTCAAGTTTACAAAAGTTAATGGATGAACTATGAACAACAGTATGCCGGACAAAAAATTGATGGCAATAGCTCCCACTGACTTGCAGTCAGGTAAGCTAACAAGGGGCTTCAATTTAACAAACTTATATCTGACCCCTTATGGATGTTGTATACCAAATAACAAAAGATTCTAATCATTGGTTCTGAAGAAAAAAGCATTTTAAATTTTTTTGTTTTTTTCAATGCCCCCCCCCCCCCCCCCCCCCCCCCCCCCCCCCCCTGCCTACAGAACATTCTGACATAACTGATGGCAATTTTTTTTACCAATCAATTCTACTGGTCCTAAGGATGCTTCATACCAAATTACAGTTCTCTGTTCCATGTGGTTTTGGAATTATGGGCATTTGAAAATATTTCTATTTCTAGCTCCTGGGGTTCCCACAGGGCCACAGGAAATATTTTTTTTGGCATGTTTCAAGTACATATGACCCAAAAATACCACATATAAAATTTGGTTCAAATCTAGACCATCGGTTCAGAAAATAGAAATTTTGGGTGGGGCCAAAAATCTTTTCCCTCCCATTATAAAGCCAAATATTGCTTCATGAACTTCGTTTGAACAAATCTGATTCTACACCTCAAAATATCAAGTCATTGTACCCACTGGTTCATGAAAAGAAGATTTTAAAAAACATTTGGAGCAATTTCCTCCACCCCCACCCAATGGGGATGGGCATGTTGAGTTGAACAAAAACACAATGCCCCTTTGGGACCATAACTCACACAAACTTTCACTTGAATTGGCCCAGAATGGTTTGGAGGATAAGTCCAAAACATAGTGTTGACGGAGGGCGGACGGACAGAAAGACGTACGAATGGATGGAGAGCGATCAGATAAGCTCAGCTTGACGACGTCAAGGTGAGCTAAAAAATCTTGTAAAATCTCAATAAAGTATTCTGATAATTCACTGAAACTCCTTTGTTCACAGACCCATTTTGGCCTCACTGCACACAATGCAGACAATAAATCTATTACACCTTGTTTGGCAAACCTCCATAAGCTCTCAAACAGGTTATTAGAATAATGTTCAGTCCAGAATAAAGAAAAGTGATCAAAATTCTAGTTAATTGAATACTCCTGTTAACCCTTTCCCAAATGCAACTAATATCCAATTTATTATTTTAAATATTATTTTTGTAAATTTTTCCAAACATTTCAATAAAACCATATCGTGTGACCCCTCAATGGAGCAAGCTCATTCCAATGAAGGTCAGATGACAGGGTTTTCTTGAAATTTTCGGAAAAAAACATTGTCAACAGCCCAATTAGCAAATTATGCAGGCAGATGAGGAAAAGGGTTAACTGAATAATTTTTACAAGCAAAGTGACTATTCAATTAACAGAGGTCTATCTATTGTATAAACGTTTTAGTGTCACCCTACTAAGGAAATAATGCAAGCACTGATCTTGGGCCTGTTATTCATACAGGCTATTTATGTGACAAAATACAATAGGTAACTGTTTCTAGATTCCGAGATATCATCATAATGTAATGTGAAAATTATTTCATTCTTACTACAGTGGAACTGGCAGAGTGCTATATTATTTTTCAAAGGTGATTTGTGACAAATATGTTTTTTTGAAGATGTCATGCAACTGGCAAGTATACCCTCAGTTTAAGAAGATTTTGTTCATAATTGAATTTAATGGAGAGTGCCTGTTGACACTCTCCAATGTATTGTAACAAAACAATTATGTTTCAATGTCTCTCTCTACTGCTGCGAAAACTACAAACTGATGCATACAGTGTAAAGACACAAGAGTGGTGTTCAGTATTTTTCAGCAAAGCCATGATGGTGGCTTCGAGCCCTCAACTAGTTAACTGATTAGCCTCTTTGGCAATGAAAATTACTCAATAGAAATATTCATTTAACAGGGATTTATTTACTTTGTTGTAGTCTAGAGATTACTTATATTTATTTATTGGTGTTTAAGGTCACATATTTCTGCACAGTGGCTAATCATGACCACAACAGTTTTATGGGTGGAGGAAGCCGGAGTACCCAGAGAGAACCACCGAGCAACTGTCAGACTCCCGAACATACTAACTCCCCACAAGCAGGGTTAGCATTAGTTGAGGACAAGTGCACCATCGATGTGCAGTATGCCTTTATACACAATGTCACAACACACTCAAATTGCAGCCTGCACCTTTCCTACTGAGCCACTGTGTCCTGAATCTAGAGATAACCTGAGCATTTAATCTGTGTAGCTATGTTAAACAATGATATAATAGATTAAATTCCTGTATTGGATAGAGTGAGGCCAAATAGGTCTATAAACAAGGGAATTTGGTGACTGCCAAGGTAATTTCTCAACATATTACCTGAATTTTTATTCAATTCAATCAATTCTTTATTTTACAGTATACATAAAAAACGCAGCAGAAGAAATTATTAACGACAAAAAACAATGCTTGTAGGCTGCAAGAGGTGTCATAGTCTAATTGGCTGCCTTCCTGACATTCTCTATTGGCAATTTAATTTGGAAGTATGAGTGTTACACCTTGTAAGGTTGAGGTTTATCGCCGAGATTGCTGCAAGGCAGAAAGAAATGTATAAACAAAAATTTTACACACAAACATATCAAAACAGATTATCAAGTGCAATGAGACAGGAATAAACAGTTTAGCCTTCTGCACTCTGATGCCAAAATATCTGAATCTCAAGTAGCAAACCCCTCCTACAATGCAACCAGGAACCCAACCAATACAATTCCATCCAACAGAGCTCAGAGAACTAAGTTAAACAAGTCCAGACCGGTCAAATTCCAGCTGAATCATAGGAAAAATTTGTAGCTTGAAACCCTGACATCAGTGCTCAGAGGCTTAAGTGCAATATTGCAGATGCCTTGCATTTAAACAGCTATGATGTTGTGAAGCAGGAGACAGAGTAGGACAAAAATTGTAATTCAACAGTTCTGAATTAACAAGAAGCCCCATGGGGCCTGAAGCGCTCATCTTGAACAGAACACAATTTAAACAGAGTCCAAGAATGAGTCTACATTAAGCAAGCCATCTCCATAGGCTACACTGTCAATCCTGGAGTCCCTCAGGAGTGACAGAAATAATCTGGGCATCATGCCTTTTATTCAGTTGATCATAAGTAAAATGTAGAGCTCCTCTATGAAGTCCCTTGATACAACCTATGTGGATTAATCTTAGTACCTGAGAGGGTACTGAATACAAAATTTTTAATTCTTCAGCAAAATGGCCAATCCGGCTCCCCTAGTGGGCCCAAATATTAACCCAGGCTCTTGCTATGAACACAGTTAAATCTGACTTCCCTAGAGATGTTGTGTACCGAATATGAAAGCATTCTGACTGTTGGATCTGAAGAAGAGAAATTGTAAAGAAATTTCTTCGAATTGCACTAAGTTCAAATTTCGGCCACCATAGCGAGCCCGAATATTAACCTATGGATCTGATTTGAACAAACTTGAATCTGCCCCCCCCCCCCCCCCCCCCTCTAGAGATGTTGTATACCAAATGTGAAAGCATTCTGACAAGTGAATCTGAAGAAGAAGATTTTTGAAGAAATTCCCCTCATATTGTACTAAGTTAAATTTCATGTTCCCATATGGAGCCCAAATATTAACCTAGGCACTCGAATTGAACAACCTGGAATCTGACCCCCCTAGAGATGTTGTATACCAAATATAAAAGCATTCTGACTGGCAGATCTGAAGAAGAAGATTTTTAAAGAAATTTCCTCATATTGCACTAAGTAAAAATTTGGGCTACCATAGTGAGCCCAAATATATACCTAGGGATTTGATTTGAACAAACTTGAATCTGACCCCCATAGAGATGTTGCATGCCAAATATAAAAGCATTCCGACTGGTGGATCTGAAGAAGAAGATTTTTTTAAATTACCCTCCATATTGAACAAAGATAAAATTTGGGCTTCCGTAGGAAGCCCAAATATTAACCTAGGGACTTGGTTTGAACAATCTAGAATCTGACCCTCATAACAATGATGTATAACAAACATTAAAAGATTCTGACCGGTGGTTCTGAAGAAGAAGATTTTTAAAGAATATTCCCCATATTACGCTATGTTAAAACTTCGAGCTCCTGTAGAGAGCCCAAATATGAACCTATGAGCTTTATTTCAACAAACTTTTATCTGACCCCCCCCCCCCCCCCCCCCCCCCCCCCCCCCCCCCCTATGAATGCTGTATATCAAATATCAAAAGATTCTGATGATTGGTTCTGGAGAAAAGATTTTTAAAATTTTTGCAAATATGCCGACTCAGCATTTTTTCGATGCCCATTACAGAACACCCTAACATAACCGATGGCAATTTTTTTTTACCATTCAATTCTACTGGTCATAAGGATACTTCATACCAAATAACAGCTCTCTGTTCCATGTGGTTTGGGAAATATGGCGTTTGAAAATATTTCTATTTTTAGCTCCCCGTGTTCCCATGGGGATGCGGGAATTTTTTTTTTTTGCATGGGTCAAGTACTTATGACACAATACTACCACAAACCAAATTTGGTTCATACCGGACCATCGGTTCAGAAAATAGAAATTTTGGGCGGGGCCAAAAATCTTACCCCTCCTATTACGAAGCCAAATATTACTTCACGAACTTCGTTTGAACAATCTTGATTCTACACCTCATATGGAAGCTCCATAGCAAATATCAAGTCATTGTACACACTGGTTCTTGAGAAGAAGATTTTAAAAATATTTTGGAGCATTTTCCCCCACTCCCTCCCTATGGGGCTGGGAATGTTGAGTTGAACAAAAATGAAATGCCCCTTTGGGACTATCACTCACACAAACTTTCACTTGAATTGGCCCAGTGGCTTTGGAGGAGAAGACCAAAACATGGTGTTGATGGACGACGAACGACAGACGACGGACGGAGAGCGATGAGATTAGCCCAGCTTGACATTGTCAGGATGAGCTAATAAAACGAATAAATAAATAAGATTCACATGCTTATGTTACCTACCAGAATTGCATTGCTGTCAGGACATTATAAGTTATTGTGATGAATTGACGGTAACATGGTCTGAGGTCTGCGGCTCGGATCTTATGTTCAACCCAGATGCAAAGCATCGAGGTTGAACACATGCTTCGAGCTGCAAACCTCAGACCATGTTACAGTCAACTCTTCACAATAACGTATATGTTCCAATCAGACAGTACCCACAGCCCAAAACCTACATCGTGAAACACAAGAGGCTTATTCACTAAAAGTGTGATCATTAAAAGTTGCCTTGTTCAAGGCAACTTTTAACGATCACAGGTTTATTAAATAAACCTCTTGTGTACCCCATGATGGCACTGGATAAATAATCAACTAGAGGCTCTACAGAGCCTGTAATCGCTCACCTGGAAATCCATATAAAAATGTGATTTCCCATAGCTTTCCATGGTAACTATGTGCTGCAATTGTGGCCATGTTTGCAACATTGCACCAAAATTACATGAGGATCATTGGTAGAAGGTGTCCCAGTCTTCAATCACGTGAAGTTTCAAAACATTTGAATCCATCAAACAGAATCATAGAATGTCTGAGGTGGCCATATTTTCCAGCCTATAGACCATTCTTGCCAAGTTTCAGCTCAATAGTTCCAGAAAGAAGATGAAAATGTGATTTCCTATAGGTTTTTTCTATAGTAACTATAAACCGCAATTGTGGCCATGTTTGCAATACAATCAACATTAAAATGAGGAACGTTGGTGGAGGGTGTCCCAGTTATCAACCATGCAAAGTTTCAAAACATTTGGCCATGTGGTTTCAGAGGAGAAGAGTTTTCCAAATTGACCAATCAGAATCAAAGAATGCTTCTGGCAGCCACGTTTTTTCACCCAACAGGAATAAAATGAGTAACAGTTGTAGAGAACCTCTCATAGACAATATCTGCCAAGTCTGGTTCACATTGGCTCAGTACTTTCAGTGAAGATGATGAAAATGTGATTTCCTATAGGGTTTCTATAGTAACTATAAGCCACAATTGCAGCCATAATTGCAACCCGATGAAGATTAAAATGAGGATCATTGGTAGAGGGGGTTACAGTCATCAGTCACACTAAGTTTTCAAACCATTTGGCCTTGTAGTTTCAAAGAAGATTTTCTTGAAAATGCACACATTTATGAATTCTGTTTTCAACAAAAAAATCAGTAAAAGAAGGTTAAGTATTTTTGAAAAATTACAACTTTTTCAGACAGTATTCTCTTTTCAAAATAGTTTGGGATAGGTAAAAGGATTACAGAAAACACATTACTCCAATTTTTGTCAAATCTTAAAAGATATACAATAATTACTGTCATCTAAGCTGACATGATTGCAAGAGAATGTAAGCAAAAACTTCTCCTGTTTTTCCAAACACCTGTCAACAATCAAGATTTTCTGATAAGTAACATGAGACTAATGAGCATATATCAGCATCCATGTACAGTTGCAATGGTTTACAGTTAAGTCAAAATAAGTTGTAGGATAATCCTATAAACTATGTATCTTTTTCTCTTCCTACACTGATAAGACCAGAAGCTGACATCATTTTCTAGAAAGCTCTCACTGATAGCTTTCCAGAAAATGTCAGATTCTGATCTTGTCAGGGCCGGAGCAGCAGTTTACTCAGTTTATTGCAGTTATGCTACAGCTTATTTTGACTTGTACTGTATACACAATATTTTTTTTCCCCCAGTTCTCAGTGGATAAAACTAGAACCAACCCTTACCAGATTCTCAAAAAACGAAGTATTTTGCTGACAGTACTGATCTTCATGCAGACAGGAGAGGCATTGGGTTGAGCATTAGAATATAGCCTCCGGTGGCCACATATTTCCATCCTCTCATAGACCATTCCTGCGAAGTTTGGCTCACGTCGGCTCAGTAGTTTCAGAAAAGAAGATGAAAATGTGATTTCTCATAGGGTTTCTATAGTAACTATAAGCCGCAATTGTGGCCATGTTTACAACCCAATCAACATTAAATGAGGATTGTTGGTAGAGAGGGTCCCAGTCATCACTTATGTGATTTATCAAAACATTTGGCCAGGCAGTTTCAGAGAAGATTTTTGAAAATCCACCTATCAGAATCAAAGAATGCCTCTGGCAGCCATGTTTTTCAACGCACGGGAACAAAATGAGGATAGTTTGTAGAGGACCTCCCATAGACCATCCCTGCCAGGCTTGGTTCACGTCGGCTCAGTAATTCCGGAGAAGAAGATGAAAATGTGATTTCCCATAGGGTTTCTATAGTAACTATAAGCTGCAATTGTGGCCATGTTTGCAACCCAATCAACATTAAATGAGGATCGTTGGTAGAGGGGGTCCCAGTCATCATTTATGTGAAGTATGAAAACATATCGCCTGGCAGTTTCAGAGAAGAAGATTTTTGAAAATCTACCAATCAGAATCAAAGAATGCCTCTGGCGGCCATGTTTTTCATCCCACAGGAACAAAATGAGTATCGTTTGTAGAGGACCTCCCATAGACTATCCATGCCATGTTTGTTTTCACGTCGCCTCAGTTTTTCCAGAGAAGAAGAGGAAAATGTGATTTCTCATAGGGTTTCTACAGTAACTGTAAGCTGCAATTGCGGCCATGTTTGTGACCCATTCAACATTAAATGAGGATCGTTGGTAGAGGGGGTTCCAGTCATCATTTAAGTGAAGTTTCAAAACATTTGGCCTGGCAGTTTCAGAGGAGAAGATTTTTTGAAAATCCACCAACCAGAATCAAAGAATGCCTCTGGAAGCCATGTTTTTCATCTGACAAAAACAAAATGAGGATCGTTTGTAGAGGACCTTCCATAAACTATTCCTGCCAAGTTTGGTTCACACCGCCTCAGCGGTTACAGAGAAGAAGATGAAAATGTAAAAAGTTTACGGACGCCGGACAACGACGGACGCCAAGTGATGAGAAAAGCTCCCATGGCCTTTTAGGCCAGGTGAGCTAATAAACCAGATTAACTCATTCCATCTCAGTTTAAATCGTAAATTGGTTTGTAATTTAAACAACACTTCATCTGGAACACCATTTGCGAAATCCAGAAAAATGAAGCGGCTTGCTAGACACTCCGTTGAAGCAATTACGTACTGGGCAACGTCATTTGACATATTTCGCGTTGTGATGTCAGACGGTAACATTTGCCACTTGAGCCGTAAACACAGAATATATTAAGCGAGCTCTCGTCCAATCAGAGGAGGAGGATTTTAGTCTTATTGGAACATATGGTGATGTGACAGACCACAGTATCCTAATATTGGTTTAGAAAACTGTTTGTTATAGCTTTCTTAAATCTAAATTTGTGACTACTGTATTCTTGGAGAGCAATGGGTATTTCTTTCCAGGCTCAAGGAAATGTATGGAAAGGGAGGCTGGCAGAATAGAGCCCCATCAAACAAGATATAATAGATTAAATGCCTGTATTGGATGTACTGAAGACAAATAGGTCTATAAAAATGTGGAATTTGACGATTAGGTCATTTCTCAACATATGACAAGATTTTTTATACAGTTAACTGGAGTTTACTCTATAACCTATTTGTAATTTACAGGTCCAATTTGTATTGAAGGTAAGGTAAATGGTTTTGTGTTTGAAATTATATTCAATTAACAGGGCTATTCAATTAGAAGTTATCCATTTAAGTGGGAACCACTGTATTATCCTCAAATCAACATCATGAAAATCCTTGTTCTCCCATTTTTATCAAGTTCACCAAATACAATCTCTCAAGTTAAATTCAATTCTCGGACATACCTGCTAAAATAGGGAAATATATCTCTAATAATTAAAGAGGAATTTTTTATTTATTATTTTCCATAAAGTTAAAATGGATAAGAAACAAAAAAAAGTGCTCAAAGAATTTTGGTAGGAGCCATCATTTTCCCCAGTCATCAAATTCCACGTTTTTATTGACTTATGATGTCACACCGGGAATCATGCGACAACTTTCTATTTCTACATATTACAATACATTGTATTACTTGAAAGGGTGTAAATATCTGGTCATGTTTTTATAATTTCTATCGGCTGACATTTGACTTGATGTGAAAATGAAAGTGTCAATGACACTGTAGCTCAACTTGTCAAGACATGTACATGTATAGTATGTGACACAGCAAAGACAACGATCTAGGTAATGACCTGATAACAAAGGTACATATGAAGTATTGTAACGGTCTGTTCATAAATACTGACCGTAGCCTGTAACAAATGTATAGGTAAAGTATTGTAAAGGTGGGTGACAGTCAGATGCTAAACTAGAAAAGAAATCTTTGAGTCCCAGAGTGGGTCTGACTGAACCCCAAAATATTTGTTCTCATAGCACAGTGATAACAAAGGCACCCCAAAACACACTCATTCTTGTCCCAAGGTGAAAACAAAGGTACCCAAGAAGTTTCGTGAAGATCAGTTCATAAATACGAGCTGTATAGAAGTTGTGACAAAAAACTAATTGGACCTAATTTCGGTACAAAATGGCCACTGGCAGCCATCTTGAATTTTGGACCGCACCCAGAAACACTCGTTCTTGTCCCAAGGTGATAACAAAGGTACCCAAGAAGTTTTGTGAAGATCATTTGATAAATACAGCCTCTAGCCCGAGCCGTATTGACATGTGCACTTACAGTGTATAAGTAGCACTAAATAAATCAAAATTCATCTAATTTGCATAATTTCTGCACGAGAAAAAACCCTGTACTGTATGTGATGTATTCCATTTTACTAAACATTCATACAAAAATTTATTCAAATCAGAACTTTCATACAGAAGTTCTGTACAAAAGACTGATTGCACTAATTTTGGTACAAAATGGCTGCTGGTGGCCATCTTGAATTTCGCACCACACCCAAAAACACCCGTTCTCATCGCACGGTGATAACAAAGGTATCCAAGAAGTTTCGTGAAGATCGGTTGATAAATACAGCCTCTAGCCCGAGCCGTATTGACATGTGTACTTACTGTGTGTAAGTAGCACTGAAAAAATCAAAGTTCATCTAATTTGCATAATTTCTGCTCGAGAAAAAAACCCGTATTATATGTGATGTATCCCATGGTACTAAACATTCACACAAAAAAAATTTCAAATCAGTGCTTTCATATGGAAGTTCTGAGCAAAAATCTGATTGCACCTAATTTTGTACAAAATGGCTGCCATCGGCCATCTTGAATTTTGGACCGCACCCAAAAACACTAGTTCTCGTCCCACGGTCATAACAAAGGTATGACTGGCCATGGCATAAGCTCAAATTTGGCTTCGCCAAAGTTGAGCTAAAAAATTAACAAGAGGCCCCATGGGACCTGAGGCACTCAACTGACAAGAGTTGTTTAAAGAAGGATTTAATTAGCATCTATAGCTAGTTAACACTACAAAGGAAGGAAGTTATTCAATTATTTGTAACTTTGTTGTCCATGCAAGATGATTTTTTTCTAATACTGGGATGCTACCAGAGAAATAATGCCCCAATTTCCAGTAATGCAAAACTTGGGAGTCAAAATATCAACCTAGGAACTTAACTTGAACAAACTTGAATCTGAGCCCTTCCCTTCCACCACCAGGATGCTGTATACCAAATGTGAAAGCAGTTTGACTGGGGGATCAGAAGGAGAAGATTTTTAAAGAAATTTCCTCATATTGCGCCAAGTTGAAATTTGGGCTGTCAAAGGGGGCCCAAATATTAACCAAGGGACCAATTTGAACAAACTTGAATCTCACTCCCCTAGAAATGTTGTATACCAAATACAAAAGCATTTTGACTGGTGGATTTGGAAAAGATGATTTTTAAAGAAATTCCCTCATATTGCACTGAGTTAAAATTCAGGCTCCCATAAAAAGCCCAAATATTAACTCAGGGACTCGAGTTGAATAAACTTGAATCTGACTGCCCTAGAGATGTTGTATACCAAATATCAAAACATTCTAAGTGATGGTTCTGGAGAAGAAGACTTTTAAAGAATTATTTCCTCATATTGCACCAAGTTAAAATTCGGGATCCCATAGGGAACCCAAATATTAACCCAAGGATCCAATTTGAACAAACTTGAATCTGACCCACCTAGAGATGTTGTATAACAAATATGAAAGGATTCTAACTGGTGAATCTGAGGAAGAATATTTTTAAGAAATTCCCTCATATTGCACCAAGATAAAATTTGGTCTCACATGGGAAGCCCAAAAATAAACCCAGGGACTCGATTTTAACAAATTAGAATGTGACCACCCCCCCCACCCCCTCGATTTTAACAAAACAAATTAGAATGTGACCCCCACCCCAAGCTCCATACCAAATATCAAGTCATTGTACCCACTGGTTCAGGAGAAGAAGATTTTAAAAGAATTTTGGTGGATTTTCCCCCACCCTCTCCCTATGAGGATGGGCAAGTTGATTTGAAAAAAACCCCAACAAAATGCAATGTCAGAACAAGCAACCACCTCAAATATAACTAAAATTGGTTCAGTGGTTTAGGAGGGGCAGGTGCAAACACCATGTTCACGGATGGTGGAAGAGAGATGCCGGCAACAGACGGATGATGGACAGAGAGTGATCACAAAAGCTCATCCTGACTTTCAGTCAGGTGAGCTGAAAAGTCACAACCTACTAAATGGTCTGTATATGGGCTTTATTCTGAAGTACAGGTACTGCAATGTAAAGGTTTCATATTTGGATGTTCTTCATATTATCTTTGAAATGGAATTATTTTGTCTCTTAGGATTTGCCTTGTTACAATCCCATAAAATGTAACAAAGCAAATACATGAGAACACAGTTTGATGACCAAAAAAACTGTACCAGTTAATGACACATAAACATGTTTATTTTCTCAAACATCATGTAAGTTAAACTTCTGAAAAGAACCCCTTCTAACAGTGTGTCACATTGTACAGAGGAACTCTGTTAATTGAACAACAACTTCTCCAGTAAGAATTATTCAATTAATGGAAGTATTCAACTAACAGTGAAATGGTCACTTTCCTGCAATCTAGAGATAAACTGAGTATTTACTCTATTATATCTTGTTTGACAGAGCTTCATGAGCTCTGTCAAACAAGATATAATAGATTAAATGCCTGTTTTAGATGGTCTAAGGCCAAATTGGGCAGCAAACAAGGGTAATTCGGTAACTGTCCAAGTAATTTCTTGACATGTCACAAAATTTTATTATTAAATTAACAGGAGTTGAACCTTTATGAAATTAACCGGTCTATTCCCTAACCAAAATGAAATTAACTGGTCAAATTTGTACTGAAAATATAGTAAATGGTTTTGTGTTTGGCAATTATATTCAATTAACATGGTATGCAATTAAGAGATATCCAATTAAATGGGCTCCACTGTATCATCAACTTGCTGAAAGAAATTTCTGAAGTGAGTAAACATATTATTTTGTCCACTCAGAGAGAATCCTGGTATCAAATCAAGCATTTGTCCAAGATAAGCTCTTTTCAAAATGCCAACACAGCAAAGTTCTGTGCAGGGATGACATTAACCCTTTACCCAATGCCGACGATATAAAAAATTTATGATTTTAAATATTATGTTTTCAAAATTTTCAACAGAACCATATCATGTGACCCCTCATTGGAACGACCTCGACAAGCTCGTTCCAATGAGGAGTCACATGATATATAGTTTTGTAATTTTCTGAAAATTATTTTTTTCAACTGCTGAATTTGCATATTATGTGGGCAGATTCGTTAAGGGTTAAAAGCAGTAAGACAAACCCTTTTATAATTCTAATAGTTTTAACAAGAGCACCGCTGGGCATTGCATCATACGCCCGTGAACTGTTCAAATTGTACCATTTTAACACATTTGCAATTTTTTTAGAGTGCGAGAAATTTATACTGGCATATATATATATATGTTACGGTCAGACTTTGAAATCAGTGATTTTGTGAAATGACTAAATTTTTCAGTCATTTGAGAAAAAGACTAACAAGTTTGAAGCCAATCGAAAAACAAATACTAAAGTTATCATCCGGAAACCAAATATTTGACGAAGAATTCTAAGTCCAACAGGGGCCATAATTCAGGCAAAAATTGTTCAGACCGACCCCATATTCGAACTTGACCTGTATTTTGTTGTGATTAAACCACATACCAAGTTTGGAGCCGATCGGAAAACAAATACTAAAGTTATCATCCGGAAACCAAATATTTGACGAATTCTAAGTCCAACAGAGGCCATAATTCAGGCAAAAATTGTTCAGACCGACCCCATATTCGAACTTGACCTGTATTTTGTTGTGATTAAACCACATACCAAATTTGGAGCCGATCGGAAAACAAATACTAAAGTTATCATCCGGAAAGCAAATATTTGATGAATTCTAAGTCCAACAGGGGCCATAATTCAGGCAAAAAATGTTCGGACTGACCCCATATTCGAACTTGATCTGTATTTTGTTGTGATTAAACCACATACCAAATTTGGAGCCGATCGGAAAACAAATACTAAAGTTATCATCCGGAAACCAAATATTTGATGAATTCTAAGTCCAACTGGGGCCATAATTCAGGCGAAAAATGTTCGGACCGACCCCATATTCGAACTTGACCTGTATTTTGTTGTGATTAAACCACATACCACATTTGGAGCCGATCGGAAAACAAATACTAAAGTTATCATCCGGAAACCAAATATTTGACGAATTCTAAGTCCAACTGGGGCCATAATTCAGGCGAAAAATGTTCGGACCGACCCCATATTCGAACTTGACCTGTATTTTGTTGTGATTAAACCACATACCACATTTGGAGCCGATCGGAAAACAAATACTAAAGTTATTGTTCGGAAACCAAACAGACAGACGGACGGACGGACGGACGGACGGACGGACGGACATCCTAACAAATTGGTAGTTATGTGGCTATTTTTATGGGACTGCAATAAAATGCATGTCCATTATATTAAAACAAGTGATTTTGGGGAATATTTTTGGGGTGGTAGCAAACCCTGACCCTATCCTTTACTGACCCTAACCCTACTCCCCCCACCCCCAATTCTAAACCCCACCCTAGACTAATGAAAATTCAATATATTTCTAATGTATATTAACTAAAATGCATGTCCATTGTATTAAAACAACTTTTTGGGTGAAAAATTTTTGGGGTGGTAGCAAACCCTAACCCTACCCTTTACTGACCCTAACCCCACCCCACCCCAACTCTAAACCCCACCCTAGAATAATGACATTTAACTATGTGACTAGTCACATAAATTGCGGTAGTCACCTAACCCCCATTTCTACCAACAAATAGCCACCTAAACCCCCATATGTCTGCCCGGACGGACGGACGGACAGACGGACGGACAGACGGACGGACAACGCCATACTATAATACGTCCCGTTTTTCAAACGGGCGTATAAAAATTGGTTTATTCATTTATTGATGTTCAAGATCACTTTCAGCATCTATGGCTATATCATGATTGCAACATGGGAAGGAAGTCAAGTTTAGCCAATCACTTGCAGCATCTATAGCTATATCATGACTGCAACTTGGGTGTGGAGTCAACTTTAGCCAATCACTTGCAGCATCTATAGCTATATCATGACAGCAACTTGGGTATGAAGTCAAGTTTAGCCGATCACTTGTACCTACACTGTCCACTAAATGTTAGTTACTGGGTCCAGATTTACCAGTAAAGCAGAATTTGTTTACCATGGTACCACAGTAAACAAACACTGCTCTACTTTCCAGGGCTGTAATGGAAGATTATAATTTATAGTATCAAGCAACAGAACACTGTTTATAATACACAAAAATAGTCATATTACAATTAACCAATAATGCCCATATCACATGATTAATATTCAAAAAGCAAAATACTACATGTACATCAACATGTCAAAATGCAAAGGTGATTTGAAATGTGATAATTTTTTTTTCAATGATGCCATGAAATAAGAAAGGGAAGACTCTGTTTAGAAAGATTTTGTTCATCAACAATTGTTTTGTCAGAATTTATTGCAGAGTGGCTGCTGGTACTCTAATAATAAATTGTAACCAAATAATTTTATATAAACATTCATTTTCTACTGCTAAGAAAACAAAAAGCCTATGCAAACAGTGTAAAGCCACTAGAGTGGCATTTGAACACTTTTCAACAGAGCCATGACAGTGTCTTCTAGTGCTCAATCAGTTAAGGTTCTTGGAAATTTTTAGCTAAATTACACCAAACCATCGAAGCCTTTAGACCCTTAATGCAATGCAGGTATTACAAACGGTGCAATAAAGTTATAACAAGTAATTTTTCTTCTCTAATTCCAATCATCACTTGGTTTGATGTCTATAATCTGATCCTAACTGTTAAACAAAGATAATACTGAATTAAACTCAGTCCAATGTATAGGGTTATTTATTTATTTATTGTAAATTAAGGTAACTTTCAACATCTATGGCTATATTTTGAGCAAAGTAGACATATAAAGGAAAGTTGAGCTAGTCACTTAAAAACATGTTTCTCAGTTTATAAGACGCCATTATATCATCAGAAAAGAACTACAGTAATAATTAAGCACTAGGGGTTCCCACGCTGAATGTAAGCAGTTTAACCCTTTACCTAACACAAAAGTCAGATGACACTTTCAAACAAGAGGCACCAAGGGGCCTGAGAGCACTCACCTGACACTAACAACTATCAACCAAGGATTCTGATTTAAACAAATTTGCATCTGCCCCATCAAGAAAACCATATACCAAATATCAAAATATTCTGACTGGTGGATCTGAAAAAAAAAAGATTTTAAAAAAATTTTCCTCATATTGAGCAAAGTTATAATTCGGGCTCCCACAGGGAGCCCAAATATGAACCCAGGGACTTGGCTTGAACAAACTTGAATCTCACCCCCCTAAGGATGCTGCATACCAAATATCAAAAGATTCTGAAGAAGAGTTTTAAAGAATATTCCTCATATTGCACTAATTTAAACATTTGGGCTCCCATAGAGAGCCCAAATATGGACACAGGGATTTGATTTCAACAAACCTGTGAAACAATCTTCCAACGATGTTATATGTGAAATCTGAAAGCTTTTGGAGCAGTGGTTTGGGAGAAGAAGAGACTTAAATGTTTTTGCCAATACCCACAGTGTTACAAAATGCTGACTCAGCATTTTTTCAAAAGTCCCAAAAAAGTGCCCTATAATAAAACCAATAGCATTTGGACCATTCCATTCTGTTGGTCCTAAGGAAGTTTCACACCAAATAAGAATTCTTAGTGCTGTGTAGTTTTGGAGATATGGGCGTTTGAAATTTTTTCTATTTTTAGCTCCTGTGGTCCCCACGGGGCATTTTGAAAAAAAATTTGGGCATAAATCAAATACTTATGACCTATTAATACTTCATATCAAATTTGGTTCAAATCAACCTCTCAGTTTGGAAATTAGAAATTTTTGGCAGGGCAAAAAATTCTTGCCTCACCCGTAATGACAAATATTGCCCCTCGAACTTCTCTTGAACAAAATTCAGTCTACAGCTCAAAAGGAAGCTGTATACCAAATATCAAGTCTCTGCTACAGCTGGTTCATGAGAAGAAGATTTAAAAAAATATTGGGCATTTTGGCCACACCCCCTTCTCAATATGAGCAGAAACCAAATTTAAGAAAAACCCAAATATCCCTATATAACCACTACTCATGTGAATTTCAATAAAATGTGGCCAGTGGTTTGGAAGAAAAAGACCCACACATTACCTTCACAACGGACGAAAAGTGATCAGAATAGCTCACCTTGACTTTAAGTCTGGTGAGCTTACAAAATTCTTGAATACCTAAAATTTTTCCATTTTTGGCCTCAAAAAAGAGCTTGTTCCAATGAGGTGTCATAAGCTATCTTTTTAGTACAAAAAATGAAAAAATAATGAAATGTTAAATGATGATTTTTGTGTACTGCACTGGCTGGTTTTGTCTGTTATGTTAGGTAAAGGGTTAACACACAATCATTAATTATAATTTTAATGCAACAATTGTACCAAGATTATATTTAATCCTCTGAACAGGAGTGCGGGGGCTCAGTAGGTTGAGGTTCAGGCTGCAAGCTGAAAGGTCTTCGGTTTGAATCCCATCTGCAGCAACTGCATTGTGTCTTTGGGCAAGACATTTAACCCCCATTGCCCACGTGGGGGCATTTTGTACTACGGTGTACTGCACGTCGATGCTGCACTTGTCTTCAACCAATGCTAACCCTGCTTGTGTGGAGTCAGCATGTTGGGGAGCCTGACAGTTGCTCCCGTTGCTCGTTGGTTCTCTCTGGGTACTCTGGCTTCCTCCACCCATAAAACAGTACAACACGAGGTGACCCTGGCTGTTAAAAGTGTCATTAAACCCCAATAAATAAATAAATACTCCTTTGAATCCGAGAGGCCATTTTTCCGGCTCTGGAACATGATACGTCACACTTTCATTAAGTAGGATGGCGGCTAAGTGAAAGTGTGGGTTAGACCAATCAATATGTTCAAAGTGCAGCCCTTAGGCTGCCTGTTAAAACTATTAATTTTTCTACCCCAATATAATGAACATGGACTCTCCCAATTGGTGACTTGAACTGACATGGGAAATATCACCAGCGTTCAAAAAGTTAAGGATTCCGTACAAGAGGCTCAAGGTAACCATATTTGGGGATTTTTTACAGCAAGGCTCAGATTACAGTCCTTTACAATGTCAAAACTGTAAGTGCAGAATAAACAAGAGGGATGTTACATCCCAACGCTCACCTACATTCGCGCTTGATAATGTCGTTCCAATATAACATGCCTAATATTTAGTTAATATAAATCATTAACTAGGCATCAAATGATTAATGTGGTTTATGTGATGGCTTTGGAAAGTTTATATTTCTGCATGTATTATATATCAATTCAACATAGAATCACTGGATATAAAAGCATTTTTTTCTTTTAGAAATGTTTATGATTAAGAATATGAATCATGAGGACAGATATTAAATCATAAATAAGAATTAGGAAAGGCTTTCATAAATCACTGAAATTGTAATTGAAGTACATTCATTGGTCAAAGAGAAGATGCGGAAAAACATTTGTTCAAGAAAGTGACTATAAGTCCCAACAAAAATACATCACATCAACAACTAAAATAAGCCTTAATGTTACTAGTAACAAGTATGAGAAAGTATTAAATAAAAAAAAAAAGTTAAAAAAATTTTTTTTTAAAGAAAGTGAATATAAGTCCCAAAAATCCCCCTCAAATTCCTCTAATATGCATGTAATAAGGGCGCAACGTTACCGCAATGTAGTTCAGTAACCCATGCATACAATATCAATTGCCTGGAAAGACACATAGAAACAGAACTCACCTTAACACCTCACCATAACACAAACTTTTAGAACTTAAAATTGAGTAAGTCAGAGAAAAACGTGAACATTGTGACTGAAAAAAAGAAAAGAAATCAGTTAAATTTCTGCATACAGTAGGGTTAATACCTACAGTTGTTATTGAAATGAGAAAATAAACAGTAATGAGAGGTGAAGGCACCACAATCTGCACAAAAGCTGACTTTAACGCAAATTCTTACAACACCTAAACGCTAATTCTTACAACAAGTTTTGGCAGAAAATCAGCCTCAAATTCCTCAAATATGCATGTAATGAGGGTTAAATATTACTGCAATGGAGTTCAGTAACCCAAGTGTAGAATATTAATTGCCTGGCAAGACACATAGAAACACAACTCACCTAAACACAAAGTTTACAAAGTTTTACAACTTAAAATTTACTAAGTCCGAGAAAAACATGAAAACTTTGACTGAAAAAAAGAAAATTTCCGTTAAATTTCTGCATACAGTGGGGTTAATACCTACAGTTGTTATTGAAATATGAAAATCAACAGTAATGAGAAGTTAAAGCAGCACAATCTGCACAAAAGTTGACTTTAATGCAAATTCTTACAACACCTAAACGCAAATTCTTACAACAAATTTGGCAGAAAATTTTAGGTGAAATTTGGAAAAAAGTTGTAGTATCAGGGTTAAATACTGTTCTGATAGTCCCCTGCAACCTACATATGCAATATCAAAGGCCTGAGCCCACTGATCTTTGAGAACTCACCTTAACACCTCACCTTAACACAAACTTTTAGAACTTAAAATTTACTAAGTCCGAGAAAAACAAAAATTTTGAATGAAAAAAAAAAAAAATTCCGTTAAATTTCTGCATACAGTCGGGTTAATACCTACAGTTGTTATTGAAATATGAAAATCAACAGTTATGAGAAGTTAAAGCAGCACAATCTGCACAAAAGCTGACTTTAACGCAAATTCTTACAACACCTAAACGCAAATTCTTACAACTTTTGGCAGAAAATTTTAGGTGAAATTTGGAAAAAAGTCGTAGTATCAGGGTTAAATACTGTTCTGATAGTCCCCTACAACCTACATATGCAATATCAAAGGCCTGAGCTCACTGATGTTTGAGAAATTAACCTTAACATTAAATCTTACAATATTGGACACGCCGGACGCCGACACCGATGCCGACGCCAACGCTGACGCCCGAGGTTATGACAATAGCTCACCACATCTTACAGATGTAGGGTGAGCTAAAAATCATTAATTATAAATTACACCATTACTACTCCATCAATCATATTGCTCGCAGAGATCTAATGTGTAAAGGCCTTCTGTACCTGTATGTCCAGAGGCTCAGTAATGATTTCACGTCAACTTAAGTCTTTGCTCCTACAGAGGCAGCCAAGACTCAACTAGAAAACACTGTTAGAACAGTTTGATCATTTCTTGGGGCCAATATAGTGGCATCCTGTTAACTGAATAGCCATTTGCAAGTGAAAAATATTAACAGGAGTTTGCAATTAGCAAGGATTTTGTTTTTTTCCTGTACTCTTGTGATAGACTGTGCATTTATTCTTGTATATCTTTTTTGGCAGTGCTCTGTCACATGGGCATATATAAAGCTTTTATAGTATTATTTTTTAGATTTTTATTTTCTACACATGAATATACATGAATCAAATAAGTAGTAATTATCCCTTCATAAGAAGCGGCAATTAACCTGCCAGTAAATTGCATTACCTCTTGAAATGCAAGTGATTAATTTCAACTACAAAAAGTCAGGTATAGACAATACACTTTCAGAAAATACAATTGTAGAAGTTTAATTTTATTTTATTTTATTGGCCCCTGGAAGGCTTTTCTGTCAAAGCTGAAATAAGGTTCCTTAGGATTAAATCTTAAACAACCAAATCATCTGAATCCTCCAAACAGTATAAAAAGAAAAATTGATTCAACAACTCTGAAGAGTTCGAGAGGATCTCGACTTTCTATGATCCTGTACTGGTTGCTTGTCTAGCCTTACCAGTTTCGTCCTGATAGTCCTTAATTCATCAGAGGCAAATAGGGACTACTTTGTCTCAGCTTTATATACCCTCATTTGGCAGATGCATGTTTTGGCACATGCATATTGGCAGATGTGTGATGCAGGAAAGCTCAATACTTGGGACTTAATTACTCAACCACAGCAGGGAGGGCACAGCTTTACAAATGACAAGACCTGTGTATCCACTTCTGTGGCTTGCCCTACCCCTCTTTCTCTTCCCCATCAACCCCCTCTTTATGGGGTTTATTACATGACCAGAATGTCCCAAAAGGATGTATTTATGCATCCACCAACCTATCTTTTTCTACTTTGAAGAAAACACTACTGCCAGAACAATTGATTTATATCATAATTGATAGGAACTTGTGCAGCCACCAAACGGATCATAGACTATCAGATCTCTGTTACCAATAATTACAGGCCCTGTACTCAGACCCATAAAAACCTGATACGACTTACCAGTGCTACGTTTGATAATTACACTAGATATTCATCTTCAAGACGGAACAACCAAACAAATATTTTCTTCCGTTTTCCGTCCACAATATAATTTATAACATCTTACTGGAATAATTGTATTGAGAAACAGTTTCAATAAGGTTTTCATGGGGAAAACAATCTGGGAAATGGTGGGTCTGCCAAGTATAACATATGGTACAGAAGTGGTACCCCAAAACCAAACGGCTGTAAAGAGCTTGGAAACCCTGCAGAACGATGCAGGCTGATGGATAACTGGGTCGAGTAATGCCGTGGCACTAGAAGCAATCAGAGGGAGCTTGGGTGGATGAGGATCAAGGACAGGATAGACTTATTGAAACTCGGTTATCTTAATTATTTGGTAAATCTCTCTTTGCTCTATAATTGTTATACAACTAACATGTCAAACTGTACTGGAAATGTGGAAAATGGTTTGGTGTTTGCTAATTAAAAGAACTATTCAAATAAGAAATATCCTATTACGTGGGCCCAACTGTACTAAAAATGTGAAGAAATGAAGTTAAAAACATTGTTTTTTATCCTTCCTCTGTTGGTTCTTTGTAAAAACCTCCATCATTGGAAAGACAATGAACAAGAGGCCCCAGGGGGCCTGAGGGCGCTCACCTGACATGGTAGCCTAAATATCAACCCAGAGATTTCAACAAGTTGCATCTGCTCCTCCTAAGAAAAGCTTATACCAAATATCCAAAGATTCTGACCAGTGGATCTAAAAAAAAAAAGATTTTTAAAGAATATTCCTCATATTGAACTAAGTTATAATTCGGGCTCCCACAGGGAGCCCATATATGAACCCAGGGACTTGGATTTAACAAACCTGAATCTCACCCCCCCTAAGGATGTTGCACACCAAATATCAAAACATTCCGACTGCTGGATCTGAAGAAGAAGATTTTTTAAGAAAATTCCTCATTTTGAATTAAGTTACAATTCAAGCTCCCACAATGAGCCCAAATATGGACCTAGGGACATGGCTTGAACAAACTTGAATCTCACCCCTCTAAGGATGCTGCATACCAAATATCAAAACATTCCGACTGCTGGATCTAAAGAAGATTTTTAAAGAAAATTCCTCATTTTGAACTAAGTTATAATTCGGGCTCCCACAGTGAGCCCAAATATGAACCCAGGGACTTGGCTTGAACAAAATTGAATCTCACCCCTTAAGCATGGAGCATACCCAATATCAAAAGATTCTGCCTGCTGGATCTGGAGAAGAAGATTTTCAAAGAAATTTGCCTGAAATGCACTAAGTTCAAATTTGGGCTCCTATACTGAGCCCAAATATAAACCCAGGGGGCCGATTTGAACAAACTTGAATCAGATACACCCCACAATGTTGCATACCAAATATCAAAAGATTCTGCCCTGCTGGATCTGGAGAAGAAGGTTTTTAAAGAAATTTGCCTGAAATGCACTAAGTTCAAATTCGAGCTTCTATAGTGAGCCAAATATAAACCCAGGGGGCCGATTTGAACAAACTTGAATCAGATCCACACCACAATGTTGCATACCAAATATAAAAAGATTCTGCCTGCTGGATCTGGAGAAGAAGATTTTTAAAGAAATTTGCCTGAAATGCACTAAGTTCAAATTTGGGTTCCTATACTGAGCCCAAATATGAACCCAGAGGGCTGATTTGAACAAACTTGAATCAAATCCACCCCGCAATGTTGCATACCCAATATCAAAAGATTCTGCCTGCTGGATCTTGAGAGGAAGATTTTCAAAGAAATTTGCCTGAAATGCACTAAGTTCAAATTTGGGCTCCTATACCGAGCCCAAATATAAACCCAGGGGGCCAATTGGAACAAACTTGAATTAGATCCACCCCACAATGTTGCATACCCAATATCAAAAGATTCTGCCTGCGGGATCTGGGGAAGAAGATTTTCAAAGAAATTTGCCTGAAATGCACTAAGTTCAATTTGGGCTCCTATACTGAGTCCAAATATAAACCCAGGGGGCCGATTTGAACAAACTTGAATTAGATCCACCCACAATGTTGCATACCAAATATCAAAAGATTCTGCCTGCTGGATCTGGGGAAGAAGATTTTCAAAGAAATTTGCCTGAAATGCACTAAGTTTAATGTTTTTCCCATTGCCTACACAGTGTTAAAAAGTGCTGACTCAGCACTTTTTCAAAGTGCCAAAACTGTACCCTATGATAAAACCGTTGGCAATTTTTTTTTTACCAATCCTTTTTGTTGGTCCTAAGGAAGCTTCACAACACATAAAAATTCTCGGTGCCGTGCAGTTTTGGAGATATGGGCGTTTTAATTTTTTTCTATTTTTAGCTCCTGCAGTTCCCACGGGGCTGCAGGAAAATTTTTGTTGGCATAAATCAAGTACTTATAACCCAATAATACCTCGTATTAAATTTGGTTCAAATCGGCCTCTAGGTTCAGAAAATAGAAATTTTGGGCGGGGCAAAAATTCTTGCCCCTCTCAGAACAAAGGTAAATATTGCCCATCAAACTTCTCTTGAACAAACTTGAGTCTATAACTCAAATGGAAGCTGCATACCAAATATCAAGTTTCTGCTATGGCTGGTTCATGAGAAGAAGATTTTTTAAAATTTTGTTCATTTTGGCCCCACCCCACTCCACAATATGAGCAGAAATCCAATTTGAAGAAAAACCCAAATGCCCCTATATAACCACTACTTACATGAAATTTAATTAAAATGTGGCCAGTGGTTTAGGAGAAAGAGGCTCGAACACCACCTTCACGCTGGACAACGGACGGACGGATGGACGAAGAGTGATAAGAAAAGCTCACCCTGACTTTCAGTCAGGTGAGCTAAAAACAAGTACCTTTGTCACCTCCTCTCTTCATTACTCTTGTTTAAAAGTTTATTACCACTCTTTTTCATCTTGCTTGATATAGGATGAAAGGTTCCTCAAGAGACAAATACAGTTGAGCCCTGTTAATTGAATAGCCACTTCATCAGAGAAAATTTTTCATTTACCAAGAGTATTCAATTAACAGGAATTTGGAATTTTCCTCCATTCTAGTGATAACCTGGGCATTTAATCTATTATATTTTGCTTATCAGAGCTCATGGAGCTCTGTCAAACAAGACATAATAGATTAAATGCCTGTATTGAACACACTGAGGCCAAAAGTCTGTAATGTTTACTTATTTATTTATTTATTTATTTATTTATTTATTTATTTAAGCTCACATATGTCTACACAATGGCTAATCATGACCGCAACATGGATAAAAAGTCAAGTTCACCCAATCATTTATACCCATCTTGCCCATTTTAGAGGACTTCCTCCCCATGCATTGGTGACAGGTCTGATTTTACCAGTAAAACTTCCCAGGGTTCCCAAAGGGAGAATAAGTTTATAAACAGGGAGAATTTGGTGACTGTCAAGATAATTTCTTGACATATTATGAAATAATTTTTCATTCAATGAGTTGAGTCTATAAACTAGATGTAATTAACAGGTCAAATTTGACTTAAGGTATTGTAAATGGTTTCGTGTTTGGAACTTATATTCAATTAACAGGGTGATTCAATTACGAAATATCTAATTAAGTGGGCTCTAATATTATCAAAATAGTTAACAATCACATAAGTAATATCATGTTATCCAATTTTTTCTTTAACTATGATACTTAATTCATGCTCACTGAAGTTAAACTTGGTCTTCCTACTGTTATGCTCTTATGATCTCCAACAGAAATAAGAATACCTGAGGTGAAACAGCACAGCTCATAATTCAGAAAATCCAGCTCAAGAGAGAGAGAGGATCTAATACTGTTACAGTCCTTGACAGAATTGTTAGTATTTTTCATTCCCATTTAACACTTACTCTCCAGAGTATTTTCTTGAATTTTTCATAAACTGGCTCACTGTTGCCGAGTGAAAGCAGAACAGGTTACGGAACATCTGAGTGACATAAAACTTCATGATACAAAACCAGTCTGTGCACATTTCAGTTCAACAGGCCATTCAAACAACAATCTTACAGTATCAGATATTGGGAGGGAAACAAGAACATCTCAAATAAACGAAACTTGATTTGCCACATGGAGACAAGATATCATCATGGTACCAACACAAAAGTTAACAATTGTGGACCAAGGTTTTGTTTGACGTGAGCATGTTGTCATCACGATGAAAATGGATAACATACAGACATCCACTTGATAAATAATGATAAGGTTAATTCCTTTTTAATTTTATATGAACTGCAAGTGCGGAAAATGTGCAACACGACATTGAAATATCAAAATTTCAACTGTAAACTTTACCCATAATGAAATTGGAAATTTATCCAATTCAGCCTTGTTTGACAGAGCTCATTGAGCTCTGTCAAACAAGAGTGAATTGGTTAAATTCCTAGTTGCATTATGGGAGAAATATGCTTCTTCAAAGTGCAGTATTTCACATCAATGTGGAGGGGGTTAATATGTGATTTTCCTGCTATCTTGTCACTGAAAAAATGCTATGGCAGAAAGATATGACAGTATGGATAAACCATGCATTCGTGGAAATATTCATATTTTAGCCACAAAAATATAGCTTATGTCCTTTCGTACTGATGATGGGTAATCTACTATGGTTTCGAATCAAAAATTGGAAAAAATAATAAAATTTGACTGGTGATTTCTGTGAATAGGACCTATGGTTATGGCTGTAATGTCCAGTAAAGGTTATCAATATGTCAATTCAATGAACAGGTTGATTCTGAATCATGTTTCAATAATACTTTATTTCAGTTTATGCAATTTGAGTCACAAATTAAAAATATGAGGCATATTATGACTTCTAGACTTTAAAAGATAAAGCATGTACATTAAAATAACATACAATTCTGACAACTGGAAAACAAGAAAACCTTAGAGTTAGAATTAAGGTGTTTAACTCCTTGCATGCTGCTGATGGATATTCCCACCCAAGACAGAATTTCTCTTGCCATTAAAATATGTATAGTTTAGATACATTTAATCAACTTTCCCCTCTGTAAATTGAAATGATTTTGCATTACTTATTTCTTGACTTAAATCTTGATGAATTTTTCATCAAATCTAGCCATGGCTGCTTCACAGCAGCCATGACTAGATTTTATGAAAAATAACTCGAAAATACTCAGCGGGTTAAGAGTTAATACATTCACAGAAAGTGACTGCGCCAAATATTGTTTAGTAAGAGCTCCAAATTAAGCTTACACTCTTTATATGTGTGTGGGTCTACATGTATGTGGGAAGGGGAGGTTATAATATCTTGAGGTAAATTTATCAGTTTTGTCAGCCGAGTGATTTAAACCCAAGCTGTTCACTCCTTCATAACTACTGACCACCACTAGTACAGGCCAGCACCATACAACATTTATGATGACGTTTATTGATGTTCAAGACCACTTTCAGTAAATATTGCTCAATCACAATTGCAACAAAAGTAAAAATTCAAATTTAGCGAATCATTCTCACCTATTGTGGCCATTTAGAGGGCTCCCACCCAACCACTGATTATCAGGTCCTCTTTGGCCAGTTGAATGTGTGTGCTTCCGGCAGATATATTCCTGTCCAGAACAGGAAATCCCTTGACACCAAAATAAGTAAAATTTGTGCACACTTAAAATTTTCTCCTACAAATTGTGTCGACTTTTTGACCAGCGATTTCTTGAGTCAAACTTCAATGAATTTTTCATCAGGAAAACATACAAGGTCCATTTTATTTTAGATAGCACTTGATAAATTTGTGTGGTTGATTGATTTATAACAAAAGGAAGCAGGTTGAAAATTTGATCTTATCAGCCCTGTAAATTAACCCTCTGCACACTGATCATGAAATATAAAAACTTCAACATGCAATTCTTTCCTACAATGCAACTAGGAATTTAACCAATTCAGTTTTGTTTCGATATTTTGACATTAGTGTGCAGAGGGTTAAATATGGACTATGCCACTACATGTAACAGAAATGACATGAGTCATCATTCTACAAGATCAGTGATAAAGGGGTTAAAAATTAAATTGCCAAATACGTTCGGATTTTGAAAAAAACTCTTACCACTTTCAAATTTAATTCTTTTCTCTGCCAAAACATGCATGCCTGCCTATACTGTAAGTGAAATTGCTATCTTGCTGGAGATACTATGAAGTTGTATGTAAACCCTAAGCAGACTATTTCTAATTTTTAGAAACTTTGAGGCATTCAAGTAGTGATTTCTACTCAAAGACTTAACTGGAAATCAGTGGTGCCTTGCCACTAAACTTGAAAGTTTTGGTGTAGAAACAATTTGGGTGACTTGTCCATCCACATCCTTAACATTTTTAACTCTTTTGATTTGTTTGCTTATTGGGGTTTAATGACACTTTCAACATATAATGAAAGAACCCTGATGGTATCTTCCATGTCATTTCAATGGAAGGATCCACAGTAATTATTTGGGAGTAGACCAATTAACCCTTTACATAACAAATAGGCCTTATCCGTCGGCATAATTTACAAATTGAGCAGTTGTCAAAAAATTATATTTATAAACATTTCAACAAAATCCCATATTATGTGACCCCTTCATTGGAACAAGCTCATCGAGCTCATTCCAATGAAGGGTCACATGATATGCTTTTGTTGAAATTTGTTGAAAAATTTGAAAAAACAATAATTAAAATAATAAATACTGATTGGTCTCCTCTACAAACTGACTGGGCAGCCATTTATTTTATGAAAAGATACTGTTCAAGAAAAAAACTGTCTTTCAGAGTCAAAGGGTTAAGCCCCGCTTAGTTACATGGCACTCTAAAACTCTCTGAATCTATAGTTCTTAGTTGAAAAATGATAAATTTAAAGTACTTTGTATATTTTTTATACTTACCAATGGCACAGACTTAGCTGGTGCAAACTCGATATAATTCAGGGTCAAACACAAATTTTGAACTCCCCCCCACAATCCCCCAAATTTGCATACAAAACTGAAAAATTAAAGTCCTATCTGGTCCTCCATACTTTTGTTTACTGCACATACACGGCAACCAGGAAGGTACTGAAGTTGGCGCCAAGCATCATTCTTTCTACAGTGCATGCTAAATGTTATAATCAACGGAGGGTATGAGTGCCCACTCATGGGAGGGCCATCCCTGTCTGGGCCATTGCTAAGTATAACAAATATATAAATTACTTTAAAATTATCATATTTTTATACTAATAACCAGTGGCACAGACTTAGCTGAATAGTAAAAAGGCTGGAGAGCCTAGAACTTAGAGAAAAATCCAATCTCTCAATTACTTCGATAAAGAATAGCTCCTACAGGAGAATAGGAGAAGACAGAGAAATTATATATGTCCTTCTCTTATTAAAACAAGAGGCCCCAGGGGGCCTGAGGGCGCTCACCTGACATGGTTGCCTAAATATCAACCCAGAGAATTGATTTCCACAAGTTGCATCTGCTCCTCCTAAGAAAAGCTGAAACCAAATATCCAAATATTCTGACCAGTGGATCTAAAAAAAGATTTTTAAAGAATATTCCTCATATTGAACTAAGTCATAATTAGGGCTCCCACAGGGAGCCCATATATGAACCCAGGGACTTGTCTTTAACAAACCTGAAACTCACACCCCTAAGGATTCTGCACACCAATTATCAAAACATTCCGACTGCTGGATCTGAAGAAGAAGATTTTTAAAGAAAATTCCTCATTTTGAACCAAGTTACAATTCGAGCTCCCACAATCAGCCCAAATATGGACCTAGAGACATGGCTTGAACAAACTTGAATCTTACCCCCCAAAGGATGCTGCATAAAAAATATCAAAAGCATTCATCTGCTGGATCTGAAGATTTTTAAAGAAAATTCCTCATTTTGAACTAAGTTGTCATTCAGGCTCCCATAGTGAGCCCAAATATGAACCAAGGGACTTGGCTTGAACAAACTTGAATCTCAGCCCCCTAAGGTTGCTCCATACCAAATATCAAAACATTCCAACTGCTGAATCTGAAGAAGAAGATTTTTAAAGGAAAATTCCTCATGTTGACTAAGTTATAATTTGGGCTCCCACAGGGAGCCCAAATATGGACCCATGGACTTGGCTTTAACACATTTGAATCCCCCCACCTCCCCCCCCCCCCCCCACCCCCCAAGGATGCTACTCACCACATATCAAACCATTCCCACTGCTGGATCTGAAGAAGAAGATTTATTAAGAAAATTCCTCATTTCGAACAAAGTTACAATTCAAGCTCCCACAGTGAGCCCAAATATGACCTAGGAACATGGCTTGAACAAACTTGAATCTCACCCCCCTAAGGATGCTGCATACCAAATATCACAAGATTCTGCCTGCTGGATCTTGAGAAGAAGATTTTCAAAGAAATTTGCCTGAAATGCACTAAGTTCAAATTTGGGCTCCTATACTGAGCCCAAATATAAACCCAGGGGGCCGATTTGAACAAACTTGAATCAGATCCACCCCACAATGTTGCATACCAAATATCACAAGATTCTGCCTGCTGGATCTGGAGAAAATTTTTGAAGAAATTTGCCTGAAATGCACTAACTTTGAATTTGGGCTTCTATAGTGAGCTCAAATATGAATCCAGGTGGCCGATTTGAACAAACTGGAATCAGATCCGCCCCACAATGTTGCATACCAAATATCAAAAGATTCTGCCAGCAGGATCTGGAGAAGAAGATTTTTGAAGAAATTTGCCTGAAATGCACTAAGTTCGAATTCCAGTTTCTATAGTGAGCCTAAATATGAATCTAGGGAGACGATTTGAACAAAATAGAATCAGATCCACCCCACAATGTTGCATACCAAATATCAAAAGATTCTGCCTGCTGGATCTGGAGAAGAAGATTTTTTAAGAAATTTGCCTGAAAAGCACTAAGTTCAAATTTGGGCTCCTATACTGAGCCCAAATATAAACCCAGGGAGCCGATTTGAACAAACTTGAATCAGATCCACCCCACAATGTTGCATACCCAATATCAAAAGATTGTGCCTGCTGGATCTTGAGAAGAAGATTTTCAAAGAAATTTGCCTGAAATGCACTACGTTCAAATTTGGGCTCCTATACTGAGCCCAAATATAAACCCAAGGGGCCGATGTGAACAAACTTGAATCAGATCCACCCCACAATGTTGCATACCAAATATCAAAAGATTCTGCCTGCTGGATCTGGAGAAGAAGATTTTCAAAGAAATTTGCCTGAAATGCTGTAAGTTCAAATTTGGGCTCCTATACTGAGCCCAAATATAAACCCAGGGGGCCGATTTGAACAAACTTGAATCAGATCCACCCCACAATGTTGCATACCAAATATCAAAAGATTCTGCCTGCTGGATCTGGAGAAGAAGATTTTTTAAGAAATTTGCCTGAAATGCACTAAGTTCAAAAGTGGGCTCCTATACTGAGCCCAAATATGAACCCAGGGGGCCGATTTGAACAAACTTGAATCAGATCCACCCTACAATGTTGCATACCAAATATCAAAAGATTCTGCCTGCTGGATCTAGAGAAGAAGATTTTTTAATGTTTTTCCCATTGCCTACAGTGTTAAAAAGTGCTGACTCAGCACTTTTTCAAAGTCCCGAAACTGTACCCTATGATAAAACCGATGGCAATTTTTTTTTACCAATTCTTTCTGTTGGTCCTAAGGAAGCTTCACACCAAATAAAAATTCTCGGTGCCGTGCAGTTTTGGAGATATGGGCGTTTTAATTTTTTTCTATTTTTAGCTCCTGCGGTTCCCATGGGGCTACGGGGGAAAAAAAATCAGCATAAATTAGGTACTTATGACCCAATAAGCCCTCACATAAAATTTGGTTCAAATCAGCCTCTCGGTTTGGAAAATAGAAATTTTGGGCGGGGCCAAAAATTTTGCCCCTCCCATAACGACGCCAAGTATAGCCCCACAAACTTCTGAGTCTACACCTCAAAAGGAAGCTGCACACCAAATATCAAGTCTCTGCTACTTCTGGTTCATGAGAAGAAGATTTTTTAAGATTTCAGCACACTTTTTGGGTGTGGCCCTACCCACGGGCGAGGCAACTTGATTTGAACAAAATCAAATTGCGATGTCATAACAAACTATTATCTCAAATATCAATTAAATTGGTTCAGCGGTTTGGGAGGAGAAGATGCAAACACCATGTTCACGGACGACGATGGACGCCGGACGACGGATGGTGAGTGATCACTATAGCTCTCCTGACTGAAAGTCAGGTGAGCTAAAAAAGAGAATGACATAACACCAACAATGTAATTGAGAATTACATAATTACATAATTTCTCCATTTAATGCCAGCATAACTCTTTATGCCAATTCGGTGAAGGAAACCATTTATAAAGCCAGACCAGAGAATGAGATGCTTTATACTCATTTAAAAGTGTCCGAGGATTGGAAAGAAACGCTCATTTGACACGTTACATATACAAATGCTTCACGGTGAGCTACACTTGAAAAACAGTACATAAATGAGACATAGTTATTGCTTCACACCGAGCTACACATTAAAACCACCGACGCTGGACTACTGCCTCCGGAGGAGGTATTCCCTTGCTTTTCACTATAAGGCCAGATAACATAACGGAGAAACCGTCCCCCCACCTTCCCCTTGTTCTGAAGGACAATTCATCAGAATGAAGAGGGCAGCAGAACAGTGTCAGTGCTCGAGCAGACTGTCTAAGACATCTTCTAGATGTAAGATTAATGGACAACATTCTGAGCAACAGACAGAGGACCTAAAGATCTAAGGTCACTGGAGATAGACTTTAAATTTCTAAGGTAAAACTTGTTATATGAAGAGGGCTGTATCCAGTAGGCAGCCTTCATAAGATCCGTAATGGCTATACTGTTAGAATAAGCCCAAGAAGCAGACAGTGCTCTAACCTCATGCGCTGAAATCTTGTTGACAGAACGTTGATCTGAAGATACACTTTCATAGGCAATACGTATTGCCAGCTGAATACATCTAGCAATAGAATGAACAGATATATCTTTTCTGTTAGGAATCAAAGAAAGAAAGAATATTTTTCTTCCCTTTCTAATCAAACTCGATCGGCATTTATAAATGCGCATTGCTCTAACTGGACACAGCAAGAAATCTACGGTTGTCCGAGGACAGTAAAGCCTTAATGATAATAGGCTTCGGCCGCTTATCTGGAATCTGATCCTTAGCCAAGAATCCCACTTTTGTAGTGAGGGTAGCAGAATTACCCACACTACGGTAATGGGAATCATCAACAGATAATGCATGAAGTTCACTCACTCTTCTGGCAGATGCAAAGGCTAAGAGAAAGGCCATTTTTATAGGTCAAGAATTTGAACTCTACATCGTCTAACGGCTCAAACGGAGCTTCTTGAAATTCAACAGAACCCAAGACAAATTCCATTTAGGAATTAATCTGAGAGTTCTAGGTTTATAAAAAGAGAAACTTCTAACTAGCTTGGATAAAGAAGAATCTGATCTAATAGCCAAGTTAGCATGATGAGCATAAGTGTCTGATAACATAGACCTAAAGCCCTCAATTGTGACAGGCTGCAAGTTTAATACGTCAAACAAGTAGACCAGGAAATTGGCAATCTGAAGAATGGACGGATCGTAAATGTCTACAGACTGGTCCGTACACCAACGGAAGAAAACCCTCCACTTTGCTGCACAATTCAACGAAGAGGAGGACCTCCTACATTTAGAAATTGTGTTCACTGCTCGTCCTGTAAAATGTTTTCCGCACAATGGAAATTTGTGAAGGTTGGGACCTTCCGGGTTGTGATGCAGTGCGCAGGACTTCCCGATATAGAAGGTCCTTTCTTGGAGGAAGCTTCCGGGGAATGTCCCATAACAGATACCTGAGAAGATTGATCCAGGGTTTCTGTAACAACAGAGGTGCTACTAGCAGAATTTTGCAGTGAGACTGTTTGATTTTTAACAGAATCTGCTGAATTAATGGAGCAGGATTTGCATATTCTATCATTCCGTCCCATGAGATAGACAGAGCATCTACTGCATACCCTCAATGATCTGGGCATGGCGACACAAACGTCGATAATTGATTGTTCAGGTGTGTCGCAAAAAGATCTATCATGGGACGATCCCACTGGTAGCAGATCTGACTGAATACTCGCTTGTTGAGAGTCCACTCCGATGGTAACAGATGACTTTTTCGAGAGAGCGAGTCTGCTAGTACGTTCAGATGATCCGGTATATGATGGACTGAGAGATGAACGTGATGACTCAGAGCGAATAGGAGAATCTTCTCCGTTAATTCGCATAACGGAATCGAATGAGTGCCTACCTGGTTCCTGAGATAAGCCACTACCATCGAGTTGTCTGACAGAATCTCAACTTGGACGTTCGCTATTTGAGCAATCCAATGTTGTAGTGCTAGCCAGATAGACATCATCTCCTTGATGTTTATGTGCTTCTCTAGGAACCGAGGGTCCCAAAGACCCTGACACTACAAGTTTGTGGGACTTAGGGATTCACCCCAGCCTGTCTGACTCGCATCCGTCATAATTGTGAAGACCGGATCCGGCAGCTGAAGCGGAACTTCATCCACTGGAGATCCACCCAGATCTGAACCTTTTGTTTTACTCGGTCTGTTAAAACAATCTGGGTTTCGAGCGAATGCGTCTTCACACTCCAGTTCTGAGTAAAGAAAAGCTGGAGAGGAAGCGTGCGCAGACGGCCCATCTGACTAAGATCCCAAGTGAATGAAGGACTTGGACGGAGCTAGATCAGATTTTTTCTCGTTTACAACATCGGAACAACTGAAGCAGACTCTGTACATCGTTCTGAAGAATAATTCTGTCACTGTATCTCTGAAGAATGTCATCCAAGTAAGCCGACATTACCACAGCCGAATGAGCTCGGAAGTATGACATTACTGAGTTCATTATTCAAGTCAAAGCCCAAGGAGCCAGGTTCAGACCGAAGCACATCGCCCTGAACTGATAAACCTCTCCTTGCAGGGGCAAAACGCAGGTACTTTCTGAATGCCAGATGTACCAGGACATGAAAGTATGCGTCCTTTAGATCTATGCTTGCCGCATAGTCGTCCACTTGATTGCTCACTCTCACCGACCAAATGGTTTCCATATAGAACTTTGGAGCTATGATCATTTTGTTTATCCAGCTCACTCAACAAGTCTATTACCGGTCGGAACAAGCAGTTGGCTTCGGTACGAGAAACAGGTGACTGTAAAAACCTTGAGAATTTTGATTCTCAATGACTTCTATTGCTTTCTTTGATAGGAGAGCCTGTACCTGTAAGGAGAGACTCTCTTTTGGAAGAGTACGCTGGAAGATTAGTCCACCGCGGATATCTTGTAAGTGGGGGCTTTGCTCAGAATGATAGCCGTAGGCCTGCCGAGACTTCATTTCTCACCCACTGATCTTCCGTAATTTCCATCCAATTTTTCGCGAAGTTTGATAATCTTTTGCCAAGTGGAAAGCAAGAGAGGTCTAGACCATCACCTGTAGGACTTGCGAGGCTTGCGGGAGGAGAAACTAGGTTCTCCCTGGGAAGAACCTCATCCCATCGGCCTAGGGGCACCTGACTTATAGTCTTGATAAGACTTGCGCCCCTTTCCCGAGTCGCTAGACTGACGACCTCCAGAGTAACTGTAAGAGGGTTTGTTAGACCCTCGCGATGAGCTCCCTTTCGATGATTGGGAACTGGAACGATCTTGCCTACTCCGGCCAGCTGATGCATGTTGTTGAGATGCTGATCTCAGTAGCAGTGTGCTGGAAGCTTTTTTGGTAGCTTGTTCATACACTAAGGAAAGCTTGTCATCAAACAGTGTGTGTCCGGAGACCAGAGTGACTTGGAGAGAGCTTTTCACCCTGTCATTGATAATTGATGATGACGCAGGGGCTGCATCACGTCTAACCATCTCCAAATTTGCCACTGAAAAGGCGGAGTGGTACGTGGCATACATGACTGCCCTGGAAAGAACTCTTAGCGAGGAACTAACATCCTCAAATTCTTTTCCATTTAGACGCTGCGCCAGAGCCCTGGTGACATGGTCTGCGTAGGACATAGCATCCAGAATCGCTCTATTAGATGAAATAGAAGATTCCATCACATCCGATCGTAAATTGAATGATGTAGGCAAGGATATATCCAAATCCGCAGACTGCTCATCCAGACGCAGCGGAGCTCTCTGAACATTTTCTCCAACCGTTTTAAAATAATGTGATCCAGGAAACGGTATACTGATTAAAGATGCAGATAAGAAACCGCCATTCTTATTCGAACTTGCTAGGTTGAATATGGCATCATTAATGTGGCCGAAGGCCTCTGACATCTGCCAAGATTGTACCGGGAAGGAAAGAACATCATCTTTGCTTCGCACGACATCTCTGTCTAGAGACGATAGCGGTTTCTATCTAGCAGATGCAGCTTGCTGATCAGGTGGAACAAGGTCAGGATAGTGTTGATGAATGAAATTCATCGCAACCATAAGGGAAGGGTAATCCTCCTCCTTCTCCCTTTCACCATCCCACTGATTCAGCTGAGAATTTCGGTCAACAGCATCTGAATGTACAGATGACCGGACCGACCCAGCACTGTCCGACAGCTTAACACCAGAGTCTGTGGAAGGCTGAGCTTGCACTTGCTGAGAAGCTTCGATGAGCTGTGCAATTAGTGACAGCAAGTCCATTACAGAGGCTTGAGGAGCAGTTGTCTTCTGTTTTTTCACCGCTTGCTGCTCCTGGGACAGAGATCCGGAGGTAGATCTCTTCTCCGAACATCCCAATGAATGAAGCCACAGATCACTAGTTACCAGATGGGCCAACTTCACAGGCAAAGACTGGGTACGTCTTCACACAGCTGCCTGGATATCGGAAGTCGGGTAGCTAATATGCGGTTGTGTGTGCTTATCTGAACCTGATGAAGAAGCTGTAACTGTAGCCAACCCCGGTTGCAGTTTAGATAGGCGTCCCGAGCGGCAAGTGTGGACATTAGCTCCGACTCAGGCAAGATTCTCAGAACAACATTCGAATTATCCTGCAGTGACAGCTCTGGCATCGGAACTTCACCGCCGCCAACGTACCGTGACACCTGTCTCCAACATTTGTCATCCCAATGTACAGAAGTAGGACAAGAATCTATAGGAGTGCATCGACTACAGGCAAGACAACAAGCATGTAAATCCGAGGAAGACTTCCTCATCTTGCATTTAGAACAGTTAGCTTTCATAATTAATTACAAACCAAAACAGAGTCGATAGCACTCCTACAAATTCAACATAAAAAATACTTGATAAGGATACATGAAAATAGCAATCACATTAATTTCGAAACAATTATAAAAAAAATTTGAAATGTATTTTTTGAAAATGCCTAAGTTCCCAAAGGGAACATCATGCGCCCAAGGGCATCCTGATAGAGCCAAAGTGTGGACAAACACCAATTTATTTTGAGCTACATTACAGGAATCATAATCAATGTATCCTAGAGTAATTCTAAAGTATTATAATAATACATGTTAAGGGCGTTGCCAAATGTAAACAACGTCAATAAAAAAAAAATGGAAACAAGACAACAGGCTCACAAAAAGGCCCAAAGTCAGTAACCGATTTAAATGCTACCAGATGCAAAACTAGATCTTCATACAAAGAAAAAATGATACATCGGATAGAAGATGCAAGACCAAAACGGCCCAACACCCCTAGGGTGAGGACGTAACCATGGGGATAAATAGAATAAACATTCTGTAATACACGTAAACTCCCAAAGAAATTTAATAAAAAATTTCAATAAAAACCGCCAAAAAGCTTAGGGAGTTTAACAGTGGGGTTCATGGAAGGATAGGGAAGGAACACTTAACAAACAGTAGGTAAATCATTAGCAAGAATGATGACGTCAGGCGCATGTCCCGAAAATGGGAAACTTGAAATAATTTTTATAATTATTGTAAAGTTACAGCCCTGAACATTTCAAACCACCGTTGTTCACTTCCATCATCCATTTATAGCCTTGAATCCACCAATTCTTTCACTGATTTGTGTCTGGCATCCTCAAAAAAGGAGATTTAAAGCACAGATGTCAGATCATTTTTTACTGACTTAGGGCCAAACAAAGAATGATGCTTTGTGCCAATTTCGGTACCTTCCTGGTTACCACGCATGTGCAAATTAGACCAGATAGGACTTCAATTTTTTGGTTTTGTATGCAAATTTTGGGGATTGGGGCGTTCAAAATTTTTGTTTGGCCCTGAATTATATTGAGTTTGCACCAGCTAAGTCTGGACCATTGGTTATTAGTATAAAATATAAGTAGACAGTCATCTGCAAAATGAGGTCCCTAGAGGGTGAATTTGGTGATCACAAAATTTACCCTCTGTGAACCTCAGTCTGAAACAAGGTCTCGAGCCAAAACAGAAAGATGTACCTAGAGGATAAATTGGCCCACTGTATGGGATAGCATCAGCAAATTCATCCTCTGGGGACCTCATTTTGAAAATGACAGGTTGCTTATATTCAGGCTCGCACGTAACCCAACGATCTTTCACATGTTATTTCCAAGCCTGTTACACAAGAACATTATCTATTTTCTAAAATGTAGGTCAACATGACCTACTTTTAGTCTGTCCCATGCCCCAACCCCAAGACCAATACTTTGCTAACCTTCATCCTTAGCATACAAGAATGATCGATAAGCAAAAATTGTTTTGGGGAAGAACAGGTAGATGAGATGGCAGTGACATGTGGATCCACACAGCTGGACACTTGATATTTATTTACTGGGATTTAACGACACTTCACGACAGCCAGGTCACCAAGTGTCGGGACAGTTTTATGGGTGGAGGAAGTCGGAGTACCATGAGAGATCGACACCACCAAGCAACTGCCAGTCTCCCCAACATACTAACTCCACACAAGCAGGGTTAGACAAGTGCACCAACGACATGCAGTACGCCTTAGTACATGGTGCCACAGTACCCCCATGTGGGCTATCGTGATTTATTATGCCCCATGTTTGTAACATCAGACGTGATTGGTTAATACGACACCTTCTAAAAGTCATAGTACTGGAGTTTTGGGGCAAAACACGGGTACTATCGGAACGTTTTTCCCTGGAGACAAGAGAACAAATAAAATGTAAGCGCCACTTCCATTGATCAGCATCGAATTTCTCAACACCAAACGCTGGCTCCGTGTCCGTTTAGCTTTTTCAACACCAGTAGACACAAACTTACCAACAAATATATCACCTTCAGTGGGTGTGTTTTCAATTTTAACTGCAAACAATGCATTCAAAAGAATCAGAAATATTAAAAAACTCACTCACGTGTTGTTCACCACTTCAGTGAATCCTGAATGTTAAAAAATTTATAGTAATTTATATATTTTTTATACTTACCAATGACCCAGACTTAGCTGGTGCTAACTCTAACAAAACCAGGGCCAAACACAAATTTTGCCCCCCAATCCCCAAAATTTGCATCCAAAACAAAAAGAAATCATGTCCTAAAGGACCTCCATACTACGCCTCTACTGCGCATGCGCAGTGACGCAGACGTCCCGAAATTGGCGCCAATTATCATTCTTACTGGCAGTGCCTGGTCAGCGCTATGTACTCAGCGGGGAGGCAAGAGTTCCCAACTCCAGGGAGGGCCATCCCCGTCTGGGTCATTGGTAAGTATAAAAAATATATAAATTACTATAAATTTTTTAACATTTTTATACTGTACCAATGACCCAGACTTAGCTGAATAGTAAACAGGCTGGAGGGCCTAGGACATCGAGGAAAATCCAATAAGCTCAACTATATAGTAAAGAGGTAACCCCTTAAGGAGAAAAGGAGTATTAGGCTTTACATGTATCTTTCTTATTTAATCTTAAATTAGAAAGATACACTACCCTTAATAATTGAGCACAATAACATTCATGTTCTCTATTAACATCCAGTATAACCCTTATACTAATTATTTTTAAAGCAAGCCAATAAATAAAGTAGTCCAGAGAATTGAGACTCTTTATAGTCATTTAAAAGTGTCCGAGTATTGTATATTAAAGCCCGTTTGACACTTGACATATACAAATGCTTCACACCGAACTACACTTTAAAAATAAGACATGAATGAATTTTAAACATTAATATTACACTTTAAAACCATCCCGGAAGCGACTCAGAAATACTGACTTGGAGGAGGCATTCCCTTGCTTTTCACTATAAAGCAGGTGACCTAAGGGAACACCTGCCCCCCCCCCCCCCCCCCCCCCTTCCCCTTGCCCTGGGTCAAATAGCCCAGAGCGAAGAGGGCAGCCGGACGGAGTCACTGCCGGAACAGAAAGCCTGCATAACTATAGTTGCAACTGTTTAGTGGACGACATTCTGAGCAACAGATAACGGACCTAAACAATGCAGGTCTCCAGAAATGGACTCAATATTTCTGAGATAAAAATTCGTAAATGTGGATGGCTGAGACCAATAAGCAGCCTTCATTAAATCTGTAATAGCAACACTATTAGCATAAGCCCAGGAAGTAGAAAGAGCTCTTACTTCATGAGCAGAAATCTTAAGCACAGACTGCTGAGAAGAAGATAAATCTTCATAAGCAGTACGGATAGTTAACTGAATCCATCTAGCAATAGAATGGACTGAAATATCCTTTCTATTAGGCATCAAAGACAGAAAGAAATGTTTCCGTCCCTTTCTGATAAACTGAGATCTCTGTTTATAGATACGTAATGCTCTAACAGGACAGAGTAAAGGCCTACGCCCGTCTGAAGACGGAAGAGCCTTAATAACAATAGGTTCCGGATATTTATTAGGAGCCTGATTCTTAGCTAAAAAACCCACATTAGTAGTGAAGGTGATAGTATTCCCAACACTACGATAATGAGAATCATCCACCGATAGTGCATGAAGCTCACTGACTCTTCTAGCAGAAGAGAAAGCTAAGAGAAAAGCTGTCTTATAAGATAAGAATTTGAAATCTACTGTCCCAAGAGGTTCAAATGGCTTTTCCTTCAATTTAAGAAGAACCCAAGCTAAATTCCACTTAGGAATTAATCTAAGAGTTCTGGGTCTATTTATCGAAAAGTTTCTAACCAACTTCGATAAAGAGACATTAGATCCAATTTGTAAACTATCATGATGTGCATAGGTATCAGATAACATAGATCTATAACCCTTTATAGTAACGGGCTGCAGTTTGATTTCGTCAAACAAGTATACTAGAAAGTTTGCAATGTCTGGTATAGAGGGATCGAATATATCTACAGAATGATCCCTACACCAACGACGAAAAACCTTCCACTTAGCCGCATAGTTTAGCGAAGAGGAGGTCCTCCTACAGTTAGAAATCGCGTCCACTGCTCGTCCTGTAAAGTGCTTGCCATGCAAGAAGGACCGCACAACGGAAAAACGTGAAGGTTGAGACCTTGCGGGTTGTGATGGAGTTGGCGCGATTTCCCCTGCGAAAGAAGATCCTCCCGTGGAGGAAGCTTCCGCGGTAGGTCCCACAACAGACACCTGAGTAGATTTATCCACGGTCTCTGTGGCGACAGAGATGCTACCAACAGAATCTTGCATTGAGATTGTTTTATCTTTAGCAATACTTGTTGAATTAACGGCGCTGGAGGATACGCATATCCTATCATTCCGTCCCAAGGGATCGACAGAGCGTCTACTGCAAATGCTCTTGGATCCGGACACGGAGACACATACGTCTGCAACTGATTGTTGAGATGTGTCGCAAATAAGTCTATCATTGGCCGTTCCCATTGGTAGCAAATCTGATTGAATACTTGCTTGTTGAGAGTCCACTCCGACGGCAACAAGCGACCCTTTCGTGAAAGGGAGTCTGCTAGCACATTCAGACGACCCGGTATGTGACGGACCGAAAGAAGAACGTGATGTTCTAACGCAAACAGAAGGATTCTTTCCGTTAGATTGAACAACGGAACTGAATGAGTGCCTCCCTGATTCCGTATATACGCCACTACTGTCGTATTGTCGGATAGGATTTGGACATGAGCATCGTGAATAATGTCCATCCAGTGACGTAACGCAAGCCAGATTGACATCATTTCCTTGATGTTTATGTGCTTGCACAGGAATTGCGGATCAAAAGACCCTGGCATCTCAAATCCGTTGGGATTAATGATGCACCCCAACCTGTTTGACTGGCATCCGTCATAACGGTAAAACTCGGATCCGGCAACTGCAGCGGAACTCCTTGAGTTAACCACTGAATGTTTGCCCAAGTCTGAATCTCTTGTTTCACTTGATCTGACAAGAGAACGTCCACATCGAGCGAATGAATTTTCACACTCCAATTCTGAGTCAGGAAAATTTGAAGAGGACGTGTGCGTAACCGCCCCATCGGAATGAGATCCGCGGCGGCTCCGCACAGACCTATCAGTCTCATAAATTCTCTCGCCGTGACTTTGTCTGCGTGCAGACAATAGCGAGCGTAACAACTGACTAATTTCGCTCTGGTTAACAGCAGACGAACGAGATTGTTGTGCGTCTCGAAGCTCATTCCCAGATGAGTGAATGACTTGGACGGCACCAGATCCGACTTCTCCTCGTTTACTATAAAACCGAGACGTCGGAGCAATAGAAGAAGATTCTGAACATCGTTCTGAAGCGTTAACTCGTTGCCGTACCTCTGAAGAATGTCGTCCAGGTAGGCCGACGTTACCGCAGACGAATGAGCTCGGAAGTAGATCATTACCGAGTTCATTACCCGAGTGAAAGCCCAGGGTGCTAGATTCAATCCGAAGCACATCGCCCGGAATTGATACACCACTCCTAGGACTGCGAAGCGTAGATACTTTCGGAATGTCGGATGTACCATGACGTGAAAGTACGCATCTTTGAGATCTATGCTCGTTGCATAATCGTTCACCCGAATACTCGCTCTGACCGATCGAATCGTCTCCATATAAAACTTCGGAGCGACGATCAGCTTGTTTATCCAGCTCAAATCTATGACTGGACGGAACGAGCCGTCTGGTTTCGGAACCAGAAACAGATGGCTGTAGAATCCCGGAGATTCCTGGTTTTCTACGACCTCTACCGCGTTCTTCATTAAAAGTGACTGCACCTCTGATAACAGAGCGTCTCTTTTCTGCGGATTTGACGGAAGATGAGTCCACTTTGGACTTCGAGTTAATGGAGGCTTTCGTTTGAAGGATATCTTTAGACCTTCCGAAGTCACTCCTCTCACCCAAGGGTCGTCCGTAATCGACGCCCATTCTTGTGAAAAGCTCGACAACCTTCCGCCAACCGGAACGCGATAGAGGTTTAAGCCATCACCTCCTGGACCTGCGAGGCCTGCGGTAGGAGAAACCACGTCTTCCACGACCCGCACCTCGCCCCGTCGACCTCGGGGCGTCTGACCGATTGTTCCGGCCTGAAGGACGTCCCGAACGAGAGTCGCTATCCTGACGGTCTCTCGAATAAGACCAAGAGGACGCACCGGAACCTCTATAGGAACCTCTCTTGGGCGCATTAGACCCAGAAGTGCCTGTCTTATTCGTGTCTGCTGTATCCGACTTCTTAGGAGCAGATCTGAACAACAGAGAATCCTTAGCTTTCTTTGTAATTTTATCATAAATAGCGGAAAGCTTGCCGTCAAAGAGAAGTTCTCCTGAGACCGAAGCGACTCTAAGAGAGTTCTTCACCTTAGAATCCACTAGTGTGGATGTAGCTAGGGCTGCGTCACGTCTAACCAACTCCAGATTTGCCACTGAAAGGGCGGAGTTACACGTGGAATAAGCTACTGCCCTTGAAAGAAGTCTTAAAGAGGATTGTATATCCTGAAACTCTTTCCCCTGAAGGCGCAGTGATAACGCCTTAGTAAGGTGATCTGCATAAGATAAGGCATCTAAATTGGCTCTGTTAGACGCAATAGCTGTTTCCAACACCACGGTTGGAATAGAAGCTGACGACGGTAATGATAGCTCTAAGTCTTCCGCCTTGTCGTCCATACGCAGAGGAACTCTCGGTATACCCTGTCCTGCCGTATCAAATTTATTCCTTGCATTAATGAAAGGCAGGTTGAGAGTATTAGCGGACAAGAAACCTGCTTTCCCCGTCCTGGAAGCAAGTTTAAATATAGCGTCGTTCAATAATTCAAATGTTCTTGCAACATTATTGGACTGCGACGGAAACTCGGGAGCGATGTCCCTGAACCGCTCAAAAAATTCAGAGTCCAATGACGCTATAATTCTCTTGTCCGGAAGCGCAGCAGTCTGGCCCGACGGAACAACTTGAGGGAGAAAGTGCCGGATGAAGTCCACGGCGGCTTTATGTTGTTCCGAAAGGGATAGCTCCAAGTCATCCGTATCCCTTTCACCATCCGGTCGGACCTCATGATGTTCCCGGTCATCCGCCCCCGATGCTTCGGCGGAGCGTACCGACCCAGCGCCGTCGGATAATTCTCGATCCGACACCGTTTCTGTCGGTTGCTGGGATGCTGCGATAAGCTGTGCTATCTGCACAAGAATGTCCGGCGTCGAGACCTGCGGAGGCGCAGTCTTTCGCTGCTTCGCCGAGGGCAGCTCCGCATCAGATGGCTCCCGCATACTTTTCCTATGCGAACGTCCGGAATCCATCGGTCTCGAATCCCTGGCTGCCGGATGGTGTGACCTGGTCGCCGAAGAATCCTTGATCGGCGAAGCTGGTAATATATCGGCGGTCACGCAGCCAAGGTGCGGTCGTGTGCGCTGACGAGAAGAGGAAGCCTTAACAGTCTCTGCGGACTGCTTATACAACGGAGCGTCCCGAGCGACGGACGTATGCTCCGCTAAAGACACATTTTGTACCACAACATCTGGTCTCAGATGCTGTTGTACGAGAGAGGGGCCTCTCTCGCTCGCGGCCCGGCTGGACCTGGACGAGCTAGGAACCGGACTCAAAGGCTTCCTCCGTTCTCGCTTACTATCCGCCGTCACTGGGTGTGCATCTATTATGTTTATAGTGCTCGCATCACCCAAAATTTCCTCTTGGACCACATCGGACGAACCCGGCTGCCGAACCATTCGGTGAATGGACGCTACACCGGGCGAGCTAGCGGACGACATTTGTCTAATCTCCATGAGCACTTTTGCCGCTAGCTCTGAATTCATTTGTGACGACGGACGCACACTTGAAGAAGATAACATGGAAACATCACCCTGTTCTGGTTCCTCTGAAATAGAAACTGAGAGAGTAGAGTGACCTTGCGGAGAAAGAGCCGGAATCGCTCTTTCTCCAGAAACAACATATCGTGACACACGTTTCCAATGTTTCTCATCCCAATGTTCACATATAGGACAGGGATTAATGCGAGAACACTGACTACAATTAATACAATGATCATGAAAGTCAGAGGAAGATTTCTTCCTATTACAATTTGAACAATGTCCCTTCATTGTGAAAGAACAACAATAAGTCCTAGTTACTCGCAAAAACTCCTGACACAAAGATACATAATAACATGATCCATTAATAAATGAAAAAACAATTGCAAAACAAAATAATTTTGAAAAAATATTTTTTCAGCGAAGCCCAAGTTGCTGAAAAGTAACGTTGAGCCCCGATGGATCCGATGGCAAAGTGTGGTCAAAAATTTTAAATTTATATTAAATAATTAATGAGACACTTTCGGATAATATAAATGTATCTTATAGTGAGATAAACTACACCAAAGGCAAACAGCCCCCCTCAAAAAAGGCTGTTGCCAATGAAAACAAACAGTGTAAAAACACCAGAAAACATGACTCCAGGCACTGAAAAAACTGGCCCGGAATCAGTCATCAATTACACTCTATCTGATGCAAAACAGAGACTCCCAGGGGAGAATCTGTAGAACATCAGATGGAAGATGCAGAACACAAACGTTATACACCCATGGGTGAAAACGTAACTATGGGGAAAATAACAGAAAACATTCTGTAACCAAGCAACTCTCCCAGGAAATTTTAGAAATGAAATTTCTCAAAAATATGCCAAAAGCATGGGAGAATTGCAAGGGGGCACTTTAGAAGGCTAGGGGAGAGGAAACACTGAATAAGCAGTGCAACAATTAGCAAGAATGACAACAAGAGGCCCATGCCTCGAAAATAGGCAACTTAACATAATTTCATCAAAAAATTTTAAGTACAGCCCTGATTATTTTTTGTCACTTCTTTTTCCTCTCCTCCTTCTATCCTCCTTAGAATCACATTTTCTCCAAGAATTACGTGTCTGGCATCCTTTAAACTGAGATTTACAAGCACAAAGATCAGTGAGATGTTGACTGATGAAGGGCCAAACAGAGAAAATGATAATTGGCGCCAATTTCGGGACGTCTGCGTCACTGCGCATGCGCAGTAGAGGCGTAGTATGGAGGTCCTTTAGGACATGATTTCTTTTTGTTTTGGATGCAAATTTTGGGGATTGGGAGGCAAAATTTGTGTTTGGCCCTGGTTTTGTTAGAGTTAGCACCAGCTAAGTCTGGGTCATTGGTACAGTATAAAAATATGAGTCTCAGTTATGACTTGTGTTTCACTCCGCTTAATTCTATCAAATGTTGTCCGAGAAACATGAATTTATATTCCATTAATTTAAATCACTTTTCACACAAGCATTAACAATGAATTATAACACGAACAGTATGATGCAGTTGTTAACATTGGCATTTGTTGATAAAGAAACTCCCAAAGCGACGGCACTTGTGACAAGTCATTTTCGAAGAGACATCATTCGTTCGAAATGACGTCATGTTTTTGGATTCGACTACATTGTTGTTACAAGATCGATGGCTTGTTGCAGTTAACGCTTAACAATGAAAGTCATATTTTGTTCGGCATAGTAAAATAATTAGAACATTTCTTTTCATGTTCTATCGGTCGATAGTACCTGAATTTGTGTGATTTCTGAAATAAAACCTTCAGCAGCTTCGCTGCTTCAGGTTTTATTTCAGAAATCACACAAACTCAGGTACTATCGACCGATAGAACATGAAAAGGAACGTTCTAATATTATATAAGTGCCTTGCCCAAGGAACAACACAGTTACCCCTGGTGGAGATCGAACTGTGGACATTTCAGTTTGAAGTCCAATTCCATAACTATTGAGCCACAGTGCTCCCAGCTGTGACACTTGAGCATCAGCATGCAGTTGTGGCAGAAGACATGAAAAATATGGCTATTGCTTCAAGTAATAGGTTGAGAAAGAAAAGAAAATTTATCATCAAAGAGTGATCTGTTTTCTTTACTTAAAAGTTTTTCAGGCAATGAAAACTGAAACAAATACATGTTGCTACAATAAGGCCCAATAAAATGTTTTGATTCTCAAGCAATCCCTCACTGAAATTGAACTCCCTCATTGGACATTTTTATTGCTTTGCAGTCTCTTCCAATATGAATACAAAATTGGGAGAATCCAAACCTTTTGTTTTTTGCTGAAATCTGAAGAGCAAAATTAAAGACAGTCTACATCCTGTGGCTCTGCAGTTGTTTCTTGGCAAGTCTTGGCTGCCTACATAGAGACTTGCCTAGGAAATAACTGTCAAAGCACATGGAATGTAACATGTAAGTTTCCCCAGAGACAGCATGTTGGGGCACCTCTTCTGTTGCAGTAAAAGTGATCGAACTCGAAAATAGGCCCTTGAAGGTTAAAATTAAGAGTTAATTTGTATAATTTTGCATTTTCTATATTCTGTGTGTGAAAAGACACAGGAAAGCCTCTCAATTCATGTTCATTATATGAATGAAAAAAATAAAATTAAAAATTTATTTATTTATTTATTGGTGTTTAAGGTCACATACTTATGCACAATGGCTAATCGTGACCGCTACAGTTTTACTGGTGGAGGAAGCCGGAGTACCCAGAGAGAACCACCGAGCATCAACGTGCCACTGTCAGCTCCTCAACATTCTAACTCTGTTCAAGCTCCGCTCAAGCAGGATTACAGCGGCTGAAGACATGTGCACCATCACGCCTTAGAACACGGCATCATTGTGCCACAATGTAGGCAACCAGGATGAAGTGCCTTGCCCAAGGACACAACGTGGGTCATCCCGGATGGGGATCGAACTTGGGACCTCTAGTATAGAAGTCCAACAGTCTACCACTGAGCCACTGCGTTCCCCAAAATTAAAAATAAAATCCTCCCTCCCCCTTACTGATTTGAAAAAAAAACTGCCTGAGAATCAACTAATTTATTTTGTGGGGCCTACATGAATCAGTAATGAATCCCTTATTTTTTCTGTCCACGTATTCCAATTTTCTTTGCCAAAATATCAAAGAGAAGAATATGTAAAATAAAAGCTCTTACAGTCAGATCAGATGACAAAGTACATAAGTAAATACGAAAATAATGCAAAGAGTAATTCTGAATAAATTTTGAGAACAATCACCACAAAGTTTCATCTTCTTAATAAGAATAAGAAAACATTTTTAAAAACCAAATTATGAAGTTTTAAATAACCAATAAACTGAAACACCCTTTACAATCTCTTGTAATTCATTACATCAAAGTAACTGAGAAAAAAGAACATAAAATGAGTTAATTTAAAAACAAATAATACTTTTTACAAGGTACAAATACCACTTGACATGCTCCTTGCATTAACCACATAAAAATATTATAGACTATATAAAAACAGTAATCATGAAGGTTATGCCTCTCAGATTTGTTTGTATATTGTTTGAGATTTATCTGTTACAGTGGTAAAATAATTTTGAACGGTAATTTAAAACTTGCATATTTTGAGTACAGGATCAAAACTTTGTTACCAATAGTACAGTGAAACTCTTTTAATTGAATAGCCACTTTGTTAATGAACAATATTCAATTTATAGGAGTATACAATTAAACAGAATTTTTGTTATTTTGCAGTATTGTAGTGATAAAATGAGCATTTATTATATTAGATGGCTCGGTGATGGAAGTCCACATTTGGGTTTTGTTAACCCTTTAGGGCCTCAAATTTTTACATATTTTTGCTACACTTTTGACAGTCTACATCCTGTGACACTGCTGCTATTTATTGGCAAGTCTTGCCTGCCTATATAGGTAGCCAAGACTTGTCTAAAAACAACTAACAAGGTGCCTAGAATGTAAATTGTGAGTTAACCCAAAGACTGCATGTAGGGGGCACCTGTTCTGTTGCCAAAAATGTGATCAAAATCAGAATTAGGCCCTTAATGGTTAAAATGTGTAAGTGCTGCAATAAAGTTATCAGAGTCTAAGGACATGCTTCAAAAACAGCTGAAATTAAACTCTATTTTGTCAATATAGATTAATTGTTAGAATTTATATGAGAGTGACAACAGGTACTCTACAATAAATTTGTACAAAACAGTTACTGATGAACGAATTTGGACTCACAGAAATAAAAATGCTGATAGGATCACCAATCCAATGTTGAGTTGTGACAGCACAAAAGTGGGTTTAATCATTATCAACTTATCGTCCGGAAACCAGTTGTTTACAATTCACTATGTGAAGGGTCACTCTCACCTTGACCTTTGACCTAGTGATTCCAAAATAAATAGGGCTCTTTCTTGCACCAATGCCAACCTACCTATAAAGCTTCATGAACGTGGGTGGAACTATTGTCAAATTATCATCTGGAAACCAATTGTTTATGATTTATTATGTTCAAGGTCACTGTGATCTTGACCTTTGACCTAGTGAGTCCGAAATAAAAAGGGTTCTTCCTCTCACTGATGCCAGCCTACCTATGAAGTTTCATGAAAGTGGGTTGAACCGTTATAAAGTTATTATCTGGAAACCAATTGTTTACAATTTACTATGTTCAGGGTCACAGTGACCTTGACCTTTGACCTAGTGAGTCCAAAATATATAGGGTTCTTCCTCTCAAGAAGGCCAACCTACATATGAAGTTTCAAGAATGTGGATTGAACCATAGTCAAGTTATCATCCGGAAACAATTGTTTACGATTTACTATGTTCAAGGTCACTGTGACCTTGACCTTTCACCTAGCGAGTCCAAAATAAATAGGGTTCTTCCTCTCGCTGATGTCAACCTACTTATGAAGTTTCATGACTGTGTGTCGAACCATTATCAAGCTATCATCCAGAAACCAATTGTTTTGATTTACTATGTTCATGGTCACTGTGACCTTGACCTTTGACCTTGCAAGTCCAAAATAAATAGAGTTCTTCCTCTCATGAAGGCCAACCTACATATGACATTTCAACCATAGTCCAGTTATCATCCGGAAACCAATTGTTTATGATTTAGTGTGTTCAAGGTCACTGTGACCTTCACCATTGACCTAGTGAGTCCAAAATAAATAGGGTTCTTCCTCTCACTGCGGCCAACCTACCTAAGAAGTTTCATGAACATGAGTCGAACCATTATCAAGTTATCATCCGGAAGTTATTGGCCATTCATTTCTGCTGGTTCCAGGAAAGCTTTCCAGATAAAAACAAAGCTCTGTTCTGTGAAGTATCAAAAACATGTCCAAACGAAATTTTTTTCTTGTTTTTAACTCATGTGGTTCATTCTTACCCCTCCCCTCCCCATCCATCCCTTTATGACCCAGTTATATACTACATGACAAATTTGGTTCAAATCTGCCATTGGTTCTGGAAATAGAAATTTTGGTGGAGCCCAAATTTTCACCTACTGAGTTCCTTTGAAAAAAAGTGAATTTGCATAACTAAAGTAAGTTCCGTACCAGAAATCTAAGCGTTATTGTGATTCTGAAAATAGGATCTTTTATAGACTTATGGAGCATTAACCCCACCCCAAGGGGCATAGTAACTTTTTGGAAAAAAAATCAAAAGAGTAAACTCCACCAACCCAAAGGTGGCACCAGCATCATTTGAACAAAGTAGAAACGATATACTCCAAAGATGGTCTGTGCCATAAATGAATGAATTTGGTCCAGTGATTTTAAAGACAAGTTTCAAATTAGTTGATAGAGTTCACGAAAGATGATGACTTAGCATTTCCCATTGCCAACAGTGTTAAAATGGGTATCCCCATACGCCACCCCATGACAAAACCGATAGCAATTTTTTGGGTCCATCTGAATCCACTGGACCTAAGGAAACTGCATACCATAAAAACAATATTCTCATCTGTGCAGTTTTTGAAATAATACTAATGCGCTAAGTTAAACTTTGGGCTCCCATGGAGCCCAAATATTAACCCAGAGACTTGAGTTGAACAAACTTGAATCTCATACTCCTAGAGATGTCACATACCAAATATGAAAGGATCCTGACTGGCAGATCTGAAGATGAAGATTTTTAAAGAAATTTTCTGATATTGCACCAAGTTAAACTTTGGGCTCCAATAAAGAGCCCAAATATTAACTCGGGGACCCAAGTTGAACAAACTTGAATCTTACACTGCTAGAGATGTTGTATACCAAATATCAAAAGAATCTGACTGGTGGATCTGAAGAAGATTTTTAAAGCTTATTCCCAATACTGCCTTAAGTTAATATTCAGGCTTTTCCATTTTTGCAAATACGCTGACTCCGCATTTTTTCGATGCCCCCCTACAGAACACACTAACACAACCGATGGTAATTTTTTTTACCATTCAATTCTACTGGTCCTAAGGATACTTCATTCCAAATAAAAGTTCTCTGTTCCATGTGGTTTGGAAATGGGCATCTGAATGTTTTCTATTTTTAACTCCTTTTTAACTCCCATAGGGCTGTGAACAAAAGATTTTAGGGCATCAATCAAATACTTAGGACCCACTTATACTACATGCCAAATTTGGTTCAAATCAGCCCATCAGTTCTTGAAATACAAATTTTGGGTGGAGCCCAAAATGGGTAAGCTCCCACAGGGAGCCCAAATATTAACATACAAACTTCCCTTGAACAAACTTTAATCTTCTGACCAATCAAATGACAGGATTTATCGCGATATAGGGACAATAAAGTTTGTAACTGCCTTTGCATTAAATTTAGAATGAAGAGTAAAAAACCTACACATTTTTCTGTGTCTCATACATAAAGCAATATTTAACTTAATTTTGGAAACTTGTTTCTTCACAATTTTTTACAATACTTTTAGCACATTAGATGGAACACTCATGCTAAAAATAATTGCAAATGGTGAATTAAGAATAGAAAGGTTATGCCTTTTAACCTTTAACTTAAGGTAATGGCCAAAATCAACCAGGAATATTCGCAAAAATCACCACTGAAATTTGATTTTTAAACTTTTTGTCTCAAAAACATAGTTTATGATGCTTCAATGGAATGGGCTCAAAGTGTACATTCCACTGAGGGGTCATAAGATATGTTTTTAAGGCAAAAAAAAGAAATTGCATTGGGTAAGGGTTAAACATCCATTTTACAAAATAATTTTTACAAGTAGCATTGCATTGCTAATTTCTGTTGGAAGTTTCATGTTCTTGAGCCCCGACCCCATCCCCTCAAAAAAAAAAAATTTACTTGGCATTAGGGAATATTTTAATTGTTAAAACAGGTGTAGCAAGCTGCTCCAGTTGAAAAATTTTATATTGCATTTTTTAAAAATTGTACAGCACTTTTTCTCAATACTAAACCACAGTTTGCACACAATGATTTGGCACCCAGCAATCTGATGAGTGGATATCTGCCTGTGAACTTGCATGTTAGACCAGGAGAAACTTGTTGACCCAACAAGCAAATTTTCAGGTCATGGGTCCACTGAGTAGTATGGATAGTGATACATGAAGTACAGATTAGCTTCCTGGATAATCAAGTTTCATGTGTCTAACAAGTAAGAGTCCAATAGATTTCAGTTGTCCAGTTGTCTTCTACCTTCAATTATTTCTGATCAGCTATCTCTTAAAGAAGTTAGGTTATCAGATGCAAAGTTCGTACATATCCAGTGAAAATATCATGTCTCAAATTGTGATTTGTGCAGATTTGTGACGAAAAAAAAACTGTATAGCTGAATACAGAATTTGCATCATAAAATGTGATGTGATAACAGTTAACCCTTTACACAATGCAGACGATTACAAAATTTATTATTTTAAATAACATTTTTTTTAAATTTTCAAAAAATTTCAACAAAACCATGTCATGTGACCCCTCATTGGAACAAGCTCATTCTAATGAGGGGGTCACATGATATGGTTTTGCTGAAATTTGTGGAAAAATAATATTTTTTCAACTGCTAAATTTGCATATTATGCAGGCAGATGTGGTCGATTCGTCAGGTAAAAGGTTAAATTATTCATTGCACTGCATGCACTTTTCCTGCCAGAGGCCATAACACCGTTCCAAATCAGAATCACATCATTAACATCTGATCATATAGCTGAATGTTTATGATGTTCATGTTGACTTTCATGACCAATGAATCATCATGAACAGTGGAAGAACTCACTAGCTCATTAGGACACAGCTCAGAAACAAACATATAAAAATATTTAATGCTATCTGTTCCATACATCAGCCATGTCTTCTTGCAGTTCCTCTATTCCTTTTAATGTCCTATAATTACCCGAATAAAACAGAAGATCATTTGTAACCAGCCTGGAAAAGAAAAATATATTAAATATTTCTCTTCATTCAAATTTTATGGGGGGGGGGGGAAGAAATTGGAAAGAAGTGGGAAGACGTTTGACAAAACTGCCTCTACAGAACCTAATTTGACTGATTTAAGTGATTTATGTATTAAATTCTGAGCTATTAACCAGCCTTATATCCAGTTGTTAATGTTGATTCATGTGAAAAAATACATTTTCAACTATTTAGGTTTAACAACCACTCTTCATGGATTCATAAAATGTATTCATGTCCAGTATTTAAATAAAAACAGATGAAGAGAAACTCCAGAATAAGCAGAAAAAAATCTTACAATTCTGAAAAATGTACATGGGAACCCAAAACATTAAGTGCTGTATATCACCTAACTTCAATGAAAACAAATTAAGTCAAACTGATCCCATTTTATGTAAATAATACCCTTATTATTCACACCAGAATCAGGATGCTATGACACTCACTTTTTTATTGAAGAAAACAGAGGTTCCAAATTGTTTCAATTGTTTCAAAAATTGGCTTCTTGCTAGAAAACAGACAAAACTGTTGATGGTATATTCAGGCCTGGAATAGAGAGCTTACTCTCTTACCTGCTAGCAGGTTATGCAGCATGATGTGGTGATAACTTATAGGAAAAAATGTTGTGATGTCTTTCCACCTTCTCAGTTATTACTACGTCAGCAGTGCTGTTTATGTTTTAACAGAATTTGGTTTAACAAAATCACGCATTAGTTGATGGGAATTTTTGGGGAGGAAAAAGCTCTTTAGATATCAACGACATGCCACTCTATTCATAAGTGGATGGAATTGGGATTATGAATTTAATTTATATTGTATTATTTTGTTGGAACTTGTAGTTCGTTTGCATATTTTCTGATTGTCATAAGACTCGTAACCCCTACTTAACCTAAATGATCGTTTATGGCTTATATCCAGGCCTGATACTGATGAATTGCTTGGAAGATGCTGTATCAATTTTCTGGTAGTTTGAGGTAAACAAAACAGGAACTAGAAGGCTATTGGCAGATACACAGTTAGGCAAAAAGAAAATATTGTCCCTAGAAGCAAGACGATGCCAAGTGCAATACTCAAGCACTGCAGTTTGCAACCAAATGCTTTCAATGGATGATATGCAGACAACTAAAAACACAACTATTTTGGGTAGAAATCTCAAGTGGTAATGAAATCCCAACCCATTCTCTAACCAGATTATAATTAGGCCTTAAAATGATAAATTTAAAGTAATTTGTATATTTTTTATACTTACCAACGGCCCATATTTAGCTGGTGTAAACTCGATATTATCAAGGGCCAAACACAAATTTTGAACCCCCCAATCCCCAAAATTTGCATACAATACCGAAAATTAAAAGTCCTATCTGGCCCTCCATACTTTTACCATCTGCACATGCGATGCAGTCAGGAAGAGACTGGAATTGGCGCCAACCTCATTCTTTGTAGATGAGCGTACTAAATAATAACTCAGCGGGGAGGTATGAGTGCCCACTCATTGGAGGGTTATCTCTGTCTGGGCCATTGCTATGTATAAAAAATATACAAATTACTTTAAATTTATCATATTTTTATACTAATAACCAATGGCCCAGACTTAGCTGACTCGTAAAAAGGTGGAGGGCCCAGGACTTAAGAATTAGCAGACCAAATATAGCTCCTGAGCCTGCATTCCAAGGTGACAAGGAGATTAAAATTAAAAGAATTACATGTATGTCTCTCTATACAATAATAGAGAAGATATATCATCAATAAGGAGCCATATCTAAGTAATTCCGTAATCTTAGCATGAATGATTATGATTAATGATTAATTATTAATGATTATGCTAATTGGGTGTAGCGAGCCCCCAATTTAAGGCTGTACCGGACTAAGCCACTTAAATCAGGATGGCATATTCGAGAGTGAGAGACTAACCCCCACAAACACACGCTATATATATATATAGATATAAACAAGCTGTACCTAAGATCAGTAATAATCTACAGACAAAAACAGCTTCACTCATAGTTACACACTTATTTTCAAGCTGGGCGAGATGAAGAAAAATCCCTCTCCACCTTTTTTGAAGGAATATTCTTCAAAACAAAGAGGGAAGCGCTCTGGAAGCAGTACCAAATAATCAATATATATTTGCCCAACATGCACCCAGGTATTAATTATTATTAATTATTGGTGCTTAACGTCACTTCAGAAGCTAAGACTATTGTGGCAATCCCGGTTATTAACAGCGCACGCTTCTAACGTATACCGGAGTCGGAATACGTAGATAGGTTGAAAACCGGTGATATAATGTGTACAACCATACACTTGTCCAATTGAATTCCAATGGAAAGTATCTGTTAGAGCAAACACGCTTCTAAGGTAACCAACAGGCGACCCTGTTCAGGTGTACAATTAATTCCAATAATAAAACTCCAATTGAACCGTGCGAATTTACGAGAATGTGAATTCTCCAGAGTACCGTATGTGGTAAAAACCTGGACTTAGAACATGGAACGAGCTATGATTAACAGACTGTTTGGAGAAAGAATATACTACTCTGAATAATGATGCCAAAAAACTGAGAACGTATGCATAGATGGCCTATTGGAAGTTCCATAACTGATCCAAATAGCCCCCAAATTCTCATGAGCTCTATAAGCAGAGCAAGAATTTATATAATCTGTTCAATAATGCGTCTGCCTAATAAATACACATATTATGTATGCGAGCACTGAAATCCTGCATGTACTCATCTGAATACAGCCTGTATCCACGGTTTGACCAAGTGACACAAGTGTATCCAAGAAACTGAATGAATAATACAACGTTATTATGCAGTATAGTGAGTTATAAACTCATACATTGTAAGAAAAGGCCTGACTGCTCTGAGCGAAACTTTTCAGAGTGGACTAATTGCCACATTGGAGAATGCCGCCCAGATAACCGACATGTTAGCCACACAGGTACATGAAGGCTAGCAATTTTATTGATAATCATATGCTTGTATGACTTATAAACGAACAACCACAGGAAACAAACCAACTAAATAGTGGATATGCCCATGAGGTCGCCGTTAGAACACGACCAGCCACCAATCGAGGAGCCATGAAAGGCATGCATATACTTGAATGCATTCGAGGCTTACAGGAAGAAGTCCTGCCCTGTAATAGCCTCTTAACACATTGGCAGGGCAGGGGCATTACTTGAATCGCTCGTGTTAGTTATTAAATAGTATAGGAACCGCAGGGCTCCCTCACGTCTGACCAACTTCATAATGCCACTAAGGATGGAGAGGGACGTGATGAACAAATAATACACCATATAGACATAATATCCAGTCTCTAAGGTGGAAATATAATCCACAGCAATAGATTGGATAGAAATGAAAAGGGAGACGATAACAACATTCCGACACCCGATCATAAAAACCTAGATGAATTCTTACGTTCAATCTGATATCAGGGAATATATTCCTGAGGAGTTTAGTATAGGCATTTGAAGAAACACTCATTAATCACACTAGGTTAATATGGCGTCATCAATAGGGCTTATTGCCTCAGATAACTAACACCAAACCATACCAGTATGAAGAGAATAACCTCCTCTAATATAATGGTATCATGTCTGATAAAACAATGAACTCAGCCTAGCTAAAGGTCTTCCTATCTGTAAAGAGAATTAAAAGGCTGATAACTGCGGCCTTAGAAGCTCAGTAAGGAGACTTATGATGCCAGCCATAGCTGAAAGTCTTCATCTCCGTGAAGACAGATATATCAGTGTAAGTTGCGACCTTGAAAGCTTACTGAACGGAGACTTACAACTATCGTCGTGTAAGATAGGGAATGAAGAGCGGCTATATTAACAGCCCTAAATTCCCAAAGAGACAGTAGTCTCAAGAGATAATTATTTCAGTTATGTCATTGCATAATTACTGAAAAAACATCACTCATGATTCTAGCTAGACTACCAAGGTGTAAACAATAAGACTCAAGTCCATGACACCTAGGAAAACAAACTGAAAAGCACTCTTCCTTTAGCGGTTTTATTCCCAAAAGACAGCTGTCAGAGCCTAGCTAACGTAGCTTAGAAGTCATCTCCGTGAAGACAGATATCTCAGTGTAACTTGCGACATTGAAAGCTCACTAAACGGAGACTTACAACCATCATCGCGCAAGGTAGGAAATGACGAGCCGCTATACTAACAGCCATAATTCCCAAAGAGACAGTAGTCTCAAGGTAACTACAGTGATGAGTCTTCGTCTGCGTGAAGACATATCTGTGTCACTTGTGGCCTTTGAAAGCTCACTAAATGGGGACTTACAACACTAGCTGCTAATGTATACAAAAAAACCACTGTAACAATACATAAGGCTGCTAAGGCGTCCACAATGGCATTAAATGTCCTGACGCCAAGGAATACAACACCAAGAAGGAAAAGACGTACTTATTCCCTCTAACGGGTTTATTCCAAACAAGACAGCTGTCTCAGCATAACTATGCACCATGGAACCTCTATTCCTAAAGAATAGGGCATGGCATTTCTTATACTACTGCTAAGGCAAAGAAGACATCGTTAATCGCGACAAAAGCCCTCAACACCTGAGCCAAAACATCCGGGGATGAAAAGATCTTTGTCTTTCCATCGCCCGGTATGATAAGCTGTTTTTTGCCTAGCAAATGCAGACTTATATTCAGATGGAAAAATATTCTAAGAGCTTAAGACTAAAATTTCATAGTTTTAAAGGGCCCTTCTGTGAGGGATGGAGACTCACACTCCGTAGCCCTCTCACCATCCAAATGTTCCATCTGAAAGTATGGTCAACTCCATCCGACTGAACGGATGATTGGACCAATGCAGCACCGTCCGACAGCTCACCATTGGAGTCCGTTAAACGGTAGTACCAGCGACTACTGGAATGCTGCGATACGCAGGGCAATCTGTGGCAGCCGGTCCGTGACCAAGGCTAGCAGAACAATGATAATACACTTGTTACCATAAACTGCTCACGGTACGGAGATCTGGCCCCAGATCCTCGACACATGTCCCTTACAAAAATGCATCGAATGACTAGCTATCGACCTGAACATGCAAAGTCAGATAGTCTGTCTGTGGTCAACATGCTTCATTAATGAAGCAGGGGAAGATGCCACAGCTGCAACCGGATCTGGCTGCAGTGTGGAAGGAGTGTCCCAAACTGCAAGCATGAACAGGTGTCCCAACTCACTAAAGTTTCTCGAATCAAAAACAGTCAACCCCGACTACTGACGGAAAGGAGATGGTTCTCCAGCTCGCGGTCTGCTCCAGACCTTGCGAGCGTTCCGTTAGAAACTTGTAGGCATCTACCCCTTGTCGTGCATATCCATGGAAGAAGAGGAAGCCGTAATCACAGCCGACCCCGGCTGAAGTGCGGAAGAAGCATCTCGACTCATCACATAGGATGGATGCTCCTACTCATGGAAGTTTCTTATAACACAAAACAGTCGTCCCTGACTGTTAACGGGAAGAAAAATGCTCTGCACTTGCGATCTGTCCCCAGATCTCGACGAGTATCCCGCTTAGAAACTTCTAGGCTAATCCTCTTTCGTGCGCTTCCATGTAAGTAGAAGAAGCCATAACTGCCGTTGGCCCCGGCTGCAGTGTGGAAGGAATATTTCGATGTGTGTTCCGACTCAATATGGTTTCTCACAACGAACACAGTCGACTCCGAATGTTAACGGGATGGAGAGTGTTCTCCAAATGGTGATTTGACCCCAGATCTAGCCGAGTGTCCCGTAGAGAAACTTCTGGCTTCCTCTACTTGCACAATTGACCACACCGACCCAGCACCGTCCGACAGCTCACCACCGGAGTCTGCGGGAGGCTGCACTTGCACTTGCTGGGATGAGCTGTGCAATCTGCGACAGCAAGTCTGTTACCAAAGCTTGAGGAGCAGCGGTCTTCCATATTACGCTGATTGCTGCTCCTAGGACGAAGATCTCTACTCTGAACGTCCCAATGATTGAAGCCTCAGATCACTAGCTACCGGATGGGCCAACTTCACAGGTGAAGTCTGGATAATTCTTCTGATGGCTGCCTGGATATCCGAAGTTGGGTAGCTAGTCCGCAGTCGTGTGGGCTATATCTGCCTGAGGAAGCTATAACTGTAGCCAACCCCTGCCGCAGTTTAGAGGGAGCGTCCCAAGTGACGAGTGTGGACGTTAGCTCCTACACGGGTAAGTTTCTCAAACAACATTTGGCCCCAAATGTTGTGCTTTAGAGAGGGACCTCTCCCCCCTCGCAGTCTTTTCAGACCTCGCCAAGCCTCCCTAAGATAAACTTGCAAAATACTACACAAGCAAGTTTCTCAGTAACATTTGGCCCCAAATGTTGCTGGGTTAGAGAGGGGCCTCTCCGTTTGCAGTCCTATCAGACCTTGCCAAGCCTCACTAAGAGAAACTTGCAGGCTTCCTCCCTATTTCCATCGTCGCTGGGAGAGCATTAGTTTTTGAGGTGCTCGCTCTACCCAAATCTGCACTTCCCTCGACCGCAACGGACTTACCCAGTGTCACGGCTCCCACAAAGGGAGTAACCGCTTCACCGGTCGAGCTAGCTGCTTGCAAAGGGTAAGAACACTAACGAGAGGCCTCATCCCTTACTTATATTCATGAGCACCTTGCAGCTGGCTCTATTTGCTTATCAGAGCGAGACGACAGTAGCACACTTTGGTTGGTTGTCACAAAACCATCACCATGTTCTTGTTCCTCTGAAATAGAAATTGAAAAACTTGAATTATATTGCAGTGAGCTCCGGCATAGGAACCTCACCGCCAACCATGTACCGTGATACCCGTCTCCAAAGTTTGTCATCCCAATTAACACATGTAGGACAAGAATCCGTAGGAGTGCATCAACTACAGGCAAGGCAACAAGCATGTAAATTCAAGGTAGACTTCCTCGCCTTGCATTCAGAGCAGTGAGCTTTCAAAATTACAATCAAAATACAAAGTCGATAGCACTCCTACAAACTCCACAATAAAATATATGATAAAGATACATGAATAATTGCAGTCAAAATTAAATTCAAAAATTTATAAAAAAAAAATTTTGAAAAAATTTTGAAAAAATGCCCAAGCTCCCAAAGGAAGCATGATGAGCCCTATGGCATCCCGATAGAGCCTAAGTGTGGACAAAATCCAAATTTTTTGAGCTACACTACCGGAATCATAATCAATGTATCCTACAATAATCCTACAGTAATATAATACTAAATACTACCTATATTTGAGGACGTTGCCAATGTAAACAACGTCAAAGGAAAAAACAGGAAACAAGACATCAGGCACACAAAAAGGCCCAAAGTCAGTAACCGATTTAAATGCTACCAGATGTAAAGCTTGATCTTCATATGAAGAAAAAATGATACATCGGATAGAAGTTGCAAGACCAAAACGACCTAACACCCCTAGGGTGAGGGCATAACAATGGGGATAAACAGAATAATCATTCTGTAATACACGTTAAAATCTCAAGAAATTTAATAAAAAATTTCAATAAAAAATAGCCAAAAAGCTTAGGAGTTTAACAGGAGGGCTTCAAGGAAGGATAGGGAAGGAACACTTAACAAACAGTGGATAAATCATTAGCAAGAATGATGACGTCAGGCGTATGTCCCAAAATTGGGAAACATGAAATAATTTTTATAATTATTATAAAGTTACAGCCCTGAATGTTTACAACCACCGTTGTTCAGTTCCATCATCAATCTACAGCCTTGGATCCACCAATTCTTTCATTGATTTGTGTCTGGCATCCTCAAAAAGGAGATTTAAAAGCACAGATGTCAGTTCATTGTTATTGACTTTAGGGCCAAACAAAGAATGAGGTTTGCGCAAATTCCGGCCTCTTCCTGACTGCTGTGCATGTGCAGATGGTAAAAGTATGGAGGGCCAGATAGGACTTTTAATTTTCGGTATTGTACGCAAATTTTGGGGATTGGAGGTTCAAAATTTTTGTTTGGCCCTTGATAATATCGAGTTTGCACCAGCTAAGTCTGGGCCATTGGTTATTAGTATAAGAATATAAGCAATCTGACATTTGCAGAATGAGGTCCCCAGAGGGTGAATTTGATGATTCTATGCCATACAGTGGGCCAATTTATCCACTGGGTACCTTTTTCTGTTCTGTTTTGAGACCCTGATTCAGATTGAGGTTCACAGAGGGTCAATTTAGTGATACTACCCTGCTGTGCAGGGTAGCATCACTAAATACACCCTCTGGGGACATAATTTTGCAGATGATAGTCTGCTTATTTTCTGGCTTGATTATAATCCTTTCTCAACATAATCCCTATTCTAGAACATTCAAAACTGAAAACCAACTCTTGTAGCCACATAAGACACACAACATATGCTTTCGCACAACAAAAAGCCAAATAAGCCCATTTTAGGAGTGTGGACATAGAGGTGTATGGACTGAAAGATGGTGACAGAGGGATAGAGAGACAGATGGACAGATGAATGGACAAGCAGATAGAGGTTGATAGATAGGTGGACAGGCAGACAGGTAGAAAATTATAAATTCATAGTAATTTGTATATTTTTATACTTACCAATGGCCCAGACTAGCTGGTGCTAACTCAAAAATATCTAGGGCCAAACACAAATTTTGCCCCCCCAATCCCTAAAATTAGCATGCAAAACCGAAAATTAAAAGTCCTAGCTGACCCTCCATACATTTACTCTCTGCGCATGCGCAGCAGTCAGGAAGTGACCAGAATTGGTGCCAACATCATTCTTTGTAAAAAAGAGTACTACATAATAATTCAGCGGGGAGGTATGAGTGCCCACTCATGGGAGGGGCATCTCCGTCTGGGCCATTGGTAAGTATAAAAAATATATAAATTAGGCCATACAAAGTTGATTGTCTGTTTGTCGGGCCATTTTTCCAAAAAAGCATGCGGGTGGGCGTTGTTTTTTTTTTCCTTTTTATTTCTCCCTGAGAGGTTGTTTGTGATAATTCGACCCCCACCCAAACGGCTGGTGGACCACGCAAAATTTCGCAAATATATTGGTTATTCACCATAGGGGTGTTGGGTCATAAATGAAGTGGGGTTTGAATGTTTGTTTTTTCAGTGAAACGTGAAAATTATGACACAGGACGAAATGCCTCGTGGGTGAAACGTCTCGGGATGAAACGTCTCTGGGACAGATCAAATGTCAAAGTGCCAACTTTCACAGATTTATTTTACCAAAAAAAAAAAATCCCTTCACAAAATCGTGAATCGCAATTTTTCCCCATTATATTCAAAATTATCACAACCCATTTGAACGAGCAGTTCATCCATAAATCATATTTTTCGGAAATCTGAAATACAAAACAAATGTTTGTGTGTTTTTATTAACCAATTCGACCGCACATACCAGCCTATATGCGATTTATTTTCAACTATGACTGTTACTTTTATATCAAGCAACGGTTACTATTAGTTATCCAATTATCCTGCATCTCAAATGCATTTATTTAAATTAATTGGGAAACTCGTAACGGTTTCAAATAATAGTACACAAATTCCCAATCACGGCCATTTACAATACAAATGTTACTAAAAATAAATGCCAGGAGACTGTGTTCCATTCAACATAGCACCTGACTTTGCAGACTTTCTGAGGGTTGGTGCGAATCAAAGGTGGTGCGAATCGACCATTCCCCTTTGTGACTGTTTGTTGTCAGACTGAAAGACACCTTCCTTCTTGCTGTCATTATGGCTTATCTTTTACAGAATAAAACACTTTCTGTCATGAATATTGCTAAAACCCACCCACTTTATTAAAGTATGATGTAGAAAAAGCTTGAAGTGTGTTAATTTAAAATTCGCCAACGCATCAATATCGATTTACCGAAATGAGCACAATATCTCAATTTTTTTTTTAAAGATTTTTTGGTGTCATAAAAAGGTTGCATGCGCAGCAAAAATGACCATGCACGCTGGGCCGGAGAAACAGAGGTTCTTTTTTTTATGGCCTTACTATGAAAATAATACTTTTATACTATAACCCAAGCTGAATCGTAAAAAAGGTGGAGAGCCTAGGACTTTCAAATTAGTAGATCAACATAGTTTCAATCCTGTAATCCAAGATGAAAGGAAATTAAAATTATAAGAAATTACATATATGTCTCTCTATACAGTAATAGAGGAGACATATCCTAAATAAGGAGCCCAATTTAAGTAATTCCTTATTTAAGAATAAAGACTATGCCAATTTAGGTGTAACGAGTTCCAAATTTTTAAGGCTAGTTCGGACTAAGCCCCAAAAATTAGGATGGCGTATCTGAGAATGAGAGAAAATCCCCTACAAACATATGCCATACACAATAAAACTCCAGCTGTATGCAGGATACAATTACGGACAAAACAGCTTCCTTCATAGTTACATACCTATCAAGACAGAGGAGAGGTAAAAATCCCCCCCCCCCCTTTCTTTTGAAGGAATCTTCAAAAGAAAGAGGGGAGTGCTTTGGAACCAGTAAGAGCGGTACCAAAAAACAATATAAATACTCGTCAAACAGGCACTCAAGTATTAATTTATAATTAATAAATGATGCTTACCGCCACTTCAGAAGTTAAGGCTATAGCGACGATCCTGGTAATTAATATTGCCCGCTATATAACGTACACCACAGACGGCGTACACAGATACGTCAAAAACCGGTGATATAATATATAACATACACATGTCCAATGGAACCACACTGAACAATCTCTGGATAGAAAACACACTTCCAAGGTAACCCCATTCAGGTGTACAATAAATTCCAGTAACAACACTCTCCAAAGTGTACTATCCAATATCTATGACCGTATACACGTGTGAATATGCGATTTGAGTACAGACTTCAATAGAAACCTGGATCTACAAATGGAAGTAGGTATGATTAACAGGCTCCGACACGGAACGCCCCCGAAATAATTCATAATTTCAAAGGTCCATAATATACAATAAAGCATCAGCCTAATAATTATAATACACAAGAGTATTAAAATCCAGCATGTAATCATCTGAATACCAGTAAACTGGTTATGCAGCCTCCGAGGTATCCAAAGACTAGCAATTTAATTATGATGAAATATGTGCTCGTATATAACAAATCAACAAATAATCACAGGAAACTAATCCAACTAAAAAGCAAATGTGCCCATGAGGTCGCCATAGAACACGACCCAGTCGTCAATCGAAAAGTGAAGAAATGCATAGTATATATGTATTAAACTATACAAGGCTTGCAGGAAGAAAACTACGTCTTGCCCGGTAATTGCCTCTAAACACATTGGCAGTGTGTGGGGGTGGGGATTCGAAGTCCTATCGAAATCTCCTCACCCGCACTACTAAATCGTTCCTGTGTTAGATATCAAATAATACAGGAACCACAATGGTTCCCCCACGTCTAAGTGACTCCATTATGCCACTATGGGAGGAGAAGGATGTGAAGAACAAAAACGTCCCCTGATAAAGAAGGTCCTCTCGTGGAGGAAGATTCTGGGGAGCGCCCCATAACAGACACTTGAGAAAACTGATCCAAGGTTTCTGTGATGACAGAGGTGCTACTATTAGGATTCAGAACGAGACTGTTTGATCATAAACATAATCTACTGAGTCAAATGAATTGGAGGATACGCATATCCTATCATCTATCCCCATGAGATTGGCAGAGCATCTATTGCATGCGCTCAATGGTCTGGACATGGCGACACAAACAACGGTAACTGATTGTTCCGGTGCATCGCAAACTGATCTATCATGGGACAATCCCACTGGTAGCAAAACTGTCCAAATACTTGCTTGTTTCAATTTCCATTCCAATTGCAACAGGCGACCTTTCCGAGGAGCGAGTCTGCTAGTACGTTCAGAAGACCCGGTATATGACGGATAGAAAGATGAACATGATGATAAATGACGTAATAGGAAAATCTTCTCCGTTAGTTGGCATAACGGAAAAGAATGGGTTCCTGATGTATGCTACCACTGTTGAGTTGTACGACAATATCTGAACATGTGCGTCCACTTTAACTGGTAGAGTGCTGAATTATTTTTGGTCATCAAAATTTGTTGACATATGTTTGCCTTGTTACAATTTATGGGAGAGTGCCAATAGGCACTCTCCCATAAATTGTAACAAGGCAAATCCTAACAGACTAAATAATTTCACTTCAAAGGTGGTATGAACAACATCCACAAAATATGAAGCCTTCAAGTGCTGGTACCGACACTTCAAAGTAAAGCCCAAATATGGGCTTCCAGCACTCTACCAGTTAATGAAACCTTGTTGTAGCGCTAACCAAATTGACATCATTTCTTTGATGTTTATGTGTTTCTCCAGGAACCGAGGGTCCCAAAGACCCTGGCATTTCGAGTCTGCCGGGCTCAGAGTCGCACCCCAACCTGTTGACTCGCATGTGTCATAATCGTGAAAGCCGGATTTGGCAGCTGCAGCAGAACTCCCCGAGTTAACCACTGAATATCTGCCCAAATCTGGACCTTTGTTTACTAGATCCATTAAAACAATACTGGTCTCGAGCGAATGCATCTTTACACTCCAGTTCTGGGTAAAGAATATCTGGAGGGGATGTGTGCGTAAGCGACCCATCGGAATAAGATCCGCAGCCGATTCGTACAACCCCATTAGTCGCATAAATTCCCTCGCTGTTAATGTGTCTGAGTGTAGACAAAAGCGAGCATAACAACTGACTAATTTTGCTCTGGGTAACGGCAGACGAACCAGATTGTTGTGAGTCTTGAAGCTCATTCCCAAGTGAATGAACGACTTGGACAGTGCTAGATCCGACTTCTTGTTACGATGAAGCCAAGACGTAGGAGCAAGAGAAGCAGACTCTAAACATCGTTCTGAAGAGTAGTTGATGCCGTATCTCTGAAGAATGTCGTCCAAGAAAACTGACATTACCACAGACGAATGAGCTCGGAAGTGAGACATTACCGAGTTCATTATTCGAGTGAATGCCCAGGGCACTAGATTCAGACCGAAGCACATCGCTCAGAACTGATATACTATCCCTTGAATGGTGAACAGTAGGTACTTTCTGAATGTCGGATATACGAGGACAAGAAAGTACGGATCCTTAGATCTATGCTTGCCACATAGTCGATCACTCAAACGCTCGCTTTCACCAACTGAATGATTACCATAAATAAACTTTTAGAGCCATGATAAACTTGTTATCCAGCTCAAGTCTATTACTGGGCTGAATGAGCTGTCTGGCTTCGGTACGAGGAACAGGTGACTGTAAAATCCTAGAGAATCTTGGTTCTCGACGACCTCTATTGCTTCCTTTGCCAAGAGAGCCTTTACCTCCGATTGGAGAAACTCTCTTATGCAAGGATTTGCCGCATATTTTATTCATCGCAGACATCATGTTAGTGGTGGTTTCGCTCAGAAAGATAGCCGTAGGCCGTCCGAGACCGCACTTCTCGCCTACTGGTCTTCCGTAATAGTTAACCAGTTTGATGCAAATCTTGATAACCTTCCACCAACTGCCAAGCAAAAGAGGTCCTGCAAGGCTTACGGGAGGAGAAACCACGTCCTCCTCGTGAAGAGCCTCGAACCACCGGCTTAGGGGCATCTGACTGGTAGTCTCGATCAGACCTACACCCCCTTCCCGGGTCGCTGTATTGACGATCCCTAGAGTAATCAGAGGAGGGTTTCCTATACCCTCGCAAGGAGTCCCCTCTGACGATTTCTGTCTAGGACGTCCTCCCTTACTCTTTTCTGCTGCTGCGGGTCGATTAGATGCCGACTTAAGAAGCAGAGTATTGACGCTTTCTTTGTAGCTTGGTCATAAACCAATGAAAGCTTATCGTCAAAAACGTAGTGTCCGGATACTGGAGCGACCCATAGAGAGTTTTTCACCTTGTCATCTATTAAAGATGACGACGCAAGGGCTCCGTCACATCTGATTAACTCTGAATTAGCCACTGTAAAGGCAGAGTTATACGTGGTAAACATAATAGCCCTGGAAAGGACTCTTAAAAAGGTACGAATGTCCTCAAATTCCTTTGCGTTGTGATGTTGCGCCACAGCTCTTGAAGGTGATCTGCGTAAGACAATGCGTCTAAATTCGTTCTGATTGAAGATATTGCCATCTCAATTGTGTCCGAGCGAATAGTGAATGACGAAGGTAAGGACATGACTAGGTCCTCAGCTTGCTCATCCAAACACAGAGGAACTCTCTGTACATCTTCCCTGACCGTTTTAAATGAACGTAGTCCAACAAACGGTAAATTTACGGAAGATGATGACAAGAAACCGCCTTTCTTCTTCCCACTGGAAAGTTTGAATATGGCATCGTCTAAATGACGGAAGGCCTACGACACCTGACTAGACTGAACCGGAAAAGACAGGACCTCATCCTTTGCCCAGATAAAGTCAGCGTCCAACAACGCCAGCTGTTTCTTCCTAGTAGTCGCAGCATTCTGATTCACTGGAACAAATTCAGGGTACTGCTGATGGATTAAATCAATCGCAACCATGTGTTGTTCCGAAAGGGAAGGGTAATCCTCCTCCGTATCCCTTTCACCATCCGACTGAATCAGTTGAAATTCACAGTCAGCGGCATCTGAACTTGCAGATGACTGGACTGACCCAGCACCATCCGACAGCTCAGGTTCTGAGACTGCCGTTGGATGCTTCTGCACTTGTTGGGATGCTGCAATGTGCTGCGCAATCTGCGACAGCAAGTCTGTTACGGAGACCTGAGGAGCAGAGGTCTTCTGTTTCCTGGCCGCCGGCTGCTCCCAGGACGGTGTGTCCGAGACAGCTCTTTTCTCCAGACATCCCGATAAATGAGGCCTCGTCTCCTTAGCTACTGGATAGTCCAACTTCCTGACGATGAGTGGTCCCTTCTCGGCGATGTAGGCTGGATATCTGAAGTCATGTAGCTAAGGTGAGGTCATGTGTGCTTCGAAGATGCCGATTCAGAAGCCAAAACTGTAGCCGACGCCGGCTGTGAACTGAATGGAGCATCCCAGATGGGAGGCACGGACATATGCTCTGACTGACGCAAGTTCCTTATCACCACATCTGGCCCCAGATGTTGTTGGGAAAGAGAGGAGGCTCTCTCGTTTGCGGTCCTTTCAAACCTCGCCGAGCTTCCCAATGAACTTGCCGGTTTCTTCTTCTGTTCCGTTGTCGCTGGGTGAGCCTGTTTATATTTTAAGGTGCTCGCTCTATCCAATCCACCTTTTAGACCGCAACAGACACACCCGGCATCACGGTACCCAAGGACGGAGTAACGCTTCACCGGTCGAGCTAGCTGGTGACAGGGAACTGAAACCATTGGTTTGTGGTTTATAGCCCTGTCCAATGTTCATAAGCACCTTTGCCGCTAGCTCTGTTTGATCATATGAATGCGATGACGGCAGCACACTGTCTCTAGGCGTCACATAAACATCACCATGTCCTTGCTCCTCTGAAATAGAAACTAAGAAACGAGAATGACTCTGTGGCGAGAGGACAGGCAGTGTCCTCTCGCCGCTAACAAAGTACCGTGACACCCGTCTCCAACGTTTGTCATCCCATCCGACACAAGTTGAGCAAGAATTAGTGGGAGTACATTGACTACAAGCAAGGCAACCAACATGTAAACCAGAGGAAAGGCTTCCTCACCTTGCATTTTGAGCAATGTGTTTTCATAATGAAGCAAAATAAAGTTGATCGTACTCCCACCAACTCCACATTAAATATTAGAAAAAGATACATAATAAATAACATTCAAAATATAAAACGAAAAATAATTCACAAAAAAAAAATTTTCGAAAAATTTTGACAAGAGCCCAAGTCTCCATGTCCCCAAAGGGATCAATGAGTCCAAATGTATCCCGATAGAGCCTAAGTGTGGACAAAAATTATTTTATTATCCAAAAAATAATTGCTACACTACCGGAATATTTAATGTATCTTACAACAGTAACAGATTTTGAACTATCCGATGTAAAGCAAGATCTTCATCAGAAGAAAATATATAATAGATATATATACAGAATAATCATTCTGTGTAACATGTCAAACTCCCAAGAAATTTATAAAAAAAATTTCAATAAAACAAGTCAAAAAGCTTGGGAGTTTAACAGGGGAGCTTCAAGGACGGATAGGGAAGGAACACTTAACAAGCAGTGGAAAAATCATTAGCAAGAATGATAACGTCAGGCCAATGTCCCGAAAATGGGGAACATGAAATAATTTTTATAAAAATTATAAAGTTACAGCCCTGAACGTTTAAAACCACCGTTTCTTCCTTCCATCATCCAGTTGTGTCCTTGAATCCACCAATTTCACCATTGATTTGTGTCTGGCATCATTAAAACTGAGATTTAAAAGCACAGATGTCAGTTTGTTGTTATCTGACTGAGGGCCAAACAAAGAATGATGTTGGCACCAATTCCGGTCACTTCCTGAAGTCTGCACATGCACAGAGAGTAAATGTATGAAGGGCCAGATAGGACTTTTAATTTTCGGTTTTGCATGCAAATTTTGGGGATGAGGGAGGGGGGGGGGGGGGGAAATTTGTGTTTGGCCCTAGATATTTTTGAGTTAGGACCAGCTAGTCTGGGCCATTGGGTTATAGTATAAAAATATGACGGATGAACAAACGCATAGCAGATGAGGAGTAAGACAAATTAAAAATCAAGTCAATGTTTTTCCAAACCTGATATTATTTAATCATGAATTGTTTAGGCCCCCACAATGCAGATCTTCTGCTTCTCAGGTCATTTTTTGTAAAACTGCATGTGAGTGGGCAGTTTTTTATTTTATTTTTTATTTTTGTAATTATTCCTTTGCCATCATAAGTTCATGTTCTTGGTTTTAGGCCACATAATGTACAGAATAGCATGAGTGATGGTGTATTTCATCCCTCGAGTGCAAGAAGGCTTTGCAATGCTAAAGCATTGTTACACTCAAGGGACAAATTTATCAATTTTATTAACTTGTCTAAAATATCAAACATAAACCATATAATTTTTTATTTTTTAAAGTTTGCATTGGTTAGAAAAAGAGAGTACGTGGAAGCCAAAAAGACCATGTGGGGGTCTGAGAAACCAATTTTTAACTTTTTAAGGCCTTAAAACTGTTTTATTCTATATTTATATACCAAGATGAAAATCTTACCCATGTTGTGGTCCTCCGTCATTTGTTACATTTAACAATGTTAACTGTTTTCTCAATCTATCTTTAAAGGAAGCATGAATCTTTTTGAACAAGTCCTGCAAAAAAGTTAAAAAATTTATAGTAATTTATATATTTTTTATACTTACCAATGACCCAGACTTAGCTGGTGCTAACTCTAACAAAACCAGGGCCAAACACAAATTTTGCCCCCCAATCCCCAAAATTTGCATCGAAAACAAAAAGAAATCATGTCCTATAGGACCTCCATACTACGCCCCCACTGCGCATGCGCAGTGTCCAGGACGTCCCGAAATTGGCGCCAATTATCATTCTTACTGGCAGTGCCTGGTCAGCGCTATATACTCAGCAGGGAGGCAAGAGTTCCCAACTCCTGGGAGGGCCATCCCCGTCTGGGTCATTGGTAAGTATAAAAAATATATAAATTACTATAAATTTTTTAACATTTTTATACTGTACCAATGACCCAGACTTAGCTCAATAGTAAACAGGCTGGAGGGCCTAGGACATAGAGGAAAATCCAATAAGCTCAACTATATAATAAAGAGGTAACCCCTTAAGGAGAAAAGGAGTATTAGGCTTTACGTGTATCTTTCTTATTTAATATTAAATTAGAAAGATACAATACCCTTAATAATTGAGCACAATAATATTCATGTTCTCTATTAACATCCAGTATAACCCTTATACTAATTATTTTTAAAGTAAGCCAATAAATAAAGTAGTCCAGAGAATTGAGACTCTTTATAGTCATTTAAAAGTGTCCGAGTATTGTATATTAAAGCCCGTTTGACACTTGACATATACAAATGCTTCACACCGAGCTACACTTTAAAAGTAAGACATGAATGAATTTTAACATTAATATTACACTTTAAAACCATCCCGGAAGCGACTCAGAAATACTGACTTTGGAGGAGGCATTCCCTTGCTTTTCACTATAAAGCAGGTGACCTAAGGGAACACCCGCCCCCCCCCCCCCCCCCCCCCCCCCCCCTTTCCCCTTGCCATGGGTCAAATAGCCCAGAGCGAAGAGGGCAGCCGGACGGAGTCACTGCCGGAACAGAAAGCCTGCATAACTATAGTTGCAACTGTTTAGTGGACGACATTCTGAGCAACAGATAACGGACCTAAACAATGCAGGTCTCCAGAAATGGACTCAATATTTCTGAGATAAAAATTCGTGAATGTGGATGGCTGAGACCAATAAGCAGCCTTCATTAAATCTGTAATAGCAACACTATTAGCATAAGCCCAAGAAGTAGCAAGAGCTCTTACTTCATGAGCGGAAATCTTAAGCACAGACTGCTGAGAAGAAGATAAACTCTCATAAGCAGTACGGATAGTTAATTGAATCCATCTAGCAATAGAATGGACCGAAATGTCCTTTCTATTAGGCATCAAAGACAGAAAGAAACGTTTCCGTCCCTTTCTGATAAACTGAGATCTCTGTTTATAGATACGTAACGCTCTAACAGGACAGAGTAAAGGCCTACGCCCGTCTGAAGACGGAAGAGCCTTAATAACAATAGGTTCCGGATATTTATTAGGAGCCTGATTCTTAGCTAAAAAACCCACATTAGTAGTGAAGGTGATAGTGTTCCCGACACTACGATAGTGAGAATCATCCACCGACAGTGCATGAAGCTCACTGACTCTTCTAGCAGAAGAGAAAGCTAAGAGAAAAGCTGTCTTATAAGATAAGAATTTGAAATCTACTGTCCCAAGAGGTTCAAATGGCTTTTCCTTCAATTTAAGAAGAACCCAAGCTAAATTCCATTTAGGAATTAATCTAAGAGTTCTGGGTCTATTTATCGAGAAGTTTCTAACCAACTTAGATAAAGAAACATTAGATCCAATTTGTAAACTATCATAATGTGCATAGGTATCAGATAACATAGACCTATAACCCTTAATAGTAACAGGCTGCAGTTTGATTTCGTCAAACAAGTAAACTAGAAAGTTTGCAATGTCTGGTATAGAGGGATCGAATATATCTACAGAATGATCCCTACACCAACGACGAAAAACCTTCCACTTAGCCACATAGTTTAGCGAAGAGGAGGTCCTCCTACAGTTAGAAATCGCGTCCACTGCTCGTCCTGTAAAGTGCTTGCCATGCAAGAAGGACCGCACAACGGAAAAACGTGAAGGTTGAGACCTTGCAGGTTGTGATGGAGTTGACGCGATTTCCCCTGCGAAAGAAGATCCTCCTGTGGAGGAAGCTTTCGCGGCAGGTCCCACAACAGACACCTGAGTAGATTTATCCACGGTCTCTGTGGCGACAGAGATGCTACCAACAGAATCTTGCATTGAGATTGTTTTATCTTTAGCAATACTTGTTGAATTAACGGCGCTGGAGGATACGCATATCCTATCATTCCGTCCCAAGGGATCGACAGAGCGTCTACTGCAAATGCTCTTGGATCCGGACACGGAGACACATACGTCTGCAACTGATTGTTGAGATGTGTCGCAAATAAGTCTATCATTGGCCGTTCCCATTGGTAGCAAATCTGATTGAATACTTGTTTGTTGAGAGTCCACTCCGACGGCAACAAGCGACCCTTTCGTGAAAGGGAGTCTGCTAGCACATTCAGACGACCCGGTATGTGATGGACCGAAAGAAGAACCTGATGTTCTAGTGCAAACAGAAGAATTCTTTCTGTTAGATTGAACAACGGAACTGAATGAGTACCTCCCTGATTCCATATATACGCCACTACTGTCGTATTGTCGGATAGGATTTGGACATGAGCATTGTGAATAATGTCCATCCAATGACGTAACGCAAGCCAAATTGACATCATTTCCTTGATGTTTATGTGCTTGCACAGGAATTGCGGATCCCAAAGACCCTGGCATCTCGAATCCGTTGGGATTAATGATGCACCCCAACCTGTTTGACTGGCATCCGTCATAATGGTAAAACTCGGATCCGGCAACTGCAGCGGAACTCCCTGAGTTAACCACTGAATGTTTGCCCAAGTCTGAATCTCTTGTTTCACTTGATCTGACAAGAGAACGTCTATGTCGAGCGAATGAATTTTCACACTCCAATTCTGAGTCAAGAAAATTTGGAGAGGACGTGTGCGTAACCGCCCCATCGGAATGAGATCCGCAGCGGCTCCGCACAGACCTATCAGTCTCATAAATTCTCTCGCTGTGACTTTGTCTGCGTGCAGACAATAGCGAGCGTAACAACTGACTAATTTCGCTCTGGTTAACGGCAGACGAACGAGATTGTTGTGCGTCTCGAAGCTCATTCCCAGATGAGTGAATGACTTGGACGGCACCAGATCCGACTTCTCCTCGTTTACTATAAAACCGAGACGTCGGAGCAATAGAAGTAGATTCTGAACATCGTTCTGAAGCATTAACTCGTTGCCGTACCTCTGAAGAATGTCGTCCAGGTAGGCCGACGTCACCGCAGACGAATGAGCTCGGAAATAGATCATTACCGAGTTCATTACCCGAGTGAAAGCCCAGGGTGCTAGATTCAATCCGAAGCACATCGCCCGGAATTGATACACCACTCCTAGGACTGCGAAGAGTAGATACTTTCGGAATGTCGGATGTACCATGACGTGAAAGTACGCATCTTTGAGATCTATGCTTGTTGCATAATCGTTCACCCGAATACTCGCTCTGACCGACCGAATCGTCTCCATATAAAATTTCGGAGCGACGATCAGCTTGTTTATCCAGCTCAAATCTATAACTGGACGGAACGAGCCGTCTGGTTTCGGAACCAGAAACAGATGGCTGTAGAATCCCGGAGTCTCCTGGTTTTCTACGACCTCTACCGCGTTCTTCATTAAAAGAGACTGCACCTCTGATAACAGAGCGTCTCTTTTCTGCGGATTTGACGGAAGTTGAGTCCACTTTGGACTTCGAGTTAATGGAGGCTTTCGTTTGAAGGATATCTTTAGACCTTCCGAAGTCACTCCTCTCACCCAAGGGTCGTCCGTAATCGACGCCCATTCTTGTGAAAAGCTCGACAACCTTCAGCCAACCGGTACGCGATAGAGGTTTAAGCCATCACCTCCTGGACCTGCGAGGCCTGCGGTAGGAGAAACCACGTCCTCCACGACCCGCACCTCGCCCCGTCGACCTCGGGGTGTCCGACCAGTTGTCCCGGCCTGAAGGACGTCCCGAACGAGAGTCGCTACCCTGACGGTCTCTCGAATAAGACCAAGAGGACGCACCGGAACCTCTATAGGAACCTCTCTTGGGCGCATTAGACCCAGAAGTGCCTGTCTTATTCTTGTCTGCTGTATCCGACTTCTTAGAAGCAGATTTGAACAACAGAGAATCCGAAGCTTTCTTTGTAATTTTATCATAAATAGCAGAAAGTTTGCCGTCAAAGAGAAGTTCTCCGGAGACCGAAGCGACTCTAAGAGAGTTCTTCACCTTAGTATCCACGAGTGTGGATGTAGCTAGGGCTGCGTCACGTCTAACCAACTCCAGGTTTGCCACTGAAAGGGCAGAGTTACACGTGGAATAAGCTACTGCCCTTGAAAGAAGTCTTAAAGAGGATTGTATATCCTGAAACTCTTTCCCTTGAAGGCGCAGTGATAACGCCTTAGTAAGGTGATCTGCGTAAGATAAGGCATCTAAATTGGCTCTGTTAGACGAAATAGCTGTTTCCAACACCGCGGTTGGAATAGAAGCCGACGACGGTAATGATAGCTCTAAGTCTTCCGCCTCGTCGTCCATACGCAGAGGAACTCTCGGGATACCCTGTCCTGCCGTGTCGAATTTATTCCTTGCATTAATGAAAGGCAGGTTGAGAGTATTGGCGGACAAGAAACCTGCTTTCCGCGTCTTGGAAGCAAGTTTAAATATAGCGTTCAATAATTCAAATGTTCTTGCAACATTATTGGACTGCGACGGAAACTCGGGAGCGATGTCCCTGAACCGCTCAAAAAATACAGAGTCCAATGACACTATAATCCTCTTGTCCGGAACCGCAGCAGTCTGGCCCGACGGAACAACTTGAGGGAGAAAGTGCCGGATGAAGTCCACGGCAGCTTTATGTTGTTTCGAAAGGGATAGCTCCAAATCATCCGTATCCCTTTCACCATCCGGTCGGACCTCATGATGCTCCCGGTCGTCCGCCCCCGATGCTTCGGCGGAGCGTACCGACCCAGCGCCGTCAGATAATTCTCGATCCGACACCGTTTCTGTCGGCTGCTGGGATGCTGCGATAAGCTGTGCTATCTGCACAAGAATGTCCGGCGTCGAGACCTGCGGTGGCGCAGTCTTTTGCTGCTTCGCCAAGGGCAGCTCCGCATCAGATGGCTCCCGCATACTTTTTCTATGCGAACGTCCGGATTCCATCGGTCTCGAATCCCTGGCTGCCAGATGGTGTGACCTGGTCGCCAAAGAATCCTTGATCGGCGAAGCTGGTAAGATATCGGCGGTCACGCAGCCAAGGTGCGGTCGTGTGCGCTGACGAGAAGAAGAAGCCTTAGCAGTCTCCGCGGACTGCCTATACAACGGAGCGTCCCGAGCGACGGACGTATGCTCCGCTTGCGACACATTTTGTACCACAACATCTGGTCCCAGATGTTGTTGTACGAGAGAGGGGCCTCTCTCGCTCGGGGCCCGGCTGGACCTGGACGAGCTAGGAACCGGACTCAAAGGCTTCCTCCGTTCTCGCTTACTATCCGCCGTCACTGGGTGTGCACATTGTATGTTTATAGTGCTCGCATCACCCAAAATTTCCTCCTGGACCGCATCGGACGAACCCGGCTGCCGAACCATTCGGTGAATGGACGCTACACCGGGCGAGCTAGCGGACGACATTTGTCTAATCTCCATGAGCACTTTTGCCGCTAGCTCTGAATTCATTTGTGACGACGGACGCGCACTTGTAGAAGATAACATGGAAACATCACCCTGTTCTTGTTCCTCTGAAATAGAAACTGAGAGAGTAGAGTGACCTTGCGGAGAAAGAGCCGGCATAGCCCTTTCTCCAGAAACAACATACCGTGACACACGTTTCCAATGTTTGTCATCCCAATATTGACATATAGAACAGGGATTAGTGCGAGAACACTGACTACAATTAATACAATGATCATGAAAGTCAGAGGAAGATTTCTTCCCATTACAATTTGAACAATATCCTTTCATTGTGAAAAGTCCTAGTTACCCGCACAAACCCCTGACACAAAGATACATAATAACATGATCCATTAATAAATGAAAAAACAATTGCAAATCAAAATAATTTTGAAAAAATATTTTTTCAGCGAAGCCCAAGTTGCTGAAAAGTAACGTTGAGCCCCGATGGATCCGATGGCAAAGTGTGGTCAAAAATTTTAAATTTATATTAAATAATTAATGAGACACTTACGGATAATATAAATGCATCTTATAGTGAGATAAACTACACCAAAGGCAAACAGCCCCCCTCAAAAAAGGCTGTTGCCAATGTAAACAAACAGTGTAAAACACCAGAAAACATGACTCCAGGCACTGAAAAAAACTGGCCCGAAATCAGTCATCAAAATTACACTCTATCTGATGCAAGACAGAGACTCCCAGGGGAGAATATGCAGAACATCAGATGGAAGATGCAGAACACAACGTTTATACACCCATGGGTGAAAACGTAACTATGGGGAAAATAACAGAAAACATTCTGTATCCAAGCAACTCTCCCAGGAAAATTTTAGAAATGAACTTTCTCAAAAATATGCCAAAAGCATGGGAGAATTGCAAGGGGGGACTTTAGAAGGCTAGGGGAGAGGAAACACTGAATAAGCAGTGCAACATTTAGCAAGAATGACAACAAGAGGCCCATGCCTCGAAAATAGGCAACTTAACATAATTTCATCAAAAAATTTTAAGTACAGCCCTGATTATTTTTTGTCACTTCTTTTTCCTCTCCTCCTTCTATATCCTCCTTAGAATCACAATTTCTCCAAAAATTACGTTTCTGGCATCCTTTAAACTGAGATTTACAAGCACAAAGATCAGTGAGATGTTGACTGATGAAGGGCCAAACAGAGAATGATAATTGGCGCCAATTTCGGGACGTCCTTGACACTGCGCATGCGCAGTGGGGGCGTAGTATGGAGGTCCTATAGGACATGATTTCTTTTTGTTTTGGATGCAAATTTTGGGGATTGGGGGGCAAAATTTGTGTTTGGCCCTGGTTTTGTTAGAGTTAGCACCAGCTAAGTCTGGGTCATTGGTACAGTATAAAAATATTACAATGGATCCTATTTCTTGAAATACTAGATAAATACATTCATGTCAGGTACAGATATTTCTATACAATCGACTGTGATAACTTTTTCCTGCAACAAAACAGGTGCACCAAAATACGGTCTTGGGGTAAACTTGCAAGTCACATTCTGACAACCTTGGCAGTTGTTTGTAGGCATGTCTTGGATGCCTATACAGGCATCTAAGACATGCCTGAAAACAATTGAAAAGCCAAAGGCTGTACACTGTGAAAATGTGGCAAATATGTATGAAAGTTAAAAAATTTATAGTAATTTATATATTTTTTATACTTACCAATGACCCAGACATAGCTGGTGCTAACTCTTAAAATATAGGGCCAAACACAAATTTTGCCCCCCAATCCACAAAATTTGCATCTAAAACCAAAGAAAACATGTCCTGAATGGCCCTCCACACTTCACCTCTACTGCGCATGCGCAGTGTCAAGGACATTCCGAAATTGGCGCCATTAATCATTCTTATAACCAGTGCCTGGTAAGCGCTATGTACTCAGCGGGGAGGTATGAGTTCCCAGCTCCTGGGAGAGCCATCCCCGTCTGGGTCATTGGTAAGTATAAAAAATATATAAATTACTATAAATTTTTTAACATTTTTATACTGCACCAATGACCCAGACATAGCTGAATAGTAAAAAGGCTGGAGGGCCTAGGACATAGAGCAAGTTGGAATACGCTCAATTATATAAAATAGAGTCATCCCCTCTAGGGAAAAAGAAGTATTAGGCCTTACATGTATCTTTCTTATTTATGATAAATTAGAAAGATACAACACCTTCCAAAATTGAGCATCATACATCCATGTACTCTATTAATATCTAGTATAATCCTTATACTAATAATTTTTAAAGTAAGCCAATATATAAAGTAAGTCTAGAGAATAGAGACTCTTTATACTCCTTAAAAGTGTCTGAGGAATGTATAATAACGTCCGTATGACACGTGCTATATTCAAAACCTATACTTTAAAAACTAAGACCTGAATGAATTTTTAAAACATAAACTTCTCACTAAAAAGCCATCCCAGTAACAGCTCAGAATTACTAACTCCGGAGGAGGTATCCCCTTGTTTCATAGTAAAACAGGAGATCCAAGGGAACACCCTCCCCCCCCCCCCTTTTTCTTGCCCTGGGTCAAATAGCCCAGAGCGAAGAGGGCAGCAGAATGAAGTCACTGCCGAAACAGAAAGCCTACCTAGCTATAGTAGCAACTGTTAAGTGAATGACATTCTGAGCAGTAGATAATAGACCTAACAATAGAGGCCTCCAGAAATGGACTCGATATTTCTGAAATAAAAATTCATGAATGTGGATGGCTGAGCGCAATGAGCAGCCTTCAAAAATCTATAATAGCGACACTATTAATGTAAGCCCAAGATGTAGAAAAAACTCTTATTTCATGAGCCAAAATCTCAAGCACAACTGCTGAGATAAGCAGTACTGATAGTTAATTGAATCCATGAGCAATAGAATGGAGCGTAACGTCCTTCTATTAGGCATCAAAGACAGAAGAAGCTTACGTCCGTAGTAATAAACAGATATCTGTTTATAAATACGTAAACTCTAACCGGACAGAGTAAAGGCCTATGCCCGTACGAAGACGGAAGGACCTTAATAACAATAGGTTCCGGATATTATTAGGAGCCTGACTCTTAACCAAAAATCCAACCTAAATAGTAAAGGAAGTAGTGATTCCGAAACTACGAAAGTGAGAATCATCCACCGATAGTGCATGAAGCTCACTGACTCTTCAGTAAAAGAGAAGCCAACAGAATTACTGTCTAAAAGGTCAGAATTTGAAAACTACTGTTTCCAGAGGCTCAAATGATTACTTAGCTAAAAAAGAACCGAAGTTAAATTCCATATAGAAATTTAATCTAATGATTCTAAGTCTATTTATCGAAAAGTTACTAACTGACTTAGATAAAGAGACATAAGACTCAATTGTAAACTATCATAGAGTGCATAGGTATGAGATAACATAGACCTATAACCTTAATAGTAACAGGCTGCAGTAGATCTTGTCAAACAAGTATACTAGAAAGTTGCAATGACTAGTATGGAGGGATCAACAATATCAACATAGTGATCCCTACACCAACGACGGAAGAGCCTCCACTTTGACTCCACATAGTATTGCAAAGAAGAGGTTCTCCTACAGTAAAAAAATCACGTCCAAAGCTCGTCCAGTACAATGCTTACAATGCAATAAGGACCACACAACGGAATACGTGAAGGTTGAGACCTTGCGGGTTGTGATGAAGATGACATGATTTTCCCCAGCGAAAGAAGATCCTCTCATAGAGGAAGTTTTCGCGTTAAGTCCCACAGTAGACATCTGAGTAAATTTACCCACGGTCTCTGTGAAGACAGAGATGCTATCAACAGAAATGTATTGTGGTTGTTTATCTTAGCAATACTTGCTGAAACAACAGCGCAGGAGGATACGCATATCCTATCATTCCGTTCTATTAGATCAATAGAGCGTTAACAACATAAGCTCAGAGATCCGGACATGCAAACACATACGTCTGCAATTGATTAGCAAGTTGTGTCGTAAAAAATTATCATTGGGCGCTCCCATTGATAGCAAATCTGATTGAATACTTGTTTGTTGAGAGTCCATTCTGACAGCAACAAGCGACCCATACGTGAAAGGGAGTCCGCTAATACAATCAGACGACCCGGAATATGACTGACCGAAGCAGAACTTGGTGTACTATAACAAACGGAAGGATTCTTTCCGTTAAATTGAATAATGGAATCGAATGAGTGCCTCCCTGGTTCTGGAGATACGCAACCACTGTCGTATTATCGGACAGGATTTGGACATGCGTTTCTGAATAATGTTCATCCAATGACATAAAGCAAGCCTAAATAACATTATTCCGTGGAAGATAAGTGCTTGCCTAGAGACTGCAGAACCCAAAGACCCTGGCACTTCGAATCCGTTGGGATCAATATTGTACCCCAACCCGTTTGACTGGCAACCGTCATAATTATAAAACTCAGATCCGGCAACTGCAGTGGCACTCTCTGAGTCAACCACCGAATGTTTGCCACAGTCTGAATCTCTTGCTACACTTGATAGACAAGAGAACGTGTATATCGAGCAATTCATGGATTGCTGAAAAGTTGCCGTCGAAGAGAAGCTTCTCCGAGACCGAAGCGACTCTGAAAGAGTTCTTCACCTTACTATCCACGCGTGTGGATGTAGCTAGGGCTGCGTCACGTCTAACCAACTCCAGGTTGCCACTGAAGGGCAGAGTTATACGTGGAAAAACTACTGCCCTTGAAAGAAATCAAATTGAGGATCATATCCCGGAATTCTTTCTCTTGAAGACGTAATGATAACGCCTCAGTAAGGTGGACTACGTATGATAAAGTGTCTAAGTTAAGTCTATTAGACATCATTGTCGTTTCCAACATAGTGGTTGGAAAAGACATAGACGGCGAAAAAGATAAATTCCAGTCTTTAACCCCGCCGTCTAGACGCATATGAACTCTCGGTATGCCCTGTTCTGCCAAAATAAATTATTCCTAGGAATGATAAAAGGCAGAATAGAGCATTGCGGACAAGAAACTAAACTATCATGCTTGGTAGCAGGCTTATATATATATAGCGTCGATAAATAATACAAATGTTCTAATGACATTATTGGACTGTGTCGGTAAGTCAGGGACAATGTCCCTGAACCGATCCAAAATTCCGTGTCCAATGATGCTATAAGTCTCTTATCCAACATCGCAGCAATGTAGTCCGAAGGAACAACCTCTGGAAGATAATGCCGGAAGAAATGTATGGCAGCTTCCGTTGTTCCGAAAGGGAAAGCTCGAAATCGTCCGAATCCCTTTCGCCATCCTGTCGGACCCTATAAAGCGTTCGGTCGTCCGAACCTGATGCAACAGCGGAGCGCACCGACCCAGCGCCGCCGGATAATTCCTGATCCGACCGAGAATCTGTCGATTGCTGGGATGCTGGGATAAACTGTGCTAACTTGGATAGCACGTCCGTCACTGAGGCCTGTGGAGAAGCGGTCTTATGATACATTGCCGCTGGAAGCTCCAAGATCGTTACCCCGTGCATACTTCCAATATGCGAGCGAACGGAGTGTATAGGCCTCGTGTCCCTTGGCTACCGGATGGCGCGACCTATTCGCTGTGGAATCACTGAATGCCGAAACTGGTCGGATACTCGAGGTCACGTAGCCAATGTGCGGTCGTGTGCGCTGCTGTGAGGATGAGGAAGCATTATCGACAGTCTCTCGGACTGTCAATATAACGGAGCGTCCCGAGCGACGGACATATGCTCCGAATGCGAAATATCTGAACCACAACATGCGGTCCCCTATGTTGTTGTACGAGAGAGGGACCTCTCTCGCTGACAGCCCGGACAGACTTGGACGGGCCAGGAACCGGACTAACATGCTTCCTCCGATCTGTCCTCAATCCGTCGTCAATGGGTGAGTACTGAAGTTATTATAGTGCTCGCATCACCCAAATCTCCTTCCTAGACTGCAACGGACGAACCCGGCTGCCGAACCATTCGATGAATGGACGCTACACCGGGTGAGCTAGCGAATGTCACTCCGTTGATCTTACAAGGGACCTCTTAGGCGATAGACATATTCCATGAGCACTTATTGCCGCTAGCTCTTCATTAACTATGACGACAGAGGCACACTTTGAAAGACATCTCCGTAACTTTGCGAACAAGAAACCAGAAATGCTTGGTAATAGCAAGCATATAATAATATATATAGCGTCGTTCAATAAATCGAAAGATTGTGTGACATTATTGGACTATGTCGGAACTGAGGGACGATGTCCCTGAACCGAACCAAAAATTTCTAAGTCCACCGACGCTATCAGTTTCTTATCCGGCATCGCAGCATTCTGGTCCGACGGAAGAACCTGTAGAAGATAAAGTCAGATGACATACACAACAGCATATGTTGTTCCGAAAGGGAAAGCTCGAAATCCTCCGAATCCCTTTCGGCATCCCGTCGGACCGGATGAAATTTTCGGACGTCCGTACCTGCTTGCGCGGAGCGTCCCGACCCAGCATCGTCGGATAATACATGATGCGACAGATTCAGTCGTTGCTGGGATGCTGCGATAAGCTGTGCTATTTGGGATAGCACATCCGTCACCGAGGCCTGTGCAGTAGCGGTCTTACGATGCATTGCCGCCGGAAGCTCCGTGTACGTTGACTCCCGCACACGTTCTTATGCGAACGTCCGGAGTCTGCAGGCCTCGTGTCCCTGGCTACCGGATGGTGTGACCTGGTCGCCGATGATTCTCTGATCGGCGAAGCTGACTGGATATCCGAGGTCACGTAGCCAAGAGCAGTCGAGTGCGCTACCCTGAGAATGAGGAAGCCTTATTGACAGTCTCTCCGGACTGACTATATGTCGGAGCGTCCCGAGCGGCGGACGTATGCTCCGAATGCGAAACATTTTGTACCACAACATCTGGGGCCAGATGTTGTTGTACGAGAGAGGGGCCTCTCTCGCTCGCCGTCTGGATGGACCTGGACGAGCTAGGAACCGGACTAAAAGGCTTCCTCCGTTCTCCCTCTAATCCGCCGTCACTGGGTGTGCATTTGGTTGATTTATAGTGCTCGCATCACCCCAAAACTCCTTCTAGACCGCAACAGACGAACCCGGCTGCCGAACCATTCGATGAATGGACGCTACACCGGGCGAGCTAGCGGACGTCAAAGGCCGTCGAACCTACTAGGGTCCTCTTAGGCAATTGGCGTATTTACATGAGCACTTTTCCGCTAGCTCTTCATTAATTGTGACGACGGAGGCACACTTTTGGAAGACATCACGGATACATCACCCTAATCTTGATCGTCTGAAATAGAAATTGATAAAGTAGAGTGACCCTGCGGGGAAAGGACCGGAATGTCCAATTCCCCACTAACATACCGTGACACACGCTTCCCATGCTGTCATCGAAATTATCAAATACAGAACAGGAGTTAGTGTGAGAACACTGACTACATATACAATGATTATAAAAGTCAGAGGAAGATTTCCTCTTATTACAATTGACCAAAATCCTTTCAATGTGAAAAGAAAACAAAGTCCTAGTACTCGCACCAACCCCTGACAATCAAAATACATAATAATATGATCCATTAACATAGAAAAAATTATTGAAATCAAAAAATTTTGAAAAAAAATATTTTTTCAGAACAGCCCAAGTTTCTGAAAAGTAACATTGAGCCCCAATGGATCCCAAGCCTAAGTGTGGACAAAAATTTTAAAAATATTTTAAACAATTTATGCAACACTTACGAACAATAATAATGTATCTAGTTATGATTAAATTAACATCAAGATATTATTTTCAAGAAATCCCCCCTCACACAGAGGGCTGTTGTAAATGTAAACAATAAGTGTAAAAACACTAGAATAAGACTCCAGGCACCCTGGCCCGAAATCAGTTACCAATAATACACTATCTGATGCAAAACAGAGACTTCCAGGGAAGAAACTGTAGAACATCAGATGGTAGATGAAGAACACTACGCCTAACCACCCGTAGATGAAGACGTAAACATGGGGAAAAGAACAGAATTCATTCTGTTATTCAGCTAAAACTCCCAAGAAATTTTAGTAATAAAATTACAGAAAACATGCCAAAAGCATGGGAGAATAGCAAGAGGGGACTTAAAGGAAAGGGAGAGAGGAAAACACTGAACAAACAGTGTAACTTGATAACAAGAATGACAACAAAATGGCTGTTGCCTCGAAAATAGGTAACTTAACATAATTTCATTAAAAAATTTTAAGTTACAGCCCTGATAATTTTCTGTCACACATTTTTCCTCTCCTCCTTCTATATCCTCCTTAGAATCACCATTTCTCTAATATTTATGTGTCTGGCATCATTTAAACTGAGATTTACAAGCACAAAGATCAGTCAGATGTTAACTGATGAAGGGCCAAACTAAGAATGATTAATGGCGCCATTTTCGGAACGTCCTTGACACTGCGCATGCGCAGTAGAGGTGAAGTGTGGAGGGCCATTCAGGACATGTTTTCTTTGGTTTTAGATGCAAATTTTGGGGATTGGGGGGCAAAATTTGTGTTTGGACCTATATTTTAAGAGTTAGCACCAGCTATGTCTGGGTCATTGGTACAGTATAAAAATATTGCCAGGCCTTTATCGGCTGATGACACTTTCAACAACAGCAGGGTCACATTGTTTCAAACAGATTTATGGTGGAGAATGTCTGAAAATCTGGAGTAAATCACTGAGCAGCAGAGGCAGCAAATAACTGTTCGCCTGGACTTGATCTGCATTAGATGAGGACATGTGTACTATCAATGTACTGTAAGTCTTAGAACACATGTCACATTGGCCCATCATGAGCCAAGGTGGAGAAGGCTCAATAAAAGTTGGTATGTGGGAGGCACAAATGTCAAAGATGCAGTTGACCTTCATGGTTCAGCCAAGGTGAAATTTGACAACTTTACTCACAGAAATGCGAGTTCCTTGGTTCTCTGATTTTCATGAGACAGATGTTAAATATGCGAGCTCACACTTAAGCTATAACAAATAGTAAAAACAAGAGGCCCCAGGGGGCCTGAGGGCGCTCACCTGACATGGTAGCCTAAATATCAACCCAGAGAATTGATTTCAACAAGTTGCATCTGCTCCTCCTACCAAATATCCAAAGATTCTGACCAGTGGATCTAAAAAAAAAGATTTTTAAAGAATATTCCTCATATTGAACTAAGTTATAATTCAGGCTCTCATAGGGACTTGGCTTTAACGATCTTGAATCTCACCCCCCTAAGGATGCTGCACACCAAATATCAAAACATTTCGACTGCTGGATCTGAAGAAGAAGATTTTTAAAGAAAATTCCTCATTCTGAACTAAGTTACAATTCAAGCTCCCACAATGAGCCCAAATATGGACCTAGGGACATGGCTTGAACAAACTTGAATCTTACCCCCTAAGGATGCTGCACAAAAAATATTAAAAGCATTCATCTGCTGGATCTGAAGAAGATTTTTAAAGAAAATTCCTCATTTTGAACTAAGTTGTCATTGGAGCTCCCATAGTGAGCCCAAATGTGAACCAAGGGACTTGGCTTGAACAAACATGAATCTCAGCCTCCTAAGATTGCTGCATGCCAAATATCAAAACATTCCGACTGCTGAATCTGAAGAAGATTTTTAAAGAAAAATTCCTCATATTGACTAAGTTATAATTCGGGCTCCCACAGGGAGCCCAAATATGGACCCAGGGACTTGGCTTTAACAAACTTGAATCTCCCTCCTAAGGATGCTACACACCACATATCAAAACATTCCGACTGCTGGATCTGAAGAAGATTTTTTAAGAAAATTCCTCATTTCAAACTAAGTTACAATTCAAGCTCCCACAGTGAGCCCAAATATGGACCTAGGGACATGGCTTGAACAAACTTGAATCTCACCTCCCTAAGGATGCTGCATACCAAATATCAAAACATTCCGACTGCTGGATCTGAAGAAGAAGATTTTTAAAGAAAATTCCTCATTTCGAACTAAGTTACAATTCAAGCTCCCACAGTGAGCCCAAATATGGACCTAGGGACATGGCTTGAACAAACTTGAATCTCACCTCCCTAAGGATGCTGCATACCAAATACCAAAACATTCCGACTGCTGGATCTGAAGAAGAAGATTTTTTAAGAAAATTCCTCATTTTGAACTAAGTTACAATTCAAGCTCCCACAGTGAGCCCAAATATGGACCTAGGGACATGGCTTGAACAAACTTGAATCTCACCCCCCACCCCCCCCCCCCCACCCCCCCCCTAAGGATGCTGCATACCAAATGTCAAAACATTCCGACTGCTGGATCTGAAGAACATTTTTTAAGAAAATTCCTCATTTTGAACTAAGTTATAACTCAGGCTCCCACAGTTAGCCCAACTATGAACCCAGGGACTTGGCTTGAACAAAATTGAATCCCCCCCCCCCCCCCCCCCCCCCCCCCCTTAGCATGGTGCATACCCAATATCAAAAGAATCTGCCTGCTGGATCTTGAGAAGATTTTCAAAGAAATTTGACTGAAATGCACTAAGTTCAAATTTGGGCACCTATACTGAGCCCAAATATGAATCCAGGGGGCCAATTTGAACAAAATTAAATCAGATCCACCCCACAATGTTGCATACCCAATATCAAAAGATTCTGCCTGTTGGATCAGGAGAAGAAGATTTTTTAAGAAATTTGCCTGAAATGCACTGAGTTCAAATTTGGGCTTCTATACTGAGCCCAAATATGAATCCAGGGGGTTCGATTTGAACAAACTTGAATCAGATCCACCCCACAATGTTGCATACCAAATATCAAAAGATTCTGCCTGCTGGATCTGGAGAAGAAGATTTTTCAAGAAATTTGCCTGAAATGCACTAAGTTGAAATTTGGGCTCCTATACCGAGCCCAAATATGAACCCAGGGGGCCGATTTGTACAAACTTGAATTAGATCCAGCCCACAATGTTGCATACCAAATATTAAAAGATTCTGCCTGCTGGATCTGGAGAAGAAGATTTTTCAAGAAATTTGCCTGAAATGCACTAAGTTCAAATTCGGGCTTCTATAGTGAGCCCAAATATGAACCCAGGGGGCCAATTTGAACAAACTTCAATCTGCCCCCCCCCCCTCCCTCTAGAGATGATGTATACCAAATAGGAAAGAACTCTGCCTGGTGGATCTGAAGAAGAAGATTTTTTTTAATTTTGGAAAGAAATTCATGGGTGCTATCAGTTATGCCAGTTGTGGTGCCCCCTGTGGGTGTGGCAAGTTTATTTGTGCAAGTTTGAATTGACATATGATAGGGAACATGCACATCAAATTTGGTTCAATTTAATCCAGTAGTTTGGAGGAGTAGTCGATAATGTAAAGTTCATGACGAACGACGACGACGACGACGGACGACGCTGGACGGCAAGTGATAAGTTAAGCTCCCTTCGGTGGGCTAATTAATGACCTGCCAGAGCATAATATTGTTTGAGGGGTGGGACATTGTTTCTGAATTCATTGATGGTTGCCAATATAAGACTTTCAGTATTGCACTGAAAAACGACCGTAAAATTTTTATTTTGTCTCTGTTCTTTTCTCTCACTCAGTCAATTAAGTCTTCTGTCTACAGTCATGTTTTGGTCTAGACTGAAAGACATCCATAGAACTTTTATTATTTTCTGCTATAAAATGGAATCTACTGGTCCCATCGCTATAATTTTTCAGTATATGTACATAAGACCTCTATACACCTCCTATGCCTTTATTTTTCCATTCCCACCTTTACCTTTTCTACACTTGTCTAGTCGTCTTTTAGTGTGACCCCATTATTACTAGCGCACATGGTCTGCAGATGCTGCTTTTAGCAATAAAATGTCATTAAAATGTGTAGTTCCACTCCAAGATGGAAAGAAGCTTAACCAAACTTAGAATTTTATTTTCTGTTCACACCCAATCACTCAGTCTTGGACAGGTCTGTGTGCACACTCTTTAGTGAGGTCATAACCATAAAATACCTGCAAAACTGTACACAGAATATGGGGGTAAAATGGGTTTCTACCATACTGACTCGTGTCAAAGCCTGTAACTGAAAGCCTACCCCCCATGTTTTCAGATTTAAGAATCAAGGAGCTCAACCCATGTCAAAGCCCATTCCCCAAGTTTCAAGTTGGCTGAGACGTAAATTTCAGTGGAGTGAAATGAAAACAGGTGACTTGTTGCAACATTCTACTGAACAGATCAGGACTGGATATTGGAGTTTTTATTTTTTGAGTGGCTTTTTTTTAGCATTTATATGATAAACTTTGTAAATGAAAAATATATACTGATGTTCACTTTGCTTATTTATTCCCTGTTACTGAATGACGCCGTAAATTCATTTTATTTAGCACAGAAAGTATGGCAGTAATTGTCAAGCTAAATACTTCCAAAGTGGGTTGTGAGGTACAATACAGGTGTAAATAGAACTTCACAGGACAGTGAATAAACTCATCATATTTGGCTGAGGTTGACAAAGGAACAAGTCCAACAATGAATTAACTGTTCATTTCTTGGTAAAAAAAAAAAACTGTCATTAGTACAAAATAAGGCTCAGTATCTGTGAATCACAATCACAACATTGACAGAAATTCAAAGAAATAGATGTGCACTATTACAACTGCATATTTCCAAGGAGATTCCCACAGGCTGTAAATGTATATATTTATAGACAGGGATTGCCCCCATTGAACAGTGCTTCAGTTTCCAAGTACACATGTTGTCTTGCCCAGAATCTATTTTCTTTAGTGTGAAAAACATTATTTATTTATTTATTTATTGGTGTTTAAGGTTACAAATTTCTGCACAATGGCAAATCATGACCATGACAGTTTTACGGGTGGAGGAAGCTGGAGTACCCAGAGAGAACCACTGAGCAATGGCAAGCAACTGTCAGCTCCCAAACATATCAACTCCACACAAGCATGGTTAGCATTGGTTGAAGACAGGTGCACCTTGACATGCAGTACACCTTAGTACACAATGCCACCGTGCCCGCACGTGGGCAATTGAGGTGAAGTGTTTTGCCCAAGGACACAACACGACTGCCGCAGGTTGGATTTGAACTGAGGACCTCTCGGCTTGCAGCCTGCACCTCTACCTACTGAGCCACCGTGCCCTCTGTGAAAAATACTAGCAGCAATGATTGGTGGGTTCATATGTAGAATACACTGACAGAGATTATTACTGGAGATTTAGAAAACATCATAGGTATTTTTGCTTCATGATTTTAATATATTCAGTGTAATTTTGAATATTTGAACCCATTGTGCACCTAATTATCTCAACTTTACTTACATTTACATCACATCACGCCGACAGTTGGGGAAAACCAGCAAGTAAATAATGGATTGTAATCAAAATATTTTTTTTTATTGAATTCAAATGTATTTACCAACAACTTGAAAGTAAGATTTATATTTGTCAAATTTATATCAACTTTTTCACTCCAAATTCTAATACAAAATGAAAACAATCAAAGCATGTGGTAACTCAAAATAAAATGGCTTGACAGCACTGTCTGCAGTTGTCAAAACATTGAGGTGATGTTCAATTTGTTCAGCATTTTAAACTGATAACTTGTTAAACAGTTGTTTGTGTGAGATAATTGGGTGGATTTTTTTTTAACTTTTTTATTTCTTTAGGAACATACACTTTCTTTCTTAGGCGGCTTTCTACAAAAACGTATCATAACAAAATAATAGTTACACATCTCCCATCGCAATGCACACTGACTTGACTTGCAGGCTTGATTTCTCGTCCTGACACCCCCCTCCCCCTTTTTTATTTTTTCACAGCACGCACCCCTGGGTTTCAAGACAGGTCAGTATTCACACCATGAAAAAGACCAACCACATAAATTATGCTAGAGGAATTTCATCAATTGCATATTTGGTAGTTTCTTTGATTTTTGATATGCAACCCAATTAATTTTTTTTGCATTTTTGCATATTTTTATCGTGTAAATACTCAAATACGCTGTCTATCTGGAGCTCTGTCTTGAAGGCCTAATTCTAACTTTTATCATGATTTACTGGAACAGTAAAGATGCAGCAACATAATTCTCAACATAAAATTGGAATTTATTACTTTCCAAAGTGTGATTTACTTGGATTTCCCGGTCTGATTATAAACGATAACTTCACAAGTGAATTATGCAATCAACAATTGGGTCATGTATCCGTGCGTGCAAATGAAGACGCTTTGCCATGGGTGTAAAGGGGACTTCATTGTTTTTTGTTTTTTTAACCCTTTACTTAACATGAAAAGCAGACGACACTTGCAAAAACAAATTCTTGAATAACTATTATTTTCATTTTTTGTCTCAACAACATAGGTTATGACTCCTCATTGGAATGAGCTCGATGAGCTCGTTCCAATGAGGGGTCATAACCTATGTTTTAGAGACAAAAAAATGAAAAAATAATGACAATTGGCGATTTTTGAGAATAGCACTGGCCGGTTTTGGCCGTTATGTTCAGTAATATAATTATCGTTAATAATGAAAAGTAATAAATAGAGTAATTGCTTGACTAGACTGGTTACGTGAAATAATTCATTTGAGGCAAGGGACTATGTTGTAAAACACTCGTGCACTTTCGCGCACTTGTGTTTGTACAACGTCCCTCACCTCTCATGAATTATTTCACATAACCAGTCCAGTCAAGCGATTACTCTCTATATAATCTCCAGGCCTTCAAGAGTTAAGTGTATTTCTCAAGGATACAACATAGCAACTCTGACAATATTTAATTAAAACTGAAATTTGCTATCCAATGGGACACTGTACATCCACCACTCACTCACCCGATAAGTTTTGCTCTGCATAAATTTATTACATACTCTGATAAAGATATATTCTGCCTTTGCTTTTTAACTCATAGTGGAACATTGACACAATTACACCTACTTTTACTTGCTGCAGAGGTAAAACATCTATCAAGGCCTCATGTAGTTTTCCAATTTGTTTACATATAAATCGGAAGCACGATGATGGCATGGGTGCTTTTATTTCCCACTGAAAAAAAACAAGAAAAATTATTATGTATGATCCATAGAATACAAATACTTTCTCATGGAAAATTCTACACAATTCTATTCTACCATATTATGTAACCCCAAATGGAATGAGCTTGTCTCATGATACATTTGAAAAATGAAAAAAAATTGAAATTTTCATGGTGTAATCATGATATATATGGCTAGAGGTACATGTACTGAAAAAAGATAGTATTTCATGTCATTGTCACAAAAAACAAAAACATGGAATAATTTTTTTCACTCAGCTGTATCATGTGATCCACAGAACAAGACAGATAAATTTGTTCCATTGACGCTTTACCTAACACGAAAGGCAGATGACACTTGCAAAACAAAATTTATGAATAACTAATTTTTTTTTAAATTTTTTGCGTCAAAAACATAGCTTATGACCTCTCACTGGAATGAGCTCATTACAATGAGGGGGGCATAAGTTATGTTTTTGAGATAAAAAAAAAATGAAAATGAAATGGTGATTTTTGTGACTAATGCTGGCCGGATTTGACCGTTACATTGGGTGAAGGGTTAAAAGTAAACATTTTGTTTTGGTAACTCAAGTTCTAAAACAGTAACATTTCATTTCATTTCTTTTCATTATTTTCAAACCAAGAATCATTTATGTTACAGTAGAACCTGTCTTGAGAGACCGCCCTTTGGGCCACACAAAAGTGGTCTCTCAAAACAGGTGGTCTCTCATAACAGGTTCCAGGTTTTCTCAAGTTAGTGAATAACCAACCACAAAATTCAGAAATGGAGAAGAATGGATTCTTGTAATTACTTTGCAGTAGTTCTTTTTATGAAGTTGTTGTAACAAATTGAAATGGACTGTTATAAAAATAGTGTTGAAAATCTTCATTGAAGATTTTCAACACTAATTTATTTTTATAATTTTTATAACAGTCCATTTCAATTTGTTACAAAAAGATTTTCAACACAAATTTATTTTTATTCCTATCTGTCACATTTCAGGTATGTATGAAATTGTTTATTCAGCAATAATCCTAATCTTTTCACAGGGGTCTTATAAAAACATCTCAATCTTTAATGAGTTAGCAATTGAAAGCCAATTAAGAGCTTTTAATACTTTTAATTATGTTAGTATTACCACAATATATTTTCCAATTCCAGAACAGGTAATAAGTTTTTGTCATGGTTTCAGTCTTCAAAGGGGCGGTCTCTCAAGACAGGTCTATCATGGCATAAAAATACAAGTTGGTGCCAGGTCACAGTGGTCTCTCAAGACAGGTGGTCTCCCATAGCAGGTCCATTATAGAGTAAAACCAATCGGTGCCTGGTAGATGTGGTCTCTCAAGATAGGTGGTCTCTCAAGACAGTGGTCTCTCAAGACAGGTTTTATTGTACTCAAATAAAAATTAAAGGGGGAATCCAGTAAAACCGTGTATGCTGAATAGCCTCATCACTGAATATTATTCAATTAAAAGGAGCATTCAATTAACAGGCATTTGGTCCCTTTTCTGTTCTCTAGAGATAAACTGTGCATTTAGTCTATTGTATCTTGTTTGACTGCATTCATGCAGATCCGTCAAAGATATAATCGATTAAATGTCTGTACTGTATGTACAAAGGCCAAAACAGTCTGTACACAAGGGGTAGTTGTCAGGGAATTTCCCCTCAACATATTACAAGATTTTTTATTCAATTAACAGGGGTTTACTATACAAACTATATGCAATTAGCAGATCAAATTTGTACTAAAGATATGGTAAATGGTTAGGTGTTTGTAAGTTATATTTAATTAATGGGAATATTTGATTAAGTGGGCTCCACTGTACAGGTAAATTTAAATTGAATATAATCTTCCCAGTTGAAACATGAAATGATTTCCAATACAAAATCAAATACATTTACCTTGGAAAGCTGCTGATCAATCATGTTTTCTGAGATCGTCACCAATTTATTACTTATCTCATTGATATGGTCCTTATAATCCTGAATAAAAAACAGAAATGTTACTGTTCTCGTGTACTTCTCTTACAATTAATGTGATTTTCACTTCTATAACATTCCACGAAATGATAAAAATGCTAAACACACAAAGTAAATCTTCTGGGTTTTTTTCTTTTCTGTTGCGTAAAATCACTCAAACCCCTTAAAAAATCATTATGAAACAAACAGAAAAAATCACATAGTTGATCCACAAACCCATCAAATCAACCCCTTGATTTGAACAAGTTGCATCTGCCCCTCCTAAGAAAAGCTTATACCAAATATCCAAAGATTCTGACCAGTGAATCTAAAAAAAAAGAGGAATATTCCTCATATTGAACCAAGTTATAATTCGGGCTTCCACAGGGAGCCCAAATATGAACCAAGGGACTTGGCTTGAACAAACTTGAATCTCACCCCACCAAGGATGCTGCATACCAAATATCAAAAGAATCTGATTGGTGGATCGGAAGAAGATTTTTATTGAACTTATCTGAAAATTTAGGCTCCCATAGAGAGCCCAAATATGGACCCTGGGTTTTAATTTCAACAAACATGTGAATGAATCTTCCAAAGATGTTATATGTGAAAAATGAAAGCATTTGGAGCAGTGGTACAGGGGAAGAAGATTCTTTAATGTTTTTCCCATTACTCCCAAGTGTTAAAAAATGCTGACTCAGCACTTTTTCAAAGTCCTGGAAAAGTACTGTATGATGAAAATTTTTTGGGACCATTCCTTTCTGCTGTTCCTAAGGAAACTTCACACAAAATAAAAATTCTCAGTGCCGTTTAGTTTTGGCGATATGAGTGTTTTAAATTTTTTCTATTTTTAGGTTCTGCAGGAGCGACGGGACAAATGTTTTTGGCATAAATTAGGTACTTATGGCCCAATAAGCTCTCATATCAAATTGGGTTCAAATCGGCTTCTCATTTCGGAAAGTTAAAAAATTTATAGTAATTTATATATTTTTTATACTTACCAATGACCCAGACTTAGCTGGTGCTAACTCCAACAAAACCAGGGCCAAACACAAATTTTGCCCCCCAATCCCCAAAATTTGCATCCAAAACAAAAAGAAATCATGTCCTAAAGGACCTCCATAGTACGCCTCTACTGCGCATGCGCAGTGACGCAGTCGTCCCGAAATTGGCACCAATTATCATTCTTACTGGCAGTGCCTGGTCAGCGCTGTGTACTCAGCGGGGAGGCAAGAGTTCCCAACTCCAGGGAGGGCCATCCCCGTCTGGGTCATTGGTAAGTATAAAAAATATATAAATTACTATAAATTTTTTAACATTTTTATACTGTACCAATGACCCAGACTTAGCTGAATAGTAAACAGGCTGGAGGGCCTAGGACATAGAGGAAAATCCAATAAGCTCAATTATATAGTAAAGAGGTAACCCCTTAAGGAGAAAAGGAGAATTAGGCTTTACATGTATCTTTCTTATTTAATATTAAATTAGAAAGATACACTACCCTTAATAATTGAGCACAATAACATTCATGTTCTCTATTAACATCCAGTATAACCCTTATACTAATTATTTTTAAAGCAAGCCAATAAATAAAGTAGTCCAGAGAATTGAGACTCTTTATAATCATTTAAAAGTGTCCGAGTATTGTATATTAAAGCCCGTTTGACACTTGACATATACAAATGCTTCACACCGAGCTACACTTTAAAAATAAGACATGAATGAATTTAAACATTAATATTACACTTTAAAACCATCCCGGAAGCGACTCAGAAATACTGACTTGGAGGAGGCATTCCCTTGCTTTTCACTATAAAGCAGGTGACCTAAGGGAACACCCGCCCCCACCCCCCCCTTCCCCTTGCCCTGGGTCAAATAGCCCAGAGCGAAGAGGGCAGCCGGACGGAGTCACTGCCGGAACAGAAAGCCTGCATAACTATAGTTGCAACTGTTTAGTGGACGACATTCTGAGCAACAGATAACGGACCTAAACAATGCAGGTCTCCAGAAATGGACTCAATATTTCTGAGATAAAAATTCGTAAATGTGGATGGCTGAGACCAATAAGCAGCCTTCATTAAATCTGTAATAGCAACACTATTAGCATAAGCCCAGGAAGTAGAAAGAGCTCTTACTTCATGAGCAGAAATCTTAAGCACAGACTGCTGAGAAGAAGATAAATCTTCATAAGCAGTACGGATAGTTAACTGAATCCATCTAGCAATAGAATGGACTGAAATGTCCTTTCTATTAGGCATCAAAGACAGAAAGAAACATTTCCGTCCCTTTCTGATAAACTGAGATCTCTGTTTATAGATACGTAGTGCTCTAACAGGACAGAGTAAAGGCCTACGCCCGTCTGAAAACGGAAGAGCCTTAATAACAATAGGTTCCGGATATTTATTAGGAGCCTGATTCTTAGCTAAAAAACCCACATTAGTAGTGAAGGTGATAGTGTTCCCAACACTACGATAATGAGAATCATCCACTGATAGTGCATGAAGCTCACTGACTCTTCTGGCAGAAGAGAAAGCTAAGAGAAAAGCTGTCTTATAAGATAAGAATTTGAAATCTACTGTCCCAAGAGGTTCAAATGGCTTTTCCTTCAATTTAAGGAGAACCCAAGCTAAATTCCACTTAGGAATTAATCTAAGAGTTCTGGGTCTATTTATCGAAAAGTTTCTAACCAATTTCGATAAAGAGACATTAGATCCAATTTGTAAACTATCATGATGTGCATAGGTATCAGATAACATAGATCTATAACCCTTTATAGTAACAGGCTGCAGTTTGATTTCGTCAAACAAGTATACTAGAAAGTTTGCAATGTCTGGTATAGAGGGATCAAATATATCTACAGAATGATCCCTACACCAACGACGAAAAACCTTCCACTTAGCCGCATAGTTTAGCGAAGAGGAGGTCCTCCTACAGTTAGAAATCGCGTCCACTGCTCGTCCTGTAAAGTGCTTGCCATGCAAGAAGGACCGCACAACGGAAAAACGTGAAGGTTGAGACCTTGCGGGTTGTGATGGAGTTGGCGCGATTTCCCCTGCGAAAGAAGATCCTCTCGTGGAGGAAGCTTCCGCGGTAGGTCCCACAACAGACACCTGAGTAGATTTATCCACGGTCTCTGTGGCGACAGAGATGCTACCAACAGAATCTTGCATTGAGATTGTTTTATCTTTAGCAATACTTGTTGAATTAACGGCGCTGGAGGATACGCATATCCTATCATTCCGTCCCAAGGGATCGACAGAGCGTCTACTGCAAATGCTCTTGGATCCGGACACGGAGACACATACGTCTGCAACTGATTGTTGAGATGTGTCGCAAATAAGTCTATCATTGGCCGTTCCCATTGGTAGCAAATCTGATTGAATACTTGTTTGTTGAGAGTCCACTCCGACGGCAACAAGCGACCCTTTCGTGAAAGGGAGTCTGCTAGCACATTCAGACGACCCGGTATGTGACGGACCGAAAGAAGAACGTGATGTTCTAACGCAAACAGAAGGATTCTTTCCGTTAGATTGAACAACGGAACTGAATGAGTGCCTCCCTGATTCCTTATATACGCCACTACTGTCGTATTGTCGGATAGGATTTGGACATGAGCATCGTGAATAATGTCCATCCAGTGACGTAACGCAAGCCAAATTGACATCATTTCCTTGATGTTTATGTGCTTGCACAGGAATTGCGGATCCCAAAGACCCTGGCATCTCGAATCCGTTGGGATTAATGATGCACCCCAACCTGTTTGACTGGCATCCGTCATAACGGTAAAACTCGGATCCGGCAACTGCAGCGGAACTCCTTGAGTTAACCACTGAATGTTTGCCCAAGTCTGAATCTCTTGTTTCACTTGATCTGACAAGAGAACGTCTACATCGAGCGAATGAATTTTCACACTCCAATTCTGAGTCAGGAAAATTTGAAGAGGACGTGTGTGTAGCCGCCCCATCGGAATGAGATCCGCGGCGGCTCCGCACAGACCTATCAGTCTCATAAATTCTCTCGCCGTGACTTTGTCTGCGTGCAGACAATAGCGAGCGTAACAACTGACTAATTTCGCTCTGGTTAACGGCAGACGAACGAGATTGTTGTGCGTCTCGAAGCTCATTCCCAGATGAGTGAATGACTTGGACGGCACCAGATCCGACTTCTCCTCGTTTACTATAAAACCGAGACGTCGGAGCAATAGAAGAAGATTCTGAACATCGTTCTGAAGCGTTAACTCGTTGCCGTACCTCTGAAGAATGTCGTCCAGGTAGGCCGACGTTACCGCAGACGAATGAGCTCGGAAGTAGATCATTACCGAGTTCATTACCCGAGTGAAAGCCCAGGGTGCTAGATTCAATCCGAAGCACATCGCCCGGAATTGATACACCACTCCTAGGACTGCGAAGCGTAGATACTTTCGGAATGTCGGATGTACCATGACGTGAAAGTACGCATCTTTGAGATCTATGCTCGTTGCATAATCGTTCACCCGAATACTCGCTCTGACCGATCGAATCGTCTCCATATAAAACTTCGGAGCGACGATCAGCTTGTTTATCCAGCTCAAATCTATGACTGGACGGAACGAGCCGTCTGGTTTCGGAACCAGAAACAGATGGCTGTAGAATCCCAGAGATTCCTGGTTTTCTACGACCTCTACCGCGTTCTTCATTAAAAGAGACTGCACCTCTGATAACAGAACGTCTCTTTTCTGTGGATTTGACGGAAGATGAGTCCACTTTGGACTTCGAGTTAATGGAGGCTTTCGTTTGAAGGATATCTTTAGACCTTCCGAAGTCACTCCTCTCACCCAAGGGTCGTCCGTAATCGACGCCCACTCTTGTGAAAAACTCGACAACCTTCCGCCAACCGGAACGCGATAGAGGTTTAAGCCATCACCTCCTGGACCTGCGAGGCCTGCGGTAGGAGAAACCACGTCTTCCACGACCCGCACCTCACCTCGTCGACCTCGGGGCATCCGACCGATTGTCCCGGCCTGAAGGACGTCCCGAACGAGAGTCGCTATCCTGACGGTCTCTCGAATAAGACCAAGAGGACGCACCGGAACCTCTATAGGAACCTCTCTTGGGCGCATTAGACCCAGAAGTGCCTGTCTTATTCGTGTCTGCTGTATCCGACTTTTTAGGAGCCGATCTGAACAACAGAGAATCATTAGCTTTCTTTTTAATTTTATCATAAATAGCGGAAAGCTTGCCGTCAAAGAGAAGTTCTCCTGAGACCGAAGCGACTCTAAGAGAGTTCTTCACCTTAGAATCCACTAGTGTGGATGTAGCTAGGGCTGCGTCACGTCTAACCAACTCCAGATTTGCCACTGAAAGGGCGGAGTTACACGTGGAATAAGCTACTGCCCTTGAAAGAAGTCTTAAAGAGGATTGTATATCCTGAAACTCTTCCCCTTGAAGGCGCAGTGATAACGCCTTAGTAAGGTGATCTGCGTAAGATAAGGCATCTAAATTGGCTCTGTTAGACGCAATAGCTGTTTCCAACACCGCGGTTGGAATATAAGCTGACGACGGTAATGATAGCTCTAAGTCTTCCGCCTCGTCGTCCATACGCAGAGGAACTCTCGGTATACCCTGTCCTGCCGTATCGAATTTATTCCTTGCATTAATGAAAGGCAGGTTAGGAGTATTCGCGGACAAGAAACCTGCTTTCCCCATCCTGGAAGCAAGTTTAAAAATAGCGTCGTTCAATAATTCAAATGTTCTTGCAACATTATTGGACTGCGACGGAAACTCGGGAGCGATGTCCCTGAACCGCTCAAAAAATTCAGAGTCCAATGACGCTATAATTCTCTTGTCCGGAAGCGCAGCAGTCTGGCCCGACGGAACAACTTGAGGGAGAAAGTGCCGGATGAAGTCCACGGCAGCTTTATGTTGTTCCGAAAGGGATAGCTCCAATTCATCCGTATCCCTTTCACCATCCGGTCGGACCTCCCGATGTTCCCGGTCGTCCGCCCCCGATGCTTCGGCGGAGCGTACCGACCCAGCGCCGTCGGATAATTCTCGATCCGACACCGTTCCTGTCGGCTGCTGGGATGCTGCGATAAGCTGTGCTATCTGCACAAGAATGTCCGACGTCGAGACCTGCGGAGGCGCAGTCTTTCGCTGCTTCGCCGAGGGCAGCTCCGCATCAGATGGCTCCCGCATACTTTTCCTATGCGAACGTCCGGAGTCCATGGGTCTCGAATCCCTGGCTGCCGGATGGTGTGACCTGGTCGCCGAAGAATCCTTCATCGGCGAAGCTGGTAAAATATCGGCGGTCACGCAGCCAAGGTGCGGTCGTGTGCGCTGACGAGAAGAGGAAGCCTTAACAGTCTCTGCGGACTGCTTATACAACGGAGCGTCCCGAGCGACGGACGTATGCTCCGCTAAAGACACATTTTGTACCACAACATCTGGTCCCAGATGTTGTTGTACGAGAGAGGGACCTCTCTCGCTCGCGGCCCGGCTGGACCTGGACGAGCTAGGAACCGGACTAAAAGGCTTCCTCCGTTCTCGTTTACTATCCGCCGTCACTGGGTGTGCATCTATTATGTTTAAAGTGTTCGCATCACCCAAAATTTCCTCTTGGACCGCATCGGACGAACCCGGCTGCCGAACCATTCGGTGAATGGACGCTACACCGGGCGAGCTAGCGGACGACATTTGTCTAATCTCCATGAGCACTTTTGCCGCTAACTCTGAATTCATTTGTGACGACGGACGCACACTTGAAGAAGATAACATGGAAACATCACCCTGTTCTGGTTCCTCTGAAATAGAAACTGAGAGAGTAGAGTGACCTTGTGGAGAAAGAGCCGGCATCGCTCTTTCTCCAGAAACAACATATCGTGACACACGTTTCCAATGTTTCTCATCCCAATGTTCACATATAGGACAGGGATTAATGCGAGAACACTGACTACAATTAATACAATGATCATGAAAGTCAGAGGAAGATTTCTTCCTATTACAATTTGAACAATGTACCTTCATTGTGAAAGAACAACAATAAGTCCTAGTTACTCGCAAAAACCCCTGACACAAAGATACATAATAACATGATCCATTAATAAATGAAAAAACAATTGCAAAACAAAATAATTTTGAAAAAAATATTTTTTCAGAAAAGCCCAAGTTGCTGAAAAGTAACGTTGAGCCCCGATGGATCCGATGGCAAAGTGTGGTCAAAAATTTTAAAATTATATAAAATAATTAATGAGACACTTTCGGATAATATAAATGTATCTTATAATGAGATAAACTACCACAAAGGCAAACAGCCCCCCTCAAAAAAGGCTGTTGCCAATGAAAACAAACAGTGTAAACACACTAGAAAACATGACTCCAGGCACTGAAAAAACTGGCCCGGAATCAGTCATCAATTACACTCTATCTGATGCAAAACAGAGACTCGCAGGGGAGAATCTGTAGAACATCAGATGGAAGATGCAGAACACAAACGTTATACACCCATGGGTGAAAACGTAACTATGGGGAAAATAACAGAAAACATTCTGTAACCAAGCAACTCTCCCAGGAAATTTTAGAAATGAAACTTCTCAAAAATATGCCAAAAGCATGGGAGAATTGCCAGGGGGAACTTTAGAAGGCTAGGGGAGAGGAAACACTGAATAAGCAGTGCAACAATTAGCAAGAATGACAACAAGAGGCCCATGCCTCGAAAATAGGCAACTTAACATAATTTCATCAAAAAATTTTAAGTACAGCCCTGATTATTTTTTGCCACTTCTTTTTCCTCTCCTCCTTCTATCCTCCTTAGAATCACATTTTCTCCAAAAATTACGTGTCTGGCATCCTTTAAACTGAGATTTACAAGCACAAAGATCAGTGAGATGTTGACTGATGAAGGGCCAAACAGAGAATGATAATTGGCGCCAATTTCGGGACGACTGCGTCACTGCGCATGCGCAGTAGAGGCGTACTATGGAGGTCCTTTAGGACATGATTTCTTTTTGTTTTGGATGCAAATTTTGGGGATTGGGGGGCAAAATTTGTGTTTGGCCCTGGTTTTGTTGGAGTTAGCACCAGCTAAGTCTGGGTCATTGGTACAGTATAAAAATATAGAAATTTTGGTACAATTCGGGCTCCCACAGGAAGTCCAAATATGAACCCAGGGACTTGGCTTTTACAAACTTATATCTCACCTCCCTAAGGATACTGTAAACCAAATATCAAAAGATTCTGACGGGTGGATGTAAAGAAGATTTTTGAAGAATATTCCTCATATTGAACTAAATTATAATTCAGGCTCCCACGGGGAGCCCAAATATGAACCCAGGGACTTGGCTTGAACAAACTTGAATCTCACCCCCCTAAGGATGCTGCATACCAAAATATCAAAGCATTCCGACTGCTGTATCTGAAGAAGATTTTTAAAGAAAATTCCTTATTTTGAACTAAATTATAATTCAGGCTCCCACAGTGAGCCCAAATTTGAACACAGGGACTTGGCTTGAACAAACTTAAATCTCCCCCCCCCCCCCCCCCCCCCCCCAAGCATGCTGCATACTAAATATCAAAAGATTCTGATTGGTGTTGGGCTCCCATAGGGAGACCAAATATGGAACCAGGGATTTGATTTCATTAAAAACGTGAAACAATCTTCCAAAGATGTTATATGTGAAATCTGAAAGCTGTTGGAGCAGTGGTTTGGGAGAAGAGTAGTGTTAAATGTTTTTCCCTTTACCCACAGTGTTAAAAAATGCTGACTCGGCACTTTTTCAAAGTCGCCAAAAATGACCCTACGATAAAACCGATAGCACTATTTTTGGACCATTCCATTCTGTTGGTTCTAAGGAAGCTTCACACCAAATAAGAATTCACAGTGCAGTGTAGTTTTGGAAATATGTGCGTTTTAATTTTTTCTATTTTTAGCTCTTGTGGTTCCCATGGGGCAACGGGAAATTTCTTTTTGCCATCCTCTTGGTTTGGAAAACAGAAATTTTGGGTGGGGCAAAAATTCTTGCCCTTCCCATAACGACGGCAACTATAATCCCACAAACTTCTCTTGAACAAATCTGAGTCTACACCTCAAAAGGAAGCTGCACACCAAACATCAAGTCTCTGCTACTGCCGTTTCATGAAAAGATTTTTTAAGATTTAAGCACACTTTTTGGGCATGGCCCTACCGAGGAGGGTAGCCCTACCAAGGGACAAGGCAACTTGATTTGAACAAAATCAAAATGCGATGTCATAACAAACTATTATCTCAAATTTCATCATGAATTTAAATCGGTTCAGTGGTTTTGGAGAAGATGCAAACACCATGTTCACAGACGACTGCCAACAGACGGTGAGTGATCACTATAGCTCCCCTAACTGAAAGACAGGCGAGCTAAAAATTCTTGTTACACAGGCAATTTTTCCGCAAGTTTATGATGAGGGAGGAAGGGAAATCGTTTTTCGAAAGTGAAAGTGGATGCTGCGCTCATTCAGCATTGCAACGATCTCTGTTGCTAATCTTCCTCTTGGTCAGGTACGTATTTGTTTTTTTGTTACTGTGTTCAACAAATGATATAATATGTTTGAGATTAGTTCTCAGTTGAGATAGTAAGTTAACATAGCGCTGTGAACCAGGACACTTTCCAGGCTGTAATAGAGGGGGGGGGGGGGGGGGGGGGAGGGGGGGGGGTACTACGTTTCCATTTCAACGTGTCAGTTGTCATGACACATGTTTTTTTTTTGCACAACTGAATCTTGATCTGTCCCTGTCTTTCAACACCTGTTGTTATACATTGTTTGTTGTCATATCTGATCGACTCACATTGAAATGTGTATAAACTGAGCAAACAAATATCAGTCCTAACGCCGGGCCACCATTTTCTGGGGCAGGCAACCAGATCTCAAAAGAAGCCTGCCCGATGGGCAATCACGTTTTTCCACTATTTGCGAGCCCTGGCCAGCATAACCAGTTATGCTAATTCGGTGAAGGAAAACCAATATATAAAGATAGTTCAGAGAATGAGACTCTTTGTACTCATTTAACCCTTTACCCAACGTAACAGCCAAAACCGGCCAGCACTATTCTCAAAAATCGCCGATTAATTTTCATTATATTTTCATTTTTGTCTCAAAAACATAGGTTAAGACGTCTCATTGGAACGAGCTCGTCAAGCTCGTTCCAATGAGGGGTCATAACCTATGTTTTTGAGACAAAAAATGAAAAAACTTAAAAAATTTATAGTAATTTATATATTTTTTATACTTACCAATGACCCAGACATAGCTGGTACTAACTCTTAAAAATATAGGGCCAAACACAAATTTTGCCCCCCAATCCCCAAAATTTGCATCTAAAACCAAAGAAAACATGTCCTGAATGGCCCTCCATACTTCACCTCTACTGCGCATACGCAGTGTCAAGGACGTCCCGAAATTGGCGCCATTAATCATTCTTACCAACAGTGCCTGGTAAGCGCTATGTCCTCAGCGGGGAGGTATGAGTTCCCAACTCCTGGGAGGGCCATCCCCGTCTGGGTCATTGGTCAGTATAAAAAATATATAAATTACTATAAATTTTTTAAGATTTTTATACTGTACCAATGACCCAGACATAGCTGAATAGTAAAAAGGCTGAAGGGCCCAGGACATAGAGAAAAATGCAATAAGCTCAATTATATAAAATAGAGTCATCTCCTGGAGGAGAAAAGGAGAAATAGGCTTCACGTGTATCTTTCTTATTTATGACAAATTAGAAAGACACAATACCTTCTATAATTGAGCATCATAACATCCATGTTCTCTATTAATATGCAGTATAATTCTTATACTAATTATTTTTAAAGTAAGCCAATAAATAAAGTTAGTCCAAAGAATTGAGACTCTTTATACTCTTTTAAAAGTGTCCGAGGATAGTATAATAACATCCATTTGACACATGACATATTCAAATGCTATACTTTAAAACTATGACATGAATGAATTTAAAAACATAACTTTCACTTGAGAAACCATCCCAGTAACAGCTCAGAATTACTAACTCCGAAGGAGGTATCCCCTTGTTTTCATAATAAAACAGGTGACCCAAGGGAACACCCGAACACCCTCACCCCCCCCCCCCCCCCCTTTTTCTTGCCCTGGGTCAAATAGCCCAGAGCGAAGAGGGCAGCAGGACGGAGTCACTGCCGGAACATAAAGCCTACATAGCTATAGTTGCGATTGTTAAGTGATCGACTTTCTGAGCAGCTAATAATGGACCTAAATAATGCAGGTCTCCAGAAATGGATACAATATTTCTGAGATAAAAATTCGTGAATGTGGATGGCTGAGACCAATATGCAGCCTACTTAATCTATAATAGCAAAACTATACGTCAGCCCAAGATGTAGAAGAGCTCTTACTTCATGAGCCGAAATCTTAAGCACAGACTGCTGAGTTAAGGATAGATTATCCTAAGCAGTACCGATAGTTAACTGAATGCATTAAGTAATAGAATGGACTGTAATGACCCTTCTATTAGGCATCAGGGCCAGAAGAAGCTTTACGTCCAACTGATAAACTGAGATCTGTTAATAAATACATAAAGGTCTATCCGGACAGAGTAAAGGCCTATGCCCGCTCGAAGACGGAAGGACCTTAAGAACAATAGGTTCCGGATATCATTAGGAGCCTGATTCTTAACCAAAAATACAACATTAGTAGTAAAGGTAAGAGAGTTCCCGATACTACGAAAGTGAGAATCGTCCACCGATAGTGCATGAAGCTCACTGACTCTTCAGCAGAAGAGAAGGCTAAGAGAATCGCTGCCTTAAAAGGCCAGAATTTGAAACTGCTGTCTCAAGGGGTTCAAATGGTTGCTTTAATTAATAAGAACCCAAGCTAAATTCCGAATAGGAATTAATCTAACGATTCTAGGTCTCTTGTCGAAAAGTTTCAAACTAACTTAGATAAAGAGACATTAGGCTCCATTGTAAACTATCATGGTGTGCATAGCTATATCAGATAACATAGACCTATAACCTTTAAAAGTAACTGGCTGCAGATGATCTCGTTAAACAAGTATACTAGAAAGTTTGCAATGTCTGGTATGGAGGAATAAAAAATATCAACATAAAGATCCCTACACCAACGACGGAAGACCCTCCACTTTAGCCGCATAGTATAGTGAAGAGGAGGTCCTTCTACAGTTAGGAATCGCGTCAACTGCTCATCCTGTACAATGCTTGCCATGCAAGAAGGACCGCACAACGGAATACGTGAAGGTTGAGACCTTGCGGGTTGTGATAGAGTTGACACGATTTACCCCAGTGAAAAAAAAGATCCTCTCGTGGAGGAAGTTTCCGCGGTAAGTCCCACAGTAGACATCTAAGTAAATATATCCACCGTCTCTGTGGAGACAGAGATGCTACCAACAGAATTGTATTGTGAATGAATAATCCTAGCAATACTTGCTGAATCAACAGCACTGGAGGATACGCATATCCTATCATCGCATCCCACTAGATCGATAGAGCGCTAACTACATATGCTCAGGGATCCGGACACGGTGACACATACGTCTACAATTGATTGGAGAGTTGTGTCGCAAAAAATTATCACTGGGCGCTCCCATTGATAGCAAATCTGATTGAATACTTGTTTGTTAATGGTCCATTCAGACGGCAACAAACGACCCTTACGTGAAAGGGAGTCTGCTAATACGATCCGACGACCGAGAATATGACGAACCGAAACAGAACTTGGTGTTCTATAACAAACAGAAGGATTCTTTCCGTTAAAATCAATAACGGAACCGAATGAGTGCCTCCCTGGTTCCGGATATACGCAACTACTGTCGTATTATCGGACAGGATTGAACATGCGTTTCTGAATAAAATTCATCCAATGACGTAGTGCAAGCCAACATAATATTCTTCCTTGGAAGTAAGGAGCTTGCCTAAAAACTGCGGAACCCAAAGACCCTGGCACTTCGAATCCATTGGGATCAAAATTGTGTCCCAACCTGTTTGACTGATATCCGTCATAATCGAAAAACTCGGATCCGGCAACTACAGTGGAACTCTCTGAGTCAACCACCGAATGTTTGCCCACGTCTGAATCTCTTGTTACACTTGATAGACAAGCGAACGTGTATATCGAGCAATTCAAGATTGCTGAAAGGTTGCCGTCGAAGAGAAGCTTCTCGGAGACCGAAGCGACTCTGAGAGAGTTCTTCACCTTACTATCCACGCGCGTGGATGTAGCTAGGGCTGCGTCACGTCTAACCAACTCCAGGTTGCCACTGAAGGGTGGAGTTATACGTGGAAAAACTACTGCCCCTGAAAGAAATCTCATTGAGGATCATATCCTGGAATTCTCTCTTGAAGACGTAATGATAAACGTCTCAGTAAGGTGGTGTACGTATGATAAAGCATCTAAGTTAAGTCTATTATACATCATTATCGTTTCCAACATCGTGGGTGGAATTGACATAGACGGCGAAAAAGATAATTTGCAGTCTTCATTCTCGCCGTCTTAGACGCAAAGGAACTCTCGGTAAGCCCAATTCTGCCAATAAACAATTATTTCCTAGAATTCACGAAAGGCAGAATAGAGCATTGCGGACAAGAAACTATACTAGCATGTTGATAGCAAGCTTATATATATATAGCGTCGTTAAATAATTTGAATGTTCTAAAGACATTATTGGACTGCGTCGGCAACTCAGGGACAATGTCCCTGAACCGATCCAAAACTCCGTGTCCAATGACGCTATTAGTCTCTTATCCAGCATCACAGCAATGTAGTCCGACGGAACAACCTCTGGAAGATAATGCCGGAAGAAATGTATGGCAGCTTCTGTTGTTCCGAAAGGGAAAACTCAAAATCATCCGATTCCCTTTCGCCATCCTGTCGGACCCTATGAAATATTCGGTCGTCCGTACCTGATGCTACAGCGGAGCGTACCGACCCAGCGCTGTCGGATTATTCCTGATCCGACCGAGAATCTGTCGATTGCTGGGATGCTACGATAAGCTGTGCTATTTTGGATAGCACGTCCGTCACTGAGGCCTGTGGAGAAGCAGTCTTACGATGCATTGCCGCTGGAAGCTCCGTGTTCGTTACCCCGTGCATACTTCTATTATGCGAGCGACCGGAGTGTGCAGGCCTCGTGTCCCTTGGCTACCGGATGGCGTGACCTGTTCGCCATGGAATCACTAAATGCCGAAGCTGGCCGGATATTCAAGGTCATGTAGCCAATGTGCGGTCGTGTGCGCTGCTGTGAGGATGAGGAAGCATTATCGACAGTCAATCGGAGTGTCTATATAACGGAGCGTCCCGAGTGGCGGACATACGCTCCGAAGGTGAAATGTCTGTACCACAACATCCGGTCCCATATGTTGTTGCACGAGAGAGGGACCGGACGAGCTAGGAACCAGACTAACAGGCTTCCTCCGATCTCTCCTCAATCCGTCGTCACTGGGTGTGTACTAAAGTCTATTATAGTGCTCGCATCACCCAAATCTCCATCCTAGACCGCAACGGACGAACCCGACTGCCGAAACATTCGATGAATGGACGCTACACCGGGTGAGCTAGCGAATGTCAACTCCGTCGATCCTACTAGGGACCTCTTAGGGGATTGACGTAATCCATGAGCACTAATTGCCGCTAGCTCTTCATTAACTATGACGACAGAGGCACACTTTTGAAAGACATCTCAGTAATTTTGCGAACAAGAAACCAGATATGCTTGTACATAGCAAGCATATAAAAAATATATATAGCGTTGTTCAATAAATCGAACGTATCTGAGACATTATTGGACTGTGTCGGAACTGAGGGACGATGTCCCTGAACCGAACCAAAAATTTCTAAGTCCACCGACACTATCAGTTTCTTATCCGGTATCGCAGCATGCTGGTCCGACGAAGAACCTCTAGAAGATGAAGTTGGATGACATATACAGCAGCTTATGTTGTTCCGAAAGGGAAAGCTCGAAAAACCTCCGAATCCCTTTCGGCATCCCGTCGGACCGTATGAAATGTTCGGACGTCCGCACCTGATGCTTCCGCGGAGCGTCCCGACCCAGCGTCGTCGGATATTATATTATGCGACAGAGATTCTGTCGTTGCTGGGATGCTGCGATAAGTTGTGCTATTTGGGATAGCACGTCCGTCACCGAGGCCTGTGCAGAAGCGGTCTTACGATGCTTTGCCGCTGGAAGCTCCGTGTACGTTGACTCCCGCATATTTTCTTATGCGAACGTCCGGAGTCTCCAGGCCTCGTGTCCCTGGCTATCGGATGGCGTGACCTGGTCGCCGAGGATTCTCTAATTGGCGAAGTTGACTGGATATCGGAGGTCATGTAGCCAAGGTGCGGTCGTGTGCGCTGCCATGAGAATGAGGAAGCCTCATTGACAGTCTCTCCGGACTGTCTATATAACGGAGCGTCCCGAGCGGCGGACGTATGCTCCGAATGCGAGACATCTTGTACCACAACATCTGGGGCCAGATGCTGATGTACGAGAGAGGGGCCTCTCTCGCTCGTTGCCCGGATGGGCCTGGACGAGCTAGGAACCGGACTAAAAGGCTTCCTCCGTTCTCCCCTCTAATCCGCCGTCACTGGGTGTGCACATGGATATTTTATAGTGCTCGCATCACCCAAAACTCCTTTCTAGACCGCAATGGACGAACCCGGCTGCCGAACCATTCGATGAATGGACGCTACACCGGGTGAGCTAGCGGACGTCAAAGGCCGTCGAACATACTAGGGTCCTCTTAGGCAATTGACGTATTACCTGAGCACTTTTCCGCTAGCTCTTCATTAATTGTGACGACGGAGGCACACTTTTTGGAAGACATCACGGATACATCACCCTGATCATGATCGTCTGAAATAGAGATTGATAAAGTAGAGTGACCCTGCGGGGAAAGGACAGGAATGGCCAATTCCCCACTAACATACCGAGACACATGCTTCCCATGTTGTCATCGTAATCAACACATTCAGAACAGAAGTTAGTGCGAGTACACTGACTACATTATACAATGATTATGAAAGTCAGAGGAAGATTTCCTCTTATTACAATTGAACAATATCCTTTCAATGTGAAAAGAAAACAAAGTCCTAGTACTCGCACCAACCCCTGACAATCAAAATACATAATAACAAGATCCATTAACATAGAAAAAATAATTGAATCAAAAACTTTTGAAAAAATATTTTTTCAGAACAGCCCAAGTTTCTGAAAAGTAACGTTAAGCCCCAATGGATCCCAAGTCTAAGTGTGGACAAAAATTCTAAAAATATTTTAAACAATTTATGCAACACTTACGAACAATAATAATGTGTCTAGTTATGATTAAATTAACATCAAGATATTATTTTCAAGAAATCCCCCCTCACACAGAGGGCTGTTGGAAATGTAAACAATAAGTGTAAAAACACTAGATCAAGACTCCAGGCACCCTGGCCCGAAATCAGTTACCAATAATACACTATCTGATGCAAAACAGAGACTTCCAGGGAAGAAACTGCAGAACATCAGATGGTAGATGCAGAACACTACGCCTAACCACCCATAGGTGAAGACGTAAACATGGGGAAAAGAACAGAATACATTCTGTTATCCAGCTAAAACTCCCAAGAAATTTTAGTAATAATATTACAGATAATATGCCAAAAGCATGGGAGAATAGCAAGAGGGGACTTAAAGGAAAGGGAGAGAGGAAAACACTGAATAAGCAGTGTAATCTTGATAACAAGAATGACCACAACAGGCTGTTGCCTTGAAAATAGGTAACTTAACATAATTTCATCAAAAAATTTTAAGTTACAGCCCTGATTATTTTCTGTCACACATTTCTCCTCTCCTCCTTCTATATCCTCCTTAGAATCACCATTTCACTAATATTTATGTGTCTGGCATCATTTAAACTGAGATTTACAAGCACAAAGATCAGTCAGATGTTAACTGATGAAGGGCCAAACAAAGAATGATTAAAGGCGCCAATTTCGGGACGTCCTTGACACTGCACATGCGCAGTAGAGGTGAAGTATGGAGGGCCATTCAGGACATGTTTTCTTTGGTTTTAGATGCAAATTTTGGGGATTGGGGGGCAAAATTTGTGTTTGGCCCTATATTTTTAAGAGTTAGCACCAGCTATGTCTGGGTCATTGGTACAGTATAAAAATATAGTTATTCAAGAATTTTGTTTGCAAGTGTCGTCTGCTTTTCATGTTAGGTAAAGGGTTAAAAGTGTCCGAGGATTGTATATTAACGCCCATTTGACACTTAACATATACAAATGCATCACAGTAAGCTACACTTTAAAAACAGTACACAAATGAAACATAGTTACTGCTTCACATCGAGCTACACACATTAAAACCACCCCAGCACTGACGCAGGACTACTGTCACTGGAGGAGGTATTCCCTTGCTTTTCACTATAAAGCCAGATAATCATAAGGGAAAAACCGTCCCCCCCCCACCCCGTCCCCTTGTTCTGAGGTAAAATTCCACAGAACGAAGAGGGCAGTGAAACAGCATCAGTGTTGGAGCAGACTGCCTAAAAACCTTATAGATGAAACATTAATGGACGACATTCTGAGCAACAGAAAGAGGACCCAAAGATCTAAGGTCACCGGAGATGGACTCTAAACTTCTCAGGTAAAACTTGGAAAAGGGCTGTGTCCAGTAAGCAGCCTTCATGAGATCAGTGATGGCTATACTGTTAGAATAAGCCCAAAAAGTGAACAGTGCTCTAACCCCATGCGTTGATATCTTATTGACAGAACGTTGATCCGAAGATAGATTTTCGTAGGCAATGCATATTGCCAACTAAATCCATCTTGCGACAGAATGAACAGAAATATCTTTTCTGTTAGGAATCAAAGAAAGAAAGAAATGTTTTCTTCCATTTCTAATAAAATCTGATCGACGTTTATAAATATGCATTGCTCTGACTGGACACAACAAAGGTCTCCAGTTATCCGAGGACGGTAAAGCCTAAATGACAATAGGCTCCGGCCGCTTATCTGGAATCTGATTCTTAGCCAAAACTCTCACTTCCGTAGTTAGGGTAATGGTATTACCCACACTACGGTATTCAGATACTTCAACAGATAAAGCATGAAGTTCACTGACTCTTCTAGCAGATGCAAAGGCTAAGAGAAATAACATTTTAAAGGTCAAGAATTTGAACTCTACAACATCTAACGGCTCAAACGGAGCTTCTTGAAATTCAACAGAACCCAAGCCAAATTCCACTTAGGAATTAATCTGAGGGTTGTAGGTTTATTGATAGAGAAATTTCTAACTGGCTTGGATAAAGAAGTATCTGATCCAATAGCCAAGTTATCATGATGAGCCTAAGTATCTGATAACATAGACCTATAGCTCTTAACTGGTAGAGTGCTAAATTATTTTTGGCCATCAAAATTTGTTCACATATCTTTGCCTTGTTACAATTTAAGAGAGAGTGCCTACAGGCACTCTCCCATAAATTATAACAAGACAAGTCCTTACAGACTAAATAATATCACTTCAAATATAATACAAAGCACATCCACTGAGTATGAAGCCTTCAAGTTGCACTACCTTCACCTCAGAGTGAAGCCCAAATATGGGCTTCCAGCACTCTACTAGTTAATAGTGGCAGGCTGCAGTTTGAGACAGTCAAACAAGTAGATCAGGAAATTGGCAATATGTGGTATGGACGGATCGTATATGTCTATTGACTGATCCCTACACCAACAGAAGAAAACCCTCCACTTCGCTGCATAATTCAACAAAGAGGAGGCCCTCCTACAGTTAGAAATTGCGTCCACTGCTCATCCTGTAAAATGTTTTCTGTGCAAGAAGGACTGCACAATGGAAATACATAAAGGTTGAGACTTTCTAGCAGATGATACAGTGTGCGGGACTTCCCCTGATAAAGTAGATCCTCTCATGGAGGAAGCTTCCGGGGAACGTCCCATAACAGACACCTGAGAAGATTAATCCAAGGTTTCTGTGATGACAGAGGTGCTACTAGCAGGATTTTGCAATGAGACTGTTTGATCTTTAACAGAATCTGCTGAATCAATGGAGCTGGAGGATATGAATATCCTATCATCCCGTCCCATGAAATCGACAGAGCATCTACTGCGTATGCTCAATGATCTGGACATGGTGACACGAACATCGGTAAGTGATTGTTCAGGTGTGTTGCAAAAAGATCTATCATGGGACAATCCCACTGGTAGCAAATCTGCCTGAATATTGACTTGTTGAGAGTCCACTCCGATGGCAACAGGCATGAGGTTAGCAACTACTGTCGAATAATCTTATAGAATTTGAACTTGGACGTTCGCTATTTGGTGAATCCAATGTTGTAGCGCTAGCCATATTGACATCATCTCTTTGATGTGTATGTGCTTCTCTAGGAGCCGAGAGTCCCAAAGACCTTGGCACTTCAAGTCTGCAGGACTTAGGGTCGCGCCACAGCCTGTCTGACTCACATCCGGCATAATCGTGAAAACCGGATCCAGCAGTTGAATGGGAACTCCTCGAGTTAACCACTGAAGATCTGCCCAAATCCGAACCTTTTGTTTTACTAGGTCCGGTAAAACAATACTGGTTTCGAGCGAATGCGTCTTCACACTCCAGTTCTGGGTGAAGAATACCTGGAGGGGACGCGTAAGCAGGCATCCCATCGGAATAAGACCTGCAGCCACTCCGCACAGCCCATCAGTCGCATGAACTCCCTCAGTGTTATTGTGTCTGAGTTTAGACAAAAGCGAGCATCACAACTGACTAATTTCGCGGAGCTAGCTCCGACTTTTTCTCATTTACTATGAAACCGAGACATCGGAGCAGTTGTAGCAGACTCTGAACATCATTCTGAAGAATAATTCTGTTGTCGTATCTCTGAAGTATGTCGTCTAAGTAAGCCGACGTCACCGCAGATGGATGAGCTCGGAAGTATGACATTACCGAGTTCATTATTCAAGTGAAAGCCCAGGGAGCCAGGTTCAGACGAAAGAACATTGCTCTGAACTGATAAACCTCTCCTTGCACGGCAAACTGCAGGTACTTTCTGAATGCTGGATTTACCATGACATAAAAGTAAGCGTCCATTAGATCTATGCTTGCCGCAACACGTTCACTCGAATGCTCGCCATAGGCCTTCGGAGACTACACTTCTCACCCACTGATCTTCCGTGACTGCTATCCAGTTTCCCGCGAAGTTTGATAACCTTCTGCCAACTGGCAAGCAATAGAGGTCTTGACCATCACCTGTAGAACTTGCAAGGCTTACAGGAGGAGAAACTAAGTCCTCCCCACGAAGATCCTCGTCCCGTCGGCTTAGGGGCGTCTTACCGATAATCCTGATTAGACTTACGCCCCCTTCCCGAGTCGCTGTAGTGACGACCTCCAGAGTAATTATATGAGGGTTTCTTGAACCCTCGCAAGGATATCCCTTTTGATGATTTTGATTTAGAACGTCCTCGCCTACCCCGGTCTGCTGAAGCATGTTGTTGAAACGCCGACTGCAAAAGCAGAGCACTGGAAGCTTTCTTTGTAGCCTGTTCATAGACTAACGAAAGCATGTCAACAAACAGAGTATGTCCGGAGACCAGAGTGACCCGGAGAGAGCTTTTCACCTTGTCATCTAAAAGTGATGACGACGCAAGGGCAGCATCATGTCTGATTAACTCCATATTTTCCACTGTCAGGGCCGAGTTATACTTAGCATACATGATTTCCTGGAAGGAACTCTAAGCGAGGTACACACGTCCTCAAATTCCTTCCCATTGAGATGTTGCACCATAGCTCTGGTAAGATGATCTGCATAGGACATCGCGTCCAATTTCGCTCTATTCAATGAAATAGCAGATTCCATCACATCCGAGGGTATATTGAATGAAGCAGGTAGGGATATATCTAAATCCCTGGCCTGCTCATCTAAACGCAGAGGACCTCTCTGAACATCTTCTCCAACTGTTTTAAATCAACGGGGCCCAAGGAACAGTATATTTATGGAAGATGTTGATAAGAAACCACCTTTCTTCCTCACACTAGAGAGGTTCAATATAGTGTCGTCGACATGGCCGAAGGCCTGCAACACCTGCCTAGATTGTACCGGAAAAGAAAGAACTTCTTACTTCCTCCGCATAAAGTATGTGTCTAAAGATGCCAGCGGTTTCTTCCTTGTTGTCGCAGCTTGCTGATTCGGTGGAACAAATTCAGGATAGTATTGATGAATAATAATTCCATCACTACCACATGTTGTTCTGAAAGGGAAGGGTAATCCCCTTCCTTATCCCTTTCACCATCCAACTGAATCAGCTGTGAATCTCGGTCCATCGCATCTGCATGAACAGATGACTGGACCAACCCAGCACCATCCGACAGCTCACTTCCGGAGTCTGCTCATGCACTTGCTAGGATGCTGCGATCAGCTGCACAATCTGCGACAGCAAGTCCATCACCAAGGCTTGAGGAGCAACAGTTTTCTGTTTTTAAGCCCCTTGCTGCTCCTGGGACGGCGTTCCGGAGACGGATCTCTTCTCTGAATGTCCCGATGATCGAAGCCTCGGTTCCCTAGCTACCGGATGGTCCGACTTCATGGGCGAGGAGTGGCTCCTTCTTCGCGCAGCTGGCTGGATATTTGAAGTCGGGTAGCTAGGATGTGGTCATGTGTGCTTATGAATCGTAGCGGAGAAAGCCATGACTGTAGCCGAGGCCGGCTGCAGTCTAGAAGGAGCATCCCGAGTGGCAGGTGTGGACGAATGCTCTAGCCTGAGCAAGTTTTTCAGAACAACCTTAGGCCCCAGATGTTGTTCGGTTAGAGAGGAACCTCTCCCACTTGCAGCCTTGTCAGACCTCACCAAGCCTCCTGACAAGAAACTTGCGGAGTTCCTCCCTATTTTCGTCATCGCTGGATGAGCTTTTGTTTTTAAGGTGCTCGCTCTATCCAAATCTACCTTTCCTTTGACCGCAACAGACATACCCGGTGTTACAGCTCCCACAGACAGAGTAACTGCTTCACCGGTCGAGCTAGCTGCTTGCAAGGGATTAAGAACACTAACTAGAGGCCTTATCCCTTACTTAATATTCCAGAGCACCTTTGCAGCTAGCTCTGTTTGCTCATCAGAGCGCTACAACGGTAGCACACTTTTGGTGGGTGTCACAATACCATCACCATGTTCTTGTTCCTCTGAAAAAGAAACTGAAAAACTTGAATTATCTTGTGGTGAGAGCACTGGCATAGGCATCTCACCACCAACAACGTACCGTGACACCCATTTCCAATGACTGTCATCCCAATTCACACATGTAGGACAAGAATCTGCAGGAGTACATCGACTACAGGTAAAGCAACAAGCAAGTAAATCTGAGGAAGACTTCCTCATCTTGCATTTAGAGCTTTCATGATTCAATCAAAATAAGTCGATAGTACTCCTACAAACTCCACACTAAATATATGATAAAGATACATAAATAATTGCAATCAAAATCAAAATCGAAAAATTAAATTAAAAAATTTTTCGAATTTTTTTTGAAAAAGCCTAAGTTCCCAAAGAGAACACGAAGAGCCCAAGGGCACCCCGATAGACCCTAAGTGTAGACACAAGAGGCCCCAGGGGGCCTGAGGGCGCTCACCTGACATGGTAGCCTAAATATCAACCCAGAGAATTGATTTCCACAAGTTGCATCTGCTTCTCCTAAGAAAAGCTGAAACCAAATATCCATATATTCTGACCAGTGGATCTAAAAACAGATTTTTAAAGAATATTCCTCATATTGAACTAAGTCATAATTCGGGCTCCCACAGGGAGCCCATATATGAACCCAGGGACTTGGCTTTAACAAACCTGAATCTCACACGCTTAAGGATTCTGCACACCAAATATCAAAACATTCCGACTGCTGGATCTGAAGAAGAAGATTTTTAAAGAAAATTCCTCATTTTGAACCAAGTTACAATTCGAGCTCCCACAATCAGCCCAAATATGGACCTAGGGACATGGCGTGAACAAACTTGAATCTTACCCCCCTAAGGATGCTGCATAAAAAATATCAAAAGCATTCATCTGCTGGATCTGAAGATTTTTAAAGAAAATTCCTCATTTTGAACTAAGTTGTCATTCAGGCTCCCATAGTGAGCCCAAATATGAACCAAGGGACTTGGCTTGAACAAACTTGAATCTCAGCCCCCTAAGGTTGCTCCATGCCAAATATCAAAACATTCCAACTGCTGAATCTGAAGAAGAAGATTTTTAAAGAAAAATTCCTCATATTGACTACGTTATAATTTGGGCTCCCACAGGGAGCCCAAATATGGACCCATGGACTTGGCTTTAACACACTTGAATCCCCCCCCCCCCCCCCCCCCCCCCCCCCCAAGGATGCTACTCACCACATATCAAACCATTCCGACTGCTGGATCTGAAGAAGAAGATTTTTTAAGAAAATTCCTCATTTCGAACAAAGTTACAATTCAAGCTCCCACAATGAGCCCAAATATGGACCTAGGGACATGGCTTGAACAAACTTGAATTTCACCCCCCTAAGGATGCTGCATACCAAATATCACAAGATTCTGCCGGCTGGATCTTGAGAAAAAGATTTTCAAAGAAATTTGCCTGAAATGCACTAAGTTCAAATTTGGGCTCCTATACTGAGCCCAAATATAAACCCAGGGGGCCGATTTGAACAAACTTTAATCAGATCCACCCCACAATGTTGTATACCAAATATCACAAGATTCTGCCTGTTGGATCTGGAGAAGATTTTTGAAGAAATCTGCCTGAAATGCACTAAGTTCGAATTCAAGCTTCTATAGTGAGCCCAAATATAAATCTAGGGAGCCAATTTGAACAAAATAGAATCAGATCCACCCCACAATGTTGCATACCAAATATCAAAAGATTCTGCCTGCTGGATCTGGAGAAGAAGATTTTTAAGAAATTTGCCTGAAATGCACTAAGTTCGAATTCGAGCTTCTATAGTGAGCCCAAATATGAATCCAGGGGGCCGATTTGAACAAACTTGAATCATATCCACCCCACAATGTTGCATACCAAATATCAAAAGATTCTGCCTGCAGGATCTGGAGAAGAAGATTTTTTAAGAAATTTGCCTGAAATGCACTAAGTTCGAATTCGGGCTTCTATAGTGAGCCCAAATATGAATCCAGGGGGCCGATTTGAACAAACTTGAAACAGATCCACCCCACAATGTTGCATATCAAATATCAAAAGATTCTGCCTGCTGGATCTGGAGAAGAAGATTTTTTAAGAAATTTGCCTGAAAAGCACTAAGTTCAAATTTGGGCTCCTAAACTGAGCCCAAATATAAACCCAGGGAGCCGATTTGAACAAACTTGAATCAGATCCACCCCACAATGTTGCATACCCAATATCAAAAGATTCTGCCTGCTGGATCTTGAGAAGAAGATTTTCCAAGAAATTTGCCTGAAATGCACTAAGTTCAAATTTGGGCTCCTATACTGAGCCCAAATATAAACCCAAGGAGCCGATTTGAACAAACTTGAATCAGATCCACCCCACAATGTTGCATACCAAATATCAAAAGATTCTGCCTGCTGGATCTGGAGAAGAAGATTTTCAAAGAAATTTGCCTGAAATGCAGTAAGTTCAAATTTGGGCTCCTATACTGAGCCCAAATATAAACCCAGGGGGCCAATTTGAACAAACTTGAATCAGATCCACCCCACAATGTTGCATACCAAATATCAAAAGATTCTGCCTGCTGGATCTGGAGAAGAAGATTTTTGAAGAAATTTGCCTGAAATGCACTAAGTTCGAAATCGGGCTCCTATACTGAGCCCAAATATGAACCCAGGGGACCGAATTGAACAAACTTTAATCAGATCCATCCTACAATGTTGCATACCAAATATCAAAAGATTCTGCCTGCTGGATCTGGAGAAGAAGATTTTTTAATGTTTTTCCCATTGCCTACAGTGTTAAAAAGTGCTGACTCAGCACTTTTTCAAAGTCCCGAAACTGTACCCTATGATAAAACTGATGGCAATTTTTTTTTACCAATTCTTTCTGTTGGTCCTAAGGAAGCTTCACACCAAATAAAAATTCTCGGTGCCGTGCAGTTTTGGAGATATGGGCGTTTTATTTTTTTTCTATTTTTAGCTCCTGCAGTTCCCATGGGGCTACGGGAAAAAAAAAATCAGCATAAATTAGGTACTTATGACCCAATAAGCCCTCACATAAAATTTGGTTCAAATCAGCCTCTCGGTTTGGAAAATAGAAATTTTGGGCGGGGCCAAAAATTTTGCCCCTCCCATAACGACGCCAAGTATAGCCCCACAAACTTCTCTTGAACAATCTGAGTCTACACCTCAAAAGGAAGCTGCACACCAAATATCAAGTCTCTGCTACTGCTGGTTCATGAGAAGAAGATTTTTTAAGATTTCAGCACACTTTTTGGGTGTGGCCCTACCCACGGGCGAGGCAACTTGATTTGAACAAAATCAAATTGCGATGTCATAACAAACTATTATCTCAAATATCAATTAAACTGGTTCAGCAGTTTGGGAGGAGAAGACGCAAACACCATGTTCACGGACGACGGACGCTGGACGACGGACGGTGAGTGATCACTATAGCTCTCCTGACTGAAAGTCAGGTGAGCTAAAAATCCAATTTTTTGGAGCTACACTACCGGAATCATAATCAATGTATCTTACAACAATCCTACAGTAATATAACATCTAAATACTACATATAATTAAAGACATTGCCAGGGGGGCGCGGTGGCTCAGTAGGTTGATGTGCAGACTGCAAGCCGAGAGGTCCTCGGTTCGAATCCCACCTGCAGCAACCGCGTTGTGTCCTTGGATCTAAAAACCTCCATTGCCAATGTGGGGGCACGGTGTCGCTGTGCATTAAGGCGTACTGCACGTCGATGGTGCACCTGTCTTCATCCAATGCTAACCCTGCTTGTGTGGAGTTAGTATGTTGGGGAGCTGACAGTTGCTCACAGTTGCTTGGTGCTTCCCTCCGGGTACTCCGGCTTCCTCCACCCGTAAAACTGTCAGGATCATGATTAGCCATTGTGCAGAAATATGTGACCTTAAACTCCAATAAATAAATAAATAATAATAAGACATTGCCAATGTAAACAACGTCAAAGGAGAAAAACAGAAACAAGACATCAGGCACACAAAAAGGCCCAAAGTCAGTAACCAATTTAAATGCTACCAGATGTAAAGCTAGATCTTCATATGAAGAAAAAATGATACATCGGACAGAAGATGCAAAACCAAAATGATCTAACACCCCAGGGTGAGGACGTAACAAAGGGGATAAACAGAATAAACATTCTGTATACACGTTAAACTCTCAAGAAATTTAATAAAAAATTTCGATAAAAAACAGCCAAAAAGCTTAGGACTTTAATAGGAGGGCTTCAAGGAGGGATAGGGAAGGAACACTTAACAAACAGTGGATAAATCAGTAGCAAGAATGACGACGTCAGGTGTATGTCCCGAAATTGGGAAACATGAAATAATTTTTACAATTATTATAAAGTTACAGCCCTGAACGTTTCTAACCACTGTTGTTCACTTCCATCATCCATTTCCAGCCTTGGATCCACCAATTTTACCATTGATTTGTGCCTGGCATCCTCAAACCAGAGGCTCAAGTGAGTCTAAAACACTCACCTGGAACAAGTTGCACAAAAGAAATACTGTTGAGGGATTAGAAATTCATAGGTGAAAAGAATGTGTCATCTTGAATATTTTGTATTTTATGATGACTGTCATCATTCAGGTTGGAAAAACGATATGCAAGATTTTGTTTTTAAGAAATTGTTTTGTTATCTTGGGGAGAACTATTTGCTATTTTTTGCTCCTGGGGTTCCCACTGGGCACAAAAAATGCCCCCTGAACAAACTTGAATCACACCGCCCTAAGAATGATATACACCAAATATCAAAAGATTCTGACTGCTGGATCTGAACAAAGAGATTTTTAAAGAATATTCCTCATATTGAACAAAGTTACAATTTGTGTTAAGCCTAATAATTTTGGATACTAAATATAATTTTTTAGTGTTCTGTGATTTGAGAATAAATGGGGAATGTGAAGGCTATGGGTATTTGAATTTGTTTCTATTTTTTGCTCTTGGGTTCCCACTGGGCACAAAAAAAATGCCCCCTGAATAAACTTGAATCACACCTCCCTAAGGATGACATACACCAAGTATCAAAAGATTCTGACTGCTGGATCTGAAGAAAGAGATTTTTAAAGAATATTCCTCATATTGAACAAAGTTACAATTTGGGCTCCCACAGGGAGCCCATATATGAACCCAGGGACTTGGCTTGAACAAACCTGAATCTCCCTTCCCTAAGGATGCTGTATACCAAATATCAAAGATTCTGACTGTTGGATCTGGAGAAGATTTTTAAAGAATATCTCTCATATTGCACTAATTTGAACATTTGGGCTCCTGTAGAGTGCCCAAATATGGACCCAGGGGTTAAATTTCAACAACCATGTGAATCAATCTTCCAAAGATGTTATATGTGAAATATGAAAGCTTTTGGAGCAGAGGTTGGGGAGAAAAAGATTATTTTATATTTTTCCCATTACCTTCAGTGTTAAATAATGCTGACTCAGCATTTTTTCAAAGTCTCGAAACTGTACATTAGGACAAAACCGATAGCGATTTTTTTTTCACCACTCCTTTCTATTGGTCCTAAGGAAGCTTCACACCAAATAAAAAGTTTCAATGCAGTGCAGTTTTGGAGATATGGGTGTTTGAATTTTTTTCTATTTTTAGCTCCTGAGGTTCCCATGGGGCAGAGGGAAAATGTAGTACTTAGGACCCAATAATACCTCATAGCAAATTTGGTTCAAATCGGCCTCTCGGTTTGGAAAGTTAAAAAATTTATAGTAATTTATATATTTTTTATACTTACCAATGACCCAGACTTAGCTGGTGCTAACTCCAACAAAACCAGGGCCAAACACAAATTTTGCCCCCCAATCCCCAAAATTTGCATCCAAAACAAAAAGAAATCATGTCCTAAAGGACCTCCATACTACGCCTCTACTGCGCATGCGCAGTGACGCAGTCGTCCCTAAATTGGCACCAATTATCATTCTTACTGGCAGTGCCTGGTCAGCGCTATGTACTCAGCGGGGAGGCAAGAGTTCCCAACTCCAGGGAGGGCCATCCCCGTCTGGGTCATTGGTAAGTATAAAAAATATATAAATTACTATAAATTTTTTAACATTTTTATACTGTACCAATGACCCAGACTTAGCTGAATAGTAAACAGGCTGGAGGGCCTAGGACATAGAGGAAAATCCAATAAGCTCAACTATATAGTAAAGAGGTAACCCCTTAAGGAGAAAAGGAGTATTAGGCTTTACATGTATCTTTCTTATTTAATATTAAATTAGAAAGATACACTACCCTTAATAATTGAGCACAATAACATTCATGTTCTCTATTAACATCCAGTATAACCCTTATACTAATTATTTTTAAAGCAAGCCAATAAATAAAGTAGTCCAGAGAATTGAGACTCTTTATAATCATTTAAAAGTGTCCGAGTATTGTATATTAAAGCCCGTTTGACACTTGACATATACAAATGCTTCACACCGAGCTACACTTTAAAAATAAGACATGAATGAATTAAACATTAATATTACACTTTAAAACCATCCCAGAAGCGACTCAGAAATACTGACTTGGAGGAGGCATTCCCTTGCTTTTCACTATAAAGCAGGTGACCTAAGGGAACACCCCCCCCCCCCCCCCCCCCCCTTCCCCTTGCCCTGGGTCAAATAGCCCAGAGCGAAGAGGGCAGCCGGACGGAGTCACTGCCGGAACAGAAAGCCTGCATAACTATAGTTGTAACTGTTTAGTGGACGACATTCTGAGCAACAGATAACAGACCTAAACAATGCAGGTCTCCAGAAATGGACTCAATATTTCTGAGATAAAAATTCGTAAATGTGGATGGCTGAGACCAATAAGCAGCCTTCATTAAATCTGTAATAGCAACACTATTAGCATAAGCCCAGGAAGTAGAAAGAGCTCTTACTTCATGAGCAGAAATCTTAAGCACAGACTGCTGAGAAGAAGATAAATCTTCATAAGCAGTACGGATAGTTAACTGAATCCATCTAGCAATAGAATGGACTGAAATGTCCTTTCTATTAGGCATCAAAGACAGAAAGAAACGTTTCCGTCCCTTTCTGATAAACTGAGATCTCTGTTTATAGATACGTAGTGCTCTAACAGGACAGAGTAAAGGCCTACGCCCGTCTGAAGACGGAAGAGCCTTAATAACAATAGGTTCCGGATATTTATTAGGAGCCTGATTCTTAGCTAAAAAACCCACATTAGTAGTGAAGGTGATAGTATTCCCAACACTACGATAATGAGAATCATCCACCGATAGTGCATGAAGCTCACTGACTCTTCTGGCAGAAGAGAACGCTAAGAGAAAAGCTGTCTTATAAGATAAGAATTTGAAATCTACTGTCCCAAGAGGTTCAAATGGCTTTTCCTTCAATTTAAGGAGAACCCAAGCTAAATTCCACTTAGGAATTAATCTAAGAGTTCTGGGTCTATTTATCGAAAAGTTTCTAACCAACTTCGATAAAGAGACATTAGATCCAATTTGTAAACTATCATGATGTGCATAGGTATCAGATAACATAGATCTATAACCCTTTATAGTAATAGGCTGCAGTTTGATTTCGTCAAACAAGTATACTAGAAAGTTTGCAATGTCTGGTATAGAGGGATCAAATATATCTACAGAATGATCCCTACACCAACGACGAAAAACCTTCCACTTAGCCGCATAGTTTAGCGAAGAGGAGGTCCTCCTACAGTTAGAAATCGCGTCCACTGCTTGTCCTGTAAAGTGCTTGCCATGCAAGAAGGACCGCACAACGGAAAAACGTGAAGGTTGAGACCTTGCGGGTTGTGATGGAGTTGGCGCGATTTCCCCTGCGAAAGAAGATCCTCTCGTGGAGGAAGCTTCCGCGGTAGGTCCCACAACAGACACCTGAGAAGATTTATCCACGGTCTCTGTGGCGACAGAGATGCTACCAACAGAATCTTGCATTGAGATTGTTTTATCTTTAGCAATACTTGTTGAATTAACGGCGCTGGAGGATACGCATATCCTATCATTCCGTCCCAAGGGATCGACAGAGCGTCTACTGCAAATGCTCTTGGATCCGGACACGGAGACACATACGTCTGCAACTGATTGTTGAGATGTGTCGCAAATAAGTCTATCATTGGCCGTTCCCATTGGTAGCAAATCTGATTGAATACTTGTTTGTTGAGAGTCCACTCCGACGGCAACAAGCGACCCTTTCGTGAAAGGGAGTCTGCTAGCACATTCAGACGACCCGGTATGTGACGGACCGAAAGAAGAATGTGATGTTCTAACGCAAACAGAAGGATTCTTTCCGTTAGATTGAACAACGGAACTGAATGAGTGCCTCCCTGATTCCATATATACGCCACTACTGTCGTATTGTTGGATAGGATTTGGACATGAGCATCGTGAATAATGTCCATCCAGTGACGTAACGCAAGCCAAATTGACATCATTTCCTTGATGTTTATGTGCTTGCACAGGAATTGCGGATCCCAAAGACCCTGGCATCTCGAATCCGTTGGGATTAATGATGCACCCCAACCTGTTTGACTGGCATCCGTCATAACGGTAAAACTCGGATCCGGCAACTGCAGCGGAACTCCTTGAGTTAACCACTGAATGTTTGCCCAAGTCTGAATCTCTTGTTTCACTTGATCTGACAAGAGAACGTCTACATCGAGCGAATGAATTTTCACACTCCAATTCTGAGTCAGGAAAATTTGAAGAGGACGTGTGCGTAGCCGCCCCATCGGAATGAGATCCGCGGCGGCTCCGCAGAGACCTATCAGTCTCATAAATTCTCTCGCCGTGACTTTGTCTGCGTGCAGACAATAGCGAGCATAACAACTGACTAATTTCGCTCTGGTTAACGGCAGACAAACGAGATTGTTGTGCGTCTCGAAGCTCATTCCCAGATGAGTGAATGACTTGGACGGCACCAGATCCGACTTCTCCTCGTTTACTATAAAACCGAGACGTCGGAGCAATAGAAGAAGATTCTGAACATCGTTCTGAAGCATTAACTCGTTGCCGTACCTCTGAAGAATGTCGTCCAGGTAGGCCGACGTTACCGCAGACGAATGAGCTCGGAAGTAGATCATTACCGAGTTCATTACCTGAGTGAAAGCCCAGGGTGCTAGATTCAATCCGAAGCACATCGCCCGGAATTGATACACCACTCCTAGGACTGCGAAGCGTAGATACTTTCGGAATGTCGGATGTACCATGACGTGAAAGTACGCATCTTTGAGATCTATGCTCGTTGCATAATCGTTCACCCGAATACTCGCTGACCGATCGAATCGTCTCCATATAAAACTTCGGAGCGACGATCAACTTGTTTATCCAGCTCAAATCTATGACTGGACGGAACGAGCCGTCTGGTTTCGGAACCAGAAACAGATGGCTGTAGAATCCCAGAGATTCCTGGTTTTCTACGACCTCTACCGCGTTCTTCATTAAAAGAGACTGCACCTCTGATAACAGAGCGTCTCTTTTCTGTGGATTTGACGGAAGATGAGTCCACTTTGGACTTCGAGTTAATGGAGGCTTTCGTTTGAAGGATATCTTTAGACCTTCCGAAGTCACTCCTCTCACCCAAGGGTCGTCCGTAATCGACGCCCACTCTTGTGAAAAACTCGACAACCTTCCGCCAACCGGAACGCGATAGAGGTTTAAGCCATCACCTCCTGGACCTGCGAGGCCTGCGGTAGGAGAAACCACGTCTTCCACGACCCGCACCTCGCCTCGTCGACCTCGGGGCATCCGACCGATTGTCCCGGCCTGAAGGACGTCCCGAACGAGAGTCGCTATCCTGACGGTCTCTCGAATAAGACCAAGAGGACGCACCGGAACCTCTATAGGAACCTCTCTTGGGCGCATTAGACCCAGAAGTGCCTGTCTTATTCGTGTCTGCTGTATCCGACTTCTTAGGAGCCGATCTGAACAACAGAGAATCATTAGCTTTCTTTTTAATTTTATCATAAATAGCGGAAAGCTTGCCGGCAAAGAGAAGTTCTCCTGAGACCGAAGCGACTCTAAGAGAGTTCTTCACCTTAGAATCCACTAGTGTGGATGTAGCTAGGGCTGCGTCACGTCTAACCAACTCCAGATTTGCCACTGAAAGGGCGGAGTTACACGTGGAATAAGCTACTGCCCTTGAAAGAAGTCTTAAAGAGGATTGTATATCCTGAAACTCTTCCCCTTGAAGGCGCAGTGATAACGCCTTAGTAAGGTGATCTGCGTAAGATAAGGCATCTAAATTGGCTCTGTTAGACGCAATAGCTGTTTCCAACACCGCGGTTGGAATAGAAGCTGACGACGGAAATGATAGCTCTAAGTCTTCCGCCTCGTCGTCCATACGCAGAGGAACTCTCGGTATACCCTGTCCTGCCGTATCGAATTTATTCCTTGCATTAATGAAAGGCAGGATGAGAGTATTAGCGGACAAGAAACCTGCTTTCCCCGTCCTGGAAGCAAGTTTAAATATAGCGTCGTTCAATAATTCAAATGTTCTAGCAACATTATTGGACTGCGATGGAAACTCGGGAGCGATGTCCCTGAACCGCTCAAAAAATTCAGAGTCCAATGACGCTATAATTCTCTTGTCCGGAAGCGCAGCAGTCTGGCCCGACGGAACAACTTGAGGGAGAAAGTGCCGGATGAAGTCCACGGCAGCTTTATGTTGTTCCGAAAGGGATAGCTCCAAGTCATCCGTATCCCTTTCACCATCCGGTCGGACCTCACGATGTTCCCGGTCGTCCGCCCCCGATGCTTCGGCGGAGCGTACCGACCCAGTGCCGTCGGATAATTCTCGATCCGACACCGTTTCTGTCGGCTGCTGGGATGCTGCGATAAGCTGTGCTATCTGCACAAGAATGTCCGGCGTCGAGACCTGCAGAGGCGCAGTCTTTCGCTGCTTCGCCGAGGGCGGCTCCGCATCAGATGGCTCCCGCATACTTTTCCTATGCGAACGTCCGGAGTCCATCGGTCTCGAAACCCTGGCTGCCGGATGGTGTGACCTGGTCGCCGAAGAATCCTTCATCGGCGAAGCTGGTAATATATCGGCGGTCACGCAGCCAAGGTGCGGTCGTGTGCGCTGACGAGAAGAGGAAGCCTTAACAGTCTCTGCGGACTGCTTATACAACGGAGCGGCCCGAGTGACGGACGTATGCTCCGCTAAAGACACATTTTGTACCACAACATCTGGTCCCAGATGTTGTTGTACGAGAGGGACCTCTCTCGCTCGCGGCCCGGCTGGACCTGGACGAGCTAGGAACCGGACTAAAAGGCTTCCTCCGTTCTCGCTTACTATCCGCCGTCACTGGGTGTGCATCTATTATGTTTATAGTGCTCGTATCACCCAAAATTTCCTCTTGGACCGCATCGGACGAACCCGGCTGCCGAACCATTCAGTGAATGGACGCTACACCGGGCGAGCTAGCAGACGACATTTATCTAATCTCCATGAGCACTTTTGCCGCTAGCTCTGAATTCATTTGTGACGACGGACGCACACTTGAAGAAGATAACATGGAAACATCACCCTGTTCTGGTTCCTCTGAAATAGAAACTGAGAGAGTAGAGTGACCTTGCAGAGAAAGAGCCGGCATCGCTCTTTCTCCAGAAACAACATATCGTGACACACGTTTCCAATGTTTCTCATCCCAATGTTCACATATAGGACAGGGATTAATGCAAGAACACTGACTACAATTAATACAATGATCATGAAAGTCAGAGGAAGATTTCTTCCTATTACAATTTGAACAACGTCCCTTCATTGTGAAAGAACAGCAATAAGTCCTAGTTACTCGCAAAAACCCCTGACACAAAGATACATAATAACATGATCCATTAATAAATGAAAAAACAATTGCAAAACAAAATAATTTTGAAAAAATATTTTTTCAGAGAAGCCCAAGTTGCTGAAAAGTAACGTTGAGCCCCGATGGATCCGATGGCAAAGTGTGGTCAAAAATTTTAAATTTATATAAAATAATTAATGAGACACTTTCGGATAATATAAATGTATCTTATAATGAGATAAACTACCACAAAGGCAAACAGCCCCCCTCAAAAAAGGCTGTTGCCAATGAAAACAAACAGTGTAAACACACTAGAAAACATGACTCCAGGCACTGAAAAAACTGGCCCGGAATCAGTCATCAATTACACTCTATCTGATGCAAAACAGAGACTCCCAGGGGAGAATCTGCAGAACATCAGATGGAAGATGCAGAACACAAACGTTATACACCCATGGGTGAAAACGTAACTATGGGGAAAATAACAGAAAACATTCTGTAACCAAGCAACTCTCCCAGGAAATTTTAGAAATGAAATTTCTCAAAAATATGCCAAAAGCATGGGAGAATTGCCAGGGGGGACTTTAGAAGGCTAGGGGAGAGGAAACACTGAATAAGCAGTGCAACAATTAGCAAGAATGACAACAAGAGGCCCATGCCTCGAAAATAGGCAACTTAACATAATTTCATCAAAAAATTTTAAGTACAGCCCTGATTATTTTTTGCCACTTCTTTTTCCTCTCCTCCTTCTATCCTCCTTAGAATCACATTTTCTCCAAAAATTACGTGTCTGGCATCCTTTAAACTGAGATTTACAAGCACAAAGATCAGTGAGATGTTGACTGATGAAGGGCCAAACAGAGGATGATAATTGGCGCCAATTTCGGGACGACTACGTCACTGTGCATGCGCAGTAGAGGCGTAGTATGGAGGTCCTTTAGGACATGATTTCTTTTTGTTTTGGATGCAAATTTTGGGGATTGGGGGGCAAAATTTGTGTTTGGCCCTGGTTTTGTTGGAGTTAGCACCAGCTAAGTCTGGGTCATTGGTACAGTATAAAAATATAGAAATTTTGGGCGGGGCACAAAATGGGGATCCTCCCGTACTTGAATCTTGAGTACCAAAGGAGCTTACATACCAAATATCACAGCATTTTGACTGATGGTTCATAAGAAGAAGATTTCAGGAGAAATTGATGCTTTTGGACATCACCCCCACCCCAGTGGGGGGCACCGAGTTCATTTTAACAAACTGGAAAGAGGATACCCCCAAAATATTGCATGTCAAATTTGTTTGGGTTTGTCCTAGTGGTTTTGAAGAAGAAGACCGAATTGTGAAAGTTAACGGACAATGGACGACGGACGCCAAGTGATGGCAAAAGCTCACTCTGACTTTCAGGACTTAATTTTTTGATTGTGCACGCAAATTTTGTGGATTGGGGGGCAAAATTTGTGTTTGGCCCTGAATTAATTTGAGTTAGCTCCAGCTGGTCTGGGCCATTGGTTGTCGTATAAAAATTTACCCATTTCAAACATTTAGGTACAAGTCTGGAAAGTAAGGGGTTTTGAAGTAGTTGCAGCCAGCACATCTTTAAACTCCTTGCCTAATGCAGGTGGATTTTCCTGCCCAGGACAAAAATACTATTACCAAGTGTAGGAGTGCTCCTGCTTCTTGTTAACCCTTCAAGGCATGGAGATTCTTTTTGCAGTTTTTGCTACACTTCGACAGTCTATATCCTGTGGCTTTACAGTTGTTTTTGGGCAAGTCTTGGCTGTCTATAGAGGAAGACAAGACTTACCAGAAACAACTGCTAGGGTACTTGGAATGCAACTTACATGTTTATTCAAAGACTGCATGTTGAGGCATGTGTTTTGTTACCCAAAACATGAGTAGTCATCTTATGATTTCTTGACACCAGGCTCCTGAACTTTACATCACATCAAGGAATGTTTGTTTCACAGTATTCATGGCTTGAGTTTATGAGAAATTTTAGAAAATATTTATCAGGTTGGGAGTGACCATTTGTTTTTAATTTATAACTCAATAACTTTTATTTTTAGTGTAACTGTAAACATACCTTTCCTATTTGTTCTAAGTGTTTTAATATATGTTGTTTTTTATTGGATAATCTCTCTTCAAAGTGTTCTTTAATTTTTGGAATATAATGTACTATCAGTTGTAAACATCGGGATGCTAATCCTACAAAATAAAATTTTTATCAACATCACTGATCAGCAGGATATAGAATTCCCATATAAACTGGAGCAATGCCAAGGGTGGCATATGCCCCCTGCCTGCAATACCATGCCAGCAGTACCATGGATAGCACAACAGAAATGAAACATTTATTACTGGGTGATGGGTGAAGACAGATTACAGACCATTGGGACATTATCATAAAAACTATTAAGTGTCACCAAAGGGTGACACAAAAAGTTACTTCCACCTCTTTACCAAGTGTAAGAGCGACTTAATTTGATTTGATTTGATAATTTTGTAAAAAAATATTTTTCCGCAAACCTTTTATATTTTGCACATTTCCAAGGCATGTGTAACCATATCCTAAAATTTCAATTCTCTACATTTCCAAACTGTGGAAGGAGTTGATTACACCATGAAGGTACCCTCAATTACAGGAAATTTTCCATGTCGATAAAGAGCAATAATTTTATTAACAAATATATGTTTGGCAAACTTTATAGATGTTTCATATCTTCAAGGCATACCACATCCTAAAGTTTCAATCCTCTATATTAGAAACTGAGGGAGAAGTTGATTACGCCATGAAGGTACCCTAAATTAAAAAACTCAGGAAATTTTCTAGGTCGATAATGGGCAATAACTTTGTGAAAAAATATCTTTTTTGGCAAACTTTATAGATGCTGCACATCTTCATTGTGTGTGTAACCATATTCTAAGGTTTCAAATCTATACATTACAAAATGTAGAAGCAGTTGATTACACCATGAAGGTGCCCTCAATAAGGTACCATCAATTAAAAAACACTGAAAATATTCTTATATGATAAAGGGCAATAATTTTGTTGAAAAATAATTTTTATGCAAACTTTATAGCTTCTGCATATCTTCAAGACATATTTAACCATATCCTAAAGTTTCAACACTCTACATTAACAAGAGGCCCCAGGGGGCCTGAGGGCGCTCACCTGACATGGTAGCCTAAATATCAACCCAGAGAATTGATTTCCACAAGTTGCATCTGCTCCTCCTAATAAAAGCTGAAACCAAATATCCATATATTCTGACCAGTGGATCTACAAAAAGATTTTTAAAGAATATTCCTCATATTAAACTAAGTCATAATTCGGGCTCCCACAGGGAGCCCATATATGAACACAGGGACTTGGCTTTAACAAACCTGAAACTCACACCCCTAAGGATTCTGCACACTAATTATCAAAACATTCCGACTGCTGGATCTGAAGAAGAAGATTTTTAAAAACAATTCCTCATATTGAACCAAGTTACAATTCAAGCTCCCACAATCAGCCCAATTATGGACCTAGGGACATGGCTTGAACAAACTTGAATCTTACCCCCCTAAGGATGCTGCATAAAAAATATCAAAAGCATTCATCTGCTGGATCTGAAGATTTTTAAAGAAAATTCCTCATTTTGAACTAAGCTGTCATTCAGGCTCCCATAGTGAGCCCAAATATGAACCAAGGGACTTGGCTTGAACAAACTTGAATCTCAGCCCCCTAAGGTTGCTCCATGCCAAATATCAAAACATTCCAACTGCTGAATCTGAAGAAGAAGATTTTTAAAGAAAAATTTCTCATATTGACTACGTTATAATTTGGGCTCCCACAGGGAGCCCAAATATAGTCCCATGGACTTGGCTTTAACACACTTGAATCCCCCTCCCCTCCCCAAGGATGCTACTCACCACATATCAAACCATTCTGACTGCTGGATCTGAAGAAGAAAATTTTTAAAGAAAATTCCTCATTTCGAACAAAGTTACAATTCAAGCTCCCACAGTGAGCCCAAATATGGACCTAGGGACATGGCTTGAACAAACTTGCATCTCACCCCCCTAAGGATGCTGCATACCAAATATCACAAGATTCTGCCTGCTGGATCTTGAGAAGAAGATTTGCCTGAAATGCACTAAGTTCAAATTTGGGCTCCTATACTGAGCCCAAATATAAACCCAGGGGGCCGATTTGAACAAACTTGAATCAGATCCACTCCACAATGTTGCATACCAAATATCACAAGATTCTGCCTGCTGGATCTGGAGAAGATTTTTGAAAAAATTTGCCTGAAATGCACTAAGTTTGAATTTGGGCTTCTATAGTGAGCCCAAATATGAATCCAGGTGGCCAATTTGAACAAATTGGAATCAGATCCACCCCACAATGTTGCATACCAAATATCAAAAGATTCTGCCTGCAGGATCTGGAGAAGAAGATTTTTGAAGAAATTTGCCTGAAATGCACTAAGTTCGAATTCGAGCTTCTATACTGAGCCCAAATATGAATCTAGGGAGCCGATTTGAACAAAATAGAATCAGATCCACCCCACAATGTTGCATACCAAATATCAAAAGATTCTGCCTTCTGGATCTGGAGAAGAAGATTTTTTAAGAAATTTGCCTGAAAAGCACTAAGTTCAAATTTGGGCTCCTATACTGAGCCCAAATATAAACCCAGGGAGCCGATTTGAACAAACTTGAATCAGATCCACCCCACAATGTTGCATACCCAATATCAAAAGATTCGGCCTGCTGGATCTTGAGAAGAAGATTTTTTAAGAAATTTGCCTGAAATGCACTAAGTTCAAATTTGAGCTCCTATACTGAGCCCAAATATAAACCCAAGGGGCCGATTTGAACAAACTTGAATCAGATCCACCCCACAATGTTGTATACCAAATATCAAAAGATTCTGCCTGCTGGATCTGGAGAAGAAGATTTTCAAAGACATTTGCCTGAAATGCAGTAAGTTCAAATTTGGGCTCCTATACTGAGCCCAAATATAAACCCAGGGGGCCGATTCGAACAAACTTGAATCAGATCCACCCCACAATGTTGCATGCCAAATATCAAAAGATTCTGCCTGCTGGATCTGGAGAAGAAGATATTTTAAGAAATTTGTCTGAAATGCACTAAGTTCGAAATTGGGCTCCTATACTGAGCCCAAATATGAACCCAGGAGGCCGATTTGAACAAACTTGAATCAGATCCACCCTACAATGTTGCATACCAAATATCAAAAGATTCTGCCTGCTGGATCTGGAGAAAAAGATTTTTTAATGTTTTTCCCATTGCCTACAGTGTTAAAAAGTGCTGACTCAGCACTTTTTCAAAGTCCCGAAACTGTACCCTATGATAAAACCGATGGCAATTTGTTTTTACCAATTCTTTCTGTTGGTCCTAAGGAAGCTTCAGACCAAATAAAAATTCTCGGTGCCGTGCAGTTTTGGAGATATGGGCGTTTTAATTTTTTTCTATTTTTAGCTCCTGCGGTTCCCATGGGGCTACAGGAAAAAAAAAAATCAGCATAAATTAGGTACTTATGACCCAATAAGCCCTCACATAAAATTTGGTTCAAATCAGCCTCTCGGTTTGGAAAATAGAAATTTTGGGCGGGGCAAAAAATTTTGCCCCTCCCATAACAACGCCAAGTATAGCCCCACAAACTTCTCTTGAACAAATCTGAGTCTACACCTCAAAAGGAAGCTGCACACCAAATATCAAGTCTCTGCTACTGCTGGTTCATGAGAAGAAGATTTTTTAAGATTTCAGCACACTTTTTGGGTGTGGCCCTACCCACGGGCAAGGCAACTTGATTTGAACAAAATCAAATTGCGATGTCATAACAAACTATTATCTCAAATATCAATTAAATTTGTTCAGCGGTTTGGGAGGAGAAGACGCAAACACCATGTTCACGGACGACGGACGGTGAGTGATCACTGTAGCTCTCCTGACTGAAAGTCAGGTGAGCTAATAACAGTGGGAGGAGTTGATTACACCACGAAGGTACCCTCAATTATAAAACACATGAAATTTTTGAAGTTGAAAAAGGGCAATAACTGTGACAAAAACATGATAAATTTAAAGTAATTTGTATATTTTTTATACTTACCAATGGTCCAGACTTAGCTGGTGCAAACTCGATATTATGAAGGGCGGAACACAAATTTTGAATCCCTCAATCCCCAAAATTAGCATACAATACCGAATATTAAAAGTCCTATCTGGCCCTCCATATATTTACCAACTGCACAAGCACAGCAGTCAGAAAGAATTGGCGCCAACATCATTCTTTGCAGATGAGCGTATTTAATAATAACTCAGCGGGGAGGTATGAGTGCCCACTCATGGGAGGGCCATCCCTGTCTGGGCCATTGGTAAGTATAAAAAATATACTATTTACTTTAAATTTATCATATTTTTATACTTATATAACCAATGGCCCAGACTTAACTGAATCCTAAAAAGGCGGAAGGGCTAGGACTGAGTATTAGCAGACCAAATATAGCTCCTAAGCCTGCATTCCAAGGTGAAAAGGATATTAAATTTAAAAGGAATTACATGTATGTCTCTCTACACAATAACAGAGAAGACATATCATCAATAAGGAGCCATATCCAAGTAATTCCGTAATCTGAGCATGCACGATTATGCTAATTGGGTGTAACAAGTCCCCAATTTTAATTTTAAGGCTAGTCCGGACTACGACCCTTAAATTAGGATGGCATATTCGAGAGTGAGAGACTAACCCCCACAAACACAGGCCGTATATAAATAATAAACAAGCTGTATCTAGGATCAGTAATAATCTACAGACAAAACAGCTTCACTCATAGTTACACACTTATCAATCTGGAAGAGATGAAGAAAAATCACCCCCCATTTTTTGAAGGAATATTCTTCAAAACAAAGAGGGAAGCGCTCTGGAATCAGTGAAAAGTGGAACCAAATAATCAATATATATTCGCCCAACAGGCACCCAGTTATTAATTATTGGTGCTTAATGCCACTTCAGAAGCTAAGGCTATTGTGGCGATCCCAGTAACAGTGCATGCTTCTAACGTATACCAAAGTCGGAATACGTAGATAGGTCAAAAACCAGTAATATAACGTGTACAACTATACACTTGTCCAAATGAATTCCAATGGAAAGTATCTGTAGAGCAAACACGTTTCTAAGGCAACCCCGTTCAGGTGTACAATTAATTCCAAAATGAAACTGCAATTGAACTGTGCGAATATACGAGAATGTGTACCGTATCTCGTAGAAACCTGGATTTAGAACATGGAACAAGCAATGATTAACAGACTCGTCATGGACCGTCCCCGAAATAATTTATTGTTTCCTAGGTCCGTAACAACCAATGACTGTTCGGAGAAAGAATATACTACTCCGAATAATGATGCCAAAAATTGAGAGCGTATGCATAAACAACTTATTGGAAGTTCCATAACAGAGTCAAATAGCCCCAAAATTCTCTCGAGCTCTATATGCAGAGGAAGAATTTATATAATCTGTTCAATAATGCATCTGCCTAATACATATACATATTATGCACTCGAGCAATGATATCCCGCATGTACTTATCTGAATACAGCTTTATCCATGGTATGACCGAGTGATACAAGTGTAACCAGGAAACTGAATGAATAATACAACATTATTATGCAGTTAACTGAGTAATAAACCTCATGTGTTGTAAAAAAAGGCCAGACCACTCTGAGCGAAACTTTTCAGAGTGGACTAATTGCCACATTAGAGAATGTCGCCCAGATAACCGACATGTCAGCCACACAGGTATACAAAGGCTAGCAATTTTATTGATAAGGAATCATATGCTCGTATATGACTTATAAACGGACAACCACAGGAAACAAACCAACTAAATAGTGGATGTGACCATGAGGTCGCCGTTAGAACACGACCCAGCCACCAATCGGGGAGCCATGAAAGGCATGTATATATTTGAATGCATTCGAGGCCTACAAGAAGAAAACTACATCCTGCCCTGTAATCGCCTCTTAACACATCATTGGCGGTGGAGGGGGGGGGGGGGGTTTCGACGAATCATTTGTATCGAACACCCTTCACCCACATTACTTGAATCGCTCGTTAGTTAGGCTCCCACATGTCTGACCGACTCCATAATACCACTAAGGACAGAGAGGGACATGATGAATAAATAATACACCATATTGACATAAAATCCAGTCTCTAAGGTGGAAATATAATCCACAGTAATAGATTGGATAGAAATGAAAAGGGAGACGAAAACAATGTTCCGACACCCGATCATAAAAATCTAAATGAACTCCTTACGTTCGATCTGATCTCAGGAAATATGTTCCTGAGAAGGTGTTAAGTATAGCCGTTTGAAGAAGCGCTCATTAATCACACTAGGTAAATATGGCGTCATCAAAAGAGCTTATCGTCTCAAATAACTAACACCAAACCATACCGGTAGGAAGAGAATAACCTCCTCTAACATACGGTATCATGTCCGGTAGGACAACAAACTCAGCCTAGCTGAAGCAGCTAAAGGTCTTCCTATACGTGAAGACAATAAAAAGGCTGATAACTGCAGCCTCAAAAGCTCACTAAGGAGACTTACAATGCCAGCCGTAGCTTATAAGTCTTCATCTCTGTGAAGACAGATATATTGGTGTAAGTTGCAACCTTGAAAGCTCCTGAACAGAGACTTACAACTATCGTCATGCAAGGTAGGGAATGAAGAGCTGCTATTTTAACAGCCCTAAATTCCCAAAGAGACAGAAGTCCCAAGAGAAAATAAATTCAGTTAAGTCACTGCATAATTACTGAAAAAACATCACTCATGATTCTAGCTAGGCTGCTATTGTGTAAACAATAAGACTCAAGTCTATAACACTTAAGAAAACAAACCAAAATGCACTCTACCTTTATCGGTTTTATTCCCAAAAGACAGCGGTCAGAGCCTAGCTAACATAGCTTAAAAGTCTTCCTCTCCATGAAGACAGATATCCCGGTGTAACTAGAGACCTTAAAAGCTCACTAAACGGGGACTTACAACCATTGTCGCGCAAGGTAGGGAATGACAAGCCGCTATTCTAACAGCCGTAATTCCCAAAGAGACAGTAGTTTCAAGGTAGCTACGCAGTTATCAGTCTTCGTCTACATGAAGACATATCTGTGTCACTTGCGGCCTTTGAAAGCTCACTAAATGGAGACTTACAACACTAGCTGCTAATTATAAGAAAATACCTCTGTAACAGTACATAAGGCTACTATGGCATCCACAATGGCATTAAATGTATTGACACAAAGGAATACAACACTGAGAGGGAAAAGACATACTTATTCCCTTTAATGGCTCTATTCCAAACAAGACAGCTGTCTCAGCCTATCTATGCACTATCTGTCTGGCTTCGGGACGAGAAACGGGTGACTTGAGAAACCTGGAGAATATTTTCGACAACCTCTATTGCTTTCTTCAACAGGAGAGCCTGTACCTCCACAAGGAGAGACTCTCTTGGAAGAATTTGCCGGAAGATTTGTCCAACACATACTTGTAAGTGGAGCTTTGCTTGACTGATAGCCGCAGGCCTGCCGAGACTACATTCTCATCCACTGATCTTCCGTAATTTTCATCCACTTTTTTGCGAGGTTGATAACCTTATGCTAAGTGGAAAGCAACAGAAGTCTAGATCATCACCTGTTCGACTTGTGAGGCTTGCGGTAGGCGAAACTACGTCCTTCAAGCACGAAACCTTGACCCGTCGATCTAGGGGCGTATGACTTATATTCTTTATAAGACTTGCACACCTTTTCCGAGTCGCTATATTGACAACCTCCGGAGTAACTGTAAGAGGGTTTCCGAGACCCTCGCGTGGAGCTCTCTTCTATGATTGGGAGCTGGATCGACCTTGCCTACTCCGGCCAGCTGATGCATGTTGTTGAGACGCTGATCTCAGTATCAGTGTGCTGGAAGCTTTTTGGTAGCCTGATCATAGACTAAAGAAAGCATGTCGTCAAACAGTGTGTGTCCGGAGACCAGAGCGACTCAGAGAGAGCTTTTCACACCGTCATCGATAATTGATGACGACGTAAGGGCTGCATCACGTCTTACCAACTCCAATTGGCACTGAAAGGGCAGAGTGGAATGTGGCATACATGACTGCCCTGGAAAGAACTCTTAGTGAGGAACTAACATCCTCAATTCCTTTCCCTTAGAGGCTGACCCAGAGCGTATAACATAGCATCCAGATTTCGCTCTATTAGATGAAATAGAAAATTCCATCATATCTGAGCGTAAATTGAATGATGTAGGTAAGGATATAACCAAATCCCCAGCCTGCTCATCCAAACACAGAGTAGCTCTCTGAACATCTTCTCCAACCGTTTTATAATAACGTGCTGATTGAAGATGTTGATAAGAAACCACCTTCTTATTCGAACTTGCTTGGTTGAAAATGGCATAGTTAATGTGGCCGAAGGCCTCCGACACTTGCCAAGATAGTCCCAGGAAGGAAAGAACATTATCTTTCCTTTGCACGGTATCTTTGTCTATTCAAGTTGTTCCAATCAATTATGACTTTTAATTTTCGGTATTGTATGCAAATTTTGGGGATTGGGGGGTTCAAATTTTGTGTTTGGCCCTTGATAATTTCGAGTTTGCTCCAGCTAAGTCCGGGCCATTGCTTATTAGTATAAAAATATACAGAGTTGTTTGACCTTCTAACATGGTAAGTTGCTGAATGCAGTTTTGCATCATGCAAAATTTCAGATGGCTGTCTTGAAAGGCGAGAGTGCAGTGTATGATGGACTAATAGATTGACAGACACAAAGAATGTTATATACCCCCGATACACATACATACTAAATTTCATTTGATTTGACCAAGTATAACTAAAATTATCATCGGGAAACCAAAAAAATGAATTTTCGATGTCGAAAAAAGGGGCATAACTCTGGCAGAAAATTGTCGGACCGCACCCCTTTTGAACCTCACCTGTATTTTATGTTGATAGACCTACATACTGAGTTTCATTTGATTTGGCCAACTATAAATAAAGTTATCATCGGAACACCAAAGTGGGATGAATGCATGGATGGATGGATGCACGGACACCGGCTATGTTAATAGACACTCAAAATTTTTTTTTTTTCGGGGACAAATATACAAAAACATGTGGAAGGACAAGGGCAACAGTGCAAAGTAAACCGGTATTAAAGTTCCTTGTGAAGGAGATTAAACTGGCCTTTGAAGACAGGTCACTGCTTAATTAGGGTGAATATAATAATGTTGCAAAATTATAAAGTCGTACATCAAAGTGAACTGGAATTATCATCCGGAAACCATTAATTTTACAATTTTGCAATTTTTCAAGGGGCATAACTCTGGAATGGTAAATGCCATAATGGTGGAAATCAAACTTGACCTGTATTTCACAGTAGGTAGAAACGTTGCAAAATTATAAGGTCATACATCAAAGCAAACGGAAATTATCATCCGGAAACCATTGATTTTACCATTTTGCGACTTTTCAAGGGGCATAAGTCTGGAACAGTAAATGCCATAATGGTCAAAATCGAACTTGACCTGTGTTTCATGATAGGCAGTAGTGTTGCAAAATTATAAGGTCACACATCAATACAATTTAGTGTTATCATCCGGGAACCATTTGTTTCAGATGGACAGGACGGCGACTATTTGCTAGCCGACAAAATTTTGGGGATCATAAAAATCAACAAGAGCATTTCGAGGCATGGCTAAATCACCCATTAGCCATTGTTGAGGTGAAATTATCCAAACTGGAGTTATCGGTCGGAAATCAAAAATGTTAATAGATGGTTGAATTCTAAGTCGAAAAAGGCCGTCACTCATGTAAAAATAATTGGACAGGACCCATATTCGAACTTAGCCTGTATTATTAGCTAGGTAATATACATACCCACTTTGGTTGAGATCAAATAATCCAAACTGGAGTTACTGGCCGGAAACAAAAAATGTTAATAGACAGTCAAATTCTAAGTTGAAAAATGGCCATAACGCATACAAAATAGTTAAACGGAACCCATACTCAAACCTGGCCTGTATTTCTAGCTGGGTAATACACATATCGACTTTGGTGGAGATCAAATAATCTGAACTGGAGTTATCAGATGGTCTAATTCTGAGTCGAAAAAAAGCTTAACTCACGTAAAAATAACTGGACGGAACTCCTATTCGAACTTGGCCTGTATTACTAGGTGGGTAATACACATACAAACTTTGGTTCAGATCAAATAATGCAAATTGGAGTTATCGGTCGAAAACCAAAAATGTTAATGGACTGACAGACAGATGGATGGACAGCCTGGTTACATAATACAACCGTTTTTCAAACAAGTTTATAATAAGGCCCCACAAAGTAAATATTCTGTTTCTCAGGACATTTTTTGTACAACTGCAGGTGGGAGGGCATTTTTTAATTTTTTATTTTTGTAATTATTTCTTTGGCATCAAAAGTTCATGTTCTTGGTTTGTTTTATGTTTTAGACTTCATAATCTACTGAATAGCATGCGTGATGGTGTATTTTGTTGCTTGAGTACAAGAATGTTTTGCAATGCTAAAGCCTTGCAAAGCTTTGTTGCACTCAAGGGGACAAATTTATCAATTTTATTAACTGGGGTAAAATATCATACATAAACCATTTCAATTTTATTTTTTTAAAGTTTGAATTGGTTATACCAGTGGCTCAAGTGAGCCTAAAATGCTCACCTGGCTCAAATTGTCAAAACAGATGAGTGTATCAGCATGTGATCAGCAGCAAGAGCAATTTTTTTTTATTTGCTATGACACAACCAAAAGCAACTTTTTTGGCCATTCAATTCTGCTGGTACTAGGAAAGCTTCTTAGCAAGCTCTGTTCTATGAAATATTAAAAAACAACCGAACAAAATTTTTGTTTTGTTTTAAACTACTGTGGTTCTCTCTAATGCCCCCCCCTCTCCCCCCCCTCCCAAAAACACCCCCCCCCCCAAAAAAAAAAAAACAAAACAAAAAACCCCAAGCGAATTGATTTGAACAACTTGAATTTGACACCCCTAGAGATGTTACATACCAAATATGAAAGGATTCTCACTGGTGGATCTAAAGAAGAAGAATTTTCAAGAAATTTTCTCATATTGCTCTCAGTTAAACTTTGGGCTTCAATAAAAAGTCAAAATATTAACCCAGGGACCTGATTTGAACAACCTTCAATCTAACCCTCCCAGAGGTTTTGTACACCAAATATCAAAAGAATTTGACTTCTGGATCTGAAGGAGGTGATTTTAAATGATAATTCCCCATATTGCACTAAGTAAATATTTGGGCCCCTTTGGGGAACCCAAATATTAACCCAGGAACTCGATTTGAACAAATTTGAACCTTTCACCTCTAGAGATGTCACACACTAAATATGAAAGGATTCTCAGTAGTGGGTCTGAAAAAGAAGATTTTATAGGAAATTTTCTCATATTGCACTAAGTTAAAATTTGGCACCAATAAAGAGCCCACCAATTCATCCAGGGATCTCATTGAACAAACTTGAATCTATCCCCCCCCCCCTCCCCCCCCTCCCCCTTCCAAAGATGGTGCATACCAAATATCAAAAGAATCTGACTGGTGGATTTGAAGAAATTGAAGAAGAAGATTTTTAAAGAATATTCCCCATGTTCCACCAAGTTAATAATCAGGCTCCCACAGAAATCCCAAATATTAACCCAGGGAGTCGATTTGAACAAATTCAAATCGTACACCTCTAGAGATGTCACATACCAAACATGAAAGGATTCTCACTAGTGGGTCTGAAAAAGAGGATTTTTTAAGAAATTTTCTCATATTGCACCAAGTTAAAATTAAACTCCAATAAAGAGTGCAAATATACATCCAGGGATTCCATTTGAACAAACTTGAATCTACCCCCCTAGAGATGCTGCACACCAAATATTAAAAGACTCTGACTGGTGGATCTGAAGAAGAAGATTTTTAAAGATTATTCCCCATATTGCACCAAGTTAATATAGGAAGCCTAAATATTAACCCAGGGACTCAATTTGAACAAACTTCAATGTGACCCCTGTAGAGATGTTGTATACCAAGTATCAAAAGAATCTGACTGTTTGATCTGAATTTTTAAACCTTATTCCCCTAGCGCCCTAAGTTAATTATTTGGGCTCCTCTGTTGAGCCCAAATATGAACCGAGGGGGTCGATTTCAACACACTTGTATTTGACCGTCCTATGGATGCTGTATACTAAATATCAAAAGATAATGATCAGCGGTTCTGAAGGAAAATGTTTTTTTCAATTTTTGCAAATATACTGACTCAGCATTTTTTCAAACGCCCCTACAGAACACCCCGACACAAATAATGGCCATTTTTTTTAAATCCATTCTACCGGTCAAAAGGATGCTTCATACCAAATAACAGTTCTCTGTTCCGTGTAGTTTGGAAAATTATAAATTCATAGTAATTTGTATATTTTTGATACTTACCAATGGACCAGACTAGCTGGTGCTAACTCAAAAAATAATCCAGGGCCAAACACAAATTTTGCCCCCCAATCCCCCAAATTTGCATGCAAAACCGAATATTTTATGTCTTATCTGGTCCTCCATACTTTTGCGAACTGCGCATGCGCAGTATCCAGGAAGACACCGAAATTGGTGCCAACCATCATTCTTTCTAAAAATTGCCTGCTAAATGTTGTAAACAGCGGGGAGGTATGAGTGCCCACTCATGGGATGGCCATCCCCGTCTGGGCCATTGGTAAGTATAAAAAATATGCAAATTACTATGAATTTATAATATTTTTATACAACAACCAATGGCCCAGACTAGCTGAATCGTAAACAGGCTGGAGGGGCTAGGACATAGAGGAAAATCCAATCACTCAATCACTTCATAAAGGATATCTCCTAGAGGAGAACAGGAGAGAAAGGAATTATATATGTCTTTCTCATTTGCGAGAAACGAGAAAGACATAACATCAACAATGTAATTGAGCATTACATATTATATAATTCTCCATTTAATGCCAGCATAACCCCTTATGCTAATTCAGTGAAGAGAAGCCAAAATATAAAGATAGTCCAGAGAATGAGACTCTTTATACTTATTTAAAAGTGTCTTAGGATTGTATATTAATGCCCGTTTGACACATGACATATACAAATGCTTCACAGTGAGCTACACTTTAAAAATAGTACATAAATGAGACATATTATTTGCTTCACACCGAGCTACACATTAAAACCATCCCAGCACCGACTCGCAGGACTACTGACACCAGAGGAGGTCTTCCCTTTCTTTTCACTATAAAGCCAGATGATCATAAGGGACCCCACCCCCCCCCCCCCCCCCCCCTTCCACTTGTTCTGAGGTACACGACCACAGAACGAAGAGGGCAGCAGAACAGCGTCACTGCTGGAACGGGTTGCCTAAATAATATAGATGTAATCATTTAGTGGACAACATTCTGAGCAACAGACAGAGGACCTAAACATCTAAGGTCACCGGAGATGGACTCTAAATTTCTAAGGTAAAACTTGGCAAATGTAGAAGGCTGTGTCCAGTACACAGCTTTCATGAGATCAGAAATGGCTATACTGTTAGAATAAGCCCAAGAAGTGGACAGCGCTCCAACTTCATGTGCTGTTATTTTATTTACAGAATGCTGATCCGAAGATAGATTTTCATAGGCAATACGTATTGCCAACTGAATCCATCTAGCAATAGAATGAACAGAAATATCTCTTCTGTTAGGAATTAGCGAAAGAAAGAAGTGTTTTCTTCCTTTTCTTATAAAATATGATCGGCGTTTATATATGCGCATAGCACTGACTGGACACAGCAGAGGTCTACGGTTGTCCGTAGATGGCAGAGCATTTATGGTAATAGGCTCAGGCCATTTATCTGGAGCCTGGTTCTTAGCCAAAAATCCCACTTCTGTAGTTAAAGTAATGGTATTACCAACACTAAAGTATTGAGATTCGTCAACAGATAAAGCATGGAGTTCACTAACTCTTCTAGCAGATGCAAAGGCTAAGAGAAATGCTGTTTTGGTTTTGATGGTCTGGACATGGCGACACGTATGTCTGCAACTGATTGTTCAGGTGTATCACGAACAAATCTATCATGGGTCGATCCCACTGGTAGCAAATCTGTCTGAATACCCGCTCGTTGAGTGTCCACTCCGATGGCAACAGGCGACCTTTCCGAGAGTACGAGTCTGCTGGTATATTCAGACAACCCGGTATATGACGGACCGACAGTTGAACATGATGATTCATGACATATTTCTCCGGTAGTTTGCATAACGGAATCGAACGAGTGCCTCCCTGGTTCCTGATATACGCTACTACTGTCGAGTTGTCCAACAATATCTGAACATGAGCGTCCGCTATAATGTGAATCCAATGTTGTAGCGCAAGCCATATTGACATCATCTCTTTGATGTTTATGTGTTTCTCTAGGAACCGAGGGTCCCAAAGACCCTGACATGTTTGACTCGCATCCGTCATAATCTCTGAGTTAACCACTGAATATCTGCCCAAATCTGGACCCTTTGTTTTATCAGGTCTGTTAAAAGAATACTGGTCTCGAGTGAATGCGTCTTCACACTCCAGTTCTGAGTAAAGAATATCTGGAGGGGACGTGTGCGCAAGCGACCCATCGGAATATGTTCCGCAGCTGCTCTGCACAACCCCATCAGTCGCATGAATTCCCTCGCTGTTAATGCGTCGGAGTGTAGACAAAAGAGAGCATAACAACTGACTAATTTTGCTCTGGGTAATGGCAGAGAACCAGATCGTTGTGAGTCTCGAAGCTCATCCCCAAGTGAATGAACGACTTGGACGGAGCTAGATCCGACTTCTTCTTGTTTACGATGAAGCTGAGACATCGGAGCAAAAGAAGCAGACTCTGAACATCGTTCTGAAGAATAGTTTTGTTTCCGTATCTCTGAAGAATGTCGTCCAAGTAAGCAGACGTTACTACAGATGAATAAGGTCGGAAGTGAGACATTACCGAGTTCATTGTTCCAGTGAAAGCCCAGGTCGCCAGGTTCAGACCGAAGCACATCGCTCGGAACTGATACACTGTCCCTGGCACGGCAAACTGCAGGTACTTTCTGTATGCCGGATAAACCAGGAAATGAAAGTACACATCCTTTAGATCTATGCTTGCCGCATAGTCGTTCACTCGAATGCTCGCCCTTACTGACCGAATTGTCTCCATATAGAACTTTGGAGCCACGATAAGCTTGTTCAGCTCACGTCTATTACCAGTCAGAACGAGCCGTCTGGCTTCGGTACGAGGAACAGGTGACAGTAAAATCCTAGAGAATTTTGATTCTTGGCGACCTCTATTGCTTCCTTTGATAAGAGAGCCTGTACCTCCGAGAGACTCTCTTTTGCAAGGATTTGACGGAAGATTTGTCCACCGTGTTAGTGGTGGTTTCTCTCGGAATGTTAGGCGTAGGCCATCCGAGACTACACTTCTCACCCACTGGTTTTCCGTAATTGTTATCCAGTTTGTTGCGAATCTTGATAACCTTCTGCCAACTGGCAAGCAATAGAGATCCTGACCATCACCTGTAGGACCTGCGAGGCTTACGGGAGGAGAAACCACGTCCCCCTCGTGAAGAGCCTCGACCCGCCGACTTAGGGGCGTCTGACCGGTAGTCTCGATCAGACCTACGCCCCTTTCCCAAGTCGCTGTATTGACGCTCTCTAGAGTAATTACAGTAGGGTTTCCTATACCCTCACGAGGAGTCCCCTTTAGACGATTTCTGTCTGGGACGTCCTCCTTTACTCTTTTCAGCTGTAGCGGATGTATTGGATGCTTTCTTTGTAGCTTGGTCATAAACCAATGAAAGCTTGTCGTCAAATATTGTATGTCCGGAGACTGGAGCGACCTGGAGAGAGTTTTTCACCTTGACATCTATCAAAGATGACGACGCAAGGGCACCATCACGTCTGATTAACTCCAAATTAACCTCTGTTAAGGCGGAGTTATACATGGTAAACATAATTGCCCTGGAAAGAACTCTTAAAGAGGTACGAACATCCTCAAATTCTTTCTCGTTGAGACGTTGTGCCACAGCTCTTGAAAGGTGATCTGCTTAAGACATAGTGTCCAAATTCGCTGTATTTGAAGAAATTGCTGTCTCAATTGTGTCCGAGCGAATTGTGAATGACCCAGGCAAGGATAGCTCTAGATCCTTGGCCTGTTCATCTAAATGCAGAGGAACTCTCTGTACATCTGCCCCAACTGTTTTAAATGAACGTGGTCCAAGAAACGGTAAATTTATGGAAGATGATGTCAAAAAACCGCCTTTGTTCTTCCCACTGGAGAGTTTGAATATGGCATCATCTAAATGGCTGAAGGCCTGCGACATCTATCTAGACTGAACCAGAAAAGACAGGACCTCCTTCTTTCTCGGGATAAAGTCTGCATCCAACGATGCCAGCGGTTTCTTTCTAGTAGTCGCAGCATTCTGATTCGCCGGAACAAATTCAGGGTAGTGCTGGACTAAATCCATCACAACCAAAAGCTGCTCCGAAAGGAAAGGTAATCTTCTTCCATATCCCTTTCACCATCCGATTGAATCAGTTGTGAGTCTTGGTCTACCGTATCTGAAAGTGCAGATGACTGGACCGATCCAGCACCGTTCAACAGCTCAGGTTCTGAGACTGCCGTAGACTGCTTCTGCACTTGCTGGGATGCTGCGATCAGCTGTGCAATCTGCGACAGCAAGTCCGTAATGGTGGCCTGAGGAGCAGCGGTCTTCTGTTTTTGGCTCCGGCTGCTCCTGGGACAGTGTGTCCGAGATGGCTCTTTTCTCCGTACGTCCCAATAAACGAGTCCACGTCTCCTTAGCTACCGGATGGTCGGACTTCGCAGATGATGAGTGGTCCCTTCGTGTAACTAAGGTGTGGTGTGTGTGCTTTTTAGATGATGTTGTAGAAGCCGTAACTGCAGACGAGACCGGCTGCGAACTATATGGAGCGTCCCGGCCGGAAGGTGTGGACGTATGCTCCGACTCACGCAAGTTTCTAATCACAACATCTGGCCCCAGATGCTGCTGGGAAAGAGAGGGACCTCTCTCGCTCACGGTCCTTTCAGACCTCGTGGAGCTTCCCACAGTACTTGCCGGCTTCTTCCTCTGTTCTGTCATTGCTGGGTGAGCATGTTGATGTTTTAAGGTGCTCCCTCTACCCAATCAACTCCTATCGACCGCAACAGACACACCCTGGCATCACGGTACACACGGGTGGAGTAACCGCTTCATCGGTCAAGCAAGCTGGCAACAAGGGACTAAAACCACCGGCTAGTGGCTTTATGCCGTCTAATATTCATGAGCACCTTGGCAGCTAGCTCTGTTTGCTCATCTGAGCGTGACGACAGTAGCACACTATCTCTAGGTGTCACGTAAACATCACCATGTTCTTGTACCTCTGAAAAAGAAATTGAGAAACTTGATTGACTTTGTGGCGAGAGGACCGGCATTGGCCTCTCGCCGCTAACAACGTACCGTGACACCCATCTCCAACGTTTGTCATCCCATCCGACACAGGTTGGACAAGAATTAGTGGGAGTACATCGACTACAAGCAAGGCAACAAGCATGTAAATCCAAGGAAGACTTCCTCGCCTTGCATTTTGAGCAATAAGCTTTCATAATGAATCAAAACAAAGTTGACAGTACTCCCACAAACTCCACAATAAATATATGAACTAGAGTGCACTGTCACAGTGCGAAGCTGCAACGATTCGTGCAATGCCAATGATGTTTTAAAACTCATTGGTGACAAAAAAAACTTGTTTGTGACAAAAAAACTTGTTGGTGACAAGTCCAGAAATGTGACAGAAATTATACGAATGACATGCACTATCGGGAGGGTGTAGACATCATGAAGATACACTTGCATACCAAGTATGGTGTCGTTCCATCAAGTATTTTAGGAGTTATGGTGTTTTTAAAACTCGCTGGTGACAGACCGACCGACAGACCAACCGACCGACAGACAGACCGACCGACATTGCCACATATAGAGCTGCTCGTTGCAGCTAAAAAGATACATAATAAATAACATTCAAAATATAAATCGAAAAATTAATTTCCCAAAAAAAAATTTTTGAAAAATTTTGACAGGAGCCCAAGTTCTCAAAGGGAACAAGACGAGCCCAAAGGTATCCCAATAGAGCCTAAGTGTGGACAAAATTCCAAAAATAATTTCTACACTACCGGAATATTATAAATGTATCTTACAACAATCCTACCCTGAAATAAATAGGAAACTACATATATTTATATAACGTTGCCAATGTAAACAATGTTAGAAGAAAAACCAGAAACAAGACCCAAGGCACTGAATAAAGAGGCCCAAAGTCAATAACAGATTTAGAACTCCTAGGGTGAGGATGTAACCATGGGGATATACAGAATAAAAATTTTGTGTAACTCCTTAAACTCCCAAGAAATTAATAAAAAATTTCAATAAAATAAGCCAAAAAGCTTGGGAGTTTAACCTGGGGGGGGGGGGGGGGGGGGGGGGGGGGGGGGTTCAAGGAAGGATAAGGAAGGAACACTTAACAAACAGTGGAAAAATCATTAGCAAGAATGATGACGTCAGGCCCATGTCCCGAAATTGGGAAGCATGAATTAATTTAGAGCAAAATTATAAGGTTACAGCCCTGAACGTTTACAAACACCATTGTTCCCTTCCATCATCCAATTATGTCCTTGGATCCACCAATTCTACCATTGATTTGTGTCTGGCATCATTAAAACTGAGATTTAAAAGCACAGATGTCAGTTTTTTGTCACTGACTGGAGGACCAAACAAAGAATGATGGTTTGCGCCAATTTCGGTGTCTTCCTGGATACTGCGCATGCGCAGTTCGCAAAAGTATGGAGGACCAGATAGGACATAAAATTTTTGGTTTTGCATGCAAATTTTGGGGATTGGGGGGCAAAATTTGTGTTTGGCCCTGGATTATTTTTTGAGTTAGCACCAGCTAGTCTGGGCCATTGGTTGTTGTATAAAAATTTGAGGGCATTTGAATTTTTTTCTATTTTTAGCCCCTGGGGTACCCATGGGGCAACGAAAAAAAAAATTTCAGGCATCAATCAAGTACTTTGGACCCACTTATGCTACATGCCAAATTTGGTTCAAATCGGCCCATCGGTTCTTGAAATAGAAATTTTGGGCAGAGCCCAAAATGGGTATGTGCCCACAGAGAGCCCAAATATTGATCTACCAACTTCTCTTGAACAACTTTAATCTTCAATACCAAAGAGTGTTACAAACCATATATCAATGCAATCTCTCTAGTGGTTCATGAGAAAAAGATTTTTAAAGATTTTTAGGCTTTGGCATCATTGCCCAGAGCACGAATAAGGCAGTCGCTCCATCTGAACAAAATAGAAAGGGTATACCCCAGGGATGGTTTGTGCAATATGTTTGAATTTGGCTGCATGGGTGTGGAGAAACCAGGTTTGCAAAAGTTAACAGACGACAGACGTCAAGTGATGGCAATACCTCACACTGATTTGCAGTCAGGTGAGCTAAAAAAGAGAGCATGTAGTAGGCAAAGGACCATGTGGGAGGGCCTTAGAAACAGATTTTATACTTTTTAGGCCTAAATCACACAGAAAATTTCTCCATTAAACATCAAATCAAATATTCCAAAATAATTTTAACTGTAGACTTTTGACAATAGACAAATAAAGTTGACAAATTATTTTAAGGCTTGGAATACTGGATATTTTTTTCACCATTTATGTAACACTACAGAATCATTGGGCACATTAGGTAAAAGGTTAACAGTAGTTCCAGGTCATGTCTATACATTCAGTCATGGCCGGAAAGTTAAAAAATTTATAGTAATTTATATATTTTTTATACTTACCAATGACCCAGACTTAGCTGGTGCTGACTCTTAAAATTCTAGGGCCAAACACAAATTTTGCACCCCCAATCCCCAAAATTTGCATCAAAATCCAAAAAGTTAAAAAATTTATAGTAATTTATATATTTTTTATACTTACCAATGACCCAGACATAGCTGGTGCTAACTCTTAAAATATAGGGCCAAACACAAATTTTGCCCCCCAATCCACAAAATTTGCATCTAAAACCAAAGAAAACATGTCCTGAATGGCCCTCCACACTTCACCTCTACTGCGCATGCGCAGTGTCAAGGACGTTCCGAAATTGGCGCCATTAATCATTCTTATAACCAGTGCCTAGTAAGCGCTATGTACTCAGCGGGGAGGTATGAGTTCCCAACTCCTGGGAGGGCCATCCCCGTCTGGGTCATTGTTAAGTATAAAAAATATATAAATTACTATAAATTTTTTAACATTTTTATACTGTACCAATGACCCAGACATAGTTCAATAGTAAAAAGGCTGGAGGGCCAAGGACATAGAGCAAGTTGGAATACGCTCAATATATAAAATAGAGTCATCCCCTCTAGGGAAAAAGAAGTATTAGGCCTTACATGTATCTTTCATATTTATGATAAATTAGAAAGATACAACACCTTCCAAAATTGAGCATCATACATCCATGTACTCTGTTAATATCTAGTATAATCCTTATACTAATAATTTTTAAAGTAAGCCAATAAATAAAGTAAGTCTAGAGAATAGAGACTCTTTATACTTCTTAAAAGTGTCTGAGGATTGTATAAAAACGTCCGTTGACATGTGCTATATTCAAAAGCTATACTTTAAAAACTAAGACCTGAATGAATTTTTAAAACATAAACTTCTCACTAAAAAACCATCCCAATAACAGCTCAGAATAACTAACTCCGGAGGAGGTATCCCCTTGTTTTCATAGTAAACCAGGTGACCCAAGGGAACACCCTCCCCCCCCCCCCCCTTTTTTCTTGCCCTGGGTCAAATAGCCCAGAGCGAAGAGGGCAGCAGAACGGAGTCACTGCCGAAACAGACAGCCTACCTAGCTATAGTAGCAACTGTTAAGTGAATGACATTCTGAGCAGTAGATAATAGACCTAACAATAGAGGCCTCCAGAAATGGACTCGATATTTCTGAGATAAAAATTCATGAATGTGGATGGCTGTGCACAATGAGCAGCCTTCAAAAATCTATAATAGCGACACTATTAATGTAAGCCCAAGATGTAGAAGAACTCTTACTTCATGAGCCGAAATCTCAAGCACAACTGCTGAGTCAATGATATACCATAAGCAGTATCGATAGTTAATTGAATCCATTAGCAATAGAATGGAGCGTAACGTCCTTCTATTAGGCATCAAAGACAGAAGAAGCTTACGCCCGTAGTAATAAACAGATATCTGTTTATAAATACGTAAACTCTAACCAGACAGAGAAAAGGCCTATGCCCGTACGAAGACGGAAGGACCTTAATAACAATAGGATCCGGATATTTATTAGGAGCCTGACTCTTATGCAAAAATCCAACCTAAATAGTAAAGGAAGTAGTGATTCCGAAACTACGAAAGTGAGAATCATCCACCGATAGTGCATGAAGCTCACTGACTCTTCAGTAAAAGAGAAGCCAACAGAATTACTGTCTAAAAGGTCAGAATTTGAAAACTACTGTTTCCAGAGGCTCAAATGATTACTTAGCTAAAATAAGAACCGAAGTTAAATTCCGTATAGAAATTTAATCTAATGATTCTAAGTCTATTTATCGAAACGTTACTAACTGACTTAGATAAAGAGACATAAGACTCAATTGTAAACTATCATAGAGTGCATAGGTATGAGATAACATAAACCTATAACCCTAATAGTAACAGGCTGCAGTAGATCTTGTCGAACAAGTATACTAGAAAGATACAATGACTAGTATGGAGGGATCAACAATATCAACATAGTGATCCCTACACCAACGACGGAAGAGCCTCCACTTTAGCCCCATAGTATAGCGAAGAAGAGGTTCTCCTACAGTAAGAAATCGCGTCCAAAGCTCGTCCAGTACAATGCTTACAATGCAATAAGGACCACACAACGGAATACGTGAAGGTTGAGACCTTGCGGGTTGTGATGAAGATGACACGATTTTTCCCAGCGAAAAAAGATCCTCTCATGGAGGAAGTTTTCGCGTTAAGTCCCACAGTAGACCTCAGAGTAAATTTACCCACGGTCTCTGTGAAGACAGAGATGCTATCAACAGAAATGTATTGTAGTTGTTTATCTTATCAATACTTGCTGAAACAACAGCGCAGGAGGATACGCATATCCTATCATTCCGTCCTATTAGATCAATAGAGCGTTAACAACATAAGCTCAGAGATCCGGACATGTAAACACATACGTCTGCAATTGATTAGCAAGTTGTGTCGTAAATAAATTATCATTGGGCGCTCCCATTGATAGCAAATCTGATTGAATACTTGTTTGTTGAGAGTCCATTCTGACGGCAACAAGCGACCCATAAGTGAAAGGGAGTCCGGTAATACAATCAGACAACCCGGAATATGACGGACCGAAGCAGAACTTGGTGTACTATAACAAACAGAAGGATTCTTTCCATTAAATTGAATAATGGAAACGAATGAGTGCCTCCCTGGTTCCGGAGATACGCCACTACTGTCGTATTATCGGACAGGATTTGGACATGCGTTTCTGAATAATGTTCATCCAATGACATAAAGCAAGCCTAAAAAACATTAATCCGTGGAAGATAAGTGCTTGCCTAGAGACTGCGGAACCCAAAGACCCTGGCACTTCGAATCCGTTGGGATCAATAATGCATCCCAACCTGCTTGACTGGCAACCGTCATAATTATAAAACTCGGATCCGGCAACTGCAGTGGCACTCTCTGAGTCAACCACCGAATGTTTGCCCCAGTCTGAATTTCTTGCTACACTAGATAGACAAGAGAACGTGTAAATCGAGCAATTCATGGATTGCTGAAAAGTTGCCGTCGAAGAGAAGCTTCTCCGAGACCGAAGCGACTCTGAGAGAGTTCTTCACCTTACTATCCACGCGCGTGGATGTAGCTAGGGCTGCGTCACGTCTAACCAACTCCAGGTAGCCACTGAAGGGCGGAGTTATACGTGAACAAACTACTGCCCTCAAAAGAAATCACATTGAGGATCATATCCCGGAATTCTTTCTCTTGAAGATGTAATGATAATGCCTCAGTAAGGTGGATTACGTATGATAAAGCGTCTAAGTTAAGTCTATTAGACATCATTGTCGTTTCCAACATTGTGGTTGGAAAAGACATAAACGGCGAAAAAAATAATTTGCAGTCTTTAACCATGCCGTCTAGACGCATATGAACTCTTGGTATGCCCTGTTCTGCCAAAATAAATTATTCCTATAAATGATAAAAGGCAGAATTGAGCATTGCGGACAAGAAACTAAACTATCATGCTTGGTAGCAAGCTTATATATATATATATATAGCGTCGATAAATAATATACATGTTCTAATGACATTATTGGACTGTGTCGGTAAGTCAGGGACAATGTCCCTGAACCGATCCAAAATTCCGTGTCCAATGACGCTATAAGTCTCTTATCCAACATCGCAGCAATGTAGTCCGAAGGAACAACCACCTGAAGATAATGCCGGAAGAAATGTATGGCAGCTTCCGATGTTCCGAAAGGGAAAACTCGAAATCGTCCGAATCCCTTTTGCCATCCTGTCGGACCCTATAAAGCGTTCGGTCGTCCGAACCTAATGCAACCGCGGACCGCACCGACCCAGCGCCGTCGGATAATTCCTAATCCGGCCGAGAAACTGTCGATTGCTGGGATGCTGCGAAAAACTGTGCTAACTTGGATAGCACGTCCGTCACTGAGGCCTGTGGAGAAGCGGTCTTACGATGCATTGCCGCTGGAAGCTCCGTGATCGTTACCCCGTGCATACTACTATTATGCGAGCGAACGGAGTGTATAGGCCTCGTGTCCCTTGGCTACCGGATGGCGTGACCTGTTCGCCGTGGAATCACTGAATGACGAAACTGGTCGGATACTCGAGGTCACGTAGCCAATGTGCGGTCGTGTGCACTGCTGTGAGGATGAGGAAGCATTATCGACAGTCTCTCGGACTGTCAATATAATGGAGCGTCCGAGCTGCGGACATATGCTCCGAATGTAAAATATCTGAACCACAACATGCGGTCCCCTATGTTGTTGGACGAGAGAGGGACCTCTCTCGCTCACAGCCCGGACGGACCTGGACGAGCCAGGAACCGGACTAACAGGCTTCCTCCGATCTGTCCTCAATCCGCCGTCACTGGGTGAGTACTAAAGTTATTATAGTGCTCGCATCACCCAAATCTCCTTCCTAGACCGCAACGGATGAACCCGGCAGTCGAACCATTCGATGAATGTACGGTACACCGGGTGAGCTAGCGAATGTCACTCTGTCGATCCTACAAGGGACCTCTTAGGCGATAGACATATTCCATGAGCACTTATTGCCGCTAGCTCTTCATTAACTATGACGACAGAGGCACACTTTTGAAAGACATCTCCGTAACTTTGTGAACAAGAAACCAGAAATGCTTGGTAATAGCAAGCATATAATAATAAATATATAGCGTCGTTCAATAATTCGAAAGTTTGTGTGACATTATTGGACTATGTCGGAACTGAGGGACTATGTCCCTGAACCGAACCAAAAAAAGTCCACCGACGCTATCAGTTTCTTATCCGGCATCGCAGCATTCTGGTCCGACGAAAGAACCTGTAGAAGATCAAGTCAGATGACATACACAACAGCATATGTTGTTCCGAAAGGGAAAGCTTGAAATCCTCCGAATCCCTTTCGGAATCACGTCGGACCGGATGAAATTTTCGGACGTCCATACCCGCTTCCGCGGAGCGTCCCAACCCAGCATCGTCGGATAATACATTATGCGACAGATTCAGTTGTTGCTGGGATGCTGCGATAAGCTGTGCTATTTAGGATAGCACGTCCGTCCCCGAGGCCTGTGCAGTAGCGGTCTTACGATGCATTGCCGCCGGAAGCTCCGTGTACGTTGACTCCCGCACACTTTCCTATGCGAACGTCCGGAGTCTGCAGGCCTCGTGTCCCTGGCAACCGGATGGTGTGACCTGGTCGCCGAAGATTCTCTGACTGGCGAAGCTGACTGGATATCCGAGGTCACGTAGCCAAGAGCGGTCGTGTGCGCTACCATGAGAATGAGGAAGCCTTATTGACAGTCTCTCCGGACTGACTATATGTCGGAGCGTCCCGAGCGGCGGTCGTATGCTCCGAATGCAAAACATTTTGTACCACAACATCTGGGGCCAGATGTTGTTGTACGAGAGAGTGGCCTCTCTCGCTCGCCGTCTGGATGGATATGAACGAGCTAGAAACCGGACTAAAAGGCTTCCTCCGTTCTCCCTCTAATCCGCCGTCACTGGGTGTGCATTTGGTTGATTTATAGTGCTCGCATCACCCTAAAACTCCTTCTAGACCGCAACGGACGAACCCGGCTGCCGAACCATTCGATGAATGGACGCTACACCGGGCGAGCTAGCGGACGTCAAAGGCCGTCGAACCTACTAGGGTCCTCTTAGGCAATTGGCGTATTTATATGAGCACTCTTCCGCTAGCCCTTCATTAATTGTGGCGACGGAGGCACACTGTTGGAAGACATCACGGATACATCACCCTAATCTTGATCATCTGAAATAGAAATTGATAAAGTAGAGTGACCCTGCGGGGAAAGGACCGGAATGTCCAATTCCCCACTAACATACCGTGACATACGCTTCCCATGTTGTCATCGAAATCATCACATACAGAACAGGAGATAGTGCGAGTACACTGACTACATATAGAATGATTATAAAAGTCAGAGGAAGACTTCCTGTTATTACAATTGATCAAAATCCTTTCAATGTGAAAAGAAAACAAAGTCCTGGTACTCGCACCAACCCCTGACAATCAAAATACATAATAATATGATCCATTAACATAGAAAAAATAATTGAAATCAAAATATTTTTAAAAAATATTTTTTCAGAACAGCCCAAGTTTCTGAAAAGTAACGTTGCGCCCCAATGGATCCCAAGCCTAAGTGTGGACAAAAATTCTAAAAATATTTTAAACAATTTATGCAACACTTACGAACAATAATAATGTATCTAGTTATGATTAAATTAACATCAAGATATTATTTTCAAGAAATCCCCCCTCACACAGAGGGCTGTTGTAAATGTAAACAGTAAGTGTAAAAACACTATAATAAGACTCCAGGCACCCAGGCCCGAAATCAGTTATCAATAATACACTCTCTGATGCAAAACAGAGACTTCCAGGGAAGAAACTGCAGAACATCAGATGGTAGATGCAGAACACAATGCCTAACCACCCATAGGTGAAGACGTAAACATGGGGAAAAGAACAGAATTCATTCTGTTATTCAGCTAAAACTCCCAAGAAATTTTAATAATAATAATTACAGAAAATATGCCAAAAGCATGGGAGAATAGCAAGAGGGGACTTAAAGGAAAGGGAGAGAGGAAAACACTGAAAAATCAGTGTAACTTGATAACAAGAATGACAACAAAATGGCTGCTGCCTCGAAAATAGGTAACTTAACATAATTTCATTAAAAAATTTTAAGTTACAGCCCTGATAATTTTCTGTCACACATTTTTCCTCTCCTCCTTCTATATCCTCCTTAGAATCACCATTTCACTAATATTTATGTGTCTGGCATCATTTAACCTGAGATTTACAAGCACAAAGATCAGTCAGATGTTAACTGATGAAGGGCCAAACTAAGAATGATTAATGGCGCCAATTTCGGAGCGTCCTTGACACTGCGCATGCGCAGTAGAGGTGAAGTGTGGAGGGCCATTCAGGACATGTTTTCTTTGTTTTTGATGCAAATTTTGGGGATTGGGGGGCAAAATTTGTGTTTGGCCCTATATTTTAAGAGTTAGCACCAGCTATGTCTGGGTCATTGGTACAGTATAAAAATATCAATATCCTATGTGGTCCTCCATACTTTTATCCACTGCGCATGCGCAGTGTCAAGGAAGTACCAAAATTGGTGCCAAATCTTCATTCTTACAACCAGTGCCTGGTAAGTGTTATGTAATCAGCAGGGAGGTATGAGTTCACAACTCATGGGAGGGCCATCCCCGTCTGGGTCATTGGTAAGTATAAAAAATATATAAATTACTATAAATTTTTTAACATTTTTATACTGTACCAATGACCCAGACTTAGCTGAATAGAAAAAAGGCAGGACATAAAGGAAAATCCAACAGACTCAATTACATGTAAACAGAATTATCCCCTCAAGGAGAAAAGGAGAAACAGGCTTTACATGTATCTTTCTTGTTTATACCAAAAAAGAAAGACACAATACCATTTTGTAATTGAGCACAATAACATCAATGATCTCTATTAACATCCAGTACAACCCATTATACTAATTTTTTAAAGGAAAGCCAATAAATAAAGATAGTCCAGAGAATGAGACTCTTTATACTCATTTAAAAGTGTCCGAGGATTGTATATTAACGCTCGAATGACATGTGACATATACAAATGCTTCACACCGAGCTACACTTTAAAAATATTACATAAATGAGATAGACATTAGCTTTACACTTTAAAACCATCCCTGCACCAATTCGGAATTACTGACTCCAGAGGAGGAATTCCCTTGCTTTTCACTATAAAGTAGGTGATATAAGGGAACACCATCTCTCCAGTCCCCCCCCCCCCCCTTTCCCCATGCTCTGGGTCAAATACCCCAGAACAAAGAGGGCAGCAGAACAGAGTCATTGCCAGAACAGAAAGCCTACATAACTATAGTTGCAACTGTTTAGTGGACAACATTCTGAGCAACAGATAACGGGCCTAAACAACACAGGTCGCCAGAAATGGACTCAATATTTCTAAGATAAAAATTTGTGAACATGGAAGGCTGAGACCAAAATGCAGCCTTCATCAAATCGGTAATAGCAACACTATTAGCATAAGCCCAAGATGTAGAAAGCGCTCTTACTTCATGCGCCGAAATCTTAAGCACAGACTGCTGAGTTGAAGATAGATTATCATAAGCAGTACGGATAGTTAAATGAATCCATCTAGCAATAGAATGGACTGTAATGTCCTTTCTATTAGGCATCAGAGACAGAAAGAAGCGTTTTCGTCCCTTTCTGATAAACTGAGATCTTCGTTTATAAATACGTAAACCTCTAGCCGGACAGAGTAAAGGCCTATGACCATCTGAAGACGGAAGGGCCTTAATAACAATTAATAATTTTTCATAAGCAGTACAAATAGTTAATTGAATCCACCTTGCAATAGAAAGGACCGTAATGTCCTTTCTATTAGGCAGCAAAGACAGAAAGAAACGCTTACGCCCGTTTCTGATAAACTCAGATCTACGTTTGTAAATACGCATAGCTTTAACTGGACAAAGCAAAGGCCTATGACCGTCTGAAGATGGAAGAGCCTTAATAACAATAGGTTCAGGGTACTTATTAGGAGCCTGATTCTTAGCCAAAAATCCAACATTAGTAGTCAATGTAATAGTATTACCAACACTACGATATTGAGAATCATCAATAGATAGTGCATGAAGCTCACTAACTCTTCTAGCAGAAGAGAAGGCTAAGAGAAAAGCTGTCTTATAAGAAAAGTATTTGAAGTCCACTGTATCAAGAGGCTTAAATGGCGCTTCTTTTAGCTTCAGAAGAACCCAAGCTAAATTCCACTTAGGAATTAACCTAAGGGTTCTAGGTCTATTTATCGAAAAGTTTTTCACTAACTTAGATAAAGAGACATTAGATCCAATTTGTAAGCTATCATGATGGGCATAGGTATCCGATAGCATAGACCTATAACCCTTAATAGTTATTGGCTGCTGTTTGATCTCGTCAAACAAGTAGACCAGAAAATTAGGATTGTCTGGAATGGAGGGATCATAGATATCAACAGAATGATCCCTACACCATCGAGAGAAAACCTTCCACTTAGCAGCATAATTTAGCGAAGAGGAGGTCCTCCTACAGTTAGAAATTGCGTCCACTGCTCGTCCTGTAAAATGCTTGCCGTGCAAGAAGTACCGCACAACGGAAATACGTGAAGGTTGAGACCTTGCGGGTTATGATGCAGTGTGCACGCGATTTCCCCTGCGAAAGAAGGTCCTCCCATGGAGGAAGCTTCCGCAGAATGTCCCACAACAGACACCTGAGTAGATTTATCCATGGTCTCTGGGGTGACAGAGATGCTACCAACAGAATCTTGCAATGAGATTGCTGGATTTTTAGCAATATCTGTTGAATCAACGGAGCTGGAGGATAAGCGTATCCTATCATTCCATCCCAAGAGATCGAGAGGGCGTCTACTGCAAACGCTCGAGGATCTGGGCATGGCGACACATACATCTGCAACTGATTGTTGAGATGCGTCGCAAATAAGTCTACCATAGGACGATCCCATTGGTAGTAAATCTGATTGAATACTCGTTTGTTGAGAGTCCATTCTGACGGCAACATACGACCTTTCCGAGAAAGGGAGTACGCTAGAACGTTCAGATGACCCAGAATATGATGGACCTATAGAAGAACCTGATGCTCTAGGACAAACAGAAGGATTCTTTCCGTTAAGCTGAACAACGGAGTGGAATGAGTGCCTCCCTGGTTCCGAATATATGCTACTACTGTCGAACTGTCGGACAGAATTTGAACATGCGAATTTTGAATAATGTTCATCCAATGATGTAGCGCAAGCCAAATTGACATCATCTCTTTGATGTTTATGTGCTTGTTTAGGAACTGCGGATCCCAAAGTCCCTGGCACCACGAATATCTGTTGGGCTCAAAGTTGCGCCCAAAACCTGTTTGAATCGCATTCGTCATTATCGTAAAAATCGGATCCGGCAGTTGCAGTGGTACTCCCTGAGTTAACCACTGAATATCTGCCCAAGTCTGAATCTCTTGTTTCAATTGATTCGACAAGACGATGTTCGTTTCGAGCGAATGAATCTTCACACTCCAATTCTGAGTAAAAAATATCTGGAGTGGACGAGGGTGTAGTCGCCCCATCGGAATAAGATCTGCGGTGGCTCCGCACAAACCTATCAGTCGCATGAATACTCTCGCTGTTACTACATCTGAGTGAAGACAAAAGCGAGTCTAACAACTAATTTCGCTCTGGTTAATGGCAGATGAATGAGATTGTTGTGCATCTCGAAGCTCATTCCCAAGTGGGTGAATGACTTGGACGGCACTAGATCTGACTTCTTTTCATTTACTATGAAACCGAGACGCCGAAGCAGTTGAAGCAGACTCTGAACATCGTTCTGAAGTGTTAACTTGTTGCCGTACCTCTGAAGAATGTCGTCCATCTAGGCTGACATTACCGCAAACGAATGAGCTCGGAAATGAGTCATTACCGGGTTCATTATTCGAGTGAAAGCCCAGGGCACTAGATTCAGACCGAAGCACATTGCTAGGAACTGATAAACGACTCCTAGGACAGCGAAGCGAAGATACTTTCTGAACGCCGGATGTACCATGACGTGAAAGTACGCATCCTTGAGATCTATGCTTGCAGCATAATCGTTTACTCGAATGCTCGCTCTGACCGATCGGATGGTCTCCATGTAAAATTTCGGAGCCACAATCAGCTTGTTTATCCAGCTCAGATCTATATCTGGACGAAACGAGCTGTCTGGTTTTGGAACCAGGAACAGGTGACTGTAGAAACCTGGAGATTCCTGGTTTTCTACAACCTCTATCGCATTCTTCTCCAAAGAGATTGGACTTCTGATAGAAGCGAATCTCTCTTCTGAAGGTTTGACGGACGCTGAGTCCAACGTGGACTTCAAGTTAACAGAGGTTTTTCCTTGAAGGACAGTTTTAGACCTTCGGAAATAACCCCCTGCACCCATGGGTTGTCCGTAACTGGCAACCAATTGGTTAAGAATCTCGACAGCCTTCCGCCCACTGCAATGCAATAGAGGTTTAGACCATCAACTCCTGGACTTGCGTGGCTTGCGGGAGGACAAACTACGTCCTCCACGACCCGCACCTCACCCAGTCGACCTAGGGGCGTCTGACTGGTTGTCTTGGCCAGCATAATGACCCCTACCTGAGTTGTTACTCTGATGGTCTCTAAAGTAAGACGTAGAGGCTTTCTTAGATCCACTATAGGAACTTCCCTTGGATGTACTCGCCCCAGAAGTGCCTGCCTTACTCCTCTCTGCTGAGTCCGACATTTTCGAAGCGGATTTAAAAAGCAGAGAGTCCAAAGCTTTCTTAGTAATCTGATCATAGATTATAGAAAGCTTACCGTCGAAGAGAAGCTCTCCGGAGACCGGAGTGACTCGAGAGTTTTTCACCTTACTATCCACTCTTGTGGATGCAGCCAGGGCAGCATCTCATCTGACTAACTCCAGATTTGCCACTGAAAGGGCGGAGTTATACGTAGAAAATGCTATGGCCCTCGAAAGAACTCTCAAGGAAGTTTGAACATCCTGGAATTCTTTTCCTTCGAGATGTAGTGATAACGCTCTGGTAAGGTGATCTGCGTAAAATAAGGTGTCTAAACTGATTCTGTTAGACGAGATTGTCGTCTCCAGCATACTGGAGAGAATTGACACAGACGCTGGCAATGACAACTCCAAGTCTTCTGCCTGGTCGTCTAAACACAGAGGAACTCTCGGCATGCCCTGTCCTGCCATTTCAAATCTATTGCTATTATTGATGAAAGGCAGCTGTAGAGCATGAGACGATAAGAAACTGGATTTGCCAGTTTTAGAGGCTAGCTTGAATATAGCATCATTAAGAAGTTCAAATGTCTGCGTGACATTTCTGGACTGGGTCGGAAACTCAGGCGCAATGTCCCTATTCCGGCTGAAAAAGTCTGTGTCCAGTGATGCTATCAGTTTTTTATCAGGTAACGCAGCATTTTGGTCCAGAGAAACAACTTCTGGAAGGTGTTGCCAGATGAAATCTACGGCCACCTTATGTTGTTCGAAAAGGGAAAAATTCCAGCTCCGCGGATTCCCCTTCACCATCCGACTGGTCCACATGAGAATCTCGGTCATCCCTTTCTGACTCTGCAGGGGAGCGAACCGACCCAGTTTCCTCAGACAGTTCTTGTTCTGAAAAAGATTCTGATGGCTGTTGGGATGCTGCGATGAGTTGAGCTATCTGTGCTAGGAAGTCCGATATGGAGGCCTGTGGAGCCGCGGTCTTACGTAATTTTGCCACTGGAAGCTCCTGGGACGTTAATTCCTGCATACTTCTTTTATGCGAATGTCCCGACTGGAAAGGCCTCGTGCCCTTGGCTACTGGATGGCGTGACCTGGTCGACATGGAATCCCTGGTCGACGAAGCAGGCTGGATATCTGTGCTCACATAGCCAAGGTGCGGTTGTGTGTGCTGACGTGAGGATGAGGAAGCCAATAGACAAGCCACGTCGGACTGTCTATGCGACGGAGCATCCTGAGTAGGAGGAGTGGACATATGCTCTGACTGACAAACGTACGTACAACAACATCTGGGTCCAGATGTTGTTGTAAGAGAGAGGGGCCTGGACGAGCTAGCTACCAGACTGACTGGCTTCCTCCGTTCCATCCTCCGATCCGTCATCGCCAGGTGTGCGTGATCCGAGATTATAGTGCTCGCAACACCCCTTCTCCACTCCTGGACCGCAACGGATGAACCCGGCATCACAACCATTTCGTGAATGATTGCTTCACCGGGGGAGCTAGTGGGCGACAAGTGACCGTCAATCCTACTAGGGACCTCTTAGGCACTTGCCGCATTTCGTTGAGCACTTTGCCGCTAGCTCTTCATTGCGACGACGGAAACACACTTTTGAAGACATCACAGAAACATCACCCTGTTCTTGTTCCTCTGAAAAAGAGACTGAAAAAACTAGAGTGACCCTGTGGTGAGAGGACCGGCATGGACCTCTCACCACTAACAATATACAGTGACACACGTCTCCAACGTTTGTCATCCCAATTGGCACACACTGAGCAAGAATTAGTGCGAGTACACTGACTACAGCAAATACAATGAACATGAGAATCAGAGGAAGACTTCCTCGATTTACAATTTGAACAATATTCTTTCATTTTGAAAAAATATTAAACAGTCATCGTACTCGCACTAACCCTTGAAAACAAAGATACATAATAATAATATAATCCATTACAAACATTTCGAAAAATAATTCAAAAGAAAAATTTTTTCGAAAAAATTTCAAGAAGAGACCAAGTTCCCAATGGGAACGATGAGCCCAAATGGATCCCCAAAAAAGCCTAAGTGTGGACAAAAGTTTTAAAACATATCTAAAAATTAATGCATCACTTGCGGACAATATTAAAGTATCTGGCTATGAACAGAACCAAAAAGAAGACAAGGAATCACTGTCAGAAGAAACCATTGTCAACGTAAACAAAAGTGAATAAAAACCGAAAACAAGACTCCAGGCACTGAAAATATGGCCTGAAATCAGTAACCAATTTTAAACACTATCCGATGTAAAACAGAAGCTTCCAGAGAAGAAACTGCAGTACATCGGATGGTAGATGCATGACCAAGATGCCTAACCACCCCTAGGGTGAGAATGTAACCACGGGGAAAAACAGAATAAACATTCTGTAACTAAGCCAAAAACTCCCAAGAAATTTCAGTAAAAAAATTACAAAAATAGGCCGATGAAATCGTCAGATGTGTACCCATACGCGCAACTAGTAGAAAGCTGTATGACGGAGGGCCACCACGGATGCTGACATTATGTACACCAAACAAGGTATGGGTACATATAGAAATGGATTGGAGGAGTGTCTAATTTGATGGATAGAGGGGTAATATCTCCGAATCAATTTATCAGATTTACATAAAAAAACTATACAGCACAGCACATCAGTAACCTGAATAAATATATAAAGAAACATGACAATCGGATTGATCTTTTTTGAGTTATCTCATGCCAAAGGGATTGGAGGAATTTTCAATTTGAAGGATAAGGGGTTAATATCTCCGAATCAAATTTTCAGATTAACACCAAAAACTATACAGCTCGGCACATCAGTAACCTGAACACAAATATAAAGTAACTTGACAATCCAAGTAATATTTTTCAAGTTATCGAATGCCAAAGGGTTTGGAGGAATTTTCAATTTGAAGGATAAAGGGTTAATATCTCAGGATCAAAATATCAGATTTACACCAAAAACTATACAGCTCAGTACATCAGTAACCTTAACACAAATATAAAGTAACTTGACAATCCAAGCAATATTTTTCAAGTTATCGAATGCCAAAGGGAATGGAGGAATTTTCAATTTGAAGGATAAAGGGTTAATATCTTGGGATCAAATCATCAGATTTACACCAAAAACTATACAGCTCGGCAAATCAGTAACCTGAACGCAAATATAAAGTAACTAGACAATCCAAGCAATATTTTTCAAGTTATCGAATGCCAAAGGGATTGGAGGAATTTTCAATTTGAAGGATAAAGGGTTAATATCTCAGGATCAAATTATCCGATTTACACCAAAAACTATACAGCTCGGCACATCAGTAACCTGAACACAAATATAAAGTAACTTGACAATCCAAGCAATATTTTTCAAGTTATCGAATGCCAAAGAAATGGATACGGATGCCGGATGGACAGATGGACGGATGGATGGACGGACAGACGGACGGACAGACGGACGGACAAAGGATGGACGAACGACGGATGGTCACCCCGGATGCCGGCATTATGTGTACCATACATAGTATGGGTACACATAAAAATTATGCCAAAAGCATGGGAGAATAGCAAGGGGGTATCAAGGAAAGGGAGAGAGGAAACACTGAACAAACTGTGGAAATTTCATAACAAGAATGTAAACATCAGGCCCATGCCCCGAAATTAGGGAACATGAAATAATTTTGCATAAAAATTATAAGTCACAGCCCTGAACACATCCTTCCACTGTTTCTACCTCTCATCCTCTTATTTGATCCTAAGATCCACCATTTCTTTCATGATTTTGTGTCTGGCATCATTTTAACTGAGATTATTGGCACAGATATCAGTGAGATGTTACTGATTGAAGGGCCAAACAAAGAATGAAGATTTTGCGCCAATTTCGGTACTTCCTTGACACTGCGCATACGCAGTGGATAAAAGTATGGAGGACCACATAGGACATCGATTTTTTGGATTTTGATGCAAATTTTGAGGATTGGGTGGGGGGGCGCAAAATTTGTGTTTGGCCCTAGAATTTTAAGAGTTAGCACAAGCTAAGTCTGGGTCATTGGTACAGTATAAAAATATTATAAATTTAATGTAATTTGTATATTTTTATACTTACCAATGGCCCTGACTAGCTGGTGCTTAACTCAAAATTATTAAGGGCCAAACACAAATTTTGAACCCCCCAATCTCCCAAATTTGCTTGCAAAACCGAAAATTATAAGTCCTATCTGGCCCTCCATACATTTACTCTCTGCACATGTGCAGACGTCAGGAAGTGACCGGAATTGGCGCCAACATCATTCTTTGTGGAAGAGAGTACTACATAAAAATTCAGAGGGGAGGTATGAGTGCCCACTCATGGGAGGGCCATCTCCATCTGCGCCATTGGTAAGTATAAAAATATACAAATTACTTTAAATTTATAATATTTTTACACTGTAAACCAATGGCCCAGACTAGCTGAATCGTAAAAAGGTGGAGGGCCTAGGACTTCAGAATTAGTAGATCAACTTAGTACCAATCCTGTAATCCAAGGGGAAAGGAAATTAAAAGTTACGTCTGAGTGTAGACAAAGCGAGCATAACAACTGACTAATTTAGCTCTGGGTAATGGCAGACGAACCAGATTGTTGTGAGTCTCAAAGCTCATTCCTAAGTGAATAGACGACTTGTATGGAGCTAGATCTGACTTTGTCTCATTTACGATGAAACCGAGACGTCAGACTAACAGAAGCAGACTCTGAACATCATTCTGAAGAATAATTCTGTTGCTGTAACCCTGTAGAAGGTCGTCCAAGTAAGCCGACGTTACCGAAGACGAATGAGCTCGTAAGTAAGACATTACCGAGTCCATTATTCGAGTGAAACACCCAGGGGGCCAGATTCAGACCAAAGCATATTGTTCTGAACTGAATACACCTTCCATTGTATGGCGAACCGCAGGTACTTTTAGAATGTACCAGGACATGAAAGTATGCATCCTTAGACCTATGATTGCCACATAGTCGATCACTCGAACACTCGCTTTTATCGACTGAATGATTTTCATAAATAAACTTTTGGAGCCATGATAAGCTTGTTATCCAGCTCAAGTCTATAACCAGTCAGAACGAGCCGTCTGGCTTCGGTACGAGTAACAGGTGACTGTAAAAATTTTGAGACTCCTGATTCTCGACGACCTGTATTGCTTTCTTTGATAAGAGAGCTTACACCTCCGGTAGGAGAAACTCTCTTATGCAAGAATTTGATGAAAGATTTGACCAAAGTGGACAACTTATTAGTGCAGTTTTTGCTCGGAATGATAGCCGTAAGCAGCCCGAGACTACACTTCTCACCCACTGATCTTCCGTGGTTATTATCCATTTTTTTGCGGATCTTGATCACCTTCTGCCAACTGGCCAGCAATTGAGGTCTAAACCATCACCTGTATGACTTGAGAGGCTTACGGGAGGAGGAACCACGTCCTCCCCACGAAAAACCTTGTCTCGTCAGCCTATGGGCATCTGACCTATAGTCCCGATCAGATCTACACCCCTTTCCCGAGTCACTATGCTGACCTCCAGAGTAATTATAAGAGGGTTACTTGTACCCTCGTGAGGAGTTTTCTTTTGACGATTTTGTCTGGAACACCCTCCTTTACTCTTGTTTGCTGAAGTGGGTCGTTGATACACTGACTTCAAAAGCAGATCACTAGATGCTTTCTTAGTAGCCTGTTCATAGACTAACGAAAGCAAGTCGTCGAAAATAAAATATCCGGAAACTGGAGAGACTCGGAGAGAGCTTTTCACCTTGTCATCTTATCAGTGATGATGACACAAGGGCAGCATCACGTCTGATTAACTCCAGATTAGCCACTGTTAGGGCGGAGTTATACATGGTATACATAATTGTCCTGGAAAGAACTCTAAGAGAGGTACGAACGTCCTCAAATTCCTTTCCCTTGAGATGATGCGCCATAGCTCTTGTATGGTAATCTGCGTAAGGCATAACATCCAAATTCGCTCTATTTGAAGAAATTGCCGTCTCAATTGTGTCTGAGCGAATAGTCAATGATACAGGTAAGGATTACTCTGGATCCCCGGCCTGCTCATCCAAACGCAGAAGAACTCTCTGAACATCTTCCCCGACCGTTTTTAAATGAACATAGTCCAAAAATGGTATGTATATGGAAGATGAAGATAAGAAACCACTTTCTTCCTCGCACTCAAGAGAATAAATACGGTGTTGTCTATATGGCCGAAGGCCTGCGACACCTGCATAAACTGAACCGGAAAAGAAAGGACTTCCTCCTTTGTCCAGATAAAGTCTGCGCCTAATGACGTCAGCGGTTTCTCTCTTGTCATCGCAGCATTCTGATTCGGCAGAAGAAAATCAGGGTAGTATTGATGGATGAAAGCCATCGCAACCGTGTACTGTTCCGAAAGGGAAGGGTAATCCTCTTCCTTATCCCTTTCACCATCCGAGAAATCAGTTGCGAATCTCGGTCCATTGCATCTGCACGAACAGATGACTGGACCGACCCAGCACCGTCTGACAGCTCAGATTCTGAGTATGAGGGAGGCTGTACCTGCACTTGCTGGGATGCTGCGATTAGCTGAGCAATCTGCTTCAGCAGGTCCGTCATCGAGGCCTGAGGCGCAGCAGTTTTCAGTTCCTTTGCCGCATGCTGCTCCTGGGACAGTGTGTCGGAAACGGATCCTTTCTCCGAATGTCCCGATGATCAAGGCCTCGTCTCCCTAGCTACCAGATGGCCCGACTTCACAGGCGAAGAGTGGTTCCTTCTTCGTGTAGCAGACTGGATATCCGAAGTCGGGTAGCTAGGATGCAGTCGTGTGTGCTTAAATAACGTAGTGGAAGAAGCCGTGACTGAAGCCAAACCTGGCTGCAGACTAGACAGAGCGTCCAGAGTGGTGGGCGGACATATGCTCTGTCTCGTGCAAGTTTCCAACCAGAAAACTTCATTTTGGCCTTGTGAAACGTAGGGGAAGCCTTGACTGAAGCCAACCCCGATTGCAGACTAAACAGAGCATCCGGAGTGGAGGGTGGACATATGCTCCGGCTTGTACAAGTTTCTCAAAACAACATCTGACCCCAGATGTTGCTAGATTAGAGAGGGGGGCCTCTCCCGGTCTATCAGACCTCGCTGAGTATAAGAACTTGCTGACTTCCTCCCTATTTCCTCTCTATTTCCATCGTCACTGGGTGAGCTATTTATATTATAGTGCTCGCTCTACCCAATCCACTTCCTAGACCGCAACAGACTTACTCGGCGTCACAGCACCCACAGACGGAGTACCGCTTCACCGGTCGAGCTAGCTGCTTGCAAGAGATTAAAACCTTTAACAAAAGGCCCTAAATCTTGCAGTAATGAGCACTGCAGCTAGCTCTATATGCTCCACGGAGCGTGACGATGGTAACACACTTGGATGGGTGTCAGAATATCATCACCATGTTCATGTTCCTCTGAAATAGAAACTGACAGAATGAATTAAAACACAGTAAGAGGCTGTGATCCTCAGAACCTCACTGTCAACAACGTACAGCGACACCCGACTCCAACATCAGTCATCCCAGTGCAACACAAGAATGACAAAAGTCCGCAGGAGTGTATCAACTAAAGTCGATATCAGTCCTCCAAACTTAACAATATACATATATAACTGAGATACATGAATAATAGTAATCATAATTAAATTCAAAATATTTTTTGTAAACAACAAAATTAAAAAAAATATGCCCAAGTTCCCAATGGGAACATTAAGAGCCCAAGGGCATCCTGATTGAGTCTAAGTGTGGACAAATCCAAAATTTTTGGAGCTACACTACCGGAATAACAATTCATGTATCCTACAGTATACTACAGTAATAGAATATAAAAAGCTATCTATATATGAAGACGTTGATAATGTAAACAACGTCAATGTAAACAAGACATCAGGCACACAAAAAGGCCCAAAGTCAGAACCAATTGAAATGCTATCAGATGAAAAGCTAGATCTTCGTACGAAGAAAAAATGATATATCGGATAGAAGATACAAGACTAAATGGCCTAACGCCCCTAGGGTGAGGATGTAACCCTGGGGAAGAAACAGAATAATATTCTGTAATAAATGTTAAACTCCCAAGAAATTTAATTAAAAATTTCAATAAAATACAGCCAAAAAGCTTAAGAGTTTAACAGGAAGGGTTCATGGAAGGATAGATAGAGAAGGAATACTTTACAAACAATGGAATAATCATTTTTAAAAATTATGATGTCAGGCATATGTCCCAAAATTGGGAAACATAAAATAATTTTATAAATATTATAAATTTACAGCCCTGAACGTCCCAAACCACCGTTCAACACTTCCTTCATCCAATAACAGCCTTGTATCCACCAATTCTTGCATTGATTTGTGTCTGGCATCCTAAAAAAGGAGATTTTAAAGCACAGATGTCATTTCATTGTTCAAGACTTTAGGGCCAAACAAAGAATGATGTTGGCGCCAATTCCGGACACTTCCTGACGTCTGAGCATGCGCGGAGAGTAAATGTATGGAGGGCCAGATAGGACTTTTAAAATTGGGTTTTGCAAGCAAATTTTGGGGATTGGGGCTTCAAAATTTGTGTTTGGCCCTTAATAACTTTGAGTTAAGCACAAGCTAGTCTGGGCCATTGGTTTACAGTGTAAAAATATACTGTCAAAATCAGCTGATATTTAAAATGAAGACAATCTGACTTCTACAAGCTGGAACACCTTTTTTATTACCCAAGTTCACCTGCATAGAGAATGAAGAATTACAAATAGAAGTACGGAATATATCACTTTCTCTTAAACTTGGAAAAAATGTTCAGGCTGAATTTTTGTGTGAGCGCTGTTTTAAGCTCTTTTAACCTCTTTCAACCTGATGTGCATGTCTATGATATAATGGACCTCATTTAACTGGATATTTCTCCAATGAATAACCTTATTAATTGTAAATAACATCTAACACAAGCAAAGAAGGTGCAACGCCATCAGTATCCTCTGCGAGAAGTGGTTTGCAAAAAAGGGGACAAAGTTGGGGTTTTGGCTTTTATCTGTAGTTCTATACTAGAGTTATCATCCGGAATCCATAAAAATTGTAATTTTCTAAGTCAAAAAATGTCGAAAAAGGCCCATAGCTGTAGAAAAAAATATTGGACAAAACCTGTTACTTGTGATGATCCTTTCTCCTATGATGGTCCCTCAGTATACCAAAGATTAGTAAACTCTGACATGCACTGACCGAGATACAGAGGTCTAAAGTTGTTACGGGTGGGCAGACAAATGAAACAAGAGGCCCCACGTGGCCTTAATCGCTCACCTGACAAAGTGACTCTAAGAAGTATTTTAGGTCACCTTCACCATGTCATGCCTCATCAACATTAACTGGTTGAGTGATAGATTTTGTTTGAAGTTCAACATTTGTTACCTAAAATTAGTTTTATTTAAAATCATTGGTGTGTGGCCAATCTCCAATGATTTTTAATAAAGCAAATTTATCTCTGCAGACAAACTGGTTTAGCATGAAGCACAAACAAGGAATGTGAAGAGATAGCCTTGGACATCTCTCCCCAACTGTGGATATCTTCCATGTGCTACATGTATATATTTGCATGCAAGAAAACAAAAATTTTCACAAATTTTATTTTTTTTTATCATCATTGGAACAAGCTCAAACAGCTTATTCCAATAGGGGTATGGGAAGATCAGGTATATTTTTGAGACAGAAATGTGAATATATAAATAATGGTGTTTTTTTGTGAATGATGCTGGAGAATTTTGCGTAAAGATATGGTAAATGGTTTGTTCTAGATACAGAATGATGCAAAAGTATTTAAATTTGATTAGGCAAGTTGTTCCTATAATGCATTTAAAAATTGAAGTAACTGTTTTCTTGCTGACGAACTTTTAGATGTGTGTGTCTATGTTTGTGTGTGTGTGTGTTTGTGTGTGTGTGTGTGTGGGGGGGGGGGGGGGGGGGGGGGGGGGTAAGAGTGTTCTTGCAAACAAAATTCCTGAATAAATGGAAAATTTTATTTTTTGTGTGAAAGACATAGTGCGTGAATGTTGATTGGAACAAGCTTAGAGAGCTCATTTTAATGTGAAGTCATAAAGCTGTGTTTTTACGTACGAAATTCTGGAATAACTAAAAAAATTGCTTTTTTGACTCAAAAAGCATGGTGTGCGACCTCTCATTGGAATGAGCTCAAAAAGCTCATTCCAATGGGGTATTTACAAGCGATAAGTACATGTATGTTTAAGAGACAAAAATTAAAATTTGAATAGCGATTTTTGCGAAGAATGCTGACAAGTTTTGGCAGTTATGCTGGTAAAAAGGTAAGATATGCAAAGTGGTTGTTTTTTAGAGGCGACATTTAATTAAGGGGAATTAACCCTTGATTACTGAGGTAACTTCTAAAAGTACTGAAATTTCATGAAGCAATGTGAATAACAGACAACAGTTGCCTAAAAATTTCATGAATAACTAAAATTTTTATTCCTTTGTCTCGAAAACATGGCATATGACCTTTGTTGGAATGAGCTGAATGCGTGTGTTCCAATGAGGGGTCATAAAATTTGAACGAAGATTTGTGTGAATAATGCATTAGTACTGCTAGATTTGGGTAAACGGTTCACCCTGGATACCACCCCTTCTATAGTAGATCTTTTCTGCAAATTTTGTCTAAGATTCTATCAACTTTACAAATAAATACGTTCATGAATCACAATCAGATCCACCCTACAATGTTGCATACCAAATATCAAAAGATTCTGCCTGCTGGATCTGGAGAAGAAGATTTTTTAAGAAATATGCCTGAAATGCACTAAGTTAAAATTTGGGCTCCTATACGGAGCCCAAATATAAACCCAGGGGGCCGATTTGAACAAACTTGAATCAGATCCACCCCACAATGTTGCTTACCAAATATGAAAAGATTCTGAAGCTGGATCTGGAGAAGAAGATTTTTTAAGAAATTTGCCTGAAATGCACTAAGTTCGAATTCGAGCTTCTATAGTGAGCCCAAATATGAAACTAGGAAGCCGATTTGAACAAACTTGAATCAGATCCACCCCACAATGTTGCATACCAAATATCAAAAGATTCTGCCTGCTGGATCTGGAGAAGAAGATTTTTTAATAAATTTGCCCGAAATGCACTAAGTGCGAATTCGGGCTTCTATATTAAGCCCAAATATGAATCCAGGGGGCCGATTTGAACAAACTTGAATCAGATCCACCCCGCAATGTTGCATACCAAATATCAAAAGATTCTGCCTGCTGGATCTGGAGAAGAAGATTTTTGAAGAAATTTGCCCGAAATGCACTAAGTTTGAATTCGAGCTTCTATAGTGAGCCCAAATATGAATCCAGGGAGCCGATTTGAACAAACTTGAATCAGATCCACCCCGCAATGTTGCATACCAAATATCAAAAGATTCTGCCTGCTGGATCTGGAGAAGATGATTTTTTAAGAAATTTGCCTGAAATGCACTAAGTTCGAATTCGAGCTTCTATAGTGAGCCCAAATATGAATCTAGGAAGCCGATTTGAACAAACTTGAATCAGATCCACCCCACAATGTTGCATACCAAATATCAAAAGATTCTGCCTGCGGGATCTGGAGAAGAATATTTTTTAAGAAATTTGCCTGAAATGCACCAAGTCCGAATTCAGGCTTCTATATTAAGCCCAAATATGAATCCAGGGGCCGATTTGAACAAACTTGAATCAGATCCACCCCGCAATGTTGCATACCAAATATCAAAAGATTCTGCCTGCTGGATCTGGAGAAGAAGATTTTTGAAGAAATTTGCCCGACATGCACTAAGTTTGAATTTGAGCTTCTATAGTGAGCCCAAATATGAATCCAGGGGGCCGATTTGAACAAACTTGAATCAGATCCACCCCGCAATGTTGCATACCAAATATCAAAAGATTCTGCCTGCTGGATCTGGAGAAGATGATTTTTTAAGAAATTTGCCTGAAATGCACTAAGTTCGAATTCAAGCTTCTATAGTAAGCTCAAATATGAATCTAGGGAGCCGATTTAAACAAATTTGCATCAGATCCATCCCACAATGTTGCATACCAAATACCAAAAGATTCTGCCTGCTGGATCTGGAGAAGAAAATTTTTTAAGAAATTTGCCTGAAATGCACTAAGTTCGAATTCGAGCTTCTATAGTGAGCCCAAATATGAATCTAGGCAGCCGATTTGAACAAATTTGAATCAGATCCACCCCACAATGTTGCATACCAAATATCAAAAGATTCTGCCTTCTGGATCTGGAGAAGAAGATTTTTTAAGAAATTTGCCTAAATGCACTAAGTTCGAAATCGGGCTGCTATACTGAGCCCAAATATGAACCCAGGGGGCCGATTTGAACAAACTTGAATCAGATCCACCCTACAATGTTGCATACCAAATATCAAAAGATTCTGCCTGCTGGATCTGGAGAAGAAGATTTTTTAAGAAATTTGCCTGAAATGCACTAAGTTCGAAATCGGGCTCCTATACTGAGCCCAAATATTAACCCAGGGGGCCGATTTGAACAATCTTGAATCAGATCCACCCCACAATGTTGCTTACCAAATATGAAAAGATTCTGCCTGCTGGATCTGGAGAAGAAGATTTTTTAAGAAATTTGCCTGAAATGCACTAAGTTCGAATTCGGGCTTCTATAGTAAGCCCAAATATGTATCCAGGGGGCCGATTTGAACAAACTTGAATCAGATCTACCCCGCAACATTGCATACCAAATATCAAAAGATTCTGCCTGCTGGATCTGGAGAAGAAGATTTTTGAAGAAATTTGCCTGAAATGCACTAAATTCGAATTCGAGCTCCTATAGTGAGCCCAAATATGAATCTAGGGAGCCGATTTGAACAAACTTGAATCAGATCCACCCTACAATGTTGCATACCAAATATCAAAAGATTCTGCCTGCTGGATCTGGAGAAGAAGATTTTCAAAGAAATTTGCCTGAAATGCAGTAAGTTCAAATTTGGGCTCCTATACTGAGCCCAAATATAAACCCAGGGGGCCGATTTGAACAAACTTGAATCAGATCCACCCCACAATGTTGCATACCAAATATCAAAAGATTCTGCCTGCTGGATCTGGAGAAGAAGATTTTTTAAGAAATTTGCCTGAAATGCACTAAGTTCGAAATCGGGCTCCTATACTGAGCCCAAATATGAACCCAGGGGGCCGATTTGAACAAACTTGAATCAGATCCACCCTACAATGTTGCATACCAAATATCAAAAGATTCTGCCTGCTGGATCTGGAGAAGAAGATTTTTTAATGTTTTTCCCATTGCCTACAGTGTTAAAAAGTGCTGACTCAGCACTTTTTCAAAGTCCCGAAACTGTACCCTATGATAAAACCGATGGCAATTTTTTTTTACCAATCCTTTCTGTTGGTCCTAAGGAAGCTGCACACCAAATAAAAATTCTCAGTGCCGTGCAGTTTTGGAGATATGGGCGTTTGAAATTTTTTCTATTTTTAGCTCCTGCGGTTCCCATGGGGCTGCGGGAAAATTTTTTTTTGCATAAATCAAGTACTCATGACCCAATAAGCCCTCACATAAAATTTGGTTCAAATCAGCCTCTTGGTTTGGAAAATAGAAATTTTGGGCAGGGCAAAAAATTTTGCCCCTCTCATAACAACGCCAAGTATAGCCCCACAAACTTCTCTTGAACAAATCTGAGTCTACACCTCAAAAGGAAGCTGCACACCAAATATCAAGTCTCTGCTACTGCTGGTTCATGAGAAGAAGATTTACAAAGATTTTGGTGCCCCTTGGGGGCGTGGCACCACCCAGGAGGAGGGGCAACTTCATTTGAACAAATCTGAATTGGCATTAGGTAATAAACATTTAGCCAACATTTGAATAAAATAAAAATAAAACGACGGACGCCGGACAGAAAGTGATTAGTAAAGCTCCCCTTGAGCTTCGCTCAAGTGAGCTAAAAAGTTGAAAAAGGCCCATGACTCTAGAAAATATGATTGGACAAAACCCGTTACTTCTGAATATCCTTTTCCACATAATAGTCTGTTAGCAAACCAAAGATCATTCAAATCCAATATGCACTGACCGAGATACAGATAATAAAACTTGTGATAAATCTCAGAATTACTCCTTTTATGGACATATTGTACCATGTACAGCCAATATAAGCTTTTAATCTATTATATCTTGTTTGACAGACCTCTATGAGCTCTAGCAAACAAGGTATGATAAAATATATGCTCAATTTATCACCAGAATACAAGATGATCAAATACCAGTTAAATGATTATTCCTGTTAATTGAATAGCCACTTTGCCACTGGGAAAAAAAAAATAAATGGACTATTTTTCAATGCAAAGTGGAAATTCAATGCAAAGTGGGTTTTCAGCTGACAGGGTTCCACTGTATTAGAGTGATCTATATCGTTTATGAAGCAAAAACATTATGTTGAACAATTTTCTATTCATTGCACATACCTAGTGTTCTGGTCGATATGGTTTTCAGACCAACCAGCTGGAGAGCACCTGCTCCTAAAACCAACTGACAAGTTCGAGAATTGAACGTCTGAAATAAAAAGAAAAAAAGAGAAAGAAATTAACACTTTTAACTATGATTTCCCTCAAAATCATCTTTAAATTGTTTGTTAAACTTATTTTTTTCAGTCCCAGCAGCTTCCATTTCAGAAATCAAATTTGTTTCTAACACTGCAGGCTTCATCTATAAGTAAAATGGCCATGACATCCTCAATAACCTTTTTTACAATGGCACGCTGTGAAGTGTGAAATGTGGAGGTCGTCATCAGTTGTTTTTCGCAAATGCTCTCAAAAAAGTGCAAGGAAAAATGCATACAATGAAGAGCACATCTAACTGGATATTATTCAATAAAACAACCCTGACAATTGTTTGTAAGGCCCCACAAAGTAGACCTTTTGTTTCTCATGCCATTTTTTATAAAATTGCATGTGGGCGGGAGGTTTTTTATTTTATTTTGTATTTTTGTAATTATTTCTTTGCCATCAAAAGTTCATGTTCTTAGTTTGTTTTATGTTTTAGGCCTCATAATCTGTAGAATAGCATGGGTGGTGGTGTATTTCGTACCTTGAGTGCAAGAAGGCTTTGCAATGCTAAGGCATTGCCAAGCCTTGTTGGACTCAAGGGACAAATTTATCAATTTTATTAACCTGAGTAAAATATCAGACATAAACAGTTTTTTACGCCTAACTGATAATTGTATGTAACTGATAACTACACATAACTTTCAAAAGCAACAAACCACTTGCCATAGTTTAAGTACTAATCTGACTTGTTTACTGGATATAGGTTATACAATAAAACCCTGTTAAATGAATACAAATATTGTTATTTTGGTGAAAAAACTATTCCAACAAAGATGAAATTCCCCCATTTTACAGACTACTTTGGCATCAGTACTTCCAAGATAAGCATTTCATCTATTTTTCCATGAATGACAGAGCTCCTTGAGCTCTCTCAAAGAAGGTAGAATAGACTCATTGTCCAGTTCATCAACAGAAGGTAGGAAAATAATAGCGCTCTTATTAATTCAATACTTCTGCTCATTGAGTATTTCTCACAGGCAAAGTGGCTATTCAATGAATACCGTTTGCTGCAAATAAAAAGAAAATCTACACTTTGTCAGTGAGTACCAAAATCATTTCACTAATGAAAATAAACAATGACACATTTTCCTCTTAATTTTTGTTTTCATACACAAAATAATTCTGTCAGTCTATTGTTGACATCCTCGACATGTCTTGTTTTATAAGGCTTCTTACAGAAAAAAAAAAATTACAATTGTTTAAATACGCAAACTATCACCAGAGTACAAAAAATACCCCCAAAATTTCAGGAACTGCATTTATTTATTGATGTTTAAGGTCACATACTTCTGAAAAAGGATTAATCGTGACTCCATCATGGAGATAACGTCAAGTGTAGTCGATCGTTTATATCCATGGTACCCATTTTAGAGGACTTCCTCCCCAAGCATTGCTGACCGAGTCCAATTTATAAGTAAAACAGAGCTTGTTTACCAGAGTACAAAAGCATGGTTTCACTTCCCAGGGTTCCCACGGGGACAGGAACTGCATTCAGGGACTTCAAAGAACCTTATGAGGTTAATTCAAGAGTTTCCAAGCATGTTTTGAGATCAAATTCAATACCTTGCAAGGCTCTTTCATTAGAAGAAAAAAATATACCAGACAGTGTTTTCAGTTGGAAGTGTAATGTTAGCATTTTTTTCACTGGCTCAATGACCTCTGTCACAAAATAAGATGCAACTTGTCCTTTTGCTTGATGGAAAAAGAATTTTTGACAAAAAGCTGCTGCCAGTTCTCTAAACATTTCCCCCAACAAGGGTACTAGAAAAATGACATTTTTTCAAAAATCTTCAAGGACTTGTTTGGTTCAGAAACTATTTTTAAAAGCTTAACTGGTTGAGTGCTACAAGCCACTATCATGGCTCTATTGAAAAGTGCTGGAAGCTACTTTAGTGGCCTTACACTATATGCATTAGCTTGATGTTGGTGTTTAAGAGTGGAAGAAAAAAAAACTATATAAAATTGTTTGGTTGCAATTTATTGGAGAATGCCAAAGGCATTCTCCAATAAATTGGAACAAAACAAAATATTTTGAAATAATATATTGCTAAACTAAGGGTGTTCTTGCTGGTAGCATGGTATCGTTGAAAAAAAATACTCATGTTTCAAATCACCTCTTGAAAATAATTTAGCACTCAACCAGTTACATTTATTTCTGAATTCAATAATTTCAAGGATTTTCAGCTATTGTGATTAACCACATTCTGAAAGAACTTGCTGATTGCATATTTTTACAGGCTAAATTTGTATTCGGCTATCTGAGATCTAGTGCAATATACAATCCCAAACAAAACATAGATTGTATTATACACGTACCAGTGGGACCTGCAGAGTGTTCTGAAGATGGTTGTCTGGGTGCCTATTATGAGTGGCCAACCCTCTACCAAAAGGGGATGTACTCATATATCCTGTAGGCTGTGCTGTAGTGAAGTAGAACTAGATAGCCGTTGTCGTAGTGACCATTACAAGTGGTAGCCATTGCGTCTGGCCAACCATCAGTAACATCAGATGTTCTCATCTATTCATCAAACTAAGTTGTCCTGACAAATTTCAAGAAAATTGCTACATAAATGTGACCTGCAGGGTGTTCCGAAGAAATCCAAGATGGCTGCCATGGTGACCATTATGGGTGGCCAACCATGACCAGAATATGTTGTTCACATCTACTTGTCATACTAAGTCATCCTCTGAGTTTCAAGAAAACTCATTCATAAATGTGATCTGCAGCATGTGCCTGTGTTGAATGAATTGTGGACAGGTAGGCAAAGAAATCCAAGATGGTTGTCATAACAGCCATTATGTGCAGAACACCATGACCAACATCAGACATTCTAATCTACTCATAATACTAAGTCAATCCGCCATGTTTCAAGAAAGTTGCATAAATGTTACCTGCAGTTTGTTCTGGAAAAATTATAAATTCATAGTAATTTGTATATTTTTATACTTACCAGCTTTTAATTTTCGGTTTTGCAAGCAAATTTGGGGGATTGGGGGGGGGGGGTTCAAAATTTGTGTTTGGCCCTTAATAATTTTGAGTTAAGCACCAGCTAGTCTGGGCCATTGGTTTACAGTGTAAAAAATCCAAGATGGCCACCATGGTGACCATTATGGGTGGCAAACCATGACCAGAATAAGATGTTCTCATCTACTCATCATACTAAGTCACCCTCCTGAGTCTCAAGAAATCTGATGCATAAATGCGACCTGTAGCCTGTGCTGAAGATATCAAAGATAGCTGCTGTGGCAGCCATTGTGAGCAGCCAACCAAGACTATAATGGGACGTTCTCATATAGACATGAACCTGAACATGAATACAAAGTTTGGTGATGATCAGAAAAGAACTGAAGCCTGTAGCAAATGCTGTAGAAATTGTGGACAGACATACAGACTCACAGATGCACGGACTCATGGACATCTGCATGTGCCATCAAGTTAAGCTAAAAATTTATACTTCTTAGAGAATGCGAAAGCACATTCAAAGAATCTGAAAACTTTTAATTAAGGCACCAATGTTTCTCAATTGAGCTCAATATGGGCTGCTAGTACTCAACTAATTTTCAAGGATTCAGTGCTCAAAATGTGCAACAGAATAGAAACAAGAGGCCCCAAGGGGACCTTAATCGCTCACCGGTCAAAGTGGTTCAAAGAAGTGTTTGGGGTCACATTCAGTTAGACATGGTTCATCAACACTACAAAGGAATGAAGCCATGCAAAGGCAAATTTTATGGAAATGGATCTGAACAAAACTGAACCTAACATGTGCCCTTGCCCCCCTCCCCCAACACCGCCTATAGAGAGCCCAAATAATAAGCCAAGGACTCAAATTGAACAAACTTGAATTTGATCCCTCTTGAGATGATACAAATGTATATACCAAATATGAAAGAATTCTGACTGGTGGATCTGAACAAGGAGCTTTTTAAAGAAATGTCCTCACATTGCATTAAGTTAAACTTTGGGCTCAAATAAGGAGCCAAAATATTAACCCAGGGACCCGATTTGAACAAATTTGAATCTGACCCACCTAGAGATGTTGTATACCAAATATGAAAGGATTCTGATAAGTGGATCTGAAGAGGACTTTTAAAAGAAATTTCCTCATATTGCACTAAGTTAAAATTCGGGCTCCCATAGGAAGACAAATATCAAACCATTGACCAGATTTGAACAAACTTGGATCGGACCCTCCTAGAGATGTTGTATACCAAATATGAAAACGTTCCGACTACAGGGTCTAAAGAAGAGGATTTTAAAAAAAAATTCCCTATATTGCACTAAGTTGATATTAACTCAGGGACCCGATTTGAACAAACTTGAATCTGACCCACCTAGAGATGTTGTATACCAAATATGAAAGGATTCTGAGAGGTGGATCTGAAGAAGAAGATTTTAAAAAGAAATTTCCTCACATTGCACTAAGTTAAAATTTGGGCTCCCATAGGAAGCCAAATATCAACCCATAGACCAGATTTGAACAAACTTGAATCGGACCCTCCTAGAGATGTTGTATACCAAATATGAAAACATTCTGACTACAGGGTCTAAAGAAGAGGATTTTTTTAAAAAAATTCCCTACATTGCACTAAGTTGATATTCAGGCTTCCATAAGGTGCCTAAAAATTTACCCAGGTAAGCAATTTGAACAAACCTGAAACTGACCCACCTCAAGATGTTGTATACCAAATATGAATGCATTCTGACTGGTGGATCTGAAGAAGAAGATTTTTAAAGAAATTTCCTCATATTTCACTAAGTTAAAATTCAGGCTCTCATAGGGAGCCCAAATATAAACCCAGGGACTCGATTTGAACAAACTTGATTCTGACTCCCCCCTACAGATGTTGTATACCAAACATGAAAGGATTCTGACTGGTGGAGCTGAAGAAGAAGATTTTTAAAGAAATTTCCTCAAATTGTACAAAGTTAAACTTTGGGCTTCAAGAGAGAGCCCAAAAACTAACTCAGGGACCTGATTTGTACAAACTTGAATCTGACCCCCATATAGATGTTGTATACCAAATATGAAAGGATTCTGACTGGTGGATCTGAAGAAGAAGATTTTTAAAGAAATTTCCTCAAATTGCACGAAGTTAAACTTTGGGCTCCAATAGAGAGCCCAAATACTCACTAAGGGACCCGATTTGTACAAACTTGAATCTGCCCCCCCCCCCCCCCCCCCCCTCCCCCCTATAGATGTTGTATACCAAATATGAAAGCATTCTGACTGGTGGATCTGAAGAAAAAGAATTTTAAAGAAATTTCCTCATATTTCACTAAGTTAAAATTTGGGCTCCTACAGGGAGCCCAATTATTAACCCAGAGACTCGATTTGAACAAACTTGAATCTGACTCCCAATAGAGATGTTATATACCAAATATCAAAAGATTTTAAATGATGGTTCTGGAGAAGAATTTTTTAATTTAAAAAGAAATTTATGGTGCTATCAGAGTAATGCCCCTTGTGGTGCCCCTTGTCGACGCAGAAAGTTTATTTGTACAAGCTTGAATTGACATATGATACGGAACACGCACATCAAATTTGGTTCAATTTGGTCCAGTAGTTTGGGAGGAGAAGTCGATAATGTAAAGTTCACGACGGACGACGACGACGGATGGCAAGTGATAAGTTAAGCTCCCTTTGGTGAGCTAAAAACATAAGAAAGCCCAAGTTAAGTACTTACCTTTAATAATTCTATCAATCTTGTCAGTAAGTCTGGGGCAGCAGAAGGAATGTTGTCTACACACTGGCAGTATTCAACAATCATCTTAAATACCATCAGTACAGTCCTAGAAAATCATTACATATAAACAGAAAAGAGCCCAACAACCGTGAAATACAAGTTTCCACACCTTAACCGTTTTATTCTGTGCATTAATACTTTTATGTTCGTACGGTAGAAATGACTGTAGTAGTAATTAACCCAAAAGTTTCATTCCCATCCCAACAAAGCTATAGAGATAATATCAGATAGTACTGTGTTATTAAAAGTTCCCCTTCGACAGTATACATGCAGTAAACACTAATTGATGGTGATACTTGACAACAATATGGATGCAAAACAACAGGGCTGTTCTCATAGAAGTGGCTTTTTAGCCAATTGGAATGTATGGTTTTCTCGATTAATCACCATAGAGAATTATGGTTTTTTTGTTTTTTATGAACAAAATAAAGCACAAGCATGACTCAAGCAGAGAAAATTTACTCCATTTTGGCAAGTTATCACATCCATGAAGACCATTTACAGAGTGGCTGTATGTGATATAGAGAGTAATTGCTTGACTGGACTAGTTACGTGATGTACAAACACGAGGGCGCGAATGCGCATGAGTGTTTTACAATATAATCCCTCGTCTTGAATGAATTATTTCACGTAACCAGTCCAGTCAAGCGATTACTCTGTTTATTACTTCTCATTATTAATGATAATTATATTATTTAACCCTTTACCTAATGTAACGGCCAAAACCGGCCAGTGCTGTTCTCAAAAATTGCCAATTAATTTTCATTATTTTTTCATTTTTGTCTAAAACATAGGTTATGACCCCTCATTGGAACGAGCTTGTCATAACCTGTGTTTTTGAGACAAAAAATGAAAATAATAGTTATTCAAGAATTCTTTTTGCAAGTGTCGTCTGCTTTTCATGTTATGTGAAGGGTAAAAAAAACCAATGAAGTCCCCATTACACCCACAGCAAAGCGTCTTCGTTTGCACGCACCGATACATGACCCAATTGTTGATTACATAATTCACTTGTTAAGTTATCCTTTATAATCAAACCGGGAAATCCCAGTAAATCACACCTTGGAAAGTAATAAATTAGATTTTCACCAGTGCTGAGAAGCTCAGTACAGAATCTCATAGCACTGATCTTTGTAGCCATTTTGAGGCACAAGTCAGGTTCATAAAAAACAACAAAATGCCATTTATGACATGCAAGGTGGCTCATTGATTACCACACTGGACACTAGATTGAAAGGTTGACGGTTTGATTTGATCCTGATCCAGGTTATCTGAGTTGTGTCTTTGAACAAAACACTTGATTCTGACTGCCCAAGTGGGAGCATTGTGATGCAGTATACTAAGGAGTACAGCACATCGATGGTAGGTGTGCCTTCAACCAATGCTAACCTTGTTTGTCGTGGGATTGTAAACCTTTCCTCCATCCTATATGAGCATGACTATGAGGATAACCATTCTGGCTCATATAGGATGATCCAGAACTGTTTATCATGCATAACAGGAGACACAGAATTTCAGGCAACCAGCAACTTATCCAACTTTAATGAATGTTACTCAACTGGTTGAGTGCTAGAAGCCACTATCAGGGCTTTCAAAACAAGAGGCCCCACGGGGCCTGATGCGCTCATATTGAAAAGAACACAATATAAACAGAGTCCAAGAATGAGTCTACATTAAGCAATCCATATCCATACGCTACACTCTCAATCCTTGAGCCCTCAGGAGTGACAAAAATAATCCGGGCATCATGCCTTTTCTTCAGTTAATCATAATGTAAAATGTAGAGCTCCCCTATGAAGCCCCTTGATACAACCTTTTGTGGATTAATCTTAGTTACACACCTCCAGAGGGTACTGAATACAAAATTTTTTAATTCTTCAGCCAAATGGCCAATTCCGGCTTCCATAGGGAGCCCAAATATTAACCCAGGCTCTCGATTTGAACACAGTTGAATCTGATTTCCCTAGAGATGCTGTGTACCAAATATGAACGCATTCTGACTGTTGGATCTGAAGAAGAGAAATTTTAAAGAAATTTCTTTATATTGCACTAAGTTAAAATTTGGGCTACTATAGCGAGCCCAAATATTAATCTATGGATCCGATTTGAACAAACTTGAATCTGACCCCCCTAGAGATGTTGTATACCAAATATGAAAGCATTCCGACTAGTGGATCTGAAGAAGAAGATTTTTGAAGAAATTCCCTCATATTGTACTAAGTTAAATTTCAGGTTCCCATAAGGAGCCCAAATATTAACCCAGGCACTCGAATTGAACAAACTTGAATCTGACCCCCCCCCCCCTAGAGATGTTGTATACCAAATATGAAAGCATTCCGACTGGTGGATCTGAAGAAGAAGATTTTTAAGAAATTTCCTCATATTGCACTAAGTAAAAATTTGGGCTACCATAGCGAGCCCAAATATATACCTAGGGATCTGATTTGAACAAACTTGAATCTGACCCCCCCTAGAGATGTTGCCTACCAAATATGAAAACATTCTGACTGCTGGATCTGAAGAAGAAGATTTTTTAAATTACCCCCCATATTGAACAAAGTTAAAATTTGGGATTCTGTAGGAAGCCCAAATATTAACCTAGGGACTTGGTTTGAAATCTTGAATCTGACCCTCATAACAATGATGTATATCAAACATTAAAAGATTCTGACTGGTGGTTCTGAAGAAGAAGATTTTTAAAGAATATTCCCCATATTACCGTATGAAAAAAATTTGAGCTCCTGTAATGAGCCCAAATATGAACCAATGGGCTTTATTTTAACAAACTTGTATCTGACTCCCCTATGAATGTTGTATACTGAATATCAAAAGATTCTGATCATTGGTTCTGGAGAAAAGATTTTTAAAAATTTTTGCAAATATGCTGACTCAGCATTTTTTCGATGCCCATTACAGAACAACCTAACATAACCGATGGCAATTTCTTTTACCATTCAATTCCACTGGTCCTAAGGATACTTCATACCAAATAACAGCTCTCTTTTCCGAGTGGTTTGGGAAATATGGGCGTTTGAAAATATTTCTATTTTTAGCTCCCAGGGTTCCCATGGGGATGCAGGAATTTTTTTTTTGCATGGGTCAAGTACTTATGACCCAATAATACCACATACCAAATTTGGTTTAAACCGGACCATCGGTTCAGAAAATAGAAATTTTGGGCGGGGCCAAAAATCTTAACCCACGCATTTCAAAGCCAAATATTGCTTCACAAACTTCGTTTGAACAAACTTGATTCTACACCTCAAAAGGAAGCTCCATAGCAAATATCAAGTCATTGTACACACTTGTTCACGAGAAGAAGATTTTAAAAATATTTTGGAGCTTTTTCCCCCACTCCCTCCCTATGGGGCTGGGCATTTTGAGTTGAACAAAAATGCAATGCCCCTTTGGGACCATCACTCACACAAACTTTCACTTGAATTGGCCCAGTGGCTTTGGAGAAGACCAAAACATGGTGTTGACGGACGACGGACGGATGGACGATGGACGGAGAGCGATGAGATTAACTCAGCTTGACTTTGTCAAGATGAGCTAAAAATGAGAGTACCAGAGCAAAAGCAAACATTTTCCTTGCTCATGTTTCATATTCAATCAAACACAAATAATATTTTGTTTATATAAATTTGTTTTATTACAAATTATTGGAGTGCCTGTGGGCACTCTCCAAATATTTGTAATAAAACAAATTTTGATGAATAAATTTAGATCACCAAATAGAGCCCTCAACCAGTTAAGCACAAGCTATGTAATTATACTCAAAGCTGTGACCAGAATCTACTGAATTTTACAGTCACATTTCCAATCAGTACATTTGATTTAGCAAAAAAGAATAAATTTTTCTTCCAGAAAAGGGATCATTACAAAATGATGGCAGGATTCATAGGCTAGTTTTGCTGTCCATGGAGCAACAAACTCTTGAAATCAGATGTTTGAGGGGTGGGTGTCTAAAATAGGCTGGAAAAAAAAATTGCAAATTAATGTGGGTGGGTGCCAAGAGAGCTGATGCAAAAAATGCAATGTAATTTGATCTGGCCCAACTGTGCTTTCCCAAAGAAAATAGTATGCAAATATTTGTGAGTGCAAAAAGTAATAAAACTCCCAAAATTTGAAAAAAGACACCTGGATATTTCAGTTCCAGTTTTGGATAATTCAACGATTGGAATTTTTGGCACTTGGGTGCAGACATTTCAGCACTAAAATGTAAAACCCCTTGAGTACTACTTTTATCTACTTGAGCAGAGAAAATATTGTGAATTTGGGTGTGGACATGTCAGATTGAAATGTTATGGTTAAAAAAGCAAGAATAAACTGTATTTATCCAATAATCGCCATAAAACAGCCTATTATATAAATATAGCCTGCAACACGTCAAATAAACATGTGACGTCATAATTTATATTGTGAGTGAGTTGGTTTCAGAAGGAGAATTGCATTAATCCTCTCTGTTTTTGAAGTTATATATTTCATTAACTGTTCACCTAACATGACAAGTAAATATTTCCTGATCAACTCAAAATTTTCCTTTCTTCTTCCAAAAACATGAGCACATTCCAATAAGGTGTCCTTAGCTATGTTGTCAAGGTAAATGTTGAAAAAATAATAAAGAATGATTGGTGATTTTTGTGAATTTATTTATTTAAGGGTTAAGGGCCTAATTCCAACTTCGATGACTTTTTAATGTAAAGGAACTGGTGCCCCAACATGCATTATTTGGGTAAACTCAAAACTTGTTTTCTGAGTAACTTGTCAGTTGTTCCTAGGCAAGTCTTCTTTGCCTCTAAGGACAACTGCAAACCAAAGCCAATGGAGGTAGAATTTCAAAGAATAGCGAAAATGTTTAAAAATCTGCAGGCCCTTTAGGGTTAATGCTACATCAGCATCTAAGGCTATATCATGGTGAGAAAAGAGTAGTAGCAAAAAACATTATACTGGGAATAGCACTGTTCAGTTTTGATTGTAAAATCAGGTAAAGGGTTGAATGACACATTATGTGATAAAAAAAAAGTTAAAAAATTTATAGTAATTTATATATTTTTTATACTTACCAATGACCCAGACATAGCTGGTGCTAATTCTCAAAAATCTAGGGCCAAACACAAATTTTGCCCCCCAATCCCCAAAATTTGCATCTAAAACCGAAAAAATCATGTCTTAAATGGTCCTCCATACTTTTCCTCCACTGCGCATGTGCAGTGTCAAGGAGGTCTCGAAATTGGCGCCAATTATCATTCTTACAAGCAGTGCCTGGTCAGCGCTATGTACTCAGTGGGGAGGTATGAGTTCCCAACTCCTGGGAGGGCCATCCCCGTCTGGGTCATTGGTAAGTATAAAAAATATATAAATTACTATAAATTTTTTAACATTTTTATTCTGTACCAATGACCCAGACATAGCTGAATAGTAAAAAGGCTGGAGGGCCTAGGACATAGAGGAAAATCCAATAAGCTCAACTATATATAATAGAGTTATCCCCTCGAGGAGAAAAGGAGTATTAGGCTTTACATGTATCTTTCTTATTTATGATAAATTAAAAAGACACAACACCCTCCATAATTGAGCATAATAACATTCATGTTCTCTATTAACATCCAGTATAACCCTTTATACTAATCATTTTTAAAGAAAGCCAATAAATAAAGTCAGTCCAGAGAATTGAGACGCTTTATACTCTTTAAAAGTGTCCGAGGATTGTATATTAACGCCCGTTTGACACGTGACATATACAAATGCTTCACACCGAGCTAAAAATTAACTTTACACTTTAAAACCATCCCGGTACCGACTCAGAATTACTGACTCCGGAGGAGGTATACCCTTGCTTTTCACTATAAAGCAGGTGACCTAAGGGAACACCCTCCCCCCCCCCCCTTTCCCCTTGCCCTGGGTCAAATAGCCCAGAGCGAAGAGGGCAGCAGGACAGAGTCACTGCTGGAACAGAAAGCCTGCATAACTATAGTTGCAACTGTTTAGTGGACGACATTCTGAGCAACAGATAACGGACCTAAACAATGCAGGTCTCCAGAAATGGACTCAATATTTCTGAGATAAAAATTTGTGAATGTGGATGGCTGAGACCAATATGCAGCCTTCATTAAATCTGTAATAGCAACACTATTTGCGTAAGCCCAAGATGTAGAAAGAGCTCTTACTTCATGAGCCGAAATCTTAAGCACAGACTGCTGAGTTGAAGATAGATTATCATAAGCAGTACGGATAGTTAAATGAATCCATCTAGCAATAGAATGGACTGTAATGTCCTTTCTATTAGGCATCAGAGACAGAAAGAAGCGTTTTCGTCCCTTTCTGATAAACTGAGATCTTCGTTTATAAATACGTAAACCTCTAGCCGGACAGAGTAAAGGCCTATGACCATCTGAAGACGGAAGGGCCTTAATAACAATAGGTTCCGGATATTTATTAGGAGCCTGATTCTTAGCCAAAAGTCCAACATTAGTAGTAAAGATAATAGTGTTCCCGACACTACGATAGTGAGAATCGTCCACAGATAGTGCATGAAGCTCACTGACTCTTCTAGCAGAAGAGAAAGCTAAGAGAAATGCTATCTTATAAGATAAGAATTTGAAGTCCACTGTCTCAAGAGGTTCAAATGGCTTTTCTTTTAGTTTAAGAAGAACCCAAGCTAAATTCCATTTAGGAATTAATCTAAGGGTTCTAGGTCTATTTATAGAGAAGTTTCTAACTAATTTAGATAAAGAGACATTAGATCCAATTTGTAAACTATCATGGTGTGCATAAGTATCAGATAACATAGACCTATAACCTTTAATAGTAACAATCTGCAGTTTGATCTCATCAAACAAGTATACTAGAAAGTTTGCAATGTCTGGAATGGAGGGATCAAAAATATCAACAGAATGATCCCTACACCAATGACAAAAGACCTTCCACTTAGCCGCATAGTTTAGCGAAGAGGAGGTCGTCCTACAGTTAGAAATTGCGTCCACTGCTCGTCCTGTAAAATGCTTGCCATGCAAGAAGGACCGCACAATGGAAATACGTGAAGGTTGAGACCTTGCAGGTTGTGATGTAGTTGACGCGATTTCCCCTGCGAAAGAAGATCCTCTCAGGGAGGAAGCTTCCGCGGTAAGTCCCACAGCAGACACCTGAGTAGATTTATCCACGGTCTCTGTGGAGACAGAGATGCTACCAACAGAATTTTGCATTGAGATTGTTTTATCTTTAGCAATATCTGCTGAATCAACGGCGCTGGAGGATACGCATATCCTATCATTCCATCCCACGAGATCGATAGAGCATCTACTGCATATGCTTGGGGATCCAGACATGGAGACACATACGTCTGCAACTGACTGTTGAGCTGTGTCGCAAATAAGTCTATCATTGGCCGCTCCCATTGGTAGCAAATCTGATTGAATACCTGTTTGTTGAGAGTCCATTCTGACGGCAACAAGCGACCCTTCCGTGAAAGGGAGTCTGCTAATACATTCAGACGACCCGGAATATGATGGACCGAAAGTAGAACTTGGTGTTCTAGTACAAACAGAATGATTCTTTCCGTTAAATTGAATAACGGAACGGAATGAGTGCCTCCCTGGTTCCAAATATACGCTACTACTGTTGTATTGTCGGACAGGATTTGGACATGTGCTACATGTGCTTTCTGAATAATGTTCATCCAATGACGTAGTGCAAGCCAAATTGACATCATTTCCTTGATCTTTATGTGCTTGCCTAGAAACTGCGGATCCCAAAGACCCTGGCACTTCGAATCCGTTGGAATCAATGTTGCACCCCAACCTGTTTGACTGGCATCCGTCATAATCGTAAAACTCGGATCCAGCAACTGCAGTGGGACTCCCTGAGTCAACCACTGAATGTTTGCCCAAGTCTGAATCTCTTGTTTCACTTGATTTGACAAGAGAACGTCTATATCGAGCGAATGAATCTTTACACTCCAATTCTGAGTCAAGAAAATTTGGAGAGGACAAGTGCGTAACCGCCCCATCGGAATGAGATCCGCAGCGGCTCCGCACAGACCTATCAGTCTCATGAACTCTCTCGCTGTGACTTTGTCTGAGTGAAGACAATAGCGAGCATAACAACTGATGAGTGAATGACTTGGACGGCACCAGATCCGACTTCTCGTTTATTATAAAACCGAGACGTCGGAGTAATAGAAGCAGATTCTGCACATCGTTCTGAAGCATTAACTCATTGCCGTACCTCTGAAGAATGTCGTCCAGGTAGGCCGACGTTACCGCAGACGAATGAGCTCAGAAATATATCATTACCGAGTTTATTATTCGAGTGAAAGCCCAGGGCGCTACGTTCAAACCGAAGCACATCGCTCGGAACTGATATACAACTTCTAGGACTGCGAAGTGTAGATACTTTCTGAATGTTGGATGTACCATGACGTGAAAGTACGCATCCTTGAGATCTATGCTTGTAGCATAGTCGTTCACCTGAATACTCGCTCTGACTGATCGAATTGTCTCCATACAGAACTTCGGAGCGACGATCAGCTTGTTTATCCAGCTCAGATCTATGACTGGACAGAACGAGCCGTCTGGTATTGGAACCAGAAACAGATGGCTGTAGAAACCCGGTGAGTCCTGGTCTTCTACGACCTCTACCGCATTCTTCTTCAGAAGAGACTGTACTTCTGATAAAAGAATGTCTCTTTTCTGCAGATTTGACGGAAGCTGCGTCCATTTTGGACTTCGAGTTTTCGTTTGAAGGATATTCTTAGTCCTTCCGAAATTACCCCTCGAACCCAGGGGTCGTCCGTAATTGACGCCCAATCGTTTATAAAACTCGATAATCTTCCGCCTACCGGAACACGATAGAGGTTCAAACCATCACCTCCTGGACCTGCGAGGCTTGCAGAAGGAGAAACTACACCCTCCACGACCCGCACCTCGCCACGTTGACCTGGGGACGTCTGACCGGTTATCTTGGCCAGAATAACGTCCCCCACGAGAGTCGCTGCCTTGACAGTCTCTAGAATAAGACCTAGAGGACGCATAGGAACCTCTATAGAAACTTCTCTTGGGCGTACTTGTCCCAGAAGTGCCTGTCTTACTCTTTTCTGCTTATCCGACTTTTTGGAAGCGGATTTGAATAGCAGAGAATCCGAAGCTTTCTTAGTTATCTTATCATAGATTGCTGAAAGCTTGCCGTCGAAGAGAAGCTCTCTGGAGACCGAAGCAACTCTGAGAGAGTTCTTCATCTTACCATCCACACGCATGGATGTAGCTAGGGCTGCGTCACGTCTAACCAACTCTAGGTTTGCCACTGAAAGGGCGGAGTTATACGTGGAATCAGCTACTGCCCTTGAAAGAAGTCTTAATGAGGATTGTATATCCTGGAATTCTTTCCCTTGAAGACATAATGATAACGCCTTAGTAAGGTGATCTGCGTATGATAAAGCATCTAAGTTAACTCTGTTAGACATTATTGTCGTTTCCAACGTCGTGGTTGGAATTGACATAGACGACAGTATAGACAATTCCAAGTCTTCAGCCTCGTCGTCAAGACGCAGAGGAACTCTCGGTATGCCCTGTCCTGCCGTTTCGAATTTATTCCTTGAATTGATGAAAGGCAGATTTAGAGCATTTGCGGATAAGAAACCAGACTTGCCCGTTTTGGTAGCAAGCTTATAAATAGTGTCGTTCAATAATTCAAATGTTCTTGTGACCTTATTGGACTGTGTCGGAAACTCATGGACGATGTCCCTGAACCGATCAAAAAATTCTGTGTCCAATGATGCTATCAGTCTCTTATCCGGCATCGCAGCATTCTGGTCCGACGGAACAACCTCTGGAAGATAATGCCGGATAAAATCTACGGCAGCTTTATGTTGTTCCGAAAGGGAAAGCTCCAAATCCTTCGAATCCCTTTCGCCATCCTGTCAGACCCTATGAAGTTCTCGGTCGTCCATACCTGATGCTTCAGCGGAGCGTACCGACCCAGCGTCGTCGGATAATTCCTGATCCGACAGAGATTCTGTCGTTTGCTGGGATGCTGCGATAAGTTGTGCTATTTGGGATAGCATGTCCGTCACTGAGGCCTGTGGAGTAGCGGTCTTACATTGCTTTGCCGCTGGAATCTCCGTGTACGTTGACTCCTACATACTTCTTTTATGCGAACGTCTGGAGAGTCTACAGGCCTCGTGTCTCTGGCTACCAGATGGTGTGACCTGGTCGCCGTGGAATCCCTGATCGGCGAAGCTGGTTGGATATCCGTGGTCACGTAGCCAAGGTGCGGTCGTGTGCGCTGCCGTGTGGAGGAGGAAGCCTTATCGACAGTCTCTCCGGACTGTCTATATAACGGAGCGTCCCGAGCAGCGGACGTATGCTCCGAACGTTTTGTACCACAACATCTGGTCCCAGATGTTGTTGTACGAGAGAGGGACCTCTCTCGCTCGCAGCCTGGATGGACCTGGACAAGCTAGGAACCGGACTAATAGGCTTCCTCCATTCTCTCCTCTGATCCGTCGTCACTGGGTGTGCACTTTGTGTTATTATAGTGCTCGCATCACCCAAATCTCCTTCCTGGACCGCAACGGATGAACCCGGCTGCCGAGCCATTCGATGAATGGACGCTACACAGGGTGAGCTAGCGGACGCCAATGCCGTCGATCCTACTAGGGACCTCTTAGGCAATTGACGTATTTCCATGAGCACTTTTGCCGCTAGCTCTTCATTTAACTGTGACGACGGAGGCACACTTTTGGAAGACATCACAGAAACATCACCCTGTTCTTGTTCCTCTGAAATAGAGATTGGTAAACTAGAGTGACCCTGCGGAGAAAGGACCGGCATGGCCTTTTCCCCGCTAACAACATACCGTGACACACGTTTCCAATGTTTGTCATCCCAATTGACACATACTGAACAGGAGTTAGTGCAAGTACACTGACTACAATTAATACATTGATTATGAAAGTCAGAGGAAGATTTCCTCTTATTACAATTTGAACAATATCCTTTCATTGTGAAAAGAACACAAAAAGCCTCAGTACTATAATAATAATGTATCTTGTTATGATTAAGCTAATACAAAGACAAGAAATCCCTCTCAACAGAAACCGTTGTCAATGTAAACAAGAAGTGTATAAACACCAGAAACATGACTCCAGGCACTGATAAACATGGCCCGAAATCAGTTACCAATAACAACACTATCTGATGCAAAACAGAGACTTCCAGGGAAGAAACTGCAGAACATCAGATGGTAGATGCAGAACACTACGCCTAAACACCCATGGGTGAGGACGTAAACATGGGGAAAAGAACAGAATTCATTCTGTTACCCAGCTAAAACTCCCAAGAAATTTTAGTAATAATATTACAAAAAATATGCCAAAAGCATGAGAGAATAGCAAGGGGGGACTTAAAGGAAAGGGAGAGAGGAAACACTGAACAAGCAGTGTAACTTTATAGCAAGAATGACAACAGGACCATGCCTCGAAATTAGGCAACATAACATAATTTCGTAAAAAAAAATTTAAGTTACAGCCCTGATTATTTCCTGCCACTCATTTTTCCTCTCCTCCTTCTATTTCCTCTTTAGATCCACCATTTCTCTAATATTTATGTGTCTGGCATCATTTAAACTGAGATTTACAAGCACAAATATCAGTCAGATGTGAACTGATGAAGGGCCAAACAAAGAATGATAATTGGCACCAATTTCGAGACCTCCTTAACACTGTGCATGTGCAGTGGAGGAAAAGTATGGAGGACCATTTAGGACATGATTTTTTCGGTTTTAGATGCAAATTTTGGGGATTGGGGGGCAAAATTTGTGTTTGGCCCTAAATTTTTGAGAATTAGCACCAGCTGTGTCTGGGTCATTGGTACAGTATAAAAATACTAAAATTCGTCATGATTTGATATGAAACTTCTGAACATTGATCACAAAAACCGATGTGAACCTTGACTTAGAGCAATTTTAGTGAACTCTGTCCAGAAATTTCATATCAAACTGTTACTCAATAGAGATCCTCTGTTCAGAAAATGAGGCCATAACAAACTGAATGATACACACAAACTAGAGCTGTGACTGCCCCAGATGGGCCTGTCAATACCCCTGCCGACATGATTATTCTAAGACAAAAGGGACATAACTCTGGCAAAAAAGTCCCAATCGAAATGATAAATGCAGATGCACAGGTTCCCATTGTAGTGAACATCCATACCAAGTTTCAAAAGAATTGACCCATAAACATCTGAGAAAATCTCCGGACAAAATTCAGGCCTATGCGGCTGCTATTTCAAGTAAAAAAAGGGCAAAAATAATCCCACTGGAACTACAATCACAGGTGTACAAGTTTCCATGGTGGTGAACATTCATACCAGGTTTCGAGCAGATTAGTCCATAAAAATTCTGAGAAAATCTTCTGACAAAATTATGTCTACAGACGGAAAGATGGATGGACAGATGGATGGATGGACAAGGTGAGTACAGTTTAATTCCCACAACTTGTTAAGGGGGGGGGGGGGGGGGGGGGGGGGGAGTATAAATAGAAAGTGAAAACAACACCAGATAGTAATGCAAGTCCAACACTCTTGATGAACTATGACATAACTGAAACTCTGATGAACTAAACTTATTGAAAGATGATAATTACTGTTCAAGTTATTGTATAAACTTTAAAGTTTCAATAAACCAAAAGAATAGTCAATAACACAATAAATTTTCAACAAATCACCATAAATTTCCAACAAATCACCATTAGTTTTCAAAGTTGTCTTGTTTAAGATTAAGACAATGTTAATACAAAGCAGCATGCCAAAAGTGATTGAAATCTGATGATAGTTTTTCAAGTTAGCACATAAACATAAAAAATTAAAGTTAAATGGAATGTACAAAGAGCAATAACTCTCTTAATTTTTGACAATCATGTGATTTTCAATCTAGTCCAAGACAATGTTAAAAAACAATCTTATGTTTACTTTTACCTACAAAGGTTCATAAATCCCTCAGTTTTCAAGAAGTTATCATAATTTTTAACTTGTCTAAGGCATTATTAATACATGGCCGTATATCAAAATTTAGTGAAATCTGATGTTTACTGTTCAAGTTATTGAATAAACAATGAAATTTTTCAAGCAAAATTGAACATACAAAGGCATACTGCACATTGATGGACCTGTTTGCTATATCCTTTTCCTCTGTTGGGGGGAGGGGGATAATAATTGCAGATAATACTATCGTTTTATTGGACCTATGAAAATAGCAGGATTTATTGCATATCTGTGAATTACATTTATTGTTAAATCTATCCATCATTTGAGATGCCTGTTTATGAAATTTGTTGCACCAAATATTACTTTTACACTCCATCTGATCACAACATCATCTGCCAGATTGGTCAAAACATGTTTCAGATCAATGTTCAAATGAGAATGATACATACCCCACAACAGCAAATTTCTGGCCATCCACTATTATACAATCTGCAGGTTTTCTTTCTAGAAAATACAATGAAGATCATAAAACTCAAAACTACAATGTTCACACCCAATTTTCTTTTAAATTTATGTAGGTATGCAATATTTCAAATCCCATTTGTCATATAACTTCTCTTGAGTATGCTGAACACCAAGCCAAGATCACAACAGATGACACCACAGCATATGAGAGTTCTCATTAAGTCTAATTCAATAGATTCCATCATCTGACAAAGTCAGAAACAAAAAAAAAAAATATACACATCTATAAAATATTCCCACCCCCAAAAGCGTGATAGCATGTCTAGCATTTTCCGAGATGTAAAAATAGAAATTTTCCATTGGAAATTTCAGATAAAAACAAAGAAAATAAGATAATTTTATTCAAAACTGCACCTTTTATTTTCAGTTCCTGCACTTTTACGCCCCAAAATTGAGATAAACGCATAAAAAACAGATTTTTTTTATTTTTGTTTGGAAATTTTCGAGGTCCCAAACAAAATATTTTAAGCCTAATTTTTTTTTCTTCTTAAAATTGACCAAAACGCATAAAAAACAAAAAAACTAATTTCCAGATTTTGGTCCAAAATATTCCAAGTCCCACCCGGACCCCAAATTTTCAGTGTAAAAAAAAAAAAAATTTTTGTCTTAAAATTGACCGAAACACATAAAAAACAAAAAAAACAATTTCCTGATTTTGGTTCAAAATTTTCCAAGTCCCACCCGGCCCCAAATTTTCAGTGTAAAAAAAAAAGATTTTGGTCTTAAAATCGATCAAAACGCATAAAAAACAAACAAAAAATTTCTGGATTTTACGCCCCAAAATTGAGATAAACGCATAAAAAACAGATTTTTTTTTATTTTTGTTTGGAAATTTTTGAAGTCCTAAACAAAATATTTTAAGCCTAATTTTTTTTTTTCTTCTTAAAATTGACCAAACGCATAAAAAACAAAAAAACTAATTTCCAGATTTTGGTCCAAAATTTTCTAAGTCCCACCTGGTCCCCAAATTTTCAATGTAAAAAAAAAAAATTTTTTGTCTTAAAATTGACCGAAACACATAAAAAAAACCCCTAAACAAAATATTTTAAGCCTAATTTTTTTTTTTCTTCTTAAAATTGACCAAACGCATAAAAAACAAAAAAACTAATTTCCAGATTTTGGTCCAAAATTTTCTAAGTCCCACCTGGTCCCCAAATTTTCAATGTAAAAAAAAAAAAATTTTTTGTCTTAAAATTGACCAAAACACATAAAAAAAAAAAAAAAAAAAACAATTTCCGGATTTTGGTTCAAAATTTTCAGTGCAAAAAAAAAAAAATTTGGGTCTTAAAATCGACCAAAACGCATAAAGAACAAACAAAACATTTCCGGATTTTGGTCCAAAATTTTCTAAGTCCCACCCGGCCCCCAAATTTTCAGTCTCAAATAAAAAAAAAAAATTTTGTTTTAAAATTGCCTGAAACACATAAAAAACACAAAAAAACAATTTCCGGATTTTGGTCCCAAATTTTCGAAGTCCCACCCGGCCCCCAAATTTTCAGTGTAAAAAAAAAAAAAATGTCTGTCTTAAAATTGACCGAAACGCATAAAAAAACCCCCAAAAAAAATTTTCAGTGAAAAAAAAAAAATTTTTTTTGTCTTAAAATTGACCGAAACACATAAAAAACAAAAAAAAAAACAATTTCCGGATTTTGGTTCAAAATTTTCAGTGCAAAAAAAAAAAAATTTGGGTCTTAAAATCGACCAAAACGCATAAAGAACAAACAAAAAATTTCCGGATTTTGGTCCAAAATTTTCTAAGTCCCACCCGGCCCCCAAATTTTCAGTCTAAAATAAAAAAAAAAAAATTTTGTTTTAAAATTGCCCGAAACACATAAAAAACACAAAAAAACAATTTCCAGATTTTGGTCCCAAATTTTCGAAGTCCCACCCGGCCCCCAAATTTTCAGTGTAAAAAAAAAAAAAATGTCTGTCTTAAAATTGACCGAAACGCATAAAAAACAAAAAAAAATGCCTGGATTTTGGCAGGATTTTGGTCCAAAATTTTCCAAGTCCCAACCGGCCCCCAAATTTTCAGTGTAAAAAAAAAAAAAATTTTCTCTTAAAATTGACCAAAATGCATTAACAACAACAACAACAAAAAATTTCCGGATTTTGGTCCAAAATTTTCGAAGTCCCACCCAGCCCCCAAATTTTCAGTGTAAAAAAAATAATTTTTTTTTGTCTTAAAATTGACCGAAACACATAAAAAACACAAAAAAAACAATTTCCAGATTTTGATCCAGAATTTTCCAAGTCCCACCCGGCCCCCAAATTTTCAGTGTAAAAAAAAAAAAAATGTTTGTCTTAAAATTGACCGAAACACATAAAAAACACAAAAAAATTTCCGGATTTTGGTTTAAAATTTTCGAAGTCCCACCCGGACCCCAAATTTTCAGTGTAAAAAAAATTTTATTTTTTTTTTGTCTTAAAATTGACCGAAACACATGAAAAAAAAAAAAAAAAAAATAACCAGATTTTGGTCCAAAATTTCAAAGTTCAGAACGGGACTCCAAATTTTCAGCCTAAATATGAACCCAGGTACTTGTCTTGAACAAACTTGAATCTCCCCCCCCCCTCCCTCCCCCCCCCCCCCCCCCCTCCCTAAGGATGCTACATACCAAATATCAAAAGATTCTTATTGGTAGATCTGAAGAAGATTTTTAAAAAATATTCCTCATAACTGCACTAATTTAAACATTTGGTCTCCCATAGAGAGCCCAAATATGAACCCAGGGAATTGATTTCAATAAACATGTGAAACAATCTTCCAAAGATGTTATATGTGAAATCTGAAAGCTTTTCGAGCAGTGGTTTGGGAGAAGAGTAGTGTTAAATGTTTTTTCCATTACCCACAGTGTTAAAAAATGCTGACTCAGCACTTTTTCAAAGTCCCAGAAAAGTACCCAATGATAAAACCGATAGCAATTTTTTTTGATCATTCCATTCTGTTGGTCCTAAAGAAGCTTCATACCAAATAAGAATTCTCAGTGCCGTGTAGTTTTGGAGATATGGGCATTTGAATTTTTTTCTATTTTTAGCTCCTGCAGTTCCCATGGGGCGACAGAAAAAAAATTTAATTTTTTGCATAAATTAAGTACTTATGACCCAATAAGCCCTCATATCAAATTTGGTCCAAATCTGCCTCTCGGTTTGGAAAGTTAAAAAATTTATAGTAATTTATATATTTTTTATACTTACCAATGACCCAGACATAGCTGGTGCTAACTCTTAAAATATAGGGCCAAACACAAATTTTGCCCCCCAATCCCCAAAATTTGCATCTAAAACTAAAGAAAACATGTCCTGAAAGGCCCTCCACACCTCGCCCCCACTGCGCATGCGCAGTGTCAAGGACGTTCCGAAATTGGCGCCATTTATCATTCTAATAACCAGTGCCTGGTAAGCGCTATGTACTCAGCGGGGAGGCAAGAGTTCCCAACTCCTGGGAGGGCCATCCCCGTCTGGGTCATTGGTAAGTATAAAAAATATATAAATTACTATAAATTTTTTAACATTTTTATACTGTACCAATGACCCAGACATAGCTGAATAGTAAAAAGGCTGGAGGGCCAAGGACATAGAGAAAAATGGAATACGCTCAATAAAATAAAATAGAGTCATCCCCTGTAGGGAAAAGAAGTAATAGGCCTTACATGTATCTTTCTTATTTATGATAAATTAGAAAGATACAACACCTTCCAAAAATTGAGCTTCATACATCCATGTACTCTATTAATATCCAATAATCCTTATACTAATAATTTTTAAAGTAAGCCAATAATAAAGTAAGTCTAGAGAATAGAGACTCTTATACTCCTGAAAGTGAGTGAGAATTGCATAATCATGTCCGTTGACATATGCAATATTCAAAAGCTATACTTTAAAAACTAAGACTTGAATGAATTTTATAAACTTAAACTTCTCACTAAACAACCATCCCAATAACAGCTCAGAATTACTAACTCCGGAGGAGGTATCCCCTTGTTTTCATAGTAAAAACAGGTGACCCAAGGGAACACCCTCCCCCCCCCCTTTTTCTTGCCCTGGGTCAAATAGCCCAGAGCGAAGAGGGCAGCCGAACGGAGACACTGCCGAAACAGACAGCCTACCTAGCTATAGTAGCAACTGTTAAGAGAATGATATTCTGAGCAGTAGATAATAGACCTAACAATAGAGGCCTCCAGAAATGGACTCGATATTTCTGAGATAAAATTCATGAATGGATGGCTGAGCGCAATGAGCAGCCTTCAAAAATCTATAATAGCAACACTATTAATGTAAGCCCAAGAAGTAGAAGAACTCTTACTTCATGAGCCGAAATCTTAAGCACAACTGCTAAGCCAATGATATACCATAAGCAGTACGCTAGTTAATAGAATCCATTAAAAATAAAATGGAGCGTAACGTCCTTCTACTAGACATCAAAGACAGAAGAAGCTTACGCCCTTGTAATAAACAGATATCTGTTTATAAATACATAAACTGTACCCGGAAAGAGTAAAAGGCCTATGCCCATACGAAGACGGAAGGACCTTAAAATAATAGGTTCCGGAAATAGGAGCCAAACTCTTATGCAACAATCCAACCTAAATAGTAACGGAAGTATTGATTCCGAAACTATGAAAGTGAAAATCATCCATCGATAGTGCATGAAACTCACTGACTCTACAGTAAAAGAGAAACCAACAGAATTACTGTCTAAAAGGTCAGAATTTGAAAACTACTGTTTCCAGAGGCTCAAATGATTACATAGCTAAATAAGAACCGAAGTTAAAATCCGTATAGGAATTTAATCTAAAGATTCTAAGTCTGTTTATCAAAAAGTTACGGACTTAGATAAAGAGACAAAAGACTCAATTGTAAACTATCGTAGAGTGCATAGGTATGAGGTAACATAAACCTATAACCTAAATAACAACAGGCTGCAGTAGATCTTGTGAAACAAGTATACTAAAAACTAGCAATGCGTAGTATGGAGGGATCAACCATATGAACATAATGATCCCTACACCACGACGGAAGAGCCTCCACTTTAGTCGCATAGCGAAGAAGAGGATCTCCTATAGTAAGAAATCGCGTCCAAAGCTCGTCCAGTACAGTGCTTACAATGCAATACGGACCACACAACGGAATACATGAAGGTTGCGACCTTGCTGGTTGTGATAAAGATGACACGATTTACCCAGTGAAAAAAGACCCTCACATAGAGGAAGATTTCACGTTAAGATCCACAGTAGACAAAAGAGTAAATTACTCATGATCTCTGTGAAGATAGAGATGCTATCAACAGAAATGTATTGTGGTTGTTTATCTTAGCAATACCTGCTTAAACAACAGCGCCGGAGGATACGCGTATCCTATCATTCCGTCCTATAGATCAATAGAGCGTTAACAGTATTAGCTCAGAGATCTGGACAAGCCAACACATACGTCTGCAATTGATTAGCAAGCTGTGTTATAAATAAAACATCATTGGGCGCTCCCATAGATAGCAAATCTGATTAAATACTTGTTTGTTGAGAGTCCATTCTGACAGCAACAAGCGACCCGTAAGAGAACGGGAGTGCGATAAAACAATCAGACGACCCAGAATATGACGGACCAAAACTGAACTTGGTGTACTATAACCAACAGACGGATTCTTTCCATTAAATTGAATAACGGAAACGAAAGAGTGCCTCCCTGGTTCCGGAGATACGCCACTACTGTCGAATTAAAGGACAGGAATTTGGGCATGCGTTTCTGAATAATGTTCATGCAATGACATAAAGCAAGCCTGAAAAACATTATTCCGCGGAAGTTAAACTGATAGCTAAAAGACTGCGGAACCCCAAAGACCCTGGCACTTCGAATCCGTAGGGATCAGAATATCCCAATCTGTTTGACTGGCAACCGTCATAACAGCCACACTAGGGTCCGGCAACTGCGGCGGCACTCTCTGAGTCAACCACCGAATGTTTGCCCCAGTCTGAATCTCTTGTAACACTAGATAGACAAGAGAATGTATAAATCAAGCAATTCATGGATTGCCGGAAAGTTGCCGTCGAAGAGAAGCTCCTCCGAGAACGAAGCGACTCTGAGAGAGTTCTTAACCTACTATCCACGCGTGGATGTAGCTAGGGCTGCATCACGTCTAACCAACTCCAATCAGCCACTGAAGGGCGGAGTTATACGTGAACAAACTACTGCCCTCAAAAGAAATTACATTGAGAATAATATCCCGTAAATCTTTTCTTGAAGACGTAATGATAACGCCTCAGTAAGGCGGATTACGTATAATAAAGCGTCTAAGTTAAGTCTACTATACATAATGTCGTTCCCAACATTGAAATTGGAAAAGACATAAACGGCGAAAAAGAATATATGCAGTCTTTAATCACACCGTCTAGACGCATATGAACTCTCGGTATGCCCTGCTCTGCCAAAATAAACTATGTAAAAAAGATAAAATGGCAGAAATGAGCCACGCGGACAAGAAACTAAACTATCATGCTTAGTAGCAGGCTTGTATATATATATATAATATATAGCGTCGAAAAATAAAACACATGTTGTAATGACAATATTGGACTGCGTCGGTAAGTCAGGGACAAAGTCCCTGTACCGATCGAAAAATCCGAGTCCAATGACGCTATAAGTCTCTTATCCAAGATCGCAGCAATGAAGTCCGAACAATAATCACTGGAAGAAATGCCAGAAGATATGAAAGGCATCTTCCGATACTACTAAAGGGAAAACTCGAAATCTTTCGAATCCCTTTCGCCATCCTGTCGGACCCTATAAAGCGTTCGGTCGTCCGTAGCTTGATGCAACCGCGGACCGCACCGACCCAGCGCCGTCGGATAATTCCTGATTCGACCGAGAAACCGTCAATTGCTGGGATGCTGCGAAACAACTGTGCTAACTCGGATAGCACGTCCGTCACTGAGGCCTGAGGAGCAGCGGTCTTACGATGCATTGCCGCAGGAAGCTCCGAGATCGTTACCCCGTGCATACTTCCAATATGCGAGCGAACGGAGTGTATAGGCCTCGTGTCCTTTGGCTACCGGATGGCGCGACCTATTCGCTGTGGAATCACTGAATGCCGAAACTGATCGGATACTCGAGGTCACGTAGCCAATGTGCGGTCGTGTGCCCTGCTGTGAGGATGAGGAAGCATTAAAGACAGTCTCTCGGACTGTCAATATAACGGAGCGTCCCGAGCAACGGACATATGCTCCGAATGTAAAATATCTGAACCACAACATGCGGTCCCCTATGTTGTTGGCTTCCTCCGATCCGTCCTCAATCTGCCGTCACTGGGTGAGTACTAAAGTAATTAAAGTGCTCGCATCACCCAAATCTCCTTCCTAGACCGCAACGGACGAACCCGGCAGCCGAACCATTCGATGAATGTACGCTACACCGGGTGAGCTAGCGAATGTCACTCCGTAAGCGATAGACATATTCCATGAGCACTTATTGCCGCTAACTCTTCATTAACTATGACGACAGAGGCACACTTTTGAAGACATCTCCATAACTCTTCGAACAAGAAACCAGAAATGCTTGGATAGCAAGCATAAAATAATAATATATATAGCGTCGTTCAATAATTCGAAAGTTTGTGTGACATTATTGGACTATGTCGGAACTGAGGGACGATGTCCCTGAACCGAACCAAAAATTTCTAAGTCCACCGACGCTATCAGTTTCTTATCCGGCATCGCAGCATATGTTGTTCCGAAAGGGAAAGCTTGAAATCCACCGAATCCCTTTCGGTATCCCGTCGGACCGGATGAAACTTTCGGACGTCCGTACCCGCTTCCGCGGAGCGTCCCGACCCAGCATCGTCGGATAAAATATATGCGACAGATTCAGTTGATGCTGGGATGCTGCGATAAACTGTGCTATTAAGGAAAGCACGTCCGTTCCCGAGGCCTGTGCAGTAGCGGACTTACGATGCATTGCCGCTGGAAGCTCCGTGTACGTTGACTCCCGCACACTTCCTATGCGAACGTCCGGAGTCTGCAGGCCTCGAGTCCCCGGCTACCGACCCAGCGCTGTCGGATAATTCTCGATCCGACACCGTTTCTGTCGGCTGCTGGGATGCTGCGATAAGCTGTGCTATGTGCACAAGAATGTCTGGCGTCGAGACCTGCGGAGGCGCAGTCTATCGGTGCTTCGCCGAGGGCAGCTCCGCATCAGATGGCTCCCGCATACTTCCTATGCGAACGTCCGGAGTCCATCGGTCTCGAATCCCTGGCTGCCGGATGGTGTGACCTGGTCGCCGAAGAATCCTTGATCGGCGAAGCTGGTAATATATCGGCGGTCACGCAGCCAAGGTGCGGTCGTGTGCGCTGACGAGAAGAGGAAGCCTTAGCAGTCTCAGCGGACTGCCTATACAACGGAGCGTCCCGAGCGACGGACGTATGCTCCGCTAACGACACATTTGTACCACAACATCTGGAGCCAGATGTTGTTGAACGAGAGAGGGGCCTCTCTCGCTTGCCGTCCGGATGGACCGGAACGAGCTATGAACCGGACTAAAAGGCTTCCTCCGTTCTCCCTCCGATCCGCCGTCACTGGGTGTGCATTAAGTTAATTTTATAGTGCTCGCATCACCCCAAAATTCCTTCTAGACCGCAACGGACGAACCCGGCTGCCGAACCATTCGGTGAATGGACGCTACACCGGGCGAGCTAGCGGACGTCAAAGGCCGTCGAACCTACTAGGGTCCTCTTAGGCAATTGGCGTATTACATGAGCACTTTTCCGCTAGCCCTTCATTAATTGTGACGACGGAGGCACACTGTTGGAAGACATCACAGATACATCACCCTAATCTTGATCGTCTGAAATAGAAATTGATAAAGTAGAGTGACCCTGCGGGGAAAGGACCGGAGTGTCCAAATCCCCAACAACATACCGTGACATACGCTTCCCATATTGTCATCGAAATCATACGATACAGAACAGGAGTTAATGCGAGTACACTGACCACATATAGAATGATAATAAGGTCAGAGGAAGACTTCCTCTTAAAACAATTGATCAATATCCTTTCAATGTGAAAAGAAAACAAGTCCTGGTACTCGCACTAACCCCTGGCAATCAAAATACATAATAATAATATGATCCATTAATATAGAAAAAATAATTGAAATCAAAATATTTTGAAAAAATATTTTTTCAGAACAGCCCAAGTTTCTGAAAAGTAACGTTGAGCCCCAATGGATCCCAAGCCTAAGTGTGGACAAAAATTTTAAAAATATTTTAAACAATTTATTCAACACTTACGAACAATAATAATGTATCTAGTTATGATTAAAATAACATAAAGATATTATTATTTAGAAATCCCCCCCTCACACAGAGGGCTGTTGTAAATGTAAACAATGAGTGTAAAAACACTAAAATAAGACTCCAGGCACCCAGGCCCGAAATCAGTTACCAAAAATACCCCATCTGATGCAAAACAGAGACTTCCAGGGAAGAAACTGCAGAACATCAGATGGTAGATGCAGAACACAACGCCTAACCACCCGTAGGTGAAGACGTAAACATGGGGAAAGAACAGAATTCATTCTGTTATTAAGCTAAAACTCCCAAGAAATTTTAGTAATAATAATTACAGAAACTATGCCAAAAGCATGGGAGAATAGCAAGGGGGAATTAAAGGACAGGGAGAGAGGAAAAACACTTGAAAAAACAGTGTAACTAAATAATCAGAATGACAACAAAATGGCTGCTGCCTTGAAAATAGGTAACTTAACATAATTTCATTAAAAAATTTTAAGTTACAGCCCTGATAATATTCTGTCACACATTCTTTTCCTCTCCTCCTTTTCTATCCTCCTTAGAATCACCATTTCACTAATATTTATGTGTCTGGCATCATTTAAACTGAGATTTAAAAGCACAAAGATCAGTCAGATGTTAACTGATGAAGGGCCAAACTTAGAATGATAAATGGCGCCAATTTCGGAACGTCCTTGACACTGCGCATGCGCAGTGGGGGCGAGGTGTGGAGGGCCTTTCAGGACATGTTTTCTTTAGTTTTAGATGCAAATTTTGGGGATTGGGGGGCAAAATTTGTGTTTGGCCCTATATTTTAAGAGTTAGCACCAGCTATGTCTGGGTCATTGGTACAGTATAAAAATATAGAAATTTTCGGAGGGGCAAATATTCTTGCCCCTCCCATAACGACGGCAAATATAGCCCCACAACCTTCTCTTTAACAAATCTGAGTCTACACCTCAAAAGGAAGCTGCACACCAAATATCAAGTCTCTGCTACTGCTGATTCATGAGAAAAAGATTTTTTAAGATTTCAGCACACTTTTTGGGTGTGGCCCTACCAAGGGGTGTGGCCCTACCAAGGGGCGAGGCAACTTGATTTGAACAAAATCAAATTGTGATGTCATAACAAACTGTTATCTCAAATATCAATTAAATTGGCTCAGCAGTTTGAGAGGAGAAGACGCAAACACCATGTTCACGGACGACGATGGACAGTGAGTGATCACTATAGCTCTCCTGACTGAAAGTCAGGTGAGCTAAAAACCCAACTTTTTCTTCCAGTTTTCGTGATAATAAAACAAAAAAAATACCTTAAAATTTTGTGTCATGTTCAAACAAAAAGAATGAAAAATGAAAGTGTCAATGACACTGTAGCTTAACTTGAATGTGTGTTGTGTTTGATGAAAAAGATAATGTTCAATGTTGATGAAAGGATTATGAAATACGACAAGAATTGTGATAATTGATAATATGTTAATTTCTGTATGTTATGTTTTCAATAAAAATAATATGAGGTGTAGACTGTACTAAAGAATTGAGGGGTAGGTTAATATGGCCCTCACAGTTAATGTTAAAGTTACCAAGTTACAGTGAAATTATTCCAGAACGAGTCGTCCTATCAAGTTACAATGAAATCTCTTCTTAAATAAGGCCTGCAGACTGTCCTAAAGGTTTTTGGGCTTCGGGCCTGTGTAGCCATCACGGTTGACTGATCGCAACCAAAAGGGGACGTTCTCATCTAGACATTATACTGAGTCATCCTACCACGTTACAATGAAATCCCTTCATAAATACAACCTGTTGTCTGTGCTTAAGGTTTTGGGGTTCCAGGCATGAGCAGCTGTCTCGGTTGACAGATCATGACCAAAATGGGACGTTCTCATCTAGACATTATCTGGAGTCATCCTACCAAGTTACAATGAAATCCCTTCATAAATACGACCTGTAGACTGTGCTAAAAGTTTTGGGGTTCAGGCATGAGCAGCTGTCTCGGTTGACAGATCATGACCAAAATGGGACGTTCTCATCTAGACATTATACAGAGTCATCCTACCAAGTTACAATAAAATCCCTTCCCAAATACGACCTGTACACTGTGCTAAAGGTTTTCAGGTTTTGGGCTCGGGCAGGCATCAAGTTTGACCGCATGCATGATGGCAATAGCTTATCTTGACTTTGTCAAGTTAAGCTAAAAATGTGGACATTCTTCATGAACATATATATTTTGTAATGGTGAGTATGGAAAGAATTTTGAAGCAATCAAAAGAACAATCATAACTGATAAGAAATTTAGACTTGTTTTTAAAGAAGAGACAAATTGAGAAATTTCAGGCATTTTCTGATAAAATACAGCACTGAAGAAAAATGTTAGACTCATAGCAGTTGGTTCTATAAAAACACAGCTACCGGAGCTGTCGTATGAAAGTGCCAAGGAAATGGGTTTTCTTTATTTATAGGTTCTTTTGAAACTCAAGCTTAGTGAGCCATCATGAGACAAAAAAATTATCATAGACAAAATAAGGCCTTCAACTGGTAGAGTGCTGAATTATTATTATTATGCAAACACCTGATTATTTTTTCAAAGATTCTATTGCCGTCAAAAAGGGAAGCCTTGGTTTTGCAAGATTTTGTTCATAAACAATTGATTTGTTACAATCAATTGGAAAGTGCCTGTGAACACTCCCCAATAAATTGTAACAATGACAAAACTATTTGCTATAAAACAAATTTTTTACTGCTCAGCAAACATCAAGCCAATATATGTAGTGTAAAGCCAATATAGTGACTTTGAGCCCTTTTCAATAGAACTGTGATGGTGGCTTCAAGCACTCAACCAGTTAAAATCAAATGCTTGAATGATCTCCATCAAGTTTCAAGAGAATATAATAACCAAAATATGTTACATAACACTGGTATCCAGTTACACAGTGTCTTCTCTCCAGACAGTCAAAACTTGATTTCTTTCTACTAAGTAGTTTCTTTCTTCTTGTAATCTACCTAGGGACAACTCATTCAAATATGGATTCAGAGACACTGAGAATATTCATGTCAGAGAATGATTCTGAGGTTTAACCTTTCCAATACCTTTACTCATCCTTCTCATCCATATTCAACCCACCTTCAATATTTTTCAATTCACACATAATCACACACATTCTTTCTAATATAAATTAACCATTTATATCTGGACCATGGTTTTATTTATTTTTTCCATGCATAAGACTTTGCCCTGTGGCTATGCAGTAGTTTATATTCAAGTCCTGGTGCCTATACAGACAGCCAATACCTGAGTACAAACCACCACAAATATTTTACCAGAATCCCCTGGCAGGGCTTGGCAGGGAACTTTAAATTTAATCAAAAAGTTAACACAAATACCTCATGTTGTGGCACCTGTTTAGAATAACACTTTCCGAAAGTTGTTATGAGACCTTAAAGGGTTAAAATGATCAAACAAGAAAGTTAATCGGACTGTCCAGAATATCAAGCTTGTTCCAAGTTCCTGGGCCACCAGTCTAATTCTGTTTGGAATCTGACACTGTTATGGGTTGTTTGTTTAACCAGTTTTTGTTTTGTGCAGACAACCTTTGATATAATATGATGCGCTTTTTCTTACAATGATACACGTATACAGGTATTCTTTCCTGTCCAAGTTATAAAAATTTCAAGCAATAAGTATTTCATCCCCTTTGATAACGTCAAGATATTAACATAATTTGTTGAACTATCTGGGATAATCATAACACTATGGTTGTCTTCATTTCTCATTCTAATGTAATCAAAATGTTGATCAAATCAATTCTCGATCGAGTAACATTTCTAGCTTTGCTTCAATCAATGAATCTTTAGGAAAGTTTTCAGATTTAATTGTCTGGATATATCAGTAGTTTGGAAAAGCAAACCAAACGCTCACTTTTCCAACCACCTGAAATATTCCAGAGGCAATGACATATTTGAGAGCTAGACTTGTTGCCAGGTCATTACAGGGCCGAATTTCTTACAAAATTAGACTGGTGGCCAGAGGGCTTGAGCAACTTCCTGCAGTTTTTCATTAAGCTGATGCCCAAGTTGGGTGTCACTCTGCTGTTTTAGCTTATTCCAAATATATCCCAAAAAACATTACATCAGCAACAACACAGACATATATAGTTGCCTGGCTAGATCATTGCAGTGAAATATTCAAAGAAAGCAGATACACATGGGTAGTTTTTTCTATTTTCTTACCGGTGTCTATTCTTCTCTCTGGAAATGAAAAGGTTCCTGAAAAACACAAGCATCATGATTGGAGAACTGAGTTCATTATGGACGGAACTGAATGAAAACTTATCAATATTTTATAAGGTTAAACCTGAGAATTGATGATTATTTTGATAATGCATGTAAAAAAAAATTTCACGGTATTCAAAAATATGTCCGATTGAATAGCAGGGGAACTTGGGGGTATAAAAAAAACACTGGTTGCATCTATCCTAAAAATATCCACAGAATTGCGATTGTAGGATAAATAACAACTGATGTAATAAGTGGAATTTATTCACCTAAATTCAATGACAAATAATGATGAGTAAATTTACCATCTAATGTATGTCCGTGAAACAGAGTTTATATTTCAATGCTAAAAATATATCTGACACAGATTAAGCCTTTAGTACAATAAACAGCAGGTGACATTTTCTGAAAAATTGCTTGAGTAACTAAAACCATTCATTTTTTGTCCCTCCCCCTCAAAAAGGCAAAACAACCCATAGCTTAGGCTATTGAAAAAAATACTTGTTTCTCAGGTCCCTCCCTTGTCATTGAAAAGCTGTCTCATCACTCCCTTTTTATATCTATACTAATACTACTTTGCATATGTCAGATAAATTTGAAGAACTACATCTTGTTTGACAAAAACAGAGCTCAGTGTGAGCTCTGTCAAACAAGATATAGTTGATTAAATTTGCAACTGCACTACAGGAAATTTTCATTACTGAAAAAAATATTTTTTTCCAAATAATAATGTATGGTTTTAAATTTCAAATTCCAACTATTCTCAGGACTGTGTTCAGCTGTGTTGTGGATTAATAAAAATCCAAAAAAATAATAAAATAAAAAGCCTCCATCCCTCAGCCTTCCTTGTCATAAAATAGAGAAAAATGCTTGAGAAACAATAATTTTTTTAATTGGCCTTATGATTCCTCAATGAGCTCATTCCAATAAGAGGTCATAAGCTATGTATTTGAGTCAAAAACTGAAAAAATAATAACACTTTGAATGCCGATTTTGATAATAGTGAAGGCTGGTTACGGTCGTTACATTAGTTTGGTAAAGGATTATTTGAATGTTTTTTGCTAAACGAAGACTCAAATGCTTTAGATGGCATTGACACACAAACTATCCATTGTAGGGACCTGCGAGCCGGGGATAAAACTTTGAGCCGAATCTCGAGCCGAATCATCCCTCTGGTATCGAGTCGAGTCGAATCTCGAACCTTGAAACCGGCGTGACGGCGACATTCGTGCTTCCATAGTCTCCAATACCGGTACTCTGCATGCTGGATGAGTTCAGAATCAATTGGTCTGGAATCGAGTATTCTCGCACTGCGAGAATACTCGATTCCAGACCAATTGATTCTGAACTCATAGACTCGCAGTTTTGAGAGCTAATACATTCAGAGAGCGATTTATTACACTATCGTTAGCGTATGATGGCGTGTTCTTGATGCGAGCGAGTGCACATATAATTCGCCGTTTGAACAGAGGTCGGTTCGAAAAATACGAATCGGACGGTGAGGTATCGAGTCGAATCGAATCTCGGCGATGGTTTCGAGTCGAGCTGAATCTTGAACGGTTCGCAGGTCCCTAATCCATTGCTATATTAATGTAACAATGACACATCAGTACATGTTACAATTTAAATTTTTTTTATCTAACTACCATCTCTATTCTTTTCAAATATGTTACTGAAAACCCAAGGAGGGCGATGACTCAGTGGTTATGGTATTGGATGTCAATCAGAAAGATTCACTGTTCAATCCCTGCCAAGAGTAACTGCATTGTGTCCTTGGGCAAGGCACGTAATCTTGAATGCCCAAATGGTGGCACAGTGGTTCTGTGTACGAAGGCATTCTGCACATCAATGGTGCACTTGCCTTCAATCAATGCTAACCCTGCTTGTACAGAGTTAGTACGTTGGAGAGTCTGACAGTTGCTCACCACTGCTTGGTGGTTCCTTATGAGTACTCGGGACTTCCTCCAACCTTAAAACTGTCTGACACGAGGTGACCCTGGCCATCAAAAGTGTTATTAAACCCCCATTAAAAAAAAACCCAAACCATTGTTGGCATTCAGCTTTTCATCAAGTAAAATGGTAAGCAAGTACACCTCTTACATGAGACCTCTTCATAGGACTAAATCGATTAAAGATTACAAAATCATTTTTAACTCCTTACATGCTGCTGGAAGATATTTCTGCACAGAACATGAAATCTCTTGCCACTGAAATAAGTATGATTTGGGCATTATGAACTAAATTTATCTCCTGCAAATTGAATGGACTTTTTGACCAATGATTTCTTAAGTTAAATTTAGATGAATTTTTATCAAATCTAGTAAAGGTTGCATCATAGCAGCCATGATTGGATATGATGAAAAATATTTTGAAAATACTCAGCATGTTAAAGAGTTAAAGAGTCAACTCACCTGTTTTCAAAATGTGGTCAAACAATTCTTGAAATTCTGTAGGAACATCTGCCTGTTTCCATCTCTCATTATCTAATATTAAACTGAAAAGGTGAATACGACTTGGTCAATAAAATAGAAAGAACCACACTAAACTGAATTCAACACCATGTATTTATTTCACTTAAATAATTATTGAGTGCAGTGAACTTGACACAACAGCATACAGATTATTGGAATAGCCTGCGAGCAGATGTGGACAATATACCGAAAAAACAGACCAATACTGCTATCATGGGGATACTGAAAAACCAAACCGAACCAATCATTGAATATCAAAACCAGAAGTATTTTCAAATTTTCCTACATTTGCATTTAACAAGAGGCACCAGGGGGGCCTTAGGTGCTCACCGAATGTTCCATACTGTTAAGACACAAATTTTATCAAAAGCTATTTTTAAGGTTCTACAGAGTAAATCTATACTCTCTGTGGAGCTGAAACATCAAGAGGACTGAATGGGACAATGCTGCTGATCAAATATCAAAAGATTCTGCATGATGGTTCTGAAGAGAAGATTTTTAAAGAATTTTCCTTGAATTACACAAAGTAGCCATTCACGTCCCCACAGTGAGCCCCGATATTGATCAAAAGACTCAATTTGAACAAACGTGAATCCAACCCATACCAAGATGCTGCATACCAAACATCTAAAGATTCTGCCCATTGGTTCTGGTGAAGAAGATTGTTAAAGATTCCCAATATTCAACGGGGGATTCAATTTGAACAAACTTGAATCAGACCCATACCAAGATGCTGTATACCAAATATCAAAAGATTCCGCCCATCGGTTCCGGCAAAAAAGATTTTTAGAAATTTTCTTAAATTGCACTAAGTAAAAATTCATGCCCCCATAGTGAGCCCCAATATTGGTTGAGGGTCTCAATTTGAACAAACTCGAATCAGACCCACCCCAAGATGCTGCATACCAAGTATCAAAAGATCCTGCCCACTGGTTCTGAAGAAGAAGAGTTTTTAATAATTTTTCTATAATTCATACGGTGCTATCAGAGTTATGCCACATACAGAGCCCCCAAGGGACGTGTCCATTTCATTTGAACAAACATGAATTGCCATATAGTAATGAACATCCACATGCAGTTTCGTGAAAGTCGTACCAGTGGTTTCAGAGGAGAAGTCGTTTGAAAAATGTTCACGACGACGGACGGCAAGTGATAAGTTGAGCTCCCTTCGGTGAGCTAAAAATTCCTCATAAAATTCCTCATATTGAATAAGTTATAATTCAGGCTCCCACAGGGAGCCCAAATATGGACCCAGGGACTTGGCTTTAACAAACTTGAATCTCACCCCCCCCTAAGGATGCTACACACCACATATCAAAACATTCCGACTCCTGGATCTGAAGAAGATTTTTTAAGAAAATTCCTCATTTCGAACTAAGTTACCATTCAAGCTCCCACAGTGAGCCCAAATATGGACCTAGGGACATAGCTTGAACAAACTTGAATCTCACCCCCAAGGATGCTGCATACCAAATATCAAAACATTCCGACTGCTAGATCTGAAGAAGAAGATTTTTAAAGAAAATGCCACATTTTGAACTAAGTTATCATTCGGGCTCCCACAGTGAGCCCAAATATGGACCTAGGGAATGCCTTGAACAAACTTGAATCTCACCCCCCTAAGGATACTACATACCAAATATCAAAACATTCCGACTGCTGGATCTGAAGAAGAAGATTTTTAAAGAAAAGTTAAAAAATTTATAGTAATTTATATATTTTTTATACTTACCAATGACCCAGACATAGCTGGTGCTAACTCTTAAAATATAGGGCCAAACACAAATTTTGCCCCCCAATCCCCAAAATTTGCATCTAAAACTAAAGAAAACATGTCCTGAAAGGCCCTCCACACCTCGCCCCCACTGCGCATGCGCAGTGTCAAGGACGTTCCGAAATTGGCGCCATTTATCATTCTAATAACCAGTGCCTGGTAAGCACTATGTACTCAGCGGGGAGGCAAGAGTTCCCAACTCCTGGGAGGGCCATCCCCGTCTGGGTCATTGGTAAGTATAAAAAATATATAAATTACTATAAATTTTTTTAACATTTTTATACTGTACCAATGACCCAGACATAGCTGAATAGTAAAAAGGCTGGAGGGCCAAGGACATAGAGCAAAATGGAATACGCTCAATAAAATAAAATAGAGTCATCCCCTGTAGGGAAAAGAAGTAATAGGCCTTACATGTATCTTTCTTATTTATGATAAATTAGAAAGATACAACACCTTCCAAAAATTGAGCTTCATACATCCATGTACTCTATTAATATCCAATAATCCTTATACTAATAATTTTTAAAGTAAGCCAATAATAAAGTAAGTCTAGAGAATAGAGACTCTTATACTCCTAAAAGTGTGTGAGAATTGCATAATCATGTCCGTTGACATATGCAATATTCAAAAGCTATACTTTAAAAACTAAGACTTGAATGAATTTTATAAACTTAAACTTCTCACTAAACAACCATCCCAATAACAGCTCAGAATTACTAACTCCGGAGGAGGTATCCCCTTGTTTTCATAGTAAAAACAGGTGACCCAAGGGAACACCCTCCCCCCCCCCCCCCTTTTTTCTTGCCCTGGGTCAAATAGCCCAGAGCGAAGAGGGCAGCCGAACGGAGACACTGCCGAAACAGACAGCCTACCTAGCTATAGTAGCAACTGTTAAGTGAATGACATTCTGAGCAGTAGATAATAGACCTAACAATAGAGGCCTCCAGAAATGGACTCGATATTTCTGAGAAAAAATTCATGAATGGATGGCTGAGCGCAATGAGCAGCCTTCAAAAATCTATAATAGCAACACTATTAATGTAAGCCCAAGAAGTAGAAGAACTCTTACTTCATGAGCCGAAATCTTAAGCACAACTGCTAAGCCAATGATATACCATAAGCAGTACGCTAGTTAATAGAATCGATTAACAATAAAATGGAGCGTAACGTCCTTCTACTAGACATCAAAGACAGAAGAAGCTTACGCCCTTGTAATAAACAGATATCTGTTTATAAATACATAAACTGTACCCGGAAAGAGTAAAGGCCTATGCCCATACGAAGACGGAAGGACCTTAAAATAATAGGTTCCGGATAATAGGAGCCTAACTCTTATGCAACAATCCAACCTAAATAGTAACGGAAGTATTGATTCCGAAACTATGAAAGTGAAAATCATCCATCGATAGTGCATGAAACTCACTGATTCTACAGTAAAAGAGAAACCAACAGAATTACTGTCTAAAAGGTCAGAATTTGAAAACTACTGTTTCCAGAGGCTCAAATGATTACTTAGCTAAATAAGAACCGAAGTTAAAATCCGTATAGGAATTTAATCTAAAGATTCTAAGTCTATTTATCAAAAAGTTACTAACTGACTTAGATAAAGAGACAAAAGACTCAATTGTAAACTATCGTAGAGTGCATAGGTATGAGGTAACAAACCTATAACCTAAATAACAACAGGCTGCAGTAGATCTTGTGAAACAAGTATACTAAAAACTAGCAATGCATAGTATGGAGGGATCAACCATATGAACATAATGATCCCTACACCACGACGGAAGAGCCTCCACTTTAGCCGCATAGAATAGCGAAGAAGAGGATCTCCTATAGTAAGAAATCGCGTCCAAAGCTCGTCCAGTACAGTGCTTACAATGCAATACGGACCACACAACGGAATACATGAAGGTTGCGACCTTGCTGGTTGTGATAAAGATGACACGATTTACCCAGTGAAAAAAGATCCTCACATAGAGGAAGATTTCACGTTAAGATCCACAGTAGACAAGAGAGTAAATTACTCATGATCTCTGTGAAGATAGAGATGCTATCAACAGAAATGTATTGTGGTTGTTTATCTTAGCAATACCTGCTAAAAACAACAGCGCCGGAGGATACGCGTATCCTAACATTCTGTCCTATAGATCAATAGAGCGTTAACAGTATTAGCTCAGAGATCTGGACAAGCCAACACATACGTCTGCAATTGATTAGCCAGCTGTGTCATAAATAAAACATCATTGGGCGCTCCCATAGATAGCAAATCTGATTGAATACTTGTTTGTTGAGAGTCCATTCTGACAGCAACAAGCGACCCGTAAGAGAACGGGAGTGCGATAAAACAATCAGACGACCCAGAATATGACGGACCAAAACTGAACTTGGTGTACTATAACCAACAAACGGATTCTTTCCATTAAATTGAATAACGGAAACGAAAGAGTGCCTCCCTGGTTCCGGAGATACGCCACTACTGTCGAATTAAAGGACAGGAATTTGGGCATGCGTTTCTGAATAATGTTCATGCAATGACATAAAGCAAGCCTAAAAAACATTATTCCGCGGAAGTTAAACTGATAGCTAAAAGACTGCGGAACCCAAAGACCCTGGCACTTCGAATCCGTAGGGATCAGTATATATCCCAATCTGTTTGACTGGCAACCGTCATAACAGCCACACTAGGGTCCGGCAACTGCGGCGGCACTCTCTGAGTCAACCACCGAATGTTTGCCCCAGTCTGAATCTCTTGTAACACTAGATAGACAAGAGAATGTATAAATCAAGCAATTCATGGATTGCCGGAAAGTTGCCGTCGAAGAGAAGCTCCTCCGAGAACGAAGCGACTCTGAGAGAGTTCTTAACCTACTATCCACGCGTGGATGTAGCTAGGGCTGCATCACGTCTAACCAACTCCAATCAGCCACTGAAGGGCGGAGTTATACGTGAACAAACTACTGCCCTCAAAAGAAATTACATTGAGAATAATATCCCGTAAATCTTTTCTTGAAGACGTAATGATAACGCCTCAGTAAGGCGGATTACGTATAATAAAGCGTCTAAGTTAAGTCTACTATACATAATGTCGTTCCCAACATTGAAATTGGAAAAGACATAAACGGCGAAAAAGAATATATGCAGTCTTTAATCACACCGTCTAGACGCATATGAACTCTCGGTATGCCCTGCTCTGCCAAAATAAACTATATGTAAAAAAAGATAAAATGGCAGAAATGAGCCACGCGGACAAGAAACTAAACTATCATGCTTAGTAGCAGGCTTGTATATATATATATAATATATAGCGTCGAAAAATAAAACACATGTTGTAATGACAATATTGGACTGCGTCGGTAAGTCAGGGACAAAGTCCCTGTACCGATCGAAAAATCCGAGTCCAATGACGCTATAAGTCTCTTATCCAAGATCGCAGCAATGAAGTCCGAAAAATAATCACTGGAAGAAATGCCAGAAGATATGAAAGGCATCTTCCGATACTACTAAAGGGAAAACTCGAAATCTTTCGAATCCCTTTCGCCATCCTGTCGGACCCTATAAAGCGTTCGGTCGTCCGTAGCTTGATGCAACCGCGGACCGCACCGACCCAGCGCCGTCGGATAATTCCTGATTCGACCGAGAAACCGTCAATTGCTGGGATGCTGCGAAACAACTGTGCTAACTCGGATAGCACGTCCGTCACTGAGGCCTGAGGAGCAGCGGTCTTACGATGCATTGCCGCAGGAAGCTCCGAGATCGTTACCCCGTGCATACTTCCAATATGCGAGCGAACGGAGTGTATAGGCCTCGTGTCCCTTGGCTACCGGATGGCGCGACCTATTCGCTGTGGAATCACTGAATGCCGAAACTGATCGGATACTCGAGGTCACGTAGCCAATGTGCGGTCGTGTGCCCTGCTGTGAGGATGAGGAAGCATTAAAGACAGTCTCTCGGACTGTCAATATAACGGAGCGTCCCGAGCAACGGACATATGCTCCGAATGTAAAATATCTGAACCACAACATGCGGTCCCCTATGTTGTTGGCTTCCTCCGATCTGTCCTCAATCTGCCGTCACTGGGTGAGTACTAAAGTAATTAAAGTGCTCGCATCACCCAAATCTCCTTCCTAGACCGCAACGGACGAACCCGGCAGCCGAACCATTCGATGAATGTACGCTACACCGGGTGAGCTAGCGAATGTCATTCCGTAAGCGATAGACATATTCCATGAGCACTTATTGCCGCTAACTCTTCATTAACTATGACGACAGAGGCACACTTTTGAAAGACATCTCCATAACTCTTCGAACAAGAAACCAGAAATGCTTGGATAGCAAGCATAAAATAATAATATATATAGCGTCGTTCAATAATTCGAAAGTTTGTGTGACATTATTGGACTATGTCGGAACTGAGGGACGATGTCCCTGAACCGAACCAAAAATTTCTAAGTCCACCGACGCTATCAGTTTCTTATCCGGCATCGCAGCATATGTTGTTCCGAAAGGGAAAGCTTGAAATCCACCGAATCCCTTTCGGTATCCCGTCGGACCGGATGAAACTTTCGGACGTCCGTACCCGCTTCCGCGGAGCGTCCCGACCCAGCATCGTCGGATAAAATATATGCGACAGATTCAGTTGATGCTGGGATGCTGCGATAAACTGTGCTATTAAGGAAAGCACGTCCGTTCCCGAGGCCTGTGCAGTAGTGGACTTACGATGCATTGCCGCTGGAAGCTCCGTGTACGTTGACTCCCGCACACTTCCTATGCGAACGTCCGGAGTCTGCAGGCCTCGTGTCCCCGGCTACCGACCCAGCGCTGTCGGATAATTCTCGATCCGACACCGTTTCTGTCGGCTGCTGGGATGCTGCGATAAGTTGTGCTATGTACACAAGAATGTCCGGCGTCGAGACCTGCGGAGGCGCAGTCTATCGGTGCTTCGCCGAGGGCAGCTCCGCATCAGATGGCTCCCGCATACTTCCTATGCGAACGTCCGGAGTCCATCGGTCTCGAATCCCTGGCTGCCGGATGGTGTGACCTGGTCGCCGAAGAATCCTTGATCGGCGAAGCTGGTAATATATCGGCGGTCACGCAGCCAAGGTGCGGTCGTGTGCGCTGACGAGAAGAGGAAGCCTTAGCAGTCTCAGCGGACTGCCTATACAACGGAGCGTCCCGAGCGACGGACGTATGCTCCGCTAACGACACATTTGTACCACAACATCTGGGGCCAGATGTTGTTGAACGAGAGAGGGGCCTCTCTCGCTTGCCGTCCGGATGGACCGGAACGAGCTATGAACCGGACTAAAAGGCTTCCTCCGTTCTCCCTCCGATCCGCCGTCACTGGGTGTGCATTAAGTTAATTTTATAGTGCTCGCATCACCCCAAAATTCCTTCTAGACCGCAACGGACGAACCCGGCTGCCGAACCATTCGGTGAATGGACGCTACACCGGGCGAGCTAGCGGACGTCAAAGGCCGTTGAACCTACTAGGGTCCTCTTAGGCAATTGGCGTATTACATGAGCACTTTTCCGCTAGCCCTTCATTAATTGTGACGACGGAGGCACACTGTTGGAAGACATCACAGATACATCACCCTAATCTTGATCGTCTGAAATAGAAATTGATAAAGTAGAGTGACCCTGCGGGGAAAGGACCGGAGTGTCCAAATCCCCAACAACATACCGTGACATACGCTTCCCATATTGTCATCGAAATCATACGATACAGAACAGGAGTTAATGCGAGTACACTGACCACATATAGAATGATAATAAGGTCAGAGGAAGACTTCCTCCTAAAACAATTGATCAATATCCTTTCAATGTGAAACGAAAACAAGTCCTGGTACTCGCACTAACCCCTGGCAATCAAAATACATAATAATAATATGATCCATTAATATAGAAAAAATAATTGAAATCAAAATATTTTGAAAAAATATTTTTTCAGAACAGCCCAAGTTTCTGAAAAGTAACGTTGAGCCCCAATGGATCCCAAGCCTAAGTGTGGACAAAAATTTTAAAAATATTTTAAACAATTTATTCAACACTTACGAACAATAATAATGTATCTAGTTATGATTAAAATAACATAAAGATATTATTATTTAGAAATCCCCCCCTCACACAGAGGGCTGTTGTAAATGTAAACAATGAGTGTAAAAACACTAAAATAAGACTCCAGGCACCCAGGCCCGAAATCAGTTACCAAAAATACACCATCTGATGCAAAACAGAGACTTCCAGGGAAGAAACTGCAGAACATCAGATGGTAGATGCAGAACACAACGCCTAACCACCCGTAGGTGAAGACGTAAACATGGGGAAAGAACAGAATTCATTCTGTTATTAAGCTAAAACTCCCAAGAAATTTTAGTAATAATAATTACAGAAACTATGCCAAAAGCATGGGAGAATAGCAAGGGGGAACTTAAAGGACAGGGAGAGAGGAAAAACACTTGAAAAAACAGTGTAACTAAATAATCAGAATGACAACAAAATGGCTGCTGCCTTGAAAATAGGTAACTTAACATAATTTCATTAAAAAATTTTAAGTTACAGCCCTGATAATATTCTGTCACACATTCTTTTCCTCTCCTCCTTTTCTATCCTCCTTAGAATCACCATTTCACTAATATTTATGTGTCTGGCATCATTTAAACTGAGATTTAAAAGCACAAAGATCAGTCAGATGTTAACTGATGAAGGGCCAAACTTAGAATGATAAATGGCGCCAATTTCGGAACGTCCTTGACACTGCGCATGCGCAGTGGGGGCGAGGTGTGGAGGGCCTTTCAGGACATGTTTTCTTTAGTTTTAGATGCAAATTTTGGGGATTGGGGGGCAAAATTTGTGTTTGGCCCTATATTTTAAGAGTTAGCACCAGCTATGTCTGGGTCATTGGTACAGTATAAAAATTTCCTCATTTTGAACTAAATTATAATTCAGGCTACCACAGTGAGCCCAAATATGAACCCAGGGACTTGACTTGAACAAACTTGAATCTCACCTGAAATGCACTAAGTTCGAATTGGGCTCCTATAGTGAGCCCAAATATGAACCCAGGGGTCCGATTCGAATTCGAGCTTTTATAGTGCGCCCAAATATGAATCCAGGGGGCCGATTTGAACAAACTTGAATCCGATCCACCCCACAATGTACCAAATATCAAAAGATTCTGCCTGCTGGATCTTGAGAAGAAAATTTTTTAAGAAATTTGCCTGAAATGCACTAAGTTCAAATTCGGGCTTCTATACTGAGCCCAAATATGAATCCAGGGGGCTGATTTGAACAACTTGAATAAGATCCACCCCACAATGTTGCATACCAAATATCAAAAGATTCTGCATGCTGGATCTGGAGAGGAAGATTTTTTAAGAAATTTGCCTGAAATGCACTAAGTTCGAATTTGGGCTTCTATAGTGAGCCCAATTATGAATCCAGGAGGCCGATTTGAACAATCTTGAATCTGATCCACCCCATAATGCTGTATACCAAATATCAAATGATTCTGCTCACTTGTGCTGGAGAAGACTTTTTAGTAATTTCTCTACAGGGTGCTATCAGAGTTATGCCCCCTATGGAGCCCCAAGTGGGCATGTCCATTTCATTTGAACAAACTTGAATTGACATATGATAATGAACATTCATACCAAGTTTCGAGCAAATCGACCTAGCGGTTTCAGAGGAGAAGTCGTTTGAAAAATGTTCACGACGCCGGACAGACGACAGACAAGCAAGTGATAAGTTTAGTTCCGTTCGGTGAGCTAAAAACAGAACTAGACAAAAGTCCCACTTTTGGCCCAAGTCAGTAAATAATTAACTGATACCAGATGCAAAGCTAGATCTTCATGTGAAGAAAAAACAATGCATCCGGTAGGTGACGCAAGACAAAAATGACCCAACACCCCTAGGGTGAGGACGTAACAGTGGAGATAAATAGAATAAACATTCTGTATAACACGTTAAACTCCCAGGAAATTTAATGAAAAAATTCAATAAAAAAATAGCCAGAAAGCTTAGGAGTTTAACCGAAGTTTTCATGGAAGGAATGGGAAGGAACACATAATCAAAAGTAGGTTAGCAAAACTAATGACGTCAAGGCGTATATCCCGAAATTGGGTAACATGAAATAATTTTCATATTATTTAAAAGTTACAGCCCTGAATGTCTCAAACCACCGTTGTTCACTTTCATTATCCGGTCTCTTCCTGAGTACCTGTGTATGCACAGATAGTAAAAGTATGGAGGACCAAATAAGACTTTTAATATTCGGTATGGTATGCAAATTTTGGGGATTGGGGAGGGGGGTCAAAATTTGTGTTTAGCCCTTGATAATATTGAGTTTGCACCAGTGTAGTCTGGACCATTGGTTATTAGTATAAAAATATCTAAGTTCAGGGGAGATAACTTGGTTAAAATTGTTGCAGATGAAAAATTTTACAATATGTATATGCACACTTGCTTGTCATAATGTTTGAAAAGTTTCATTGAAATCGGTTCAATAATGTAGGAGTTGCACAAAGAAGAATCTCATTTGAAAATCCATAAAAAATCTATTTTCAGGGGAGATAACCTGATTAAAATTATACCAGGTGAAAATCTTTACAATATATACACATGTTCTCTTGCTAGTTATAAAGTTTGAGAAGTTTCATCGAAATCAGTTCAATAATGTAGGAGGAGTTGTGCATACAAGAATCTCATTAGAAAATCCATAATAAATCGAAGTTCAGCAGAGATAACCTGGTTAAAATTGTCGCAGATGAAAATTTAAAAAAAATTTGTATGTTCACTTGCTAGTTATGTTGTTTGAGTAGTTTAATTGAAATCGGTTCAGTAATGGAGGAGGATTTACAAACACTAGTTTGGAGGGAAGGAGGGATGGATGGATGGATGGATGGATGGATGGATGGATGGGTGGATGGATGGATGGACAGTAAAATGGACATACAGATGTACAGGCCATCGGCTTCCCTGAAGTGAGGGTATAATAATAAATTTTGATATCCTGTGCATTGGGAAAAAGGTTAAGAAGTAGTCTTTAAAAAATAAGTCAACTAACCTTAGCTTTGTTTTCCTTTCTTCATGGAAATGATTTACAAATATACTGGCCTGCAAGTAATAACAACATGTAATGTACAAGTCTGACAGGCACCCACGAAAGGGTTGGCAGTCTAAATGCCCAGACAGATCATTGTAAAATGCCACGCAACCTAAGTCAGGTGGCATAACAAAGCCATTTATCAACATATTGTTTCCCAATGACCAATTTCTGGTAAATCTGGTGAATTGAATATTCCTATCTCTTCATTACTGTCACTGGCAAGATATTCTAGAATAACAAATGAATTTATCAACATAATGTAGGCTAAGGCTATTAAAATAAATTCTTGTTTCGCAGGCACCTCCTATGTCATAGAAAATCTGTCTCATCACCATTTTTTTCACCTGGAAATCTCTTCTCTGATACTATTTTGCACTTGTAGGATAAATATTTAACCAGCTATAACTTGTTTGACAGAGCCCACAGAGCTCTGTCAAACAAGGTATAGTTCATTAAATTTTCAACTACATTAAGGGAAATTTTCACTGCTGAAAACATTGGTTTGCCATATAATAGTGTAAGTTGTTAAATTTCCGATTCCAACTATTTTCAGAAATGTTTTGTGAATAAATAACAAAAAAAAAAGAAAAATCTCCCTCCCTCAAAATATAATTGAGAAAAAATTGCCTGAGAAACAAGAAATTTTTTTTTTTTAGGCCTAATGACCAATTTCTGGCTTATTGAATATTCCTATAAACTATTTTCACTGGCAAAGCCGCTGTTCAATAACAGTACTCCACTGTATTGAGACTGAACTGATAAGGCCACAAAACCCTCAGTTCAGTTCTCACGTTTTGTTCAGTTAGCTGATGCTAATATGTGATAGACTATTGAACAGGACGTAACAGGATTCCTGCACTTGGATGAGTATTCAATTCAAGTAGTTTCCAGGACCTTCCCAGTATATTTTCATGGGTTTTCACAAATCTGGAGATGAGAAACTCCAGGATTCCCAATGATTTTCCAGGTCAAAAAGAATGGAGATACCCTCCAAGAGATACACCTATTTACATGAAAATATAAGCTGATTGAATTGGTTTTCAATATTTCCTATTTAAATATCGTACCACAATCATATCCACAATCTGATGCATAGATCTCATTCTGGTAGTCAGCAAAATCTATTCCAACAATATTCAGCTCACATTGAAGCGAGCTGAATAATGCTGAAATAAATTTCCGCTGATCATCCGATTCTCCACTTACATGTGTTTTTTAATAACGTTTTAATAACGTTCCACTATCCAAGAACTCACCAGGTCCTTGGCAAGTGCTTTCCAAATTCTGGAACTAAAGCACTGTTGGAAACCTATTCAAACAACTCTTCCCATCAGCATTCCACACAGATATGAAGTTACAAAAAATGAATGGAAAATGGAGCACAACTAAAACACATACAGAGACAAGTTTCTTCCCAGACAAAAACTTGCAAATTTTGTGCAATGGCATAAAAATTATGTTCCAGACAAGTACATTAATGGGCCAAACTTTGCATACCCTCATATTTATATTTTTCACAAAATATGAGTTACTGGCTGGGTAAAACTCCATTCCTGGGTTTTTCAATGATAATCCACTCTCCACAAACTATGGATACATTGATGTGCCATGCCTATTCTAACATGGGTTCTACGATAATTACAGAAACTGAAATCAAGGACTTTTCAGAAACCCTCTGGAGTTTGAATGCATGGTTTTAAAAAATTTGTTGACTCCAAGTCCAAGACTATGCATAGACTTTTGATAGGAAGTAAAAAAAAAAATCAACATTTTTTTTTATTTTTGATGCTATCGTATGCTGGTAGGCTCTCAGCCCATAAAAAATTCTCAAAGTCAAAGCTCTTCATAAATAATCTTATACTGAATTTATATGGTACCATTTTAATGTTCATTGGGCAAATTTTTTTTATTTTTAGCTCAACTTGACAACATCCAGTATGAGCTAATGGGATGGGTTGTGATCAGTTGTCCATCCGTACGTATGTCCATATGTCTGTACGTCTGTCCAACCACAATTCTTTTAGCACACCCTACAGTCAGACTATCTCACCCGATCAGTTCCAAATTTCACATGTGGCTTTGGGGCAATGTCTAGATGGGAGCTATCAAACTTTTCCAAATTTCGTAAAAAAAAGTTGGCCGCCAGTGACCATCTTAGATTTGGCATATAAATTGTCAACAATTCAATTAGCAAACCTTACAGGCCGCATCTCTCACTTGCTTTTTTTCAAATTTCATATGTAACTTTGGTGTGATGTCCAGAAGAGAAGTATGGAATTTTTCTGAATTTTGTTGAAAAACATTGCTGCCAGCAGCCATCTTGGATATAAATTTTCCAACAATTCGTTTAGCTCACCCTTCAGGCCGTGGCTCTCACCAGATCAGTCTTGGCCAAATTGCATATATGGCTTTGGGGCAATGTTTAGATGGGAGCTATCAAATTTTTCCGAATTTTATTGAAAAACACGGCTGCCAGTGGCCAGCTTAGATTTGGCATAAAAACTGTCAACATTTTCATTAGCACACCCTACTGCATCTCTCACGCAATCTTTTTTCAGATTTCATATGTAGCTTTGGTATGAATTCTAGATGGGAGCTGACTAATTTTTCTGAATTTTGTTAAAAAATGATAAATTTAAGTAATTTGTATATTTTTTATACTTACCAATGGCCCAGACTAGCTGGTGCTAACTCAAATTAATCCAGGGCAAAACACAAATTTTGCCCCCAATCCACAAAATTTGCATGCAAAACTAAAAAAATTAAGTCGTAGATGGTCCGCCATACTTTTGTGATCTGCGCATGCGCAGTATCCAGAAAGGTACCGGAATTAGCGACAACTATCATTCTTTCTACAGTGCCTGCTAAATGTTATAATCAGCGGGGAGGAATGAGTGCCCACTCATGGGAGGGACATCTCCGTCTGGGCCATTGGTAAGTATAAAAAATACACAAATTACTTAAAATTTATCATATTTTTATACCACAACCAATGGCCCAGACTAGCTGAATCATAAAAATGCTGGAGGGCCTAGGACTTTAAGGAAAATCCAATCTCTCAATTACTTCAATAAAGGATAGCTCCTACAGGAGAATAGAAGACATAGGAATTATATATGTCCTTCTCTTTTACGAGAAAAGAGAATGGCATAACATCAACCATGTAATTGAGAATTACATAATTTCTCCATTTAATGCCAGCATAACCCGTTATGCTAATTCGGTGAAGGAAACCAATATATAAAGCTAGTCCAGAGAATGAGATGCTTTATACTCATTTAAAAGTGTCCGAGGATTGTATATTAACGCTCGTTTGACACGTAACATACACAAATGCTTCACAGTGAGCTACATTTTAAAAACAATACATAAATGAGACATAGTTATTGCTTCACACCGAGCTACACATTAAAACTACCCAGCACTGACGCAGGACTACTGTCTCTGGAGGAGGTATTCCCTTGCTTTTCACTATAAAGCCAGATAATCAGAAGAGAAAAACCGTCCCTCCCCGCCCCCCTTCCCTTTGAACGAAGAGGGCAGTGGAACAGCATCAGTGCTCAAGCAGACTGCCTAAAGACCTTATAGATGCAACATTAATGGATGACATTCTGAGCAACAGAAAGAGGACCCAAACATCTTAGGTCACCGGAGATGGACTCTAAATTTCTACGGTAAAACTTGGTAAATGAAGAGGGCTGTGTCCAGTAAGCAGCCTTCATAAGATCAGTAATGGCTATGCTATTAGAATAAGCCCAAGAAGTGGACAGAGTTCTAACCTTGTGCGCTGAAATCTTGTTGACAAAACGTTGATGTGATGATAGATTTTCGTAGGCAATACATATTGCCAACTGACCCCATCTAGTGACAGAATGAACAGAAATATCTTTTCTGTTAGGAATCAAAGAAAGAAAGAAATCTATTGATGTTTATAAATGCGCTTTGCTCTGATTGGAAACAGCAAAAGTCTACGGTATCCGAGGACGGTTAAGCCTTAATGACAATAGGCTCCAGGTGCTTATCCAAAATCTGATTCTTAGCCAGAAACACAACTTCCGTAATGAGGGTATTAGTATTACCCACACTACGGTAATGAGATTCATTAACAGATAATGCATGAAGTTCACTGACTCTTCTAGTAGACGCAAAGGCTAAGAGAAACGCCATTTTATAGGTCAAGAATTTGAACTCTACAACGTCTAAAGGCTAAAAAGGAGCTTCTTGAAGCTTCAACAGAACCCAAGCCAAATTCCACTTAGGAATTAATCTGAGGGTTCTAGGTCTATTAATAGAGAAACTAGCTTGGATAAAGAAGTATCTGATCCAATAGCCAAGTTATCATGATGAGCGTAAGTGTCTGATAACATAGACCTATGGCCCTTAATAGTGACGGGTTGCAGTTTGAGTTCGTCAAATAGGTGGACCAAGAAGTTGGCAATCTGTGGAATGGATGGATCATAGACGTCTACAGACTTGTCCGTACACCAATAGAAGAAAACCTTCCACTTCGCTAAATAATTCAACGAAGAGGAGGTCCTCTTAAAGTTAGAAATTGCGTGCACTGCTCATCCTATAAAATGTTTTCCGTACAAGAAGGACCGCACAACGGAAATACGTGAAGGTTAAGACCTTCCGGGTTGTGATGCAGTGCGTGGGACTTCCCCTGATATAGAAGGTCCTCTCGTGGAGGAAGCTTCCGGGGAATGCCCCATAACAGACACCTGAGAAGATTGATCCAAGGTTTCTGTGATGACAGAGGTGCTACTAGCAAGATTTTGCAGTGTGACTGTGTGACTGTTTGATCTTTAACAGAATCTGCTGAATCAAAGGAGCTGGAGGATATGCATATCCAATCATCTCGTCCCATGAGATCGACAGAGCATCTACTGTGTATGCTCGAAGATCTGGGCATGGTGACACGAACATCGGTAAGTGATTGTTTAGGTGTGTCGCAAAAAGATTTATCATGGGACGATCCGACTGGTAGCAAATCTGCCTGAAAACTCACTTGTTGAGAGTCCACTCTGATGGCAACAGGTGACCTTTCCAAGAGAGCGAGTCTGCTAATACGTTCAGACGACCCGGTATATGACGGACTGAGAGATGAACATGATGATTCGGAACGAATAGGAGAATCTTCCCCGTTAATTCGTATAACGGAATCGAGTGAGTGCCACCTTGGTTCCTGAGGTAAGCAACTACTGACGAGTTGTCCGACAGAATTTGAACATGGACATTCACTATTTGACGAATCCAATGTTGTAGTGCTAGCCAGATTGACATCATCTCCTTGATGTTTATGTACTTTTCTAGGAACCGAGAGTCCCAAAGACCCTGGCACTTCAAGTCTATGGGACATAGGGATGGGCCCCAGCCCATCTGACTCGCATCTGTCACAATCGTGAAAGCCGGATCCAGCAGTTGAACCGGAACTCCCTTAGTTAACCACTGAAGATCTGCCCAAATCTGAACCTTTTGTTTTACTAGGTCTGTTAAAACAATACTGGTTTTGAGCGAATGCGTCTTCACACTCCAGTTCTAAGTCAAGAATATCTGGAGGGGACGTGTGTGCAGGCGGCCCATCGGAATAAGATCTGCAGCCACTCTGCACAGCCCCATCAGTCGCAAACTCCCTCGCTGTTACTGCATCTGAGCATAGACAAAAGCAAGCATAACAACTGACTAATTTCATTCTGGGTAACAGCAGATGAACCAGATTGTTGGGAGTCTCAAAGCTCATTCCCAAGTGAATGAACGACTTGGACGGTGCTAGATCCGACTTTTTCTCGTTTATTATGAAACCGAGACATCGGAACAATTGCAGCGGACTCTGAACATCATTCTGAAGAATAATTCTGTTGCCGTATCTCTGAAGAATGTCGTCCAAGTAAGCCGACGTTACCACAGACGAATGAGCTCGGAAGTATGAGATTACCGAGTTCATTATTCGAGTGAAAGTCCAAGGAGCTAGGTTCAGACCAAAGCACATTGCTCTGAACTGATAAACCTCTCCTTGCACGGCAAACCGCAGGTACTTTCTGAATGCCGAATGTACCAGGACTCGAAAGTAAGTGTCCTTTAGATCTATGCTTGCCGCATAGTCGTCTACTCGAATGCTCGATCTTACCGACTGAATGGTTTCCATTTAGAACTTTGAAGCCAAGATCAACTTGTTTATCCAGCTCAAGTCTATTACTGGTCAGAACAAGCCTTCTGGCTTCGGTACAAGGAACAGGTGACTGTAAAAACCTTGAAAATTTTGATTCTTGACAACCTCTATTGCTTCCTTTAATAAAAGAGGCTGTACCTCTGCGAGGAGAGACTCTCTTTTGAAAGGATTCGCCGGAAGATTTGTCCGATGCGGACATCTTGTAAGTGGAGTGGGGGTTTTGCTCGGAATGATAGCCTTAGGCCTTCCGAGACTACACTTCTCACCCACTGATCTTCTGTGACTGCTATCCAGTTTCTCGCAAAGTTTGATAACCTTCCGCCAACTGGCAAGCAATAGAGGTCTTGACCATCACCTGTACGACTTACGAGGCTTACAGAAGGAGAAACCATGTCCTCCCCCCAAAGAACCTCGTCCCGAAGGCTTAGGGGTGTCTGACCTATAATCCTGATCAGACTTACGCCCCTTTCCTGAGTCGCTGTACTGACGACCTCCACAGTAATTATAAGAGGGTTTCTTGTTCCCTCGCGAGGAGTTCCCTTTAGATGACTTAGATGCGGAACGTCCTTGCTTACCCCGGTCTGCTGAAGTGTATTGTTGAGATGCCGACTTCAAAAGCAGAGCACTGGAAGCTTCTTTAGTAGCCTGCTCATAGACTAACAAAGCTTGTCGTCAAACAGATTATGTCCAGAGACCAGAGCGACTCGGAGAGAGCTTTTCACCTTATCATCTATAAGTGATGGTGACGCAAAGGCAGCATCACATCTGATTAACTCCAAATTTCCCATTGGCAGGGCGGAGTTATACGTGGTATACATGACTGCCCTGGAAAGAACTCTGAGCAAGGAATAAACATCCTCAAATTCCTTCCCATTAAGACGTTGCACCATAGCTTTGGTATGATGATCTGCATAGGACATCGCGTCCAGATTTGCTCTATTAGATGAAATAGCACATTCCATCACATCCAAGCGTATGTTGAATGAAGCAGGTAGGGACATATCTAAATCCCCGGCCTGCTCATCTAAACGCAGAGGAACTTTCTGGACATCTTCTCCAACCGTTTTAAATGAACATGGTCCAAGGCCGAACAGTATATTTATGGAAGATGTCAATAAGAAACTGCTTTTCCTCTTAGCACTAGAGAGGTTAAATATGGCATCGTTCACTGGGAAGGAAAGAACTTCCTCTTTCCTGAACATGAAGTCTGCGTCTAAAGACGACAGCGGTTTCTCTCTAGTTGTCGCAGCTTGCTGATCAGGTGGAACAAATTCGCGACTGATAGTACTGATGGATAAAATCCATCATTACCATATGCTGTTCCGAAAGGGAAGGGTAATCCTCTTCCTTGTCCCTTTCACCATCCGACTGAATCAGCTGTGATGTTCAGGTCCATCGCATCTGCATGTGCAGATGACTGGACTGATCCAGCACCATCCGACAGCTCACTACCGGAGTCTGCAGGAGGCTGCCCTTGCACTTGCTGGGATGCAGCGATCAGCTGCGCAATCTGCGACATCAAATCCGTCACCGAGGTTTGAGGAGCAGCGGTTTTCTGTTTTTTTCGACACTTGCTGCTCCTGGGACGAAGTTCCGGAGATGGATCTCTTCTCTGAACGTCCCAATGATCAAAGCCTCGGTTCCCTAGCTACCGGATGGTCCGACTTCACTGGTGAAGACTGGCTCCATCTTCGCACAGCAGGGTGGATACGAAAAGACAGGTAGCTAGGATGCGGTCGTGTGTGCTTTTAATCATAGTGGAGGAAGCCGTGACTGTAGCCGAGGCTGGCTGCAGTCTAGACAAAGCATCCTGAGCGGCAGGTGTGGACGTATGCTCCGGCTGGTGCACGTTTCTCAAAACAACATTTGGCCCCAAATGTTGTTGGGTTAGAGAGGGATCTCTGCCGCTCACAGCCTTGTCAGACCTCGCCGAGCCTCCTGAAAAGAAACTTGCCGACTTCCTCCCTATTTCTATCATCATTGGGTGAGCTTTTGATTTTAAGGTGCTCGCTTTACCCAAATCTACACTTCCTTCGACCACAATGGACTTACCCGGTGTCACGGCTCCCACAGATGGAGTAACTGCGTCGAGCTAGCTGCTTGCACGGAATAAAGAACACTAACTAGAGGCCTTATCCCTTGCTTAATATTCGTGAGCACCTTTTCAGCTAGCTCTGTTTGCTCATCAAAGCGCAACGACGGCAGCACACTTTTGGTTGGTGTCACAATACCATCACCATGCTCTTGTTCCTCTGAAAAAGAAACTGAAAAACTCAAATTATCCTGCGGTGCGAGTTCCGGCATAGGAATCTCACCGCCAACAACGTACCTTGACACCCATCTCTAACATTAGGAGTGCATCGACTACAGGCAAGGCAACAAGCATGTAAATCCGAGGAGGACTTCCTTGCCTTGCATTTAGAGCAGTAAGCTTTCATGATTCAATCAAAATACAAAGTCGATAGCACTCTTATGAACTCCACAATAAAATATATGATAAAGATACATAAAAAAAAAACAAATTCGAAAAATTAAATCAAAAAATTTTTCGAAAATGTTTTGAAAAAGCCTAAGTTCCCAAAGAGAACATGATGAGCCCAAGGGCATCCGGATAGAGCCTAAGTGTGGACAAAAACCAAATTTTTTGAGCTACACTACCGGAATCTTAATCAATGTATCCTACAATAATCCTACAGTAATATAATTCTAAATACTACACATATTTTAAGACGTTGGCAATGTAAACAACGTCAAAGAAAAAAACTGGAAACAACACATCAGGCACACAAAAAGGCCCAAAGTCAGTAACCGATTTAAATGCGATCAGATGTAAAGCTAGATCTTCATACGAAGAAAAAACGCTACATCGGATAGAAGATGCAAGACCAAAATGACCTAACACCCCAAGGGTAAGGACGTAACCATGGAGATAAACAGAATAAACATTCTGTAATACACGTTAAATTCCCAAGAAATTTAATAAAAAATTTCAATAAAAAATAGCCAAACGCTTAGGAGTTTAACAGGAGGGCTTCAAGGAGGGATAAGGAAGGGACACTTAACAAACAGTGGACAAATCATTAGCAAGAATGATGACGTCAGGCGTATGTCCCGAAATTGGGAAACTTGAAATAATTTTTATAATTATTATAAAGTTACAGCCCTGAACGTTTCCAACCACCATTGTTCACTTCCATCATCCCTTTACAGCCTTTGATCCACCAATTTTATCATTGATATGTTTCTGGCATGAAAAAGCCTAAGATCCCAAAGAGATTTAAAAGCACAGATGCCAGTTCATTGTTACTGACTTTAGGGCCAAACAAAGAATAATGGTTTGTGCCAATTTTGGTACCTTCCTGGATACTGCACATGCACAGATCACAAAAGTATGGAGGACAATTTAGGACTTAATTTTGGGGAATGAGGGGGTGGGGGGGGGGGGCAAAATTTGTGTTTGGCCTTGGATTAATTTGAGCTAACACCAGCTAGTCTGGGCCATTGGTTGTGGTATAAAAATATATGGCAGTGGCCATCTTGGATTTGGCATATGAATTGCCAACAATTCCATTAGTACACCCTGCAGGCCGCATCTCTCACCCAATCTTTTTCACATTTGATATGTAGTTTTGGTGTGATGTCTAGATGGGAGCTACGAAATATTTTCTGAATTTTGTTGAAAAACATGGCTGGCAGTGGCCATCTTGGATTTGGCATATAAACTGTCGACAATTCCATAAGCAGATCCCACCGGCCGCATCTCTCACCTGATCTTTTTCAAATTTTATATGTAACTTTGGTATGATGTCCAGATGGGACCTATCAAATTTTTCTACATTCCATTGAAAAAGATGGCCACCACCAGCCATCTTACGTGACATATAAATTGTCAACAGTTCATTTAGTACACCCAACAGGCCCCATCCCTAACTCGATTTTTTTCAGATTTCATACGTAGATTTGGTGTGATGTCTTTTTTATAGAAACTTGAGCGAATGACTTGGCATTACTGCATCTTTCTGTTTAGTTCAGTCCCTTCTTGGACAAGTTGAGCTGCAGTGTCAATGACATTTTCATTTGATTTAAAATGAGTTTTAAGGACTTTGAGCCCTTTAATGCAAATAGAGAGATTTTTTCACCTAAATTACCCTGTGGAGGGGGGGGGGAGTGGTGGAACAGTTGGGGATTCAGGGTTTTTTGCACAAAAATCACTCAAGATCCTTCAGACTCATTATGAAACATAAAAAGATAAAAACTCATCTTGCCATGCCCCATCTCAACCATCCACAGGAGCCTCATACTGCCCAACTAAACAAACATATATTCAATCCAACCACATATAAATCTGGCGAAATTTGACCACACTAAGCCCTGTCATTCGTGGGCACAATTCATTCAAATAAACAAATAGTAAATTCACCAGAGGGTTCTACACTAAATTTCTACACTAAACACCCCTGCTTCCCCATCCCCCAAAGAAAAAAAAATCAGCCGAGCACTGAACAAACTTTAATCTAGAATCAAAGAACTGCTATTACAAAATAATAACAATCAGCCGAAGAATATTCCTCATATTGAACTAAAAAAATAATGCTGATATAAGTTAAAATTTGGGACCCACTTGAGGAAGCCCAACATGAACCCAGGGACTTCATTTGAACAAATTTAAATCTGACCCCATTAAGCATGCTGTAAACAAATATCAAAAGATTTGATTTGGAGGATCTGAACAGGATTTTGCACAGCATTGTACTAAGTTAAAATTTGGCTGCCCAAATGTGAAACGACGGACTTGATTTTAACAAATTTGAATCTGCCCTCCCTCCCCCAAGGATGCTGAATACCGAATATCAAAAGATTCTGCTTGGTAGAGCTGAACATTTTAAAAGAATTTTCCTCCTAATTCAGGATGCCATAAGGAGCCCAAATATGAATCCAGAGACTGCATTTGAAAAATTGAATCTGTCCCCAAAAGGATGCTATTTACCAAATATCAAAAAGATTCTGACTTGTGGAACTGAATGAGAAGATTTTTCAAGAGTTTTCCCACTTTGCACTTAGTTAAAATTGGGGTTCCAATAAGAATCACAAATATGAACTCAGGGACTTTATGTGAACACAATGAAAGCGACTCCCTCAGAATGCTGCTTATCAAATATCAGTAGATTCTGAGTGATGGATCAGAACAAGATTTTTAAAGAATTGTATTCATAATGCACAAAGTTGTTAAATTTGAGCTCCAAACATGAACCCAGGGACATGATTTGAACAAGTTTGAATCTGATCCACTTAAAGATGTTGTGTATCAAATATAAAAAAAATTTATTCGTGTTTCTAGAAAAGAAGATTTTTTTGACATTTTTTAAAACAAGAAAGAGCATGACTCAGAGTTTTTCCATTAATGATAGTGTTAATATGGGCATCCTTAAGCGATTTATTACTCATTATTTTGTCTTCTCACAGGCTGCCAAGCATTTTTTCAAAAACATTTATGCATACTGGGATGAAAGGATTAAGTGAAGTTCAGTAGCAAATGTTGAACTCTTTTATTGGCATCATTTTCAAACTTCAAAAATAGACTCCACAAATAGATTTTTGACACATGGAAAAGGAGTTTGTGACTGAAAACAGTAAAGTCACCGTCAAATACTCAGGCCCACCTTAAATTCGATCAATAGCAGTTTTCAATTTTCTTCCAAATCTTGGGAGTTCTTTCAGTTATTCCTTAAGAGCATGTGGATCTTGACTTTATATTCACAAACAAAAATCTGGGGATATTGTGATCAGTCTTTTGTCTGTCTGTCTGTCTGTCTGTAGACATGAAACAAAAATCATCATAACTCATTTAATTCAAGGTCAATCGTTTCGAACGAAACTTGATGCAATGGTGCATAACCACAGTATGGAGAGGATGTCATATTCTGTGTTTTCAGGACCATCAAAAATATAAATTTTATAGTAAATTTCCTTTCTTATTATACCTACCGCAATTGTTTACTACAGGCTTGCACTACAGTGGAAGAACCTAACTCGGATAAAATACTCTCTATTTTAATCTTTCCCAAGAGATTTGGGAAAGAAAAGTGGTGTAAAAACACCACGAAAAAATAAGCCAAAACTGGGTCGAGCGCCATCGGCGCACACCCAGTAAGGGACGATCTTCTCTTAGTACAATTCCACGACTAGTGCGCGACCAGTGCGCAAGCAGTCATCAAAACCATTCTTCTGAGTCCACCAACATAGGAGGTATGTGATCAGCGGGGAGGAAGGATTCTTACCCGAATAAGAAGACCGGAGGGCCTCCATGTAAACAATTGCAGTAGATATAATAAGAAAGGAAATTTACTATAAAATTTATATTTCTTATCAACCTACCTTACAATTGTTTACTACAGGCTGAATAGACAATAGGATGGAGGAAATCACATAACAACCCACACATAACTCAATTGCACTGGAACCGTGGACAGAGGAAGAGATCCCTAGGCCTATCAAACCATAGCATCACAAACATTAGTAAAAGACAATGAAAGATGAGGCGTATGGTGAATTGCGATGCACAGACAGAAAGAGCAGTAGCAGCACGAAGCTGGAACTGACCCTGTAAAAAGCTGAATGGCTGGTATAGACAACAGCCTGAGCCGAAGAAAGAGGACCCGTAGGACAAAGGTCCTCTGTCAGCTCCTGCAACTGTCGCAGATAATGGAGAAGGTAGCATTTCTCCAGTAGGCTGCCAGTATAACATCCAACAACATGACAGAGTTAGTAAAAGCCCAGAGAGGAAGACAATGCACGCACCTCGTGGCAGAAAAAACAATTGGTAATACAATCACCAGTAGCTAGACAAGCGGAAGCTGCACGAATAGCAAGACAAATCCTTTGAGAAATGGATGCAGGAGAGATCTGGCATGTGAGAAAACGCATATCCATCCAGGATAAAGGCGCAAATGCCCCCCCCCCCCCCCCCACCAAGCAGAGCAGCACCCAAGAAAGTGTCCCTCTTGGAGTAAACTGCAAAGTCCTAGGCCTTTTCAAGGAAAAGAGCTGAACAAGCTTGGAGAGGCAAGGATGAGTGTCGAAACAAAGGTCTCCGAAGCATGGACTTGTACCCATTGCTGGACACCCCCAGAAACAAACATATACCAGAAACTCAGCAATCGGTCTGACCTATTATTACGGCCAGCATTACGGCCCCTGCTAGAGTTGCTGCCTTGACGGTCTCACGAATAAGGCCTAGAGGGCGCATACGCACCTCTAAAGGAACTTCCCCTGGACGTGCTCGTCCCAGAAGATCCAGGCCTACTTTATTCTGCTGGTTCCGACTTATTAGAAGCGGACTTAAAAAGCAGAGAGTCTGAAGCTTTCTTAGTTAACTTATCGTAAATAGCAGAAAGCTTGCCGTCAAAGAGAAGCTCTCCGGAGACCGGAGCGACTCTAAGAGAGTTTTTCACCTTACTATCCACTCTCGTGGACGTAGCTAGGGTTCCGTCAAGTCTAACCAACTCCAGATTAGCCACTGAAAGGGCGGAGTTAAATGTAGAATAGGAAATAGCCCTTGACAGAACTCTCAGAGACGTTTGTACGTCCTGAAATTCTTGCCCTTCAAGGCGTAACGACAATGCTCTGGTAAGGTGATCTGCGTACGAGAGTGCGTCTAAATTTGCTCTATTCGAAGATATTGTAGTTTCCAAGGTAGAGCTATGAATAGACATACACGACGGCATGGATAATTCAAGGTCTTCAGCCTGGTCGTCTAGATGCAGAGGAACTCTCTGAATGCCCTGTCCTGCCGTTTCAAATCTATTCCTAGCATTAATGAAAGGCAGATTAAGAGCATTAGCCGGTAGGAAGGCTGACTTGCCCGATTTACCAGCAAGTTTATTGATAGCGTCATTCAAAAGTTCAAATGTCCGTGAGACATTCCTGGACTGAGACGGAAACTCTGGGACGGTGTCCCTAAACCGATTAAAAAATTTGGTGTCCAGTGGCGCTATAAGCCTCCTATCAGGCTGAGCAGCATCCTGGTCCACTGGAACAACATCAGGAAGAAAATGCCAGATTAACTCGACGTCGATTTTGTGTTGTTCCAAAAGGGAGAACTCCAATTCATCCATATCCCTTTCGCCATCCTGACAGACCTCCTGGATATCTCGGTCGTCCGCTCCCGATCCAGCTGTGGAACGTACCAACCCAGCATCATCAGATTCTTCCTGCTCTGATAGGGTTTCAGCCGGATGCTGGGATGCTGCTATGATTTGTGCTATCTGCGATAGCAGGTCCGTTAACGAGGCCTGTGGAGCTGCGGTCTTGCGTGATTTAGCCGCAGGAATCTCCGTGGACGTCCATAAATAGCTCTTGCATACTTCTCTTATGCAAACGTCCAGATGAAGGTGGCCTTGAATCCTTGGCTATCAGATGGCGTGCCCTGTCTGTCGGAGAATCTCTGGAAGGCGATGCAGGCTGGATATTTATTTATTTAAACCGAGCTGAAGTTGGGGAAGGCTGAGGCCGATACCCCACAACCACACTACAGACATCCCTGCAGACCCTTGCAGGGATAAGCCGAGGCCGGCTAAAAACGGTGCCCGATGACGTAGACGGAACGGCAGTAGCAGCAGATACGACAGGAGCTGTTGGAACTGGCGGAAAAGGGGAGAGAGCCACCTAGCTCAGCCTCCAAAAGAGGAGTCATAACCCTAGTGACAGCATCAGATGTCGACTGGAGAGGGCGCATAGTCCCGGAACCAGGCATCTCTTCACCAGAAATGCAACAGCTCCCGCAGTATCCACCACGGTAAAAAGAACTGCACATCCCCCACGGATGGGGAATAACTCACACCAGACGTGGTTGAGTCGGGAGGCCCCAACACGACAGCATTCCACACCCACCGTGGGTGCGGGAGGAGCTGCACATCCCCCACGGAGGGGGAGTAACTCTCACCAGAGGTGGTCGAGTCGTGAGGCCCCGAAATGACAACGTTCCCCACCCCCCGTGTGTGTGGGAGGAGCTGCGCATCCCCCACAGAGGGGGAGTAACTCTCACCAGACATGGTCGAGTCGGGAGGCCCCGAAACGACAGCATTACCCCCCCCCCCTCCCTGCAGGTGGAGCTGCACATCCCCCACTGAGGGGGTATAACTCACACTAGATGTGGTCGAGTCGGGAGGCCCTGAAACGACAGCGATCCACACCCACTGCGGGTGCAGGAGGAACAGCCACGAGAACGCATCAAAGGCGAGGGCAAAAGGAATTGCCCTAAAGGAACCAAACTGGAAATAAGAGGTGAGAGCAGTAGAAGAAAAAGATGAACTCAACAAATACAGAAAGTAGAAGAACACCCTCAACTATGAGAGAAGGTGGCAGAAAAAAAAACGGTGGGTACACGACAGAACACAGACGGCCGACAGGGACCAAAACAAGAGGCCCCAAGGGGCCTGAGGGCACTCACCTGACACGGTAGCCTAAATATCAACCCAGAGAATTGATTTCAACAGGTACCATCTGCTCCTCGTAAGAAAAGCTTATACCAAATATCCAAAGATTCTGATCAGTGGATCTAAAAAAAAAAAGAAGATTTTTAAAGAATATTCCTCATATTGAACTAAGTTATAATTCAGGCTCCCACTGGGAGCCTGTATATGAACTCAGGGACTTGGCTTTAACAAACTTGAATCTCACCACCCTAAGGATGCTGCACACCAAATATCAAAACATTCCGACTGCTGGATCTGAAGTAGAAGATTTTTAAAGAAAATTCCTCATTTTGAACTAAGTTACAATTCGGGTACCACAGTGAGCCCACATATGAACCCAGGGACTTGGCTTGAACAAACTTGAATCTCCCCCCTTAAGCATGGTGCATACCCACTATCAAAAGATTCTGCCTGCTGGATCTGGAGAAGAAGATTTTCAAAGAAATTTGCCTGAAATGCACTAAGTTCAAATTTGGACTCCTATACTGAGCCCAAATATAAACCCAGGGGGCCGATTTGAACAAACTTGAATCAGATCCACCCCACAATGTTGCATACCAAATATCAAAAGATTCTGCCTGCTGAATCTGGAGAAGAAGATTTTTTAAGAAATTTGCCTGAAATGCACTAAGTTCGAATTCGGGCTTCTATAGTGAGCCCAAATATGAATCCAGGGGGCCGATTTGAACAAATTTGAATCAGATCCACCCCACAATGTGGCATACCAAATATGAAAAGATTCTACCTGCTGGATCTGGAGAAGATTTTTGAAGAAATTTGTCTGAAATGCACTAAGTTCGAATTTGAGCTTCTATAGTGAACCCGAATATGAATCTAGGGAGCCGATTTGAACAAACTTGAATCAGATCCACCCCACAATGTTGCATACCAAATATCAAAAGATTCTGCCTGCTAGATCTGGAGAAGAAGATTTTTTAAGAAATTTGCCGGAAATGCACTAAGTTCGAATTTGGGCTTCTATAGTGAGCCCAAATATGAACCCAGGGGGCCGATTTGTACAAACTTGAATCAGATCCACCCCACAATGTTGCATACCAAATATCAAAAGATTCTGCCTGCTGGATCTGGAGAAGAAGATTTTTGAAGAAATTTGCCTGAAATGCACTAAGTTCGAATTCGGGCTTCTATAGTGAGCCCAAATATGAATCCAGGGGGCCGATTTGAACAAACTTGAATCAGATCCACCCCACAATGTTGCATACCAAATATCAAAAGATTCTGCCTGGTAGATCTGGAGAAGAAGATTTTTGAAGAAATTTGTCTGAAATGCACTAAGTTCAAAATCGGGCTCCTATACTGAGCCCAAATATGAACCCAGGAGGGCTATTTGAACAAACTTGAATCAGATCTACCCTACAATGTTGCATACCAAATATCAAAAGATTCTGCCCGCTGGATCTGGAAAAGAACATTTTTTAATGTTTTTCCCATTGCCAACTGTGTTAAAAAGTGCTGACACAGCACTTTTTCAAAGTCCTGAAAAAAGTACCTTGTGATCAAACCGATAGGGATTTTTTTTAACCACTCTATTCTACTGGATAAAAGTAAGCTTTACACAAAATAAGAATTCTCTGTGCCGTGTAGTTTTGGTGATATGGCAGCTTTAAGGTTTTTCCTATTTTTAGCTCCCGAGGTTCCCACAGGGCAATGAGAAAAAATTTTTTTGCATCAATCAACTACTTATGACCCATTATCATCTCATGTCAAATTTGGTTCAAACTGACTTGACGGTTCAGAAAATAGAAATTTTAGGCGTGGCCAAAATTTTTGCCCCTCCCATAACAAAGGCAAATAATGCCCGACAAACTTCTTTTGAACAAACTTGATTCTAAACCTCAAAAGGACTCTGTATACCACATATCAAGTCTCTGCTACTGGTGGTTCATTAGAAGAAGATTTTCAAAAAATTTGGCCATTTTTTCCCCACACCTCTGCTCAATATGAGCCGAAACCTAATTTGGATAAAAATCAAAATGCCCCTATATAACCACTACTTACATGAAATTTAATTAAAATGTGGCCAGTGGTTTAGGAGAAAGAGGCTCAAACACCACCTTCACGCAGGACGACGGACGACGAGTGAAAAGAAAAGCTCACCCTGACTTTCAGTCAGGTGAGCTAAAAAAGCCCTCAACAGAGTGAAGAAATCCTGTCCAGACAGTCCCTCATTGACACCTAACTCCAATAACAATTTAAATTTATCAACCGAAAAATGCCATTGTCTAACCGCATTGACACGATGTCGAAAAAACATTCGCGAAAACAGAATATATAAATAATATACAATGAGAATGTGGTTGAAAATATTAACGAGAATATATAAAACACAGTCCTGTTATTATACGATCTTTAGATCCATAAACCAGTGACAGGAAAACCATTATCGACAAGTTGAATTATCACTGTATCATAATGCAAAGATGGCAACATGTCAACCACGTTGCACGGACAAAAGAAGAATGGTTTTGATGACTGCTTGCGCACTGGTTAACGGAAGTCGTGGAATTGTACTAAGAGAAGAGTGTCCCGTACTGGGTGTGCTCCGATGGTGCTTGATCCAGTTTTGGCTTATTTTTTTGTGGTGTTTTTACATCACTTTTCTTTCCCAAATCTCTTGGGAAAGATTAAAAAAGAGAATATTTTATCTGAGTTAGGTTCTTCCACTGTAGTGCAAGCCTGTCGTAAACAATTGTAAGGTAGGTTGATAAGAAATGGCCCCAGTTGGCCATTTTATTCTAAAAATAACTATTTCACTTTTTAAGAAAAAACTTCCTTACAGCGATTCAGATTTTGATTATTTTTAGTATGGAAAACAACTTGTATAATTTACATAACACTGTATACAGGTTTTTCTTTCGTGCATAATTAATGTAAATTAGTCAGCTTTGTTTTTAAAACTATCTGTCTGTAGATACAAAAACAACAATTATCCAAATCACCAAACTCAATTAATCCATGGCCAATTGTTATGAAACTTAATTCAATGGTGTTTAATGATAAGTGGAGGAGGATATCACACTTTGGAGTTTGACCATCATTAATGAAAGTGTCAATGACATTGTAGCTTAACTTGTGTGTTGTGTTTGATGAAAAGGATAATGTTCAATGTTTATGAAATGATTATGAAATAAGACAAGAATTGTGATAATTGGGAATATGTTCATTTCTGTTCCCTGTGTGCTATGTTTATGATAAAAATAATTTGAGGTGTACACTGTACTAAAGAGCTGAGGGGTGGGTTAATATGACCTCACAGTTAATGTATGTGGCCCTCACAGTTAACATATATCAACAAAAGTCACCAAAATACGGTGAAATTATTCCAAAACGAGTCATCCTATCAAGTTACATTAAAATCCACTCATAAATATGGCCTGTAGACTGTGCTAAACGTTTTCGGGCTTCGGGCCCCTGTAGCCGTCAGTTTCCCAATTGCGTCCAAAGGGGACGTTCTCATCTAGACATTATATGAAGTCAATCTACCAAGTTATAATGAAATCCCTTAATAAATATGACCTGTAGACTGTGCTAAAGGTGTTTGGGCTTTGGGCTCTGGCAGCCATCATGGTTGAATGATCGCAACCAAAAGGGGACATTCTCATCTGGACACTATTTGGAGTCATCCTACCAAGCTACAATGAAATCCCTTCATAATTATGACCTGTAGACTGTTATAAAGGTTTTCGGGCTTTGGGCCCCTGAAGCCATCACAGTTGCCCAATCATGTCCAAAAGGGGATGTTCTCATCTAGACATTATATGAAGTCAACCTACCAAGTTACAATGAAATCCCTTCATAGATATGACCTGTAGACTGTGCTAAAGGTTTTCGGGCTTCGGGCTCGGGCTGCCATCATGGCTGAATGATCGCAACCAAAGAGGACAATCTCATCTGGGCATCATCTGGAGTGAGCATACGAAGTTACAATGAAATCCCTTCATAAATATGACCTGTAGACTGTACTCAAGGTTTTTGGGCTTCGGGCACTTGTAGCCATCACAGCTGACCAATCACGACCAAAAGGGGATGTCATCATCTAGGCATTATATGGAGTCAACCTAATAGGTTACAATGAAATCCTTCCATAAATATGACCTTTTACCTATACTAAAGGTTTTTGGGCTCCGGCACCCATCAAGGCTGAATGATCACAGCCAAAATGAGACGTTCTCATCTAGACATTATTTGGAGTCATCCTACCAAGTTACAATGAAATCCCTTCATAAATATGACCTGTAGACAGTGCAAAAGGTTTTCAGGCTTCGGGCACCTTTAGCCGTCAAAGTTGCCCAATCATGTCCAAAAGGGGACGTTCTCATCTAGACATTATATGAAGTTAACCTACCAAGTTACAATGAAATCCCTTCATAAATATGACCTGTAGACTGTGCTAAAGGTTTTCGGGCTTCGGGCTCGGGCAGCCATTATGGCTGAATGATCGCAACCATAGGGGACAATCTCATCCAGGGGTCAGCCGAGTGGGCGACTTAGGCGAAGAAGTCGCCTTGTCATTCCTCAAGTCGCCTTGGCTTACATTGGGGGTGAAATTCAAGTCGCCCTCCAAAACTTCCTTGGGAGACATGGCAGTTTACTGAATTTTCTTATGTTTTATTTTTTAAAAACATCCGCTTCTGCATTCGCAAAAAAAGTAAACACGGCTGCTGTTAAAGTCCATCACACGGGTATGAAAATAGCCTAAACTAGCCCAATTTTATATTTCTGAAAAGAATTGTAATGGCGTAGTCGTTCGTACAATTCACCCCAACTGATAGCAACCAGCACAAAATGGCTATTTAAAAACAAAGTGCCAGCCAAAACAACGAATCACACAAGACACGCATTGAGTTAATTAGAATTTATTAAAGTTAACCACCATTTCAAAACAAAAAAAAATGTATTGGAGACAGTGCGTCCATATCGAAATTGCTTGCGGTTACGCTCTGTTCCACTGAAAAATTGTTTGCTTTGAAATTCGCCCCGCAATTTGCATTGAATGTTTTTCTTTGAAAACTTGTGAAGTTGTGTTGGAAGGGGGTTAAATGTAATAAGGCTACAATAGAAATCACAGGTATTTGGATGGAAAAGAATGGCAGACCTTCAAAGCACGAATCGCACGTGTCAGTGTAAGATGGTTGGCAGAAATTGTCAGTTTTCTGAACAGTGTATTATTACCCAGCGCAGCCGGGAAGGAAGACAACTGAAATATTTTGTCATTTACCTGAGAAATAAATTAACTCAAATTGTTAATAACGCTTTATTTACGAAGGATATCGAAAACTTTTTTAACTACACTTTTCAACTCAGTTAGAGCATTCAGAAACCATGAATGACCCAGCTTCTTATATGAACTTGAAATTTATTTTAAACACTTTAAATTTTTTTTAAAAAGAATATACCTTCTCTTACAGAGAACACTCTAACCATGGGTCATACTAAATTTCAAATCCACTGCGTTGAGGCAAATACAAAATCAGCTGCATGGTAACCTTAGTCATCACTGCTAGGCAAAGAGTTAGGGGGTATTCAGAAACCATGAACGACACAGTTTTTTGTGGGGTGGGGGGTGGGGTGGGGGGAGGGGGGGTGGGATTTTAACCTACATTCTGTTATATACCATCTGACTTAGTTTTGTGTGTGTATGTATGTTTGTATAACTTTCATTTATTTTTTTCTCCACAATTGTGTCCTCTATGTTCATTTATTTTGTCACAATGTCATATACGTTTTATGGTTTTTTTTTCTGATTTCTCCTTCATGTCCACTGACTTCTCCCTCCTGGGTCCTGACTTCTCCCTAAAGTCTCTGAAGGGAGAAGTCACTTCTCCCTAAAATCAGCTACCAGGCTGACCCCTGATCTCATCTGGGCATCATCTGGAGTGATCCTAAGAAGTTACAATGAAATCCTTTCATAAATATGACCTGTAGACTGTGCTCAAGGTTTTCGGGCTTCGGGCACTAGTAGCCATCACAACTGACCAATCTCGCCCAAAAGGGGATGTCATCATCTAGGCATTACATGGAGTCAACCTAACAGGTTACAATGAAATCCTTCCATAAATATGACCTTTTGCCTATGCTAAAGGTTTTTGGGCTCGGGCACCCATCAAGGCTGCATGATCACGATCAAAATGGGACGATCTCATCTAGACATTATTTGGAGTCATCCTACCAAGTTACAATGAAATCCCTTCATAAATATGACCTCTAGACTGTGCTAAAGGTTTTCTGGCTTTGGGCCCCTGTAGCCGTCACAGTTGCCCAATCATGCCCAAAAGGTGACTTTCTCATCTAGACATTGTATGAAGTCAACCCACAGAGTTACAATGACATTCCTCAATAAATATGACCTGTAGACTGTGGTAAAGGTTTTCGGGTTTTGGGCTCGGGCAGTCATCACGGTTGGCAGATCATGCCCAAATGGGGAAATTCTCATCTAGACATCATAAGGAGTCATCCTATCAAGTTACAATGAAATCCCTCCACATTAAACATGACCTGCAGACTGTGCTAGAAGTTTTTGGGTTTCGGGCTTGGGCAGCCATCACGGTTGATAGATCATGCCCAAAAGGGGACGTTCTCATCTAGGCATTATACAGAGGTATCCTACCAAGTTACAATGAAATCCATAAATACGACCTGTAGACTGTGCTAATGGTTTTCAGGTTTTGGGCTCGGGCAGCCATACCGGTTGCCCGATCGCGACCAAAAGGGGACGTTCTCATCTAGACATGACCCCAAACCTGCATATGAAATTTCGTGACGATCAGACAAGAACTGCGAGGTGTAGCCCGTGCTAAAGGAAAATGTGAACAGACGTCACAGACTAACAGACTTCCGCAAGAGTGATGGCAATAGCTTATCTTGACTATGTCAAGTTAAGCTAAAAATGGCCATTGTCATCCATTTTGTTCTAATAATAGCAATTATACTTTTTAAGCAACCACTTTCAAACAGTGATTTGGCTTCAGAGTATTTTCGGTATGAACACAATTAGTACAATTTAAATAACATAGTTTATGGGTGCATAAATTATACAAATTAGCCAGCCATCTTAGTTTTTAAATTATCCATCTGTAGACAAAATACCAAAAATCAACCAAAGTGACCAAAACTCAATTAATTCCTGTCCAATTTCTATGAAACTTAATTCAGTGGTGTTTATTGACAAAAGGAAGAGGATATTACAATTTAAGTCTTGTCAGCTGTCAAAAATAGCCACCATTGGCCATTTTGTTCTAAAATGAAAGTATCAATGACACTGCAGCTCAACTTGACCAAGAAGGGACTGAACTAAATAGAAAGTTCTAGTAATGCCAAGCCATTCCCTCAAGTTTCTACTGAAAAGACATCACACCAAAGCTACATATGAAATCTGAAACATATCGGGTGAGGAATGTAGGGTGTGCTAATGGAATTGTTGACAATTTATATGCCAAATCCAAGATGGCTGCTAGTGACCATGTTTTTTTCAACAAAATTCAGAAAAATTTGATAGTTCCCATCTAGACATCACACCAAAGCTACATATAAAATTTGAGAAAGATTGGGTGAGGTGTGCAGCTTGTAGCATGTGTTAATGGAATTGTTGATAATTTATACGAAAAATCTAAGAAGACCAGTGGCAGCCATGTTTTTCAACGAAATTCAGAAAAATTTGATAGTCCCCATCTAGACATTACCCCAAATATGAAACTTGAAACTGATCAGGTGAGAGATACAGCCTGTAGGGTGTGCTAAAGGAATTGAAGACAGACAGAGGTATGGAGGTTAGATACAGACGTACTGGCAGATAATGGATCACAACAAATCCCAACAGCTCATACTTGACATTGTCAAGTTGAGCTAGAAAAGGCAATTTCTCTTTTTAAGCAAGAACTTCCTTATGGTGATTCACATTTTGATTATTTTTGATTTTCAGAAACAAAATGTATACAACATAGTATACAGGTTTTTCTCTGCATAAATTATACTAATTAGCCAGTCATCTTAGTTTATAAAATTCTCCATCTGCAGACAAAAACACAAAAATCACCCAAGTGACCAAATCTCATTTCAAGACCAATTGTTATGATACTCAATACAATGGTGCATATTGACAAGAGGAAGAGGATGTATTGAAACTTTCCAGAATATACCTCAAAATTGTATTAACCTTTTGATACTTTTGTATGTCTTATGACGTAAGAAATCAAACAGCGCATTGATACTTTGTGGTCATTTGTTTTATTATTTTTCAATTTTTTAAAGTTCTAACCTCAATTCCTATTTTCTCCCGAATAGTGCTCAGTGACAACCATTGAGCCAAACGTTATCGCAGCTTAAAATACTAATATAATCCTGCTGTCAAGACTTCTTAACTGGTTGAGTGCTAGAAGCCACTATCAGGGCTTTCAAAAAATGAGGATACCAGAGCAAAAGCCAACACTTTTCTTGCTTATATTTCATATTCAGTCAAACACAAATAATATTTTGTTATATAAATTTGATTTATTACAAATTATTGTAGAGTGCCTGTGGGCACTCTCCAATAATTTGTAATAAAACAAGTTTTGAATAACAAATTCAGACTATCAAAAATAATCTAGCCCTCAACCAGTTAATCACTAATGTGAAAAATATCTTGTTATTTGTACTTTCTGACGTTTGACCTCACATTTTGAAAAACGTTGAAGAAACTGAATTCCCAGTGACGTTTGAAAGAAAGGATAATTAAAAGTCTCAAAGGGTTAATAAATATGCACCAATCTCACTATTTCCATCGTGGCTACTGTAGAGGACAGGAGAACCACCATTTTTCAGATGGCTATTTTTACCAATAGAATGCTTTGGGCAGAAACAAACTATATTTAATAATTCAGAATCATTTTCTTTGCCAATATTTGATAGTCAACCTTTTCCAGTTGCAAAAAGCAGCAAAATGTGATCATAACTAATACTACATATTGATGTGTTCTCTATCCAACAATAAAATGCAAACATGGGGTCATATACTGACCTGACTCTGAAGACTGCCTCTCAGAGATGTACTCTTCCTTCCACAGGTTTGTTCACAAACACTCGCAAATTTTTCCACTTCTTTAGAAAGCTCAACAAATTCTGATGCCGAGAGTTTTTCCATAAAACCATCCTGAATAACAAATTTCAATAAACTGTTTCAGTTGGCAATTGAAAAAATGTTCTTGTTTCTCAATCATTTTTTCTGAAAATGTTTTGATGAGGGAGGGGGGGGGGGAGGGAGGGAGGCTTTCTGGTAATTCCTTAAATCAGTTCAAATTGTCTCAGAAATTTGAATTGTTTACTCTTCTGGGAATCAGTTGTCATTTGACAGCTGTAATGGAACAAAGTCTGCTTCTGTCAGTGTAGCTTTTGATTGGTCAAAAGTAAAACAGTAAACAAAATTTTGAGACCAGACTTTTAATGCCAAGAGAAGAGCCTGAAAAACAAGATTTTCTTTTAAATGGCCTCATTTGCTTAATTTTAATGTAAAAGAGGGAACTCCAAATGAATTTCCAGTAGTTCTGACTTGGAGAATATCCAACTAAGTTACTTTGGTGTGAGGAGATAGATAAGAAATGGCCATTCAAATTTTAAGCTTTTTCATTTTTTATCAAAACCAAACTTGTTCCACTGAGGAATTGCAAGTTGGGGTTTGGAAAAAAAGAAGCCTGAACTTGGGCAAAAAATATTGGTACTACTGTTTGTAACTTGTGGTAGATAAAGAGTTGAAACAAACTTGAATAGGCATAAATGTAATTAAGTCAAGAGCGTAAAAAATTAACCTTTGCTCTAGCCACTATCACTTTCACACATCTATCATGTGCATTATCACAGACTGAATACAACATTTCTTTCATGGAATTATTCAACTTATTACAGTCATCCATAGAGATCATCACATCTACATCTTCACATCTGAAAATGAAACAAAGAGAAAATCAAAAACTAATAAAATGATAAATAAAACATGTTTAATTCTTAATGATTTTAAAATGATGTGCAAGCAAATTCCAATATAAGCTTACATATCTAAAAAAAAAGTTTATCATTTTTTCTTTTTGGTGCTCAAAAGGGCGAAGCATTGTTCATATATATTTTCAAGCCAATTTTCCATTAATTGAATAGCAATTTGCCAATAAACTTAAAAAATTTATAGTAATTTATATATTTTTTATACTTACCAATGACCCAGACATAGCTGGTGCTAACTCTTAAAAATATAGGGCCAAACACAAATTTTGCCCCCCAATCCCCAAAATTTGCATCTAAAACCAAAGAAAACATGTCCTGAATGGCCCTCCATACTTCACCTCTACTGCGCATGCGCAGTGTCAAGGACGTCCCGAAATTGGCACCATTAATCATTCTTACCAACAGTGCCTGGTAAGCGCTATGTCCTCAGCGGGGAGGTATGAGTTCCCAACTCCTGGGAGGGCCATCCCCGTCTGGGTCATTGGTAAGTATAAAAAATATATAAATTACTATAAATTTTTTAAGATTTTTATACTGTACCAATGACCCAGACCTAGCTGAATAGTAAAAAGGCTGGAGGGCCCAGGACATAGAGGAAAATCCAATAAGCTCAACTATATAAAATAGAGTCATCTCCTGGAGGAGAAAAGGAGAAATAGGCTTCACGTGTATCTTTCTTATTTATGACAAATTAGAAAGACACAATACCTTCTATAATTGAGCATCATAACATCCATGTTCTCTATTAATATGCAGTATAATTCTTATACTAATTATTTTTAAAGTAAGCCAATAAATAAAGTTAGTCCAAAGAATTGAGACTCTTTATACTCTTTTAAAAGTGTCCGAGGATAGTATAATAACATCCGTTTGACACATGACATATTCAAATGCTATACTTTAAAACTATGACATGAATGAATTTAAAAACATAACTTTCACTTAAGAAACCATCCCAGTAACCGCTCAGAATTACTAACTCCGGAGGAGGTATCCCCTTGTTTTCATAATAAAACAGGTGACCCAAGGGAACACCCTCCCCCCCCCCCCCCCCCCCCCCCTTTTTCTTTTTCTTGCCCTGGGTCAAATAGCCCAGAGCGAAGAGGGCAGCAGGACGGAGTCACTGCCGGAACATAAAGCCTACATAGCTACAGTTGCAATTGTTAAGTGATCGACTTTCTGAGCAGCTGATAATGGACCTAAATAATGCAGGTCTCCAGAAATGGATACAATATTTCTGAGATAAAAATTCGTGAATGTGGATGGCTGAGAGCAATATGCAGCCTACTTAATCTATAATAGCAAAACTATAAGTCAGCCCAAGATGTAGAAGAGCTCTTACTTCATGAGCCGGAATCTTAAGCACAGACTGCTGAGTTAAGGATAAATTATCCTAAGCAGTACCGATAGTTAACTGAATGCATTAAGTAATAGAATGGACCGTAATGATCCTTCTATTAGGCATCAGAGCCAGAAGAAGCTTTACGTCCAACTGATAAACTGAGATCTGTTAATAAATACATAAAGGTCTATCCGGACAGAGTAAAGGCCTATGCCCGCTCGAAGACGGAAGGACCTTAAGAACAACAGGTTCCAGATATCATTAGGAGCCTGATTCTTAACCAAAAATACAACATTAGTAGTAAAGGTAATAGAGTTCCCGATACTACGAAAGTGAGAATCGTCCACCGATAGTGCATGAAGCTCACTGACTCTTCAGCAGAAGAGAAGACTAAGAGAATCGCTGCCTTAAAAGGCCAGAATTTGAAACTGCTGTCTCAAGGGGTTCAAATGGTTGCTTTTATTAATAAGAACCCAAGCTAAATTACGAATAGGAATTAATCTAACGATTCTAGGTCTCTTATCGAAAAGTTTCAAACTAACTTAGATAAAGAGACATTAGGCTCCATTGTAAACTATCATGGTGTGCATAGGTATCAGATAACAAAGACCTATAACCTTTAAAAGTAACTGGCTGCAGATGATCTCGTTAAACAAGTATACTAGAAAGTTTGCAATGTCTGGTATGGAGGGATCAAAAATATCAACATAAAGATCCCTACATCATCGCCGGAAGACCCTCCACTTTAGCCGCATAGTATAGCGAAGAGGAGGTCCTTCTACAGTTAGGAATCGTGTCCACTGCTCGTCCTGTACAATGCTTGCCATGCAAGAAGGACCGCACAATGGAATACGTGAAGGTTGAGACCTTGGTTGTGATAGAGTTAACACGATTTCCCCAGCGAAAAAAAAAGATCCTCTCATGGAGGAAGTTTCCACGGTAAGTCCCACAGTAGACATCTAAGTAAATATATCCACCGTCTCTGTGGAGACAGAGATGCTACCAACAGAATTGTATTGTGAATGAATAATCCTAGCAAAACTTGCTGAATCAACAGTGCTGGAGGATACGCATATCCTATCATCGCATCCTACTAGATCGATAGAGCGTAAACTACATATGCTCAGGGATCCGGACACGGTGACACATACGTCTACAATTGATTGGAGAGTTGTGTCGCAAATAAATTATCACTGGGCGCTCCCATTGATAGCAAATCTGATTGAATACTTGTTTGTTGATAGTCCATTCCGACGGCAACAAATGACCCTTACGTGAAAGGGAGTCTGCTAATACGATCTGACGACCGAGAATATGACGAACTGAAACAGAACTTGGTGTTCTATAACAAACAGAAGGATTCTTTCCGTTAAAATTAATAACGGAACCGAATGAGTGCCTCTCTGGTTCCGGATATACGCAACTACTGTCGTATTATCGGACAGGATTGAACACGCGTTTCTGAATAAAATTTATCCAATGACATAGTGCAAGCCAACATAATATTCTTCCTTGGAAGTAAGGAGCTTGCCTAAAAACTGCGGAACCCAAAGACCCTGGCACTTCGAATCCGTTGGGATCAAAATTGTGTCCCAACCTGTTTGACTGACATCCGTCATAATCGAAAAACTCGGATCCGGCAACTACAGTGGAACTCTCTGAGTCAACCACCGAATGTTTGCCCACGTCTGAATCTCTTGTTACACTTGATAGACAAGAGAACGTGTATATCGAGCAATTCAAGATTGCTGAAAGGTTGCAGTCGAAGAGAAGCTTCTCGGAGACCGAAGCGACTCTGAGAGAGTTCTTCACCTTACTATCCATGCGTGTGGATGTAGCTAGGGCTGCGTCACATCTAACCAACTCCAGGTTGCCACTGAAGGGCGGAGTTATACGTGGAAAAACTACTGCCCCTGAAAGAAATCTCATTGAGGATCATATCCTGGAATTCTTTCTCTTGAAGACGTAAAGATAAACGTCTCAGTAAGGTGGTATATGTATGATAAAGCGTCTAAGTTAAGTCTATTATACATCATTGTCGTTTCCAACATCGTGGTTGGAATTGACATAGACGGCGAAAAAGATAATTTGCAGTCTTCATTCTCGCCGTCTTAGACGCAAAGGAACTCTCGGTAAGCCCAGTTCTGCCAATAAACAATTATTTCCTAGAATTCACGAAAGGCAGAATAGAGCATTGAGGACAAGAAACTATACTAGCATGTTGATAGCAAGCTTATATATATATAGCGTCGTTCAATAATTCGAATGTTCTAAAGACATTATTGGACTGCGTCGGCAACTCAGGGACAATGTCCCTGAACCGATCCAAAACTCCGTGTCCCATGACGCTATTAGTCTCTTATCCCTCATCGCAGCAATGTAGTCCGATGGAACAACCTCTGGAAGATAATGCTGGAAGAAATGTATGGCAGCTTCTGTTGTTCCGAAAGGGAAAGCTCGAAATCATCCGAATCCCTTTCGCCATCCTGTCGGACCCTATGAAATATTCGGTCGTCCGTACCTGATGCAACAGCGGAGCGTACCGACCCAGCGCTGTCGGATTATTCCTGATCCGACCGAGAATCTGTCGATTGCTGGGATGCTATGATAAGCTGTGCTATTTTGGATAGCACGTCCGTCACTGAGGCCTGTGGAGAAGCAGTCTTACGATGCATTGCCGCTGGAAGCTCCGTGTTCGTTACCCCGTGCATACTTCTATTATGCGAGCGACCGGAGTGTGCAGGCCTCGTGTCCCTTGGCTACCGGATGGCGTGACCTGTTCGCCATGGAATCACTGAATGCCGAAGCTGGCCGGATATTCAAGGTCACATAGCCAATGTGCGGTCGTGTGCGCTGCTGTGAGGATGAGGAAGCATTATCGACAGTCATTCGGACTGTCTATATAACGGAGCGTCCCGAGTGGCGGACATACGCTCCGAAGGTGAAATGTCTGTACCACAACATCCGGTCCCATATGTTGTTGCACGAGAGAGGGACCTCTCTCGCTCACCGCCCGGACGGACCGGACGAGCTAGGAACCGGACTAACAGGCTTCCTCCAATCTCTCCTCTAATCCGACGTCACTGGGTGTGTACTAAAGTCTATTATAGTGCTCGCATCACCCAAATCTCCATCCTAGACAGCAATGGACGAACCCGACTGCCGAACCATTCGATGCATGGACGCTACACCGGGTGAGCTAGCGAATGTCAACTCCGTTGATCCTACTAGGGACCTCTTAGGGGATTGACGTAATCCATGAGCACTAATTGCCGCTAGCTCTTCATTAACTATGACGACAGAGGCACACTTTTGAAAGACATCTCAGTAATTTTGTGAACAAGAAACCAGATATGCTTGTACATAGCAAGCATATAAAAAATATATATAGCGTCGTTCAATAAATCAAACGTATCTGAGACATTATTGGACTGTGTCGGAACTGAGGGACGATGTCCCTGAACCGAACCAAAAATTTCTAAGTCCACCGACGCTATCAGTTTCTTATCCGGTATCGCAGCATTCTGGTCCGACGAAGAACCTCTAGAAAATGAAGTCGGATGACATATACAGCAGCTTATGTTGTTCCGAAAGGGAAAGCTCGAAAACCTCCGAATCCCTTTCGGCATCCCGTCGGACCGTATGAAATTTTCGGACGTTCGCACCTGATGCTTCCGCGGAGCATCCCGACCCAGCGTCGTCGGATATTATATTATGCGACAGAGATTCTGTCGTTGCTGGGATGCTGCGATAAGTTGTGCTATTTGGGATAGCACGTCCGTCACCGAGGCCTGTGCAGAAGTGGTCTTACGATGCTTTGCCGCTGGAAGCTCCGTGTACGTTGACTCCCGCATACTTTCTTATGCGAACGTCCGGAGTCTGCAGGCCTCGTGTCCCTGGCTATCGGATGGCGTGACCTGGTTGCCGAGGATTCTCTGATTGGCGAAGTTGACTGGATATCGGAGGTCATGTAGCCAAGGTGAGGTCGTGTGCGCTGCCATGAGAATGAGGAAGTCTTATTGACAGTCTCTCCGGACTGTCTATATAACGGAGCGTCCCGAGCGGCGGACGTATACTCCGAATGCGAGACATTTTGTACCACAACATCTGGGGACAGATGTTGATGTACGAGAGAGGGGCCTCTCTCGCTCGCAGCCCGGATGGGCCTGGACGAGCTATGAACCGGACTAAAAGGCTTCCTCCGTTCTCCCCTCTAATCCGCCGTCACTGGGTGTGCACATGGATATTTATAGTGCTCGCATCACCCAAAACTCCTTTCTAGACCGCAACGGACGAACCCTGCTGCCGAACCATTCGATGAATGGACGCTACACCGGGCGAGCTAGCGGACGTCAAAGGCCGTCGAACCTACTAGGGTCCTCTTAGGCAATTGACGTATTACCTGAGCACTTTTCCGCTAGCTCTTCATTAATTGTGACGACGGAGGCACACTTTTTGGAAGACATCACGGATACATCACCCTGATCATGATCGTCTGAAATAGAGATTGATAAAGTAGAGTGACCCTGCGGGGAAAGGACCGGAATGGCCAATTCCCCACTAACATACCGTGACACACGCTTCCCATGTTGTCATCGTAATCAACACATACAGAACAGGAGTTAGTGCGAGTACACTGACTACATTATACAATGATTACGAAAGTCAGAGGAAGATTTCCTCTTATTACAATTGAACAATATCCTTTCAATGTGAAAAGAAAACAAAGTCCTAGTACTCGCACCAACCCCTGACAATCAAAATACATAATAACAAGATCCATTAACATAGAAAAAATAATTGAATCAAAAACTTTTGAAAAAATATTTTTTCAGAACAGCCCAAGTTTCTGAAAAGTAACGTTGAGCCCCAATGGATCCCAAGTCTAAGTGTGGACAAAAATTCTAAAAATATTTTAAACAATTTATGCAACACTTACGAACAATAATAATGTGTCTAGTTATGATTAAATTAACATCAAGATATTATTTTCAAGAAATCCCTCTCACACAGAGGGCTGTTGGAAATGTAAACAATAAGTGTAAAAACACTAGATCAAGACTCCAGGCACCCTGGCCCGAAATCAGTTACCAATAATACACTATCTGATGCAAAACAGAGACTTCCAGGGAAGAAACTGCAGAACATCAGATGGTAGATGCAGAACACTACGCCTAACCACCCATAGGTGAAGACGAAAACATGGGGAAAAGAACAGAATACATTCTGTTATCCAGCTAAAACTCCCAAGAAATTTTAGTAATAATATTACAGAAAATATGCCAAAAGCATGGGAGAATAGCAAGAGGGGACTTAAAGGAAAGGGAGAGAGGAAAACACTGAATAAGCAGTGTAATCTTGATAACAAGAATGACCACAACAGGCAGTTGCCTCGAAAATAGGTAACTTAACATAATTTCATCAAAAAATTTTAGTTACAGCCCTGATTATTTTCTGTCACTCATTTTTCCTCTCCTCCTTCTATATCCTCCTTAGAATCACCATTTCACTAATATTTATGTGTCTGGCATCATTTAAACTGAGATTTACAAGCACAAAGATCAGTCAGATGTTAACTGATGAAGGGCCAAACAAAGAATGATTAATGGCACCAATTTTGGGACGTCCTTGACACTGCGCATGCGCAGTAGAGGTGAAGTATGGAGGGCCATTCAGGACATGTTTTCTTTGGTTTTAGATGCAAATTTGGGGGATTGGGGGGCAAAATTTGTGTTTGGCCCTATATTTTTAAGAGTTAGCACCAGCTATGTCTGGGTCATTGGTACAGTATAAAAATATTTGTTTTCAATGAACAGGAATATCCCATTGTCCAAACTTTTTGTCATTTTCCTATGAATATTCTGATGATAAATTGGGTATCTATTCTGTCTTGTTGGACAAAGCTCAGGGAGCTCTATCAAACCAGATAAAACAGATTAAATGCTTATACTGAAAGTGCTGATACTAAGGCTGTCAGTAAAATTTTCTGATAGATCACAATGTTTTTTATTCAATTAATAGATATTTACCTTACAAGGTATATTCAATCAATGGGTCAATTTTATACTGAAGGTATGGTAAATGTCTTGGTGTTTGAAATTATATGCAGTTAAAAGGCATATTCTACTATCCAAATGATGGGACCCACTAAACTATACTTCTCCTTGAAAACATGATCTAGACTATCTGAGGGAAAACCTATGCCGAGTACATTTTGTGCCTTGGCACTGATCATTAATATATAAATATTTAGCCCAAGAGACAGAACTTCTTCCTACAAAGTGGAGAACCATTATTATGACCTTACACATATCATTTTTTTACCTAACAAATCACAATGACAGAGAGTATTAAATGCATCATCTTTTTTCCTAACTAAGAAATCAGAACAGTTAACTCAAAAATTTTCAAATTTGGAGATCAGTTGATCTGAGGTCTAGCCTGTAAAAAGAGAGAAATCTTCCAAGAAATATGCTGTCATTTAAAAAATGGTGCAAGACTAAAGCACTGCAGTTGCCACTTTTTTGCTTTCAAGAGACAACATGAGAAATCTGAAAATAATTCATCCAAATCTTAAAAACAATTACCATGATCCAAAACAGTTATGTTCCCTTGAGCAGAGCAAGTTTACCAGTCTATTTTCAATACAATTATGTTCAAACAACTGTTGGTACACTTTTCAAAACAAAAAATTGTGTTCAATAACAGTTTAGGATTTTTCCCAATAATGTGTAACAACCAATAATGGTATCCCGTTCCACATATTTTATTCCAATGTAACGTATAAACATATCAACCTACTTCCCTCATAAGTAACACTTTTTATCACTGTGAGAGATTACAACAATACACTATAGTCATTGTCTCTCATACAACTAATTTTCATTCTAACAGGCAGCAACAAATGCTTCAAATACTGTTACATCTCATTTTTGATAGGCATACCCAAAGTATCATTGTAAAATACACCAGCATTCTGGAAATGTTAAATGATTTCTAAAAGAAAGTAGAGTACATTTTAACTCCTTCCATGCTGCTGACTGCAATTCCTGCCCATGACAGGAAATCTTGTGCCATTCAAAAAAGTAAAATTTGAGGAAATTTAACCCAAATTTCCCCTGTAAATTGTATAGACTATTTGACCTATGATTTCAGAAGTTAAGACTAGACTTGTGGAAAATACTTTAACATCACTCAGCAGGTTAAGAGTTAATGCCCTTAGTCTAAAATCTGGTAATACAGTGGAACTGTTAACTGAAAAGCCTCTTTGCCTGTGAAGTCTCTTCAACGAACAGGAGTATTCAATTAACAAGAGTTTTGTCATTTTCCATATTATGATAAGCTGAGCATTCATTCTATTATAGCTGCTTCGACAGAGCTCATGGAATCTGTCAAACATGATATAATAGATCAACTGCTTACCTTGGAAGTACATAGGTCAAAGAAATCAGAGAAGATGGGGAATTCAAGGACTGTTAGATCACTTTTTGAATAAATCATAGTAGATTTGATTGAATTAACAGGAGTTTATTTAGTAACCAATACACAATTAGCAGGTCAAATGTCTAATTAGGTATGGTAAATGGTTTGGTGTTTCGAAGTTATATGCCATTATGAGGTTTGGTATTCAGAAGAAAAATTCAATTACGATGGTTATTCAATTAAGAAATATCAAATTAAGAGAACTATGGTTAAGTAGAAAATTTGTCCCTTACTTTCTTTCAAGGCAAATGATAGGCAAATGAAACAATCATTCAACCAGTTATTAAGCCCTCTATTAATCTTTCTAACTTTCAAGTTTCATTTATGAATGACAAATAGTAAACTGGTTTTCTTGAGAATATCACCCAAATCTAAACACTAATAGTAAAAACATCCTGAGTATGTTTGCATTTCACATTCAGTTAGAAAAGTTTGCATTTCACATTCAGTTAGAAAAAAAGGAATTCAACAATTTTATGTACTATGAATTTCATCTTATAGAGTAAGTGCAAAGAAATTTTTTATTACATTCTGAAATGTGTGATGTTTCAAATTGTTAAAACCAAAACTCCATATTCAACTTTAATTCTTAATCTAATGCAGAAATAACAGTAAGGCCTAAAAAAGTATAAAAATCTGTTTCTCATGCCCTCCTGCATTGTTCTTTTGGCTGCCGCATGCTCTCTTTTTATAACCAATGCAAACTTAAAAAAAATAAAAATCGAATGCTTTATGTCTGATATTTTACCCAAGTTAAGAAAATTGATGAATTTATCACTTGAGTGCATCAAGGCTTTGCAATGCTTTAGCACTGCAAAGCCTTCTTTCACTCAAGGGACGAAATACACCACCACCCATGCTATTCTGTAGATTATGAGGCGTAAAACATAAAAAAATAAATCAAGCACATGCACTTTTGATGGCATAGCAATAATTACAAAAATAAAAAATAAAATAAAAAACTGCCCGCCCCCATGCAATTTTACAAAAATGGCCTGAGAAACAGAAGATCTACTTTGTGGGGCCTAAGTGTCTTTTTTTTCAACACAATGGATATTAGTTATATACATAAAAGCAAATTTACATACACAGAGACATGCAAATGTTTAGGTTCTTCTAAGACATGATCTAAGTCCTCTACAGGTGAAGATAATGGTGTGGGAATTTTTGTTCTGCCAGCAGCTATGCCCACTACGTCACTAACAACACCATGAAAAGCCTGTAAAATACAATTGCTCAATTAGGAAAACTAAACATAACATTTTCTATGAAGTACCTTTCTCCTCAAATTAAAATTGTTTAACCCTTTACCTAAAAACATTTATACAAAAACTAGAGTACAACTTTCTGTCTCAAACTATATAGCTTATGACCCACCCCCATCTGGAATGAGCAAAAAAAAAAGCTTATTCAAATGCTATTTTGGATTTTTGGGAAGGGAAAATTTGAAAAATGAATGGAATTTGATAAGTGACTTTTGTCAATAACATTGGTTGGATATGGCCATAACAGTAGGTAAAGGGTTGACTTCATGCTGGACTTTTCTTCAAGCAAAATAATATCTAATAGAGAGTATCTGAAGGGCTTCAGTTGATAGACAGCACATGAACAAAAATAAAACTTTCCTCACCAAAGGTATTTTTACATTAACCACAAGCCTAAGATATTAACCCTTAACCCTTTACCCAATGTAACAGCCAAAACCAGCCAGCGCTATTCACAAAAATCGCCAATTGATTTTCAATATTTTTTTCATTTTTTTGTCTCAAAAACATAGGTTATGACCCATCTTTGGAATGAGCTCGGCGAGTTCGTTCCAATGAGGGGTCATAACCTATGTTTTTGAGACGAAAAATGAAAAAAATTAGTTATTCAAGAATTTTATTTGCAAGTGTCGTCTGCTTTTCATGTTAGGTAAAGGGTTGAAGGCTGAATTCCTACTTTGATAACTTTTTACTCATAACATAACAGATACCTCATTTGCTGTGTTGGGGTAAAATTGCAAATTACATTCCAAGTACTTTGGCAGTTGTTTCAAGGAAAGTCTTGGCCACCTTCATAGGAAGTCAAGACTTACCTAGAAAGATCTGCAAAACTACAGGATGTCGACCGTCAAAGTGGAAAAAAATGTACAAAAATCTCCAGGCCTTTAAGGGCTAATGTATTCATTCTCCCATAAAGTTATCCTTTCCACACATTCATTCATTTCTAATCAAATACAGACACTTCATTCAGTTAATTATTTCTTTGACTACCAATAAGTTTCTGTTCATAAAAATAATCATCTAATAATTTATTGGAGGATGCCTGTTGGCCATCTCAGATAAAACATTTCTTGTAGGTATGTGATACACGATAAAAAAACTTGCAGGCTTTCAGCATATCTCCACAAACAATATATTTTTTTTGTTTTCTGATTTATATGGCTGTTACAATTTCAATGATCATTTTCTTCAATTTCTCTCAATTTCCATAAACCTTGAAGTGTTTTAAATTTAAATTTTTTCAGACATTCCAGATCACTGGCTACACCATTAAACCTTTACCAAACCAATCGGCCATATCTGCTCACGTAATTTAAATTGAGCAGTTGAAAAAAAAAAGACTAAAATTTCAACAAAACCAAAGCATGTCAACCCTCATTGGAATGAGCTTGTTCAGCTCATTCCAATGATGGGTCAAATGATACATTTTTGTTGAAATGTTTGGAAAAAACTGAAAAACATGTAATTAAAATAATAAATTATGATATCGTGTAAACAATATCATATGACTGCTCATTAAACGAGCTTGTTGAGCTCATTCCAATGAGTGGTTGCACGATATTGTTTTAACATTTTTGGGAAAAATGATAAAACATGTAATTAACTCTTTACCCAACGTAACAGCTAAAAATGGCCAGCGCTATTCACAAAATTCACCATTCAATTTTTATTACTTTTTCATTTTTTGTCACCAAAACATAGCTTATGACCCCTCATTGGAACAAGCTCAATGAATAAGTTATGTTGTTGACGCAAAAAATTAAAAAAATAGTGCTTCAAGAATTTTATTTGCAAGTGTTGTCTGCTTTTCGTGTTAGGTGAAGGGTTAAAATAATAAATTTTGATATTGTGTTCATTGAGTAAGGGATTACTGGGCCCATGAAGACATCAAACTTTCAGATGCACCTCATCTTAGTTAACTGGTCGAGTGCTGGAATCCCATATTTGGGATCTATTCTGAAATGCAGGTACCGCAACTCAAAGGCTTCAAATTCAGTGTCTATACTTCATATTATCTTTGAAGTGATATTATTTAGTCTGCTAGGATTTGCCTTGTTATAATTTATGGGAGAGTGCCCACAGGCACTCTCCCATGAATTGTAACAAAGCAAAGACAACCAAACAAATTCTGATGGTCAAAAATAATTTAGCACTCTACCAGTTAAAAGCAGCTGATGAGTTGTTCAGGCAACACAAAGGAGACAATTGTAATTTAGATCACTTCTATGTAACTGAAGTGGGAAGTGGGTGTTCAAAATTTTTTTATTCAAATAAACCATGTGGACAAAGAATAAAGTGGCTTGATATAAGGTTTGAAAGCTGTCTTCAATCCTTAAGACTGGAAACTGATTTGTCGCTTATCAAACTGACTGAACAAATTTCTGAGAAAACACTAAAAAAAACATGCTACATGATCAGATGTTTTGGAGTAGAATTCTGAAGGAATAGAACCTTCTTTCTGGATAACAAATCTCAATTAAATAATCAAATGTAAAAATCCATTATCCTTTACCATGTGTAATGGCCACAACTATTTACAACACAAGGCCCCAGGGGGCCTGAAGCGCTCACCTGAGAAAATTGTTTAAAGATGGGTTTAGTGTCCCATTCAGCATTTAGGACTAGTTAACACTACAGATGAAGCAAGTCATGTAATTATTTTTAACTCTTTGTCAATGTCAGAGAATTTACATGCCCAGATTTCCAGTAACGATGAAAAAGGCAACACAGTGATTTCTTCTTTTGGTTTATTTAAGTTTTGAAATGATTTTTTTTATGCCAAAAAACAAAAATCAACCAATTAACCTGGGTGGTCACAGGTGAGAGAAAATTTCATGCAATGGACACCAACCCATACCACCCACAGTATGGGTGAATTTTTTTTCTGCATAAAACCACTCTAAATACTGCAAAACCCATTTTGAAGCCAAAACAACTTATAGAATCAACCCACCACCACCCCAAAATCCACAGAGAGCCACAACATGAACAAAGTTTAATCTGATTCCCTTAAGAATGCTGAATACCAAATATAAAAAGATTCTGACTTGTGGGTAAAGATTTGAAAAAAATGTCCTCTTTTTGCATTAAGTCAAAATTCAGTACCCAGGGACCTGTTTTGAATAAATATGAATCTGATTCCCCCCTTCCCCCTCTCCAAGGATGTTGAAGACAAAAGATTTTGTCTCATAGATGTGAAGAAGATTTTTAAGGAATTCTCCTCATACTGCACTAAGTACAAATTTAGGCTTGCAAAGGATGCCTGACTGGTGGATCCGAAGAAAAAGACTTTTAAAAACATTTCCTCATATTACTCTGAGTTGAAATTCAGGCTCTCAAAGGGAGCCCAAAAGTAAACCCTGGGACCTGATTTGAACCAAGTTGAATCTGATCATGCTAAGGATTTGAATACCATATTAGAAATATTTGTGGCTGGTGGATTTGAAGAAGAATAGTTTTAAAGAATTGCCCTCATACTGCACTAAATTAAAATTCAGGTTTCCAAAGGGAGCCAAAATACGAACCCAGGACTTGAACAAACTTGAATTTGACCCTCCTAAGAATGCTGAATACCAAATATCATAAGATTCTGACTGGTGGATCTGGAGAAGATTTTTTAAGACTTTTCCCGATATTGCACTAAGTTGAAATTGGGGCTCCAACAGAGAGCCCAAATATTAACCCAGGGACTCAATTTGAACAAACTTGAATCTGACCTCTGTAAGGATGCTGTATACCAAATATCAAAGGTCCTGACTTATGGATTGAAAGAAAATATTTTATCATATTTAAAATTAAAAAAAAAAAAAAAAAAAAATAATGTTATCAGTGTTCAACAAATCACCATGGTTTTCAAACTTGTTCAAGGTAATGTTAATTTAAAGTTACATGTCAAAAGTTATTGAAATCTGAAGACTCTTTTCAAGTTGACACATAAACATCAAAAATTAAAGAAAAACATTTGAATTTAATTTTGAATAAATTAAAAAAAGGGCAATAACTCTCTCAATTTTCAATAAATCAATGTGATTTTCGATCAAACCCAAGACAATAAAGCAGCATATCAAAATATATAGAAATAAGATGTTTCCATATCAAGTAATCACATGAATATTAAAAATTCTAGTAAAACAATAAGTAATAACTCCCTCAATTTTCAAGAAGCCATTGTTATATTTTAACTTGTCTAAGACATTGATACAGAGCATGATATCAAAATTAATTAAATTTAAGTTTACAACTATTAAATTTACTACTGTTTCGAATGCATACACAATGCAATTTGAACAAAATTCAACAAACAAGGGGTAATAACTCTCAATTTCTTGGAAATCAAAGTAGTTTTCAAACTTGACAATGTTAATAAATAGCAGTCTCTCAAATTTTATTGAAGTCTGGCGGAAAATTCAACAAACAAAGGGCAACAACTGTATGAGTGAATTTACAATGAATAATGGTGGTTATCAAACTCGCCTAAGACATTGTTATTATACAAAAATAAAAAATTCATTGAATTCTGATAACTATTGTTCAAGTCCTTGCATAAACTCTGGACAGACAGATGGGTGTTTGGACAAAGCTCTTTACCGGTATATCCCATTCCAGTGACAGATGAAAACCTATGTTTTTGAGGTAAAAAATGAAAATATTTAGTTGTCATGTTAGATAAAGGGTTAACCAGACACTTTAATGCATTTTATCTTGTTCCTCAAAAAATAAATTACCTTAGTTCTTTGCAATATTGCAAATAAATTTTTAAAAATTTGTCTGAGAAGAAACATCCATTGGCTATAGTCCAACAGTCGCATCTGGTCAGCTAAACTGAAAGAGAAAGCAAATTAAACAATAAACTGGTCTTGTGAACAATCTGGTGATAGAGCACATTAAGGATCTCTGACAAGAGATGAGTTGAAGAATCTTCTTATCATTTGATCTAAAACTTGATAAAGCATGCCTGAACAAACAGGGTTTCATTAACTGGTTGAGGGCTACATTATTTTTGGTGGTCTGAATATGTTCATCAAAATTTATTTTATTACAAATTATTGAAGAGTACCTACAGGCACTCTTCAAAAATTTGTGATAAAACAAATTTATATATACATTTAAATTTATATATACATTTAAATTTATTTATATATATTTTTATTCTTTTGACGTTACGTCACGTACGACGTCTTCTTTTACTCATATAACTGTTTTAATAAGAAAAGGATGGATTTCACTTAGTGAGCTACCGTTGATTGTATTCCACTTGATAAAGGCCAAGTGGCCGTAAATTTGTGGTTAAAACAGAGTGACTTAAGAAAAGAACAAGTTTATATAAACAAAATATTAGAAAAGGATGGATTTCACTTAGTGCGCTACCGTTGATAGTATTCCATTTGATAAAGGCCAAGTGGCCGTAAATTTGTGGTTAAAACAGAGTGACTTAAGAAAAGAACAAATTTATATAAACAAAATATTATTTGCGTTTGACTGAATATGAAACATGTGAAAGAAAAATGTTGGCTTTTGCTCTAATACTCTCATTTTTTTGAAAGCCCTGATAGTGGCTTCTTGCACTCAGCCAGTTAAGGCCTCAGATTGCATTGTTAAAAACAAAGTTTAGCAAAGAGTCCACTGAAATAAATCATCCCCTCATGACATGGATATTTTGGAGTACAGTGTAACAGAATTTTATAATAACATCAGTTCAGAAACCCATTTTTCGATACGTAATGCCGAAAATGTACTTAGATGATCAGCAATCTATCTATCTATTTATTGTTGTTTAAATTTCTGCACAATGGCTAATCATGACCGTAACATGGACATAAACTCAAGTCAAGCCAATCATTTATACCAATTTTGCCCATTTTAGAGGACTTCTATTGGTGACCGGATTATATTTTACCAGTAAAACAGAGCTTGTTTACCACAGTAAACAAGCACAACTTCACTTCCCGGGGCTCCCACAGGGAGATCAGCAATCATGATTAAAGATTTGTGGAAGAATACAACTGTATGTGAATGGTACTACTTTCAGAATGTAATTATCGATTGTGCTGTACCACTTTTAAAGTATAGTTTAATGGTCAGAAAAAAAGATTAGATCGTGTGATAGCTTTTGTGCCTGCTTTAATGACTTGATCTGTTTTAAATGACCATTTCAAGTGAGCCAACTAATTTGCACAAGCCTGGGAAATAAGAGTGAATCTATTGAACACCACATGCAGCTCAATTCTTATGGCCTAGCTGGTGTTCCTAGTCAAGTGTTGTCTGCCTGAACACTTGACTAAAAAATCTGCTCTGGTTGTATGACTCTCCCTGCAAGCTATTATCTGGACTGTCAGTGTGGAGCACCTGCTGAATTACACCACAGATGAATAGACCTGACCTTCAGGTTTCTTGGTGTTAAGAGATGAATATGTTGCAATTTTAAACCAAGATAAAAGGGGGAAAATTATTAATTGTAGATTATTTACTAAACGAGGAAGATATGGGAAAAATTAATAAACCAAGATTATTTTTGGTAATCAGACTTGCTTTATCAACAGCTTTTGTTTAAGTGGACAACATTATGTAGTTTTACATTATAAATTTCACAGGAGATCAGCAAGGCTTTCCTCTTGTAGACAATATTTTTTTATTTTGTTTTTACAGTTTATCACCAGATGCTTATGGGAACTCTTCAATAAATTGTGACAAAATAAATCCATATAAACAAACTATTGCTTATTAGAGATGAAACACAAGGAACCACTAATTGGTAGAATGCTAAATTAATTTTGTTTGTCAATATTTGTTCAGTCTTGGCCTTGTTACAATTTAAATGAGAGTGCTAAACTGAAACAAGGCAACTCCATACAGATAAATAATTTCACTTCAAAGAGAATATGAAGCACATCAACAGAATATGAAGTCTTTTAACCTTTGAGGGCCTGGAGATTTTTAAAAATATTTCGCTGCACTATGACAGTGTACATCCTGTGGCTTTGCAGTTGGTTTAGGCAGGTATTGGTTGCCTAAAAAGGTTGCCAAAACATTTAGAATTCAACTTATGAGTTAACCCTAAGACCGCATGTTGGGGCACCTGTTCTGTTGCAGTAAACATGATCAAAGTCGTAATTAGGCCCTTAAGGGTTAAGTTGCTGTACATGCACTTCAGAATAAAACCTAAATATGGGGTTTCCAGCTCTCTACCAGTTAAAGTGTTAAAGTGTTACATGCACTTTTCAATAGGATCCTGAAAGTTACTTCCAGTACAGAGTCAATTAACACTTTATGTAATACGACTAGAGGCAACAATCACAAACAAAAATTCCTATCTGATGAAAATGTTCATATTTTGGCTCTAAAACATAGTTTAAGAACACTCACTGAAGTGGGTTTGTTGAGACAAGAGAACTAACACTTTACCAAATATGACCAGGGGCAGCAATATTACTGAAAAGTTTCATTTTCTATCTCAAAAACATGGTTTAAAACACTCATTGAATCAAATTTGATGAGCTTGTCTGAATAAGCTATGTTCTAGAAGCAAAAAAAAATAATAAAATTTGAATGGTGATTTTTGTGAATAATGCTGACCAGATATAGATATTATGTTAATTTGAGGATTAAATAATTTTACTTACCTTCCAACAGTTCCATCTGTGTCTATGTCATCAGCTTCACAAACAGCTTCAACCACAGTCTGAAATTGAAAACAAATCTCAACAAAATGTCTAACAGCTCCGGTATGGCATAGAAAATTGACATTTGTTTCAAACTATGGCGACGGTATTTACTTAACCCTGTAATGACAAAAATCATTTCAATGAGAAGTATAATAAAACAATAAAAAGAACAAGGCCACTGTCAAGCAGGGGCTATACTCCCCCAACAGCAAGTTCTTACATTGGAGATATTTCCAGACAACAAATTTTCAAAGTCGAAAAAATGGAAAAAGGGCCATAACTCAGCCACAATTGGTTGGACTGAACCCCAAGTTCGAATTTGACCTGCATATTCATGAAACAAACCTATGTACAAAATTTGGTGTTGATTCAATAATTCAAACTGAAGTTATCATCCAGACACCAAGTTTCCAAAGCTGCAAAATTGGGTGGAAAAACATTGAAAAAGGGGCATAACTCCAACAAAAATTATCAGATCCAGAAGGTATTTGGAATTCACCTAATCAATGGAGTAAGGGACATATACACCATATTTGGTTTTGATTCGATGACCCAAACTTTAGTTATCACTCCGGATGGATGCAGCTGATTACAATAGTCAAAAATAACAAGAGGCCCAATGGGGCCTCAATCGCTCACCTGCAAAGTGGTTCAAAGAAGTATTTGGAGGTCACATTCAGTTAGACATGGTTCATCAACACTACAAAGGAATGAAGTCATGAAATTTTATGGAAAAACACTAAGGAATGGATTTGAACAAACCTGAGCCTAACATACTCCCCCCTGCTGCCCCCACCCCACCCATAGAGAGCCCAAATATTAAGCCAGGGACTCAAATTGAACAACCTTGAATCTGATCCCCTTTGAGATGTTATATACCAAATATGAAAGAATTTTGACTGGTGGATCTGAAGAAGAAGGTTTTTAAAGAAATGTCCTCACATTGCACTAAGTTAAACTTTGGGCCCCAATAGTGAGCCAAAATATTAACCAAGGGACCCGATTTGAACAAAGTTGAATCTGACTCACATAGAGATGTTGTATACCAAATATTAAAGGATTCTGACTGGTAGATCTGAAGATTTCTTAAACAAGTTGTTCAAAGAAGTATTTTGGATCACATTCAGCTAATCATGGCTCATCAACACTTCAGAGGAATTAAGTCATGAAATTTTTATAGAGGTTTTTTTTTTTACATAAATTCACTTCCTTCATTTTGTAGCAATTTATTTCCCTCTGCTTAATTGACCCATGGGCTGGGGAGTGGGGTTGGTGGTGGGTTTGGTGGTCATAGAGGGGGGGGGGGTTGCATAAAATCACTCTAAATCCTTCAAAATATATTTTGCAGTCAAACAATTTGTTATATCTAACTGCCCACCCTCAATAAGGAAGGGAGGGAAGGGCATGGAGTAAAAACATTTTTGCATAAAAGCACTCTAATTCATCTGGGAACTCGATTTTGAAAAAGAGCCGGACTGAAAATTATCACACTGAAATCTTTTTTTGTCTCAAAATTGAACAAAACGCATAAAAAACTGAATTTTTTTCCCTAAATTTTGGTCCAAAATTTCCAAGTCAGAACCAGACCCAAAATTTTCAGGCTATAAATTTTTTTTTTACGTCTCAAAATTGAACAAAATGCATAAAAAAAATCAAATGAAAGTGTCAATGACACTGTAGCTCAACTCTGAATATGACAGGAATTAGTATTTGCTGTGACCAGGTCAACAATAATGAATATGACAGGAATCAGTATTTGTTGTGACCAAGTCAACAATAATGAATAAGAGAAAAAGGAGTTTCGTTCTCGTCAGACGGTGATAACAAAAGTACCCACAACGTTTCGTAAAGATCGGTTCATAAATATGGCATCTAGCCCAAGCATTTACAGTGCTGAAAGTAACACTAAATAAATCAAAAGTATAATTTGCATAATTTACGCACGAGAAAAAACCTGTATTATATGTGATGTATCCCATGGTACTAAACATACAAAAAATTATTAAAATCAGAGCTTTCATATGGAAGTTTTGCGCAAAAATCTGATTGCACCTAATTTTTTACAAACTGGCTGCTAGCGGCCATCTTGACTTTCAGACTGGACCCCAAAACACTCGTTCTCGTCCCACGATGATAACAAAGGTACCCAAGAAGTTTCATAAAGATCGGTTCATAAATACAGCCTCTAGCCTGAGCCGTGTTGACAGTGCGATAGACGGACAGACAGACACACATACACATGATTACTTATGCGGCTATGAGTTAGTAAAACAGGATACTTATGTGGTTAAAGTCTGTTACGTGGCTAGCCATGTAACAGAATCTCTTACTGGGGGGGGGGGGTGGGGGGGGGGGGGGGGGGGGGTTTGGATAAATGTAGAGTAGGGTTAGGGCATTCTGGGGTGGGGTTTAGGGGTGGGATGGGGTGGGGGTCAGTGAAGGAGTATTAGAGTTAAGTGGGTAGGGTTAGTTTAGGGTTAGCTTAGGGTTAGGGTTAGGGGTGGGTAGGGTTAGGGTCAATAAAGGGTAGGGTTAGGGTTAGCTGACCCCCTCAAAATTTTCCCCCAAAAAACTTGTTTTATTATGTTGGACATGTGTTTTAGGTTAGTCACCTAACATGTCCATAAAATAGCCACATAAGTAGCCATTTGTAAGTTAAGACAGACAGACAGACAGACAGACAATGGGCCATGACAATACCTCAAATTTGGCTTCGCCAAAGTTGAGCTAAAAATTAATTTTTTTCCATATTTTGGTCCAAAATTTCCTGTCGGAACAGGCCGAAAAATTTTCAGGTTAAAAAAATTGTTTTTTTCCTTCTCAAAATTGAACAAAACGCATAAAAAATCCAAAAAAAGATTTCAGAATTTTGATCCAAAGTTTCCGAGTCCGAACAGGACCCAAAATTTTCAGTTTTTTTTTTGTCTCAAAATTGAACAAAACACATAAAAAACATGTAAAAAAAATTCCAAATATTTGTCCAAAAGTTCCAAGTTGGAACCGGACCCAAAATTTTCAGGCTAAAATTTTTTTTTTTGGTCTCAAAATTGAACAAAACGCATAAAAAATCGAAAAAACATTTTAAAAAAATTTTGGTCCAATATTTCTAAGTCCAAATCAGACCCCAAATTTTCAACCCATGGACCCGATTTGAACAAACTTGAATATGACACCCCTAGAGATGATGTATACCAAATGTTAAAGGATTCTGACTGGTGGATCTGAAGAAGAAGATTTTTAAAGAAATATCCTCATATTGCACAAGTTAAAATTCGGGGTCTCATAGGGAGCCAAAATATTAACTTTGGAACTTGTTTTGAACAAACTTGAATATGGCCCTCTGGAGGTGATGTATACCAAATATGAGAGGATTCTGACTGGTGGATCTGAAGAAGATTTTTAAAGAAATTCCCTCATATTGCTCTAAGTTAAAATTTGGGCTCGCACAGGGAGCCCAAATATTAACCCAGCGACTCGATTTGAACAAACTTGAATCTGACACCCCTAGAGATGATGTATACCAAATGTTAAAGGATTCTGACTGGTGGATCTGAAGAAGAACATTTTTCAAGAAATATCCTCATATTGCACAAGTTAAAAAAATTTGGGCTCTCATAGGGAGCCAAAATATTAATGGAGGAACTTGCTTTGAACAAACTTGAATATGGCCCCCTAGAGGTGATGTATACCAAATATGAGAGGATTCTGACTGGTGGATCTGAAGAAGATTTTTAAAGAAATTCACTCATATTGCTCAAAGTTAAAATTCAGCCTCGCATAGGGAGCCCAAATATTAACCCAGCGACTCAATTTGAACAAACTTTAATCTAACCCCCCTAGAGATGCTGTATACCAAATATGAAAACATTCTGACCACTGGATCTGAAGAAGAAGATTTTTTTGTATTTTATGGGTGCTATCAGAGTTATGCCCCTTGTGGTGCCTCATGTGGGCGTGACATTGTTATCTGAACAAACTTGACTTGACAAATGTTAGGGAACATGCACACCAGATTTGGATCAAGTTGGTCAAGTAGTTTGTGAGGAGAAGTCGATAATGTAAAGTTTACGCAGGACGGATGATGCCTGACGCTGGACAGAAAGTGATCAGTAAAACTCCCCTTGAGCTTCGCTCAGGTGAGCTAATAACTGTGGTTGCCTGGCTAATTGAATTATATTCTAAATTAACAGTCACAAATGAAAATATAACTAACTAAAACTGAATACTCGGTAGCATTAAACAAGAGGCCTGAGGGGGCCTGAGGGTGCTCACCTGACATGGTAGCCTAAATATCAACCCAACAAGTTGCATCTGCCCCTCCTAAGAAAAGCGTACACCAAATATCCAAAGATTCTGACCAGTGGATGTAAAAAAAAAAGGATTTTTAAAGAATATTCCTCATATTGAACTAAGTAATAATTCAGGCTCCCACAGTGAGCCCAAATATGAACCCGGGGACTTGGCTTGAACAAACTCACCTCCATAAGAATGCGGTATACCAAATATCAAAAGATTCTGACTGGTGGATGTGAAGAAGATTTTGAAGAATATTCTTCCTTATATTGAACTAAGTTATAATTCGGGCTCCCACAGGGGGCCCAAATATGAACCCAGGGACTCGGCTTGAATAAATTTGAATCTCACCCCCTAAGGATGCTGCATGGCAAATATCAAAACATTCTGACTTCTGGATCTGAAGAAGATTTTTGAAGAAAATTCCTCATTTTGAACTAAGTTATAATTCAGGCTCCCACAGTGAGCCCAAATATGAACCCAGGGATTTGGCTTGAACACACTGGAATCTCACCCCCTAAGGATGCTGCATACCAAATATCAAAACATTCCGACTGCTGGATCTGAAGAAGAAGATTTTTAAAGAAAATCCTCATTTTGAAATAAGTTATAATTCAGGCTCCCACAGTGAGCCCAAATATGAACTATTAACCCAGGGACTTGGCTTGAACAAACTTGAATCCCACCCCCCCCCCCCACCCCCCCCCCCCACCCCCAAGGATGCTACATACCAAATATCAAAACATTCCGACTGCTGGATCTGAAAAAGCTTTTTAAAGAACATTCCACATTTTGAACTAAGTTAGAATTCGAGCTCCCACAGTGAACCCAAATATGAACCTAGGGACTTGGCTTGAACAAACTTGAATCTCACCCCCCTAAGGATACTGCATACCACATATTAAAAGATTCTGATTATATGATTCTGGTATATCTGAAGAAGATTTTTAAAGAATATTCCTCATACTGCACTAATTTAAACATTTGGGTTCCAATAGAGAGCCCAAATATGAACCCAGGGATTTGATTTCAATAAATATGTGAAACAATCTTCCAAAGATGTAAAATGTGAAATTTAAAAGCTTTTGAAGCAGAGGTTTTGGGAAAAGCAGTCTTAAATGTTTTTCCCATTACCCACAGTGTTAAAAAATGCTGATTCAGCACTTTTTCAAAATCCTGAAAAAGTACCCCATGATAAAACTGATAGCAATTTTTTAGGACCATTACATTCTGTTGGTTCCACAGAAGCTTCAAAACCCAAATATGAATTCTCAGTGCAGTGAGGTTTTGGAGATATGGGCGTTTTAAATTTTTTCTATTTTTAGCTCCTGTGGTTCTCATGGGGCGAAAGGAAAATGTTTTTTGGCATAAATAAGTACTTATGACCCAATAATACCTCATATCAAATTTGGTTCAAATCAGCCTCACGGTTTGGAAAATAGAAATTTGGGGCTGGGTGAGAATTCTTGCCCATCCCATAACAAGCCATATAGAGCTCCTCAAACTTGAACAAACCTGAGTCTACACCTCAAAAGGAAGCTGCACACCAATTATCAAGTCTCTGCTACTGCTGGTTCATGAGAAGAAGATTTTTTAATATTTAAGCACACTTTCTGGGCGTGGCCGTACCGAGGCCTGAGGCAACTTGATTTGAACAAAATCAAAATGCGATGTCATAACAAACTGTCATCTCAAATTTCAATTAAATTGGTTCAGCGGTTTTGGAGAAGATGCAAACACCATGGATGACGGACGGTGAGTGATCACTATAGCTCCCCTGACTGAAAGTCAGGTGAGCTAATAATGAATAGACACTTTGGTACCAACATTTCACAGACTTCAAAGTATCCATATATTGTAAGAGTGTCACAACGAAAATCTAAATTTTATAGTAAATTTTCTTTCTTATTATACCTACCACAACTGTTTACTACAGGCTTGCACTACAGCTGAAGTCCCTAACTCGGATTTTGTCTTTCCCAAGCAATTTGGGAAAGAAAAGTGGTGCAAAAGCACCAAGAAAAAATAAGCCAAAACTGGGTTGAGAGCAACCGGCGCAGACCCAGTACGGGATGCTCTCTCCCAAGTACAACTCCACGACTTCCGTTGCCGGTGCGCATATACGTCGCTAAAGACTCATTCTTTTTGAATCAGCCAACGTTAGAGTTATGTGATCAGCGGGGAGGAAGGATTCTTTACCCATAAAAGAAGACGGGAGGGCCTCCATGTAAACAATTGTGGTAGGTATAATAAGAAAGGAAATTTACTATAAAATTTAGATTTCTTATCAACCTACTCACAATTGTTTACTACAGGCTGAATAGACAATAGGCTGGAGGGAATCGCATAACCAACCCACACATAACCCCAGTGCACTGGAACCGTGAAGCAGAAGGAAGAGGTCCCGAGGCTTATCAACCATAACGTCGCAATCATTGGTAAAAGACAATGAAAGGAGACATATGGGCCTGTGTGACACACAGACAGAAAATGGGCAGTAACAGCGCAAGGCTGAAACTGACCTTCAAGAAGCCTAATGGCTACGGCAGACAACAGCCTGAGCAGAAGAAAGAGGATCCAAGGCAAAAAAGGTCCTCTGACTGCTCCTGCAACTGGCGCAGATAGAAGGTGGAGAAAGTAGAGGCATTTCTCCAGGAGGCTGCCTGCATAACATCCGACAACTTGACAGAGTTAGAATAAGCCCAAGAGGTGGACAATGCACGCACCTCGTGGGCAGAAATACGATTGGTAATACAATCGCAAGCTGCTAAACGACCATAAGCCGCACGAATAGCAAGACAAATCCATCGAGAAATGGATTGAGGAGAGATTTTCTGTCGACCAGGAATTAGAGACAGAAAAAAACGTTTCCTGCCTTTCCGTATGAAACGTGTCCGATCGAGATAAATGCGAATAGCACGGACCGGACAGAGCAAAGGTCGATTACCCTCAACAGAAGAAAGAGCCCTGATACAGATAGGAGGAGGAGTAGTATCTGGTAACTGCTTCTTGGCCAGAAAAGAGCAATCAGTGGTAAAAGTAACTCTGTTGGGAGAGCTCCTAAAAAAGGCCGGGTCAACCGAGAGGGCGTGAAGCTCACTAACCCGTCTGGCCGAAGCAAACGCCATCAGAAATGCTGTCTTATATGTGAGAAAATGCATATCCACCTGGGATAAAGGTTCGAACGGCGCCCGCCCCCCCTCCCCCCCCCCCCCCCCCCAAGCAAAGCAGCACCCACGAAAGATTCCATCATGGAGTAAGCTGCAAAGTCCGAGGCCTTTTGAAAGTAAAGTGCCGAACAAGCTTGGAGAGGTAAGAATTAGTGCCGATACAATGCTTCCCCATTTAAGAAAAAGTCTCTGAAAGCATGGACCTGTAACCCTTGATGGTAACAGGCTGGAGACCCCGAGAATCAAACAGATACACCAGAAATTCCGCAATCTGTGAAATCGAAGGATTGGCATAATCAACAGAGTGATCAGCACACCATCGACAGAAGACCTTCCATTTAGCTGCATAAGCTAAACCAGTGGAGTGCCTCCATGAGGAAGAAATGCACTCCACTGCTCGTCTCGAAAAACCTCTACGGAGGAGACAGGACCTGACAAAAGATATGCGTGAAGGCACAATGAAGTCGGGTCGACGTGAAACCTCCTCGGGTGACCTTGACAAAGGTCGTGACATAGCGGGAGACGTGCCGGAACCACCGCCATCAGCGAGCGGAGCTGATTGATCCACACCTGCTGAGGCAACAGGGGAGCGATCAGAATGATTCGACAACCGCAGGTTCGAATTTTGGCTAGAACCTGAGGCAGAATCGGAACCAGCGGGAAGGCGTAGCCGACTAGACCGTTCCAATCGAGTGACAGAGCATCCACGGCAAAAGCCAGAGGATCTGGGCACGGGGACACGAAAGTGTCCACCTGATGGTTCCAATGAGTCGCAAAGAGATCGATGTGGGGACGTCCCCAGAGATCGCAAAGCGACTGGAACACTGCCCTGTGGAGCATCCACTCAGTGGAAATAACCCTGCCCTGTCGGGACAGGGAGTCGGCTAGGACGTTCAGACAACCGGGAATGTGATGAACAACCACTCCGGCGTGGACATCCTGAGCGAGCAGTAGAAGATCCCAAGCCAATTCGTACATCGGAACCGAGTGCGTGCCGCCCTGGTTCTGAATGTAAGCAAACACTGTCGAATTGTCGGACAGCAGAAGGACCTGGCGATTCGACAGGTGAGGGATCCACTGCCTGAAACTCAGAAGAAGAGCAAGAAGCTCCTTCTGGTTGATGTGTAGAGCTGCTTGATCCTGGTCCCACATCCCGTGGAGGGAAAGACCGAGAGTATCCAACGTCGCACCCCATCCAAGATCGCTGGCATCTGCCATCAGAACGTGATCAGACGTGGGTAAGTCCAATGGAACACCCTGCGTAATCCACTGAACATCTGTCCAGGGTAGAAGGTGAGGATAAAGAGATTCCGGAAACGGAAGCACCAGATCCAGAGAATCTACATTCGGTCTCCAACGACTGAGCAGAAAGTGTTGGAGAGGTCTGACACACAGCCGATCTAGAGGAATGAGATCCGTCACCGAACCGCAGAGACCGAACAGCCGGAGAAAACTCCGAGCTGTCGCGGACGTGGACTGGGACAGAGTCAGAGCAAAAGATGAGAGAATCACAGCCTTGGCCTGGGGAACCGCTACCAAATTGAATTGGGTTTGGAAAGCCATCCCCAGATGACAAAATGACTGAGAAGGGACCAGGTCCGACTTCTCCTCGTTGACTCTGAATCCTAGCGACGTGAGCAAGCTCAACAGAGTGGCGACATCCGACTCCAGTAAGGCAGCATTGGAATGCCTCTGGAGGATATCGTCCAGATATGCCGAAGTAGTCACCCTGGACTGTGTGCGATGGAACGCTATCGCATGCGACATCAGTCTGGTGAAGGCCCAAGGAGCCAGGTTGAGGCCGAAAGTCATGGTCTTGAACTGGTAAACTCGCCCCAGAAAAGCGAACCTGAGATACTTCCGTGACGCCCGATGCATCGGAACGTGAAAGTTAGCATCTCACAGGTCGATGCTGGCAGCGTAATCTCCCTGGTGAATTGAATGGCGGACTGACCTGAAAGTCTCCATGCTGAACTTGGGAGCAATGATAGACTGGTTCAGGATACTCAGATCGATAACCGGTCGGAGTCGGCCGTCCTTCTTCGGCACCAAGAACAGGCGGGAATAGAAAACCACTGACTGAATGTTCTTGATGACCTCGATCGCCCCCTTTTCCAGGAGCTTGCCAATCTCCGTGGACAAAAGTTCCCGACGTAAAATGTCTGAAGGAACTGTGGTTGGAAGAGGCACCCTGGACAGAGTGGGGTGCCGTCGGAAGGATATTCGCAGCCCGGACCGAACAACATCTAACACCCACGGATCGGATGTGATGGTGGCCCAATGGTCTGCAAACTCTGCTACCCTTCCTCCAACCTGGGACGAGGCGAGGTGAGGACCTTCATTTCGAGCCCCGACGAGGCCTGGGAGAGGAGAAACCACCTCCTCTACTAAATGAAGAATCCTGAGACTTCCCTCGATTCTGCCAACCCTTACCCTTAACCCGTCGAGTTAGAAGTAGAAGCGGTGGCAAAAGAACCAGCCTTTTGCTTCGCAGAGGAAGCAGAAGGGTACTTGTTAGGCTTGTAATGGCCCCTGCCTCCCCTAGAAGGCTGATCAAGCTGACGAAACAGCAGCTGATCTTTGGAATGACGTAGGACATCCCGGACCGTCGACACGGAACCATGGAAAAGTTGCGGACCAGCCAAAGAAGCAGATCGAAGAGCAGCGCACTGCTCCTCGGGAAGGGATCGTACTGTGTCCAGCACAGCGTCCCTTCGAACTAATTCCAGATTAGCCGTGTTACAGGCATGCGTGTGAGTAAGATGCATGAGCGCCTTGGACACATGCAAAGGAGCCTGTACCTCGTCAAACTTATCTGGAGGCAGATAAGCAGCTAAAGCTGAGACGACGTGATCTGAGAGAGAAAGCATGCCAAGCATCTCACTAGATAAGCCCAATGTGGACTCCAGAGTCATCATTGGAATGACGGCAGACTTGGGCTTGGAAATCCCGAGGGAAGTGGAGTCCTGATACAAAACCGTCAAAGTCTGGCAGACTGATGGATTGGCGGAATCGTAGGAACGATAACACACAGGAGGCAAAAAGGTGTCAACCCTGGTGAAGAACGGAGCCTTCAGAGCCTTGGAACTCAGCTTGGAGCCCAATGCTGAAAATTCTTCAACCACCTGTACCGACTGGCACGGTCGAAGGTGCCCAGAAGCAGGTTGCTCCATAGGCTGTAGGCGCGCGACCGATGATCGCGGCCTGGCTGACACTGTCGGCTGGTTAGCTGGTTTGAGATCAGGCAGAAACCCAAACACAAAGTCAAGAGCTGCCCCCAAGTCCGAAGACTGCTGGCCCTCGACATCATGCATGTCGGAAGACACATAGCCATCGTGGGCTAACCAGCTGACGCCTCCCATGGTGTCGGGACACCAGGGGGATCAGAAACTGGCCTGTTTCCAATCCCGGGACGCGGCGCCATAGGAGGCGCCTGGAAACCACTCGCTGCCTTGCTGGAAGCAACAGGAAGGCTCTTTGACAGAACCTGAGTGAGTAAGGAGAGGGCCTCCCTAAGCCCACTGCCCGAACTGGCCGGTTCGACAGGGGAGCGAACCGGCAAAGTGGCTTCACCTCTGACCCTCTTAACCAGCGAAGGGTCACGATCCTCCAAAACACCTGACGCGGGACGACGGGCGGCAGCCAAAACATCTGAAGGCAGAAGTGTATAGGGGTACGAGGCACCCTGAGGATCAATATAGCGAGACCTCATGAGAGTCACCGCGAACCTCTGCGGGGCAGAAGGTCCAGGCTGCACAAAAGGCGTTGGTCCCCCAAAACTGGTCGTGTGGCCAGAATGAGTGGATGGAAACACCACAGAGTTCATAGTGTCTCCACTAAGAACATCCAAATCCAAAGACACAACTGTGGTGCTTGACGGCATAGAGACCACAGTGGTGGATTCGGCCGGCAGCCCCTTCCAACTTCGCCGAGTTGAAGTCAGGGAAGGCTGAGGCCGATATCCCACGTCTACAGTACCAGACATTCCTGCAGTCCCCTGCAGGGAAAAGCCGACACCAGCTGAAACTGACAATGAAGCAGACGGACCAGCAGTAGTAGAAGATACGTCGGGAGTCGTTGAGGTTGGTGGAATAGTGGAGAGAGCACACCTGCTCGGCTCCAAAAGAGGAGTCACAACCCTAGTGACAGCCTCAGATGTCGACTGGAGAGGGACCGTAGTCCCAGAACCAGGCACCTCTTCACCAGAACACTCAACGGCTCCCGCAGTATCCACTACAGGAAAAGACTGCACATCCCCCACGGAGGAGGAATAACTCTCACCAGACATGGTCGGTGCGGGAGCCCCCGAACGGCTGCATTCTCCTTTCCCGCGGGAGTGGGAGGCATGGCCACAAGAACGAACGACACGGTTAACTGACGCCCAGAAAGTGGATGATCAAGATCCACAGACACCACTTGGCCGCTCGGCCGAACACCCATTACAGGAGGAACAAGAAGAATGTGAATCGTCCACATGCTTTGGCAGCAGACATTGCCCACAAGGAATTGTCCTGGGCATGATAGAGGTGAGAGGAGCAAAGAAGGTGAAATCAGATAACAGAAGAACACCCCCAAAGAAGAGAGAAAGGTGACAGAAATTTAGACTCCAGACGGTCGACCGGGAACCATACAACAGGATGACTACTCTCAAAGGAGAGAAGAAAAACTGCAGAAGCGGTACCCCAACTCGCCAACTCTAACACAATTAGAAAAATTAGCAATTTAAGCATTGACAATAATTGTGAAAAATAATTTAAGTCCGAACCGCATGGCACACGAAAATCGCGTGCGACTCAAGAGAGAACATATAAAATACATTATGGATATACAAAGGATACTTGGATGCACTATGAAGCAGGAAACATCAATCAACGAGTTGGATGAACACTGATAAGCGTGCAGAACATCTCGTTACATGGTGGATGACAAAAAGAAGGAGTCTTTAGCGACGTATATGCACACTGGCAACGGAAGTCGTGGAGTTGTACTTGGGAGAGTGCGTCCCGTACTGGGTCTGCACCGGTTGCTCTCGACCCAGTTTTGGCTTATTCTTTCTTGGTGCTTTTGCACCACTTTTCTTTCCCAAATTGCTTGGGAAAGACAAAAATAGAGAGTATATTATCCGAGTTAGGGACTTCCACTGTAGTGCAAGCCTGTAGTAAACAATTGTGAGTAGGTTGATAAGAAATGGTGAACACAGTGCCAAATATGACAGAGTTCACTGAATATTGGTACCACAGACAAACTGAATCATACTTACTTGTTTAATAGTAGCTTTCAAGGCTGTGAAGGCTTCATCCCTGAATATATCAATAAAATTAAACTTCTGTTTCCTGAGCATCCCAAACAACATTGAGACTAGTTTTTCCTGAAACAGATGGAAAACTTTGCAATCTCATACACCAACAAATTTTGTCTGAGTAAAAAGTGTTGAAATATTAATAAAGAACTAGTAAAAATAACAAGATGTAAAACATTCAGCATCTATTTGTCATAACTACTGTTATTTCATGAAATTTAACTCCTGGCACATTGGGTGCTTAAGAATATTTTATCCATGACTTAATTTTAAAAAGGTAAAACTAAAAATTTAAGTGATTATATCTTCTTTGACGGGGAACATAATTAAGGCTGTAAAAATGATGATGGATACCACTTCTTTTAATGATGAGATGATCATCAGCATCTTCATTCTTCGTTTGCACTACAAACAGAACTAAGAATGTGTGTATTCACAAGATTTACTAAAGGACTTAATTCCATTTTTGATGACTTTTACTATCTATAACAGAACAGGTACCCCTGGAAGCGTGGTGGCTCATTGGTTACGGCACTGGATTTCAAACCAAAAGGTCCAGGGGTTTGAACCCCGCCATAGGTAACTGCATTGTGTCCTTGAGCAAGGCACTTCATCCTGATTGCCCATGTGGGGTAACATTGGTGCTGTGTACTAAGGCATACTGCATGGCAATGGTGCACTTGTCTTCAACCACTGCTAACCCTGCTTGTTTGGAGGTAGCATGTTGTGGAATCTGACAGTTGCTCGCCATTGTTTGGTGGTTCTCTCCTGGTACTCTGCTTCCTCTACTCCCACCCCCATAAAACTGTCTGACAAGAGGTGACCCTGGCTGTTGAAAGTGTCATTAAGAAATACATAAATAAATAGAACAGGTATCGGTACCCCAAAATGTAGTCTCTGAGTTAACTGACAAGTAACATTCTAAGTACCTTGGCTGTTGATTTTAGGCAAGTCTTGGCATCTAGGCAGCCACAACTTTCCTTAAACCTTAAGGGCCTGGACAAGTGAGCTGAATTCCCACCAGCCCACCACCTCTATACATCCTGTCACTCAGTAGTGATTTCTAGTCAAGTCTTGGCTGCTTGTTAACCCTTTACCCAACGTAATGGCTCAAACCATCCAGCACTATTCTCAAAAATCGCGAATTAATTTTCAAAATATTTTCATTTTTTGTCTCAAAAACATAAGTTAAGACCCCTTGTTGGAATGGTCTCATCGAGCTCGTTCGAAAGAGGGGTCATAACCTATATTCTTGAGAGAAAAAAATGAAATGAAAGTGTCAATGACGCTGTAGCTCAACTTGTTTAAGACATGTACATGTACAGTATGTGACACAGCAATGACAAACATCTAGGTAATGACCTGATAACAAAGGTACATGTAAAGTATTGTAACAGTCTGTACATAAATGCTGACCGTAGCCTATAACAAATGTATAGGTAAAGTATTGTAAAGGTGGGTGACAGTTAGATGCCAAACTAGAAAAGAAATTTTTGAGTCCTAGAGAGGGTCTGACTGAACCCAAAAATATTTGTTCTCATAGCACAGTGATAACAAAGGCACCCGAAAACACTCGTTCCTGTCACAAGGTGATAACAAAGGTACCCAAGAAGTTTCGTGAAGATCAGTTCATAAATACAGACTCTAGCCCAAGCCGTATTGAAATGTGCACTTACTGTGTATAAGTAGCACTGAACAAATCAAAGTTAATCTAATTTGCATAATTTCTGCACGAGAAAAAAACTCGTACTATATGTGATGTATTCCATGTTACTAAACATTCCTACAAAAATTTATTCAAATCAGAACTTTCATACAGAAGTTCTATACAAAAAACTGATTGCACTAATTTTGGTACAAAAAGGTTGCTGGCGGCCATCTTGAATTTTGGACCGCATCCAGAAACACTCGTTCTCGTTCCACGGTGATAACAAAGGTACCCAAGAAGTTTCGTAAAGATCGGTTCATAAATACAGCCTCTAGCCTGAGCCGTTTTGAAGTTGTGTACAAAAAACTGATTGGACCTAATTTCGGTACAAAATGGCCACTGGCAGCCATCTTGAATTTTGGACCGCACCCAGAAACACCCGTTCTCATCCCAAGGTGATAACAAAGGTGCCCAAGAAGATTCGTGAAGATCGGTTCATAAATACAGACTCTAGCCCGAGCCGTATTGACATATGCACTTTCTGTGTATAAGTTGCACTGAATAAATCAAAGTTCCTCTAATTCGCATAATTTTTGCACAAGAAAAAAACCTGTATTATATCTGATGTATTCCATGTTACTAAACATTCATAAAGAAAATTTATTCAAATCAGAACTTTCATACAAAAGTTCTGTACAAAAAACTGATTGCACAAATTTGGTACAAAATGGCCACTGGCAGCCATCTCGAATTTCGGACTGCACCCAAAAACACTCGTTCTCATCCCAAGGTGATAACAATGGTGCCCAATAAGTTTTGTAAAGATCGGTTCATAAATACGGCCTCTAGCCTGAGCCGTATTGGCATTTGCAGTTACAGTGCTGGAAGTAACACTAAATAAATCAAAGTTAGTCTAATTGGCATAATTTATGCATGAGAAAAAAACCTGTATTATATGTGATGTATCCCATCCGGACCCCAAAACACTCGTTCTCGTCTCATGGTGATAACAAAGATACCCAAGAAGTTTTGTAATGATAAGTTCATAAATACAGCCTCTAGCCCGAGCCGTGTGTATGGCACGACAGACGGACAAACGGACGACGGGCCATGGCAATACCTCAAATTTGGCTTTGCTAAAGTTGAGCTAAAAAATCAGTTATTCAAGAATTTTTTTGGCAAGTGTCGTCTGCTTTTCATGTTAAGACAGCCACAACTTGACTTGAAACCACTGCCAAGGTAATATATCTGTTGTAACCTCATAATGATGGCATGTAAGGGCTCTTATTCTGAGGTCGTAAAACTCAGAAATAGGTCTTACAGGGTTAAAACAACTGCAAATCCAATAGATGTAGGCTTTTAAGATGTTGCAAAAAAGTAAGAATATCTCCAGGTCATTATGGGTTGAATGGTTAATCTTATGAACTTGTTTATTTGGGTTTATGGTCACTCAGAGCATCTATGGTTGTATCTTGACCATGACACGAGGATAACATGAAATATAGATAGTAATAGTTTATATTTATGTGCCCACTTTAGAGGCCTTACAAACTAGGCTTTGGTTTCCAAGTCTAATTTTCCATGTAAAGTGGAAATCAACTACCAGAGTGTATACCTACTGAATCATTCCAGGGGTTCCATGGGGAAATCTGACAGCTAGAATAAATTTTACCCCATTACAATGTCTTCTTACTTTATTTATCCCACAGCACTTTTTTCTAGTCTGTGACTTCAAGTTAATATTAAAAGTTACATGACTAAAAGACTGATACCCATATTGAATATGAAATTAAGGAAGATAAAAAAATTTCACTTGAAAACTCTTAAATTCCTGAAGAACCCACGGAGGCAAACAAGAGCTATCGCAGACGGCAATTATACCCCAACTGCAGTGCTGAACCGATGAAGCATAAATGATTTAAAAACAAATTATGAAATATAGAAATGGATTGGAGGAGTATCTAATTTGATGGATAAAAGGTTAATATCTCCGGATCAAATTATCAGATTTACATAAAAAACTATACAGCACAGCACATCAGTAACCTGAATAAATATATAAAGTAACATGACAATCGGATTGATATTTTTTGAGTTATCTCATGCCAAAGGGATTGGAGGAATTTTCAATTTGAAGGATAAAGGGTTAATATCTCAGGATCAAATTATTAGATTTACACCAAAAACTATACAGCTCGGCACATCAGTAACCTGAACACAAATCTAAAGTAACTTGACAATCCAAGTAATATTTTTCAAGTTATCAAATGCGAAAGGGATTGGAGGAATTTTCAATTTGAAGGATAAAGGGTTAATATCTCAGGATCAAAATAACAGATTTACACCAAAAACTATACAGCTCGGCAAATCAGTAACCTAAACACAAATATAAAGTAACTAGACAATCCAAGCAATATTTTTCAAGTTATCGAATGACAAAGGGATTGGAGGAATTTTCAATTTGAAGGATAAAGGATTAATATCTCCGGATAAAATTATCAGATTTACACCAAAAACTATACAGCTCGGCACATCAGTAACCTGAACACAAATATAAAGTAACTTGACAATCCAAGCAATATTTTTCAAGTTATCAAATGCCAAATGGACTGGAGGAATTTTCAATTTGAAGGATGAAGGGTTAATATCTCGGAATCAAATCATCAGATTTACACCAAAAACTATATAGCTCGGTACATCAGTAACCTGAACACAAATATAAAGTAACTAGACAATCCAAGCAATATTTTTCAAGTTATCGAATGCCAAAGGAATTGGAGGAATTTTCAATTTGAAGGATAAAGGGTTAATATCTCAGGATCAAATTATCAGATTTACACCAAAAACTATACAGCTCGGCACATCAGTAACCTGAACACAAATATAAAGTAACTTGACTATCCAAGCAATATTTTTCAAGTTATCGAATGCCAAAGAAATGTATATGGATGCCGGACAGACAGACGGATGGATGGATGGACAAAGGATGGACGAACGACGGATGGCCACAAATATTTTTCAAGTTATCGAATGCCAAAGGGATTGGAGGAATTTTCAATTTGAAGGATAAAGGGTTAATATCTCAGGATCAAAATAACAGATTTACACCAAAAACTATACAGCTCGGCAAATCAGTAACCTGAACACAAATATAAAGTAACTAGAAAATCCAAGCAATATTTTTCAAGTTATTGAATGCCAAAGGGATTGGAGGAATTTTCAATTTGAAGGATAAAGGGTTAATATCTCAGGATCAAATTATCAGATTTACACCAAAAACTATACAGCTCGGCACATCAGTAACCCGAACACAAATATAAAGTAACTTGACAATCCAAGCAATAGTTTTCAAGTTATCAAATGCCAAAGAAATGGATACGGATGCCAGATGGACAGAGGGACAGATGGACAGACAGACAGATGGACAGATGGATGGACAAAGGATGGACGAATGACGGATGGCCACCCCGGATGCCGGCATTTTGTGTACCATACATAGTATGGGTACACATAAAAACTGACTTGACGAAGTGAGGACCGTAACTCTGGTGAAAAATATCCAGGCAACTTTTTTATAACATGTGTAGGTGTGGCTTGTAACAAGGATCCCTCACACCACATTTCACTGAAATTCATCCACGCACTGCTGAGATATCCCTGTGGACAGATGGATGCATGGATGCACCGACAGACGGATGGACGGATGGATACATGTAATCCAGTATACACCCTATTCTCTTCGAGAGTGTGGGTATAATAAAGAAGAGCAGGGTAGGTAACAGTATATTTTCTAGTGAAAGACATCTATCTTGACTCAAGTTCTCATCTTTATTTTAGACATAATATAGTATTAACTACCTCATCTAAGAGTGAATTAAGATCTGTAATTGGTCGATTCAGTTCTGATGAAACATATTTGATATATTCTGCTTGCAGCATTTTGTCTATCAGTTTCTCTAATTCTGCAAGTTGAGAACCCAAGTGTCTGTAAGAAAAAAATTGAAGTTGGGATAAATGTGGTAAATTCAATTTGTTATTTTCAGATGTCAAAAAGGAAACAAGCAAGCCTAATGAAAATTAAGTAAATCTGACTTTTACCTTGACAAATCATAATTCAATCCTTTATCTAACATCCGTTGAAAAGACAGTACCAATATTTTCCAGATTATTTATTTATTGGTGTTTAAGGTCACATACTTATGCACAATCGCTAACTGTGACCGTGACAGTTTTATGGGTGGAGGAAGCCGAAGTGCCCAGAGAGAACCACCGAGCATTGACGAGCAACTGTGAGCTCAACATTCTAACTCTGTTCGAGCTCGGCTCAAGCAGGGTTACAGCGGTTGAAGACATGTGCACCATCGATGTGCAGTATGCCTTAGTACACGGCATCATCGTGCACCCATGTAGGCAACCAGGGTAAAGTGTCTAGACCAAGGACACAACGTGGGTCGTCTCGGCCAGGGATCGTACACGGGACCTCTAGCATAGAAGTAAAACAGTCTACCACTGAGCCACCGCACTCCCTTTTTCCATATAAACCCAAAATACCATTTCTAAACTATTGAATAATGGCAAGTAAGTCTCAGACTCTCCAGCATGCTAACCTGGCACATGTGGGTCTAGCAACATTTGGGACTATTTATTTGGTGAAAGATCAACAACAAAGTCGTCAGAATTATACCCATGAATACCCATGGAGATTAATATATAATTGATAATTAATACTTTAGTGATTTTTCTCTGATGTACAGTGCTTGAAAAGTGAATTCTCACTAAAACTAAGGCCCTGAAATGCATTGAGGTTCGATTCGATTTCGAATCTTAAGTAAATTGAGTTCGATTCAAAATAGGTTGTCTGATTCGTTTCCTCTCAAATCTTTTTATGGGAATATAGTTTGGTATCAGTCATCTTCATCCTCTCACAAAACATATAGCTCAGATGGAAATCGTACATAAATAATGTCGAAATAAAAGACTGAGAGTAACTTATGCTACATCAGCATAAATAACTTCTTCACTTATGCCACCAGCCATGCTAATTCCAATATCGCTTTTCCTTAACACTGTTAAATGCAAATTTAAGGTTTCCAAGCAATGACAACGATGAACTATAATCCTTACACGGTAAAACTCCAACTACATCATCAAGACATGTCTTCGACGAATACATGGCTTGATAATGTAGTTGGATTATTTTTATCAGTCAGGACTTCAGCCATCACAGTCGGAACAAATCAGGTTTATAGCACCCCAACCTCCATCAGTCATCTTCAAAATGCCACTGATTCGATTTGAGGTTCAATTCGATTTTGAATAATAGACATGATTTGATTCGAGATTCTATCTGAATTGAAAATGTAGGATTCGCAGGGCCCTAATCAAAACCTGGTGGAGTGGAATTTTCACCTTGACAGCATGTATGAAAAAGCATAAGAAGCATCCATCGGTTGAAATTTTGCTTGGGCTTCTTATTAGTAGGCTTTTTCATGCAATACAAATTACTATCCTTGGGAGACACCATGTTGTGGGGTTTTTTTTAGCAATAATTCACTCTCAACAAAACTTCTTAAAACCCAGTCAAAAAAAAAAGAAATTCTGCCCGGTCAAAAAAGATTTCCCCAGTCAGTATTTTTGGATCAGAATTTTGAGCACCGGCACCAGTACACATTTCTCTGTAGTATTTCAACTTCCTGTTCCAGTTTTCCTCAGTATTTTCATGCTTCAAATTTCTGACTATTATATAAATGTTTTCAATGTTGGTACATACAACAACTTTTGAGGAAAATGCCGCTATTATCTTTTCAAATTAGTGCTGGACTCAACATAATCCTGCAATGGAGCATCTTTGCAATGTCGTCAACAGCAAACTTGATTGATTCATTTTGCAATATATGTGATAAGATAACACCAGTCCAGAGTTTGTAAAAGATTTCTTCCTGAAACGTGAATATATTTTTTTAGGGTATCTTTTTCAGATTTCAGAATAAAAAATAAAAACCTCCCGCGATCATCAAAAATTTGATGCTCAATTGCCTGAAAACATAGATATTTTTTTTTAAGGCCTTTTAACTTAAAATTTGTGGTTTAAATTTTAAAAGACTATACTTCAAATTCGAGTGCACCTGTGCCTCCTTGTTGAAAAAAGGTAACATCAAATTTAAAGAGAATCGTATAATTAGAACTGGAGAAGAGTTATAGGAGTAAATTTTTTTCCACATGTAGTTACCCTAAATCCTTCAAAATGCATTTTAGAGCAAAGAAAAAAAAATACCTAATTGGCACTGGGAAGGGGGGAGGGGGAGCATGTGGGGTGTGGTTAAGGAGTCAAATTTCTTCTGTTGTCACTCTAAATCCTTAAAAATCCATTCTGAAGCAAAGAAAAAAAACTGCCAAATTGGCAACTCTGACAATTTTCATTGGGTAATGGTGGTCATTGAACTTGATGTAGACATTGTTGCTACAGAGACATATACCAGAAAGAATTGAAATCCGTTAGCTATTGTTGACGTTATCCCATGAACAAAGTTTAGACGGACTGATGGACAGAGCTCTACACTATATCCATCCCTTGCAGAGGGATAAAAAGTAACAAAGTGGAAGAAGCCTAATTTCAAATTTAAAGAATCTAAATTCGAAAACGGTTTTGAAAAGGGTTAAATTAATGCCAATACTATTTGAAACCACTGCACACAGGTTGAGTAGAAATCGGCCCAAATGAAAAAGAATGAAGTTGTAACACGGTGTTTGAAGAATGAAAGGTACAACCTTGAAAAGCAAAAGTTTAATCCAAAACTTTAAGCTAGGAATACTAATTAAAATTGACTGCAAAAAAGGGTTAAAATTTCCTAAAAGGGATAAAAGAAATCATTGATGTAAATGCAATCATTAAGTTGTATTGAGCATGCAAGAATTAAAGTAACAAGGTATGTGGTAAAAGCCTAATTTCAAATACAAAGAAAGTCTGAAAACACGTTTAAAAGGGGTTAAAATCATGCCAATATTAATTACTAGAGTGATGTCACGCATGCAGCCCAACTGTCCCAGGAATGGCAATGCTTAGATGCAAAATTGTCGGAGCCATTTTTTGTTAACAGTTTACCTAACGAATCTGCCATATCTGCACTCGTGATATACAAAATTTGCTATTCCAATTTTATTTTTTCATTTCTCTACTTCAAAACATACCTCATGACCTATTAATGGAACAAACTTGATGAGCTTGTTCCAATAAGGAGTAATAAGCCATGGTTAGAAGTAAATAAAAAATGAAAAAATCTGATGTTTCAGAAAAATAATTTGTACTGTTGGCCTCAACTTGTGTTAGGTAAAGGATTAAAGATGCAGTACATAAAGCAATGTTGGGTGCCTAAGTGACATGTGTGTGTGTGTGTGTGTGTGTGTGTGTGTGTGTGTGTGTGTGTGTGTGTGGGGAGGGATGGGGCGGGGAGGGGGGGAGGGGGGGGGAGTTGTGGAACCTATATTGAAACCTGGCCTGTATTACCAGCTGGAAAATACACATATCAACTTTGGTTGAAAACAAATAATCCAAACTGGAGAAATCAGTTGGAAACCAATTGTTTGCAGACAGATGGACGGACGAAAGTCATGACAAAAGCCCTGACTATAGTAAGGCTAAAAATGCATTTTGTACCAAAGAAAAAATATTGCATGAATGGCCCTGGGTGAGGAGGAGGTGGGGTGAGGGTGAGGGGTGGGGGAGAGTGGGTGTGTGCTAGGGGAGTCCATTTTTTTTCCACATGTGGCCAGTCTAAATCCTTCAGAATGCATTTTGAGGAGAGAAAAAAAAAAAATACCTAACTGGCACCATGGGGGTGGGGGTGGGGTGAGGGTGGTGTTTGTCTGGGTTTTTAAACACAAACTTTAACCAAAACTGTAAAACTGCATTTTTGACGAAAGAAAAAACTAGAACTATCACTGAAGGTGATTAATACCCCCGCTTTGGGTTTTTAGAGGAATGCACTTCTGATCATGTAGGCGAAGGCCCTAAGGAAATGTATACATAAAGATCATTTTTTGTTGTTGAAATTTGTATTTGCATGTGGCCTTCCACAGAACAGCACTGAATACTTAAAGAGCCCACACATATATGGTTTACATTTGGAAAAACACATTTACAATGTGCAACATGTATTCAAAATTGGTTCATAAATGTAGGAGGAGTTGCACACACAAGAATCCCATTTGAAAACCCATAATAAATCCAAGTTAAAGGGAGATAACCTGGTTAAAATTGTTGCAGATCAAAAATTTGGGAATATGCGTATGTTCACTTAGTTGTGATAATGTTTGAAAGGTTTTGTCAAAATTGATTGATAAATGTAGGAGGAGTTGCACGCACAAGAATTTCATGTAGAAACCCATAATAAATCTAAGTTAAAGGGAGATAACCTAGTTAAAATTGCCACAGCTCAAAAATTTTGGAATATGCACATGTTTACTTAGTAGTGATGATGTCTGTAAACTTTTGTCCAAATTGATTGATAAATGTAGGAGGAGTTGCGCACACAAGAATTTCATGCAGAAACCCATATTAAATCAAAGTTCAAGAGAGATAACCTGGTTAAAATTGTCGCAGATCAAAAAGTTTGGAATATGCACATGTTCACTTAGTAGAGATGATGTTTGAAAGGTTTCATCAAAATCGGTTCATTAATGTAGGAGGAGTTGCGCACACAAGAATTTGTTCGAACGGAAAGACATAATAAATCTAAGTCAAAGGGAGATAACCTGGTTAAAATTGTCGCAGATCAAAAATCTTGGAATATGCGCATGTTCACTTAGTAGTGATGATGTCTGAAAAGTTTTGTCCAAATTGATTGATAAATGTAGGAGGAGTTGCACGCACAAGAATTTCATGTAGAAACCCATAATAAATCTAAGTTAAAGGGAGATAACCTAGTTAAAATTGCCACAGCTCAAAAATTTTGGAATATGCGCATGTTCACTTAGTAGTGATGATGTCTGTAAACTTTCGTCCAAATTGATTGATAAATGTAGGAGGAGTTGCGCACACAAGAATTTCATGCAGAAACCCATATTAAATCAAAGTTCAAGAGAGATAACCTGGTTAAAATTGTCGCAGATCAAAAAGTTTGGAATATGCACATGTTCACTTAGTAGAGATGATGTTTGAAAGGTTTCATCAAAATCGGTTCATTAATGTAGGAGGAGTTGCGCACACAAGAATTTGTTCGAACGGAAAGACATAATAAATCTAAGTCAAAGGGAGATAACCTGGTTAAAATTGTCGCAGATCAAAAATCTTGGAATATGCGCATGTTCACTTAGTAGTGATGATGTCTGAAAAGTTTTGTCCAAATTGATTGATAAATGTAGGAGGAGTTGCGCACACAAGAATTTCATGTAGAAACCCATATTAAATCAAAGTTCAAGAGAGATAACCTGGTTAAAATTGTCGCAGATTAAAAAGTTTGGAATATGCACATGTTCACTTAGTAGAGATGATGTTTGAAAGGTTTCATCAAAATCGGTTCATTAATGTAGGAGGAGTTGCGCACACAAGAATTTGTTCGGATGGAAAGACACAATAAATCTAAGTCAAAGGGAGAAAACCTGGTTAAAATTGTCGCAGATCAAAAATCTTGGAATATGCGCATGTTCACTTAGTAGTGATGATGTCTGAAAAGTTTTGTTCAAATTGATTGATAAATGTAGGAGGAGTTGCGCACACAAGAATTTCATGTCCGGAAAGACGTACGGACGGACGTACGAACGGACGGACGGACGGACGTACGGACGTACAGGGCGATTCCTATATAGCCCCCACTTCTTCGAAGCGGGGGTATAAAAAGTGCCTAATTAGCCCCCCGGTGGGTGGGGTGGGGTGGGGGGGGGTGGGGGGGGGGGGGGGTAATGTGAGTTTAAAAAAAGGTTCTGCATGTAGTGACTGAAAATAGTTCAAAATGCATATTCGAGGAAAGAAAAAAAAAATATCTAATTGGGGGGTGGGGGATAATTTCTGTCTGGATTTTTAACCACAAACTTTAACAAAAAAAGCATTTTTGACAAAAGGAAACAAGAGGCCCCAGGGGGCCTGAGGGCACTCACCTGACATGGTAGCCTAAATATCAACCCAGAGAATTGATTTCCACAAGTTGCATCTGCTCCTCCTAAGAAAAGCTGAAACCAAATATCCAAATATTCTGACCAGTGGATCTAAAAAAAGATTTTTAAAGAATATTCCTCATACTGAACTAAGTCATAATTCGGGCTCCCACAGGAAGCCCATATATGTACCCAGGGACTTGGCTTTAACAAACCTGAATCTCACACCCCTAAGGATTCTGCACACCAAATATCAAAACATTCCGACTGCTGGATCTGAAGAAGAAGATTTTTAAAGAAAATTCCTCATTTTGAACCAAGTTACAATTCGAGCTCCCACAATCAGCCCAAATATGGACCTAGGGACATGGCTTGAACAAACTTGAATCTTACCCCCCTAAGGATGCTGCATAAAAAATATCAAAAGCATTCATCTGCTGGATCTGAAGATTTTTAAAGAAAATTCCTCATTTTGAACTAAGTTGTCATTCAGGCTCCCATAGTGAGCCCAAATATGAACCAAGGGACTTGGCTTGAACAAACTTGAATCTCAGCCCCCTAAGGTTGCTCCATGCCAAATATCAAAACATTCCAACTGCTGAATCTGAAGAAGAAGATTTTTAAAGAAAAATTCCTCATATTGACTAAGTTATAATTTGGGCTCCCACAGGGAGCCCAAATATGGACCCATGGACTTGGCTTTAACACACTTGAATCCCCCCTCTCCCCCAAGGATGCTACTCACCACATATCAAACCATTCCGACTGCTGGATCTGAAGAAGAAGATTTTTTAAGAAAATTCCTCATTTCGAACAAAGTTACAATTCAAGCTCCCACAGTGAGCCCAAATATGGACCTAGGGACATGGCTTGAACAAACTTGAATCTCACCTCCCTAAGGATGCTGCATACCAAATATCACAAGATTCTGCCTGCTGGATCTTGAGAAGAAGATTTTCAAAGAAATTTGCCTGAAATGCACTAAGTTCGAATTTGGGCTTCTATAGTGAGCCCAAAAATGAATCCAGGTGGCCGATTTGAACAACTGGAATCAGATCCACCCCACAATGTAGCATACCAAATATCAAAAGATTCTGCCTGCAGGATCTGGAGAAGAAGATTTTTGAAGAAATTTGCCTGAAATGCAGTAAGTTCAAATTTGGGCTCCTATACTGAGCCCAAATATAAACCCAAGGGGCCGATTTGAACAAACTTGAATCAGATCCACCCCACAATGTTGCATACCAAATATCAAAAGATTCTGCCTGCTGGATCTGGAGAAGAAGATTTTCAAAGAAATTTGCCTGAAATGCAGTAAGTTCAAATTTGGGCTCCTATACTGAGCCCAAATATACACCCAGGGGGCCGATTTGAACAAACTTGAATCAGATCCACCCCACAATGTTGCATACCAAATATCAAAAGATTCTGCCTGCTGGATCTGGAGAAGAAGATTTTTGAAGAAATTTGCCTGAAATGCACTAAGTTCGAAATCGGGCTCCTATACTGAGCCCAAATCTGAACCCAGGGGACCGATTTGAACAAACTTGAATCAGATCCACTCTCCAATGTTGCATACCAAATATCAAAAGATTCTGCCTGCTGGATCTGGAGAAGAAGATTTTTTAATGTTTTTCCCATTGCCTACAGTGTTAAAAAGTGCTGACTCCGCACTTTTTCAATGTCCCGAAACTGTACCCTATGATAAAACTGATGGCCATTTTTTTTTACCAATTCTTTCTGTTGGTCCTAAGGAAGCTTCACACCAAATAAAAATTCTCGGTGCCGTGCAGTTTTGGAGATATGGGCGTTTTAATTTTTTTCTATTTTTAGTTTCTGCGGTTCCCATGGGGCTACGGGAAAAAAAAAATCAGCATAAATTAGGTACTTATGACCCAATAAGCCCTCACATAAAATTTGGTTCAAATCAGCCTCTCGGTTTGGAAAATAGAAATTTTGGGCGGGGCCAAAAATTTTGCCCCTCCCATAACGATGCCAAGTATAGCACCACAAACTTCTCTTGAACAAATCTCAGTCTACACCTCAAAAGGAAGCTGCACACCAAATATCAAGTCTCTGCTACTGCTGGTTCATGAGAAGAAGATTTTTTAAGATTTCAGCACACTTTTTGGGTGTGGCCCTACCCACGGGCGAGGCAACTTGATTTGAACAAAATCAAATTGCGATGTCATAACAAACTATTATCTCAAATATCAATTAAATTGGTTCAGCAGTTTGGGAGGAGAAGACGCAAACACCATGTTTACGGACGACGCCGGACGCCGGACAGTGAGTGATCACTATAGCTCTCCTGACTGAAAGTCAGGTGAGCTAAAAAAAAGCCTAATTGGGGGTGGGGGGTGGGGGGGGGAGGGGTAGGGAGTGGTGGTGGTGGTGTTTGTTTGGGTTTTTAACCACAAACTTGGAGTCACCCTACCAAGCTACAATGAAATCCCTTCATAATTATGGCCTGTGGAATATTCTAAAGGTTTTCGGGCTTTGGGCCTCTGTTGCCATCACAGCTGCCCAAAAGGGGACGTTCTCATCTAGACATTATATGAAGTCAACCAATCACATTACAATGAAATCCCTCCATAAATATGACCTGTAGACTGTGCTAAAGGTATTCGGGCTTTGGGCCCCTGTTGCTGTCACAGTTGCCCAAAAGGGGACGTTCTCATGTAGACATTATATGAAGTCAACCTATTAAGTTACAATGAAATCCCTCCATAAATATGACGTGTAGACTGTGCCAAAGTTTTTCGGGCTTCGGGCTCGGGCAGCCATCATGGTTGAATGATCACAACCAAAAGGGGACATTCTCATCTGGGCATCATGTGGATTGATCCTACGAAGTTACAATGAAATCCCTTCAAAAATATGACTGTAGACTGTGCTGAAGGTTTTCGGGTTTCGGGCACCTGTAGCCGTCAAAGTTGCTCAATCACGTCCAAAAGGGGACTTTCTCATGTTGACATTATATGAAGTCAACCTATCAAGTTACAATGAAATCCCTCCATAAATATGACCTGTAGACTGTGCTAAAGGTTTTCGGGTTTTGGGCTCGGGCAGTTGTGACGGTTGATAGATCACGCCCAAATGGGGAAATTCTCATGTAGACATCATACGGAGTCATCATATCAAGTTACAATGAAATGCATCCATATTAAACATGACCTGCAGACTGTGCTAAAAGTTTTTGGGTTTCAGGCTTGGGCAGCCATCACGGTTGACAGATCATGCCCAAATGGGGATGTTCTCATCTAGGCATTATACATAGGCATTTTATGAAGTTGCAATGAAATCCCTTCATAAATATGACCTGTAGACTGTGCTAATGGTTTTGGGGTTTTGGGCTCGGGCAGCCATACCGGTTGACCGATCATGACCAAAAGGGGACGTTCTCATGAAGACATGACCTAAAACCTGCATATGAAATTTTGTGACGATCAGACAAGAACTACCGGGTATAGCCTGTACTTGAAGGTTGAATAAAAAAGTTTAACCACAAACTTTAACCAAAACTCCAAATGTCAACTAAACAGGAAAAGAGAAAAAAAAATCCCACTTTAACCTTCAGTAAAAAACTTTAACTACAAACTTTAACCCAAAACTCTAAATGTTAACAAACGGACAGATGGACGGATGGACGGACGGATGGACAGACAGACAGACGGACAAAAGTCATTACTATACCCCTTACTGTAAACAGTCGGGCTAAAAATCACTGTAGAAAGCTTCAGTAGACAGTAGACATTGTCCCAAATGAGAAACAGTGACATTCCACTACACTGTTTGAAGAATTAAAGGTGTAACTTTGTAAACCAACAAAAAAACTTTAACCAAAAACTTTAACCTGGAAGTTCCAAGTTAAATTGACCTCAAGAAAGGGTTAAATATTTCAGAAAATAACATGAAACATAATGAGAATGATACAGTCAATAATAATTAAGAAGAAAAAAAACTTCAACCTTCACTAAAAAACTTTAACCACAAACTTTAACAAATACTCTAAATGTTAACAGATGGATGGATGGACAAAGTCATAACTATAGCTGATTGTAAACAGGCGGGCTAACAAAGGGCAATAACTCCCATAATTTTCAAGAGATATCTGTGGTCATCGAACTTGTTGTAGACATTGTTGCTATAGAGACATATACCAAAAAGAGTTGAAATCCATTAACTATTGTTCAAGTTATGCCATAAACAAAGTTTGGATGGACGGACATGCTAACAATTGGTAGTTATGTGGCTATTTTTGGGACTACAATAAAATGCCTGTCCATTATATTAAAACAAGTGATTTTTGGGAAAATTTTTGGGGTGGTAGCAAACCTTGACCCTACCCTTTACTGACCCTAACCCTCCCCCCCCCCACCCCAATTCTAAACCCCACCCTAGTCTAATGAAAATTCAATATATTCCTAGTCAATTTTAACTAAAACGCATGTCCATAGTATTAAAACAACTTTTTGGGTGAAAATTTTTTGGGGGGGTAGCAAACCCTAATCCTACCCTTTACTGACCCTAACTCCACCCCACCGTAACTCTAAACCCTACCCTAGGATAATGACATTTAACTATGTGACTAGTCACCTAACCCCTATTTCTACCAACAAATAGCCACCTAAACCCCATATGTCTGCCCAGATGGACAGAAGGATGAACAGATGGACAGGCAGACAGAGCTCTATGCTATATCTCTCCCTTGTGGGGGGATAAAATGCAACTCTGAAGTCACCTTGTAAAAATTTGAAATTAGGTGAATTTTGTGCAACATAAAAAAACAAGTGGCCCCAGGGGGCCTTGAGGCATTCACCTGACATGGTAGTCTAAATATCAAACCAGGGACTTGACTTGCATAAACTAGATGAAGCTATTGTGCCCACGCAATACACAGGATTTTCCTTCTATTTTCAGTTCCTGCACTTGCACATCCCAAAATTGAGATAAATGCATAAAAACAGATTTTTTTTTATTTTTGTTTGAAAATTTTTGAAGTCCCAAACAAAATTTTTTCAGACTAAAATTTTTTTTTCTTCTTCTTAAAATGGACTAAAATGCAAAAAAAAAATATAGAGGATATTCACGAAAATTTGATGAATACCGAAAATATCTCGTGAGTGGCCACAAAGAAATATGAGGATCTTCACGAGCGACGCAGTCGCGAGTGAAGATCCTCATATTTCTTGTAGCCACGAACGAGATATTTTCGGTATTCATCAAATTTTCGTGAATTTTCTTTTTATTTAATGCTCTACGACTACAAACTCTCCAATTTGTGGCCTTTATTTGCCATTAAGGCGCAAAATTTATGTGCCGAACCGGCGTCAATACAAAAATTACAACAACCAAACTCCAACCATTGGAATGTGTGAATATCCGCACAAAAAGTAGTCTTGTCTTATTTCTCCCCTAACTTTACGATTTACCAAGGCTGGCGAATTGAAATAATCGCAATGTGTTTCGAAGAAATAGAACAATAACAAAAAACACCACTTTCTTATTTTCAATAACAAGACACGTCATTTTATTTTTTTTGAACTCAATGCACTGAAGACGTGTGAAGTTGAACTGAAGAAATTTGAAAGTGATTTCGGCTTTTCGCTGGAAGGTGAATGAGAAAGTCAAACATTGAAACCGCTGATTTAATGAATTGATTTAGTCACTGTCACTATCAATTATTCGAATTCGTTTGTATTTGGGACTCTGGAATTCATTACTGATGTGCTGACTCGTTTAAAGTACATGTGATTCGTCATCCGAACCTACGATGAAATATCGATTTCTAAATATCATTTTGATATTTCGTTTTGCCGACCGACAGGGGAATATGACTTAATTTTTCAGCGTGAATTGATGCCTGAGCATTAAATAAAAAGAACTAATTTCCGGATTTTGGTCCAAAATTTTCCAAGTCCCACCCGGGCCCCCAAATTTTCAGTGTAAAAAAAATATTTTTTTTTTGTCTTAAAATTGACCAAAATGCATAAAAAACAGAAAAACTCATTTCCGGATTTTGGTCCATAATTTTTCAAGTCCCACCCGGACCCCAAATTTTCAGAGTAAGAAAAAAAAAAATTTTTTGTCTTAAATTTGACCAAAACGCATAAAAAAACAAAATATGAAAAAATTTAAAGTAATTTATATATTTTTGATACTTACCAATGGCCCAGACTAGCTGGTGCTAACTCAAAAATATCTAGGGCCAAACACAAATTTTGCCCCCCAATCCCCAAAATTTGCATGCAAAACCGAAAATTAGAAGTCCTATCTGGACCTCCATACATTTACCCTCCGCGCATGCGCAGACGCTAGGAAGTCACCGAAATGAGCACCAACATCATTCTTTGTAAAAAAAAAAAAAGATTATAATATAATAATTCAGCGGGGAGGCATGAGTGCCCAGTAGTGCTCACTCATGGGAGGGCCATTCTGGGCCATTGGTAAGTATAAAAAATATATAAATTTAATACTTTAAATTTTTTCAAATTTTTATACTGTATACCAATGGCCCAGACTAGCTGAATCGTAAAAAAGTGGAGGGCCTAGAACTTCCAAAATAGTAGATCAACGTAGATCAAATCCTTCAATCCATGATGAAGAAAATTAAAATAATTAGAATTTACATGTATGTCTCTTTATACCATAATAAAAGAGACATATTCTAATATGGATCCCAATTATGTAAATCCTAAATCCGAGCATGAAATCATGTTAATTTGGATGTAACAAATAAACAATTTTTAAGGCAAGTCTGGACTAAGCTCTAAAAATTAGAATGGCATATTGAGATTGAGAGAAAATTGCCCATAAACCTACGCCAAACAATAATACTACAGCTGATCGCCGAATATAGTACGTACAAAACAGCTTCCTTCATAGTTACATACCCAATAAGCCAGAGAAGTGTAGAAAATGCGTGCGCCCCCTTTTTTTGAACATATCTTCAAAAGAAAGAGGGGAGAGCTCTAGAATCAATAAGCAGTACCCAGAAACGATACAAAGAAATATCGATCAGGCACTCAAAAATTAAATCATGAATAATAAATGGTGCTTAAGGCCACTTCACAAGCCAAGGCTATAGCGATGATTTTGGTAAATAACATTATCCGCTACAAAATATGCACTGCAGATGGCGTATACAGGTACAACGAAATCAGTGAAATAATAATATAACATACACATACAAAAGCGAGATACGATGAACAATCTCTGCAAAGAAAACACGCTTCAAGATCATTCACAGGAGGCCTCTGTACAATTAAATCCGGTAAGAACACTCTCCAACGTGTACTATTTGGTATCTACAACTATAAACACGTGAGAATATGTGATTTGAGAACCAACAAAATAGAGACAAGGATCTAGAAATGGAGGTAGGTATGATTAACCGGCTACAACACAGACCGCCCCCGAAATATATAATAATTTCAAGGTCCACCAAAACGATAGCGTAATTACATATTACACGAGTGTATAAAAATTCAGCCTGTAATCAATTAAAAACCACTAAATGGTTTTGCAGTCACCTATGAACTCAAATAGCAGCCTTTATGATGATCAAATAAGTGCTTGTATATTAGAAATCAGAAAATAAACACCGGAAACTAATGCAACAGAACTGCATATATGCCTATGAGGGCACCATCCAACACAACCCAAACGCAAAGTATGTATGTATTAAAATATATATATGCGACAGTATGTGAGTGTGGGAGGTGGGGAGTGGGGGGGGAATTCGAATATATGTCGAAACCTCCTCACCCACATTATTAATCATCACTGGTCCAGACAGCAATAATATAGAGACCACAAAGCTCTCTCACGTCTGACATACTCCGTAATGCCACTGAGAGCGGAGAATGATGTGAAGAACAAAACTTCCCTTGAAGAAAACCCTCTCGTGGGGGAAGCTTCTGGCGAATGTTCAATAACAGACACCATAAACTCAATGTAATCAATAGAAACAAATGAATTGAAGGATACACATATCCTATCATTCATTCCCATGAAAACGGCTGAGCGTCAAATGTATGCGCTCAAATGTCTAATACTGGCGACACAACTAATGGAAACTATTATTCCTGTGCGCCGCAAACTTAACTATCCTGAAGTGATGCTATATAAGATCATGTAATAGCCATACAGTTCGAATAAGCCCAAGATGCTGCCAGCGCTTTACTTCATGAGCTGAAATCTTAAGCACTGACTGCTGATTGGAAGATAAATTTTCCTGAGCAGTACGAATAGCTGACTTCATTTAATAGAATGAACCTAAATGTCCCTTCTATTGAAAATTAAAGACAAAAGAAGCATTTCTTCTCTTCTGATAAACTCTGATCTGCGTCTATAAATACATGATCGGTAATAAAATAAATTCAATGATGTAGCGCAAACAATAAGACATCATTTCTGAATATGTGGTCTCCAAGAACTGAGGGTCCCTAGATCCCTGCATAGAGAGACCATCGGACTCAGGATTGTAACCCAATATATGAACTCACGTCTGTCATAATTGAGAAAACTGTTAAATATATGCCTAAACTTGACCTTTTGTTAAAAGATTGTCTAAAACAAAACAGGTCTAGAGTGAAAAACATCTACCACTCCAGTTAAGAATAACTGGAGGGGACGTGTGCATAAGCGACCCATCAAAATAACATTGATAGCCACTCCACACAACCCCATCCAGCGCATAAAATTTTCCACTGTTAATGCATCGGATAAAAGATAAAGCGAGCCAAACAACTGGCTAATTCGCTCTGTGAAACAACAGACGAACCAGCCTGTTGAAAATGAATTGTGGGATATGTGTACCCTATCATTAATCCCATGAGACATTATCTAGTTCACAATTCAAGCGATCTAAAGAACTATACTCGCTACATCGCAGAACGCTTGCTTTTCGACTGAAAGATTATAAATAATCCAGTTCCAGTCAAAACGGTCGGACCGAGCTCCGTAAGAGCCTCGAGCCACCGGCTCAGGGGTGTCTGATCAGTAAACTCAAACAGACCTAAACCCCCTATCCAAGTGGCTGTATAGTCAATCCCTAAAGTAATATATAGGAGGGATACCTATACCTTCGCTATGAGTCCTTATAGACGATCTGAGTCTAGGACAACCTCTCCTACTCTTTCTGTTGGTGTGGTCGATTAGACCCCAACTTAAAGAGTCGAGTATTGATGCTTTCTTGTAGCTTAATCCTACATTAATGAAAGCTTACCATGAAAGACTCGAGTCTGGAAAACTAAACCGACTTGTAGCAAGTTTTCCACCTAGTCAAATGTTAAATATGAAGATGTTAGGCTTCGTCACATCAGAATAACTCCCACTTAACATTCGTTAAGACAGAGATATATATATAATAGGTCTGGAAAGAATTTTTAAAAGGTACAAACGACCACAAAATTCCTTTCCATATAGACATAGTGCCACGGTACTTAAAATTGAAGTACATAAGACCATGAGTCTAAATTTGCTCTGAATAAGAAATTATCTTCTCAACGGTGTCCGAGCGAACAGCTAAATGATGAAGGTAAGGTTACAACTAAGATCTTAGCCTGCTCATTCAATGCAGAAAAACACTCAACACATCTTTCCCTGTCGTTTTTTTAAAAGTATGTAAGCAAACACAAACAGTTAAAAATACAGAAGAAGATGATAAGAAACCATATTACTTTTTCCCGCAGGAAGTTAAATACGGTGTCGTCTACACAATCGAAGACCTGTGACACCCGTGTAGACTTAACCGGAAAGAGATCTTATTATCCTGCTCTTTGTCCGGATGAAGTCAGCGTCTAACAACGCTAGCGGTTTCTCACAATTACTCGCAGCATTGTGATTCACTGGAACAAGTTCAAGGAAACGATAATGTATAGTATCCATAATATCGATGAGTTGTTCCGAAAGGGAAAGTTATCCTCTTCCATATCCCTTTCACCATTCATCTAAATCAGTTAGAATCAAGGTCACCGGCATCTGGTCAGGCAGATGACTGGACCGATCAAGCACCATTCAACAGCTCAAGTTTTGAGACTTGACGTTGAGTGCTTCTGCCTTAGCAGGAATACTGCGCAATTTGCGACAGCAAGTCTGAGGAGCAGCGGTCATGAATTGCTTGTCCGCCGGCTGCTCCTGGGACAGTGTGTCCGAGATGGCTATTACTGCGGACGTCCCGATGAATAAAGCCTCATCTCCTTGGCTACTAGATTGTGCGACTTTATTCACAAAAGATGGACCTTTTGACGATGAAGACTAGATATCCTAAGTCACTTAGCCAAGGTGCGGTCGGGAGTGCTTGGTAGACGCTAAAGAAGCCAAACTGTAGCCGTCCCCAGCTAAGAATTGAACTAAGCATACCTGACAATAGCTATGTACGTAAGCTCTGACTGACGCAAATTCCTACCAACAACACCCGGCCCCAGATGTTGTTAAAAGAGAGAGAGGGGTCTCCCTCTTGCTCGTGGTCCGGGAAGACATAACCGAGCGTAGCTCAGAACTTGCCGGCTTCTTCCTTCCATCAACACAGGGTGAGCATGATTGGATTAAATAGTGCTCGTTACACCCTTATTCTCTCTCGACCACTACAGAAATACCCGGCATCACACCACTATTCTACATGATAGATCTGCCGGATGAGCTAGCTGGAGACAAGGGACGTAAACCTAAGTTCAAAAGCCTAGCCCTTGTCTAATATCATTGAGCACTTTTCCGCTAGCTCTGAATACAATACACATGCGACACATCCGGTGTCCCGGTCCTCATATTCAATCTTAACCGCTTCACTGGCGTCAGGGAACTGAAACCACTCATCGCGGTTTACAGCCCTGTGCAATATAAGAGCACTTTGTCCGTTATGTAGAGGAAACGGTAAGACTAGCCGATCCCAACTGCCTATTAGACGGGACATTCCAGACTGGAGGCATGGACGTATACTCCGACTGACGCAAGTTCCTACCAACATCTGTCCCCAGATGATACTGTAAGAGAGAGAGGCCTCTCTCTTGCTTGCAGTCCTGGCTGACCTGGGCGAGTGTACCTCAGAACACAAGTTCCTACCAACAACCTCTGACCCCAGATGTAAAGCAAGATCTTCATCAGAAGAAAAAATGATACATCGGATGTATGATGCATGACAAAAACGCCCAAGTACCCCAAGGGTGAGGACGTAGCCCTGGGGATGTACGGAATAATCTTCTGTATAACACGTTAAACTCCCAAGAAATTTTATAAAAAAAATTGCAATAAAACAAGCCAAAAAGCTTGGGAGCTTAACTGGGGGGATCAAGGGAAGAAAAGGAAGGAATACTAAACAAACAGTGGACAAATCATTATCAATGAATGATGACGTCAGGCAAATGTCCCGAAATTAGGGAACATGAACTAATTTTTATAAATATTATAAAATTACAGCCCTGAACATTTCAAATCACCGTTTCTTCCTTCCTTCATCCAGTTGTGTCCTTGGATCCACGAATTTAACCATTGATTTGTGTCTGGCATCATTATTAATTGAGATTTAAAAAGCACAAATGTCAGTTTGTTGTTATCTGACAAGGGCTAAACAAAGAATAATGCTGGCGCCAGATTCAGTGACTTCCTGGCATCTGCGCATGCGCGGAGGGTAAATGTATGGAGGGCCAGACAGGACTTCTAATTTTTGGTTTTGCCTGGGATTGAGGGGCAAAATTTGTGTTTGGCCTTAGATATTTTGGGGTTAGCACCAGCTGGTCTGGGCCATTGGTATACAGTATAAAAATATTCTTGCCCCTCCCATAACGAAGGCAAATATAGCTCCTCGAACTTCTCATGAACAAATCTGAGTCTACACCTCAAAAGGAAGCTGCACACCAAATATCAAGTCTCTGCTACTGTTGGTTCATGAGAAGATTTTTTAAGATTTAAGCACACTTTTTAGGCGTGGCCCTACCGAGGGGCGGGTCAACTTGATTTGAACAAACTTGAATTGACATATGATAGGGTACATGCACAGCAAATTTTGTTGAATTTGGTCCAGTAGTTTGTTAGAAGAAGTCGATAATGTAAAGTTAATGCTGGATGGACGACGATGAACAATGGATGGAAAGTGATTATTAAAGCTCCCCTTGAGCTGTGCTCAGGTGAGCTAAAAAATAACCATCTAAAAGATGTCTTATTGGAAGTATTAAATAATGTTTGAGCTAATATCCATAATAACTACAAATCGTTTAAATCCATTTTAGAAGCACCGATATATCCATAACACCTCCAAAACTGCTGTTTTTCCACCACTGTTTGTGAAAAAGGGGACACTGACTTCATTGCTATTGAGACATATACCAGAAAGAATTGAAATCTATTAACTATTGTTGACGTTATGCCATGAACAAAGTTCAGATGGACAGATGGACAGAACTCTATGCTATATCCGTCCCTTACGGGGGGATAAAAAGTAACAAAAGTATGTGTAGAAGCCTCGCGGGAGGGAATTGGACTGGCGGGCATTGGACAATAGGTGATTGTTCTTTGAAGGTTACTGATCACCAGGTTTTGTGTACCTACACAAATCGGCACCTGGTTAACTCAGTTTCACTTAAGTTTTGTCTTTTGACTATTTTAAGTCTCCTAAGGGTTTTTTTTATTAGGATTCTCCAAATTTGACCTCTTATTCACCTCAGAGAAAGGAAGAGGAATAGGCACTTGTGTTATTTTGATAAGATTCGAAGAAATAGGTGACAACTGGCAAAAGAATGTGATTTTGTGTTCAAACATTCTTTTAAAACAGCACAAGAATGTGATTTTGTGTTCAAACATTCTTTTAAAATAGCACTTTGGGGTGAAAACTTCATTTTTAATACTCATCTGAAAAGGGAAGTGTGTCAACAAATGTTTATCTTGTTGACATTATAAGGGGAGCACTTTTATTAGTTTCCAAGTGTACATGCATCAGAAAAGAGTCCTACTAAACAATGAAATTACCCGGTATTAAATTATATTTTCCTGGAATTATTCCATACAAAATATTTTGTACTGAATCAGTTACAAGGAGGTAAATAAACTTTGAGTGTTACACCCTGAAGGGTGATAGGTACTTCAATAAAACAAATTATAAACCTCCAGGAATTTGAGGGCAGAAGTTTTCTCTCTCTTTATTTCTCTCAGCTTTAGTAAGTTATCTACATGTGAAAAAACTATATACTGGAGCAATATTGCAAAAGCCAATTCATGCTTCTCCTTCCAGCTCACTACTCCCTTTTTTCATTTGACTTCTTAAAGTATGTACCCCACTAATCTGGTGATGGAGGGGAGAATACAAATTCAAGAACATTTAAGGTTTTGACAGTTCTGTAGAAACTATGACAGACAGACAGATGGATGCTCGTCTTTTCACCCTTTACCCAACGCAGACGATATCAAAATTTATTATTTTAAATATCATTTTTTCAAATTTTTCAAAAAATTTCAACAAAACCATATCATGTGACCCCTTGTTGGAACGAGCTCAATGAGCTCGTACCAACGATGGGTCACAGGATATGGTTTTGTTGAAATTTTTTGAAAAATATTTTTTCAACTGCTGAATTTGCATATTACGTGAGCGGATGCGGCCAATTCGTTGGGTAAAGGGTTAATGAAGGACTGTAACAAGACACTATGTGGTGGTGGTCCATATGTAGTGCAAGTTTGATTGTGATATCCACTACCACTAAAACGTTATGGCCTGGACCTGAAAAAGCTGATGTGGATGCTGATCCGATGTTTCAGCCTTTATCTGTGGTCTTGACCTTGGTGGCTCAATCATAATTTTGTATGCAACATACTGTCTAGTATTGCAAGGGCGGATCCAGAGGGGGGGGGGGGGCTAGGAGGACTAGTCCCCCACCCCTTCCCCGAGCTCACTAAAAAAAGTCATGCTCTTATTCCACACAATTTTGTCCTATAATGCCCCTCCTTAACTAATGACATCACGTTGCCAAATAAGGGACACGATCCTCTTTTAGAATTCGCGGAATATCAGTTATTTATAGAATTGATGACAGTCACGTCTGCAAGTATCCACTGTCTGCAAAATCGATAGTCGAAAGCGGGACGCAGTGAAGTATAAAAGAATATTTTGTCGCCACAAGCCGAAGAAATGGTATGTTCCTAGTGTCATTATTTTTACATCGCATACCCCAAACTTGAAGTTAATGTTAATGGGGAGCCAATATTTCCAGTCGCGTATGTTTCCCAGTTCCAATTTTATTGAGGGCTTCTGGCATTCGCCATTCGCCCAAATCTGCAAATGGCCAGTTGAGTTGACCGGTCGAGTTCTCATTGTGGCACACCGCAGTGCCTAAAACAATCTTTAAACTTATTATATCTCCACTTTCTGAAAAAGTGGGGTATGGCCCCAGCGCAAAATAGTTGCTTTAACAGTATCAGTATTCCATAATTTGACTGGATAGTAACAGTCACATGGCTCATTATAATATTAATGTCATTAAGGTAAAATGGTCATGGTGCAAGATGTCAACCTAGCTATTCCCGCTGCATGTCCGCAGTTACTACGTTCTTCTATAAAACCAATGCACCTTGTAATTTGTTTTACGTTCCATTGTTATCTGACCCACCTATAAAATAATTTAGCTATATAAACATCTCTCTCTCTCTCGCTCTCTCTTTCTTTCTCTTTCTCTCTCAGATGCACACACATTTACTTGAAGTATACCAAAAAACGGATATAAATTATTATCCCTTGGGTTCCTTTTCAAATTATGTCATGGCTGCTTCTCAGCAGTTGTGACATAATTTGTCAAAGAATTTAAAATGATTTAACCGATCTGAAAATCAGCTCCAAAAGAGTCAGTGGCAATATTGGCCCAATAGACCAAGAATGCCAACAGTTTCCCAAATTTGTTGCCACAAAACAGCCAGAAAATGTAAGGTGAAAGAGGTTTCTTGTTTCTGCGTTTCCGACGATTGATGTTCCCATGATGTCAAAGATCACTAATCTGTCGTGGACAAAATATGACTGTCACCTATTCGCAAAAGTCACTTTCGCAAATAGGTGACTTTCATATTTTGTCCATGACAGACTAGCTCTATGACCAGAAGCAGTATGTGACAGTGTATGTGATGTATGGTTTGATAATTTTAACTTTTTTTCATCACATTCAATTGGTGGCCAGAATGCATTTAGAAGCCACCTCAGAGCGCCTGAAAATCAAAAATTTTCTGGGGGAGAACCTCCCCAGACCACCCACACAAACGCACGTCCCTTCGGCACAGGTGGCAGTCGCATATAGCGACTGATGCTAGGACTCTGTCGGATCACATCAGTCCCCCCTCCCCCCATCCCCCCCCCCCCCATATTTTAATTCCATGATCCACCCATGTATTGGTCCATGTATTGTTTAAGTTTTATTGTGATATCTCCTTCCAATGAAAAGTTATATTCTGGACATGAAAAAGTTGATGTGCATGCTGATTCCAAGATTTGACCTCTATGACTTTGACCTTGGTGGAGTGGGTGTACATTTTGTATGTGATACAAAGCTAGTGGTGGTCCATATGTTGTGTAAGTTTCATTATGATATCTCCTTCTACTAAAAAGTTATATCCCACATGAAAAAGTTGAAGCTGATTTCATATGATGACCGCTTTCTGTGGACTTGACCTTGGTAAGCCAGTCGAATAAAAAAGTCAACAGGAATGAAGGCATAAAACACTTAAAGTCTTACCTAAAGCTATGAATACCAGCTAATTCTTGAGTGAGTACATCCTGAGATGTCGCAATGAGATCTAATGCACCAACAAATTCATTAGTTGACAGCAATAACTGGATTGTTGGTTGAGCTTGATGAACTGTTGCCATTAATTTCAACTGAAAATGTATTAAAAATTCAATGTATACAATAAAATGATTTTTAAGGGATTGTTTTTACATCTTTCCAAATACAAAACCAATATCTGTTCTAGAAAAACCTAAAAATGAATTTCTCATTCTAAAACATAGCTTATTGCACGTCACAGGAATGAGATTATCAACAATGAGATAAGTTTAAAACAAAATACTTCTTGAAATGTTGGTATCGTCATGTAAACTGTTGAGCAGAAATTTGATGATCTGCTGAAGAACTGGTCAGTCACTGAAGAACAAAACTCATTTCTCAATTTAAAGAAACAATAAGCCACTAATTTGAAACAAGACAATATCAGCAGAGCTGATGGATGCTCCCCATATGTTAGCCCAGAATATAAGGTATCACAGTGATCTACCCATAGAATCATATTTTGTGAACAGGAAAAAGAATGTATGAACGGTCTGTGACCTTGACGTTATCATCTTGATTGAAGGTTATGACACACACTTGAGTCATGAATAACAATCATGTTTAAGGATATCTGTTTATTGAATCACATTTTTCTGGACCAAATAAAATTAGACCACACAAATGGTTTGAGTCCATAACCTTCGAGTTATGACCTTGGATATTTGTCATGCCCCCTATGCACCCCCACCCCACCCCATGAGGCAAAAGCAATCGTTGTGTAAAGTGTAAAGTATCAACAAGATTGGTGCATTGAATAGTCTTTTACCTATCTGACAAAGTCATAAGCAATCATTGTATGAAGTATAAGCAAGAATGGTCCTCTGAATAATTTTTCATGGGCCAGACAAAGTTAGAGTGGAGGAACAAACAAAATCTGTGACCTTGACCTTGGAAGTGAGACTTTGGGTCAAGGTCATGACACACCCTTGAGTCATAAGTAATCCTTGTGTGAAGTATGAACAAGATCAGTGCATTGAGTAATTTTTTATGGATAGGACAAAGTTAGAACCAACAAAAGGATGAACAGACAAATCGACGAACATGAAAGTGGACAAAGTGGCCACTGTCTGTCTCCCCCCACCCCTAAAAATTTCTGGGGAGCATAAAAATATTGACTCTCAGAATTTACTTGCATGTGAAAGGGCATGTAAAACAAGGGCAACGCAAAGCGAGGGCCACTTCCCCCGATCCGCAGGCATGTTCGAAGTAGCCTTAAAGGTAGTAAGACATAAAACTTTTCTGTCAAAAGAAGGAAAAAGGGCCATAACTCTGAGGGAATTTATTGGACGGAACCCCTTCCCTGAGCATATCCGTTCCCCCATGCAGGTCTATCAGCATACTAAAGGGGATCCACATCTGAACTACTGCTTTGAAGTTACAATGCAAAACGTTTGTACAGAGTCAAAAGAAGGGAAAAAGGGCCATAACTCTTGGAAAAAATATTGGATGGAACCCGTTACTCATGTATACCCATTCCCCCCATGCAGGTCCACAGCATACCAAAGGAGATCCAAATCCGACTGATGGTTTTGAAGTTACAATGTAAAACGTTTGTACAGACAGTTAATAGGGAAAAGGGCCATAACTCTGTGAAAAATTACTGGGCGGAACCCGTTCCCTGTGCATATCCGTTCCCCCATGCAATTTGATCAACATACCAAAGGAGATCCAAATCAGACCAATGGCTTTGAAGTTACAATGCAAACTTTTTGTGAGGATGGATGCAGTAATATCTGGGTAGATATGTGGCTATCAATTATGTGGTTGTAAGTAGTTATGTGGCTTATATTTTAAGTGGCTTCTTAAATTAATGTGGCTCCTTTGTCCAATCAATAGTTATGTGGCTTATATTTTTAAGTGGCTTCTCAAAATTATGTGGCCTTTTTTCTAACAAATGGCTTTTTATGTGTCCAGTGTCCATTCAGATTTTATGTTGCTTATAGTTTTAAGTGGCTTCTCATGTGTGGCTGCATATTATGTGGCTTTTTTACTAACAAATGGCTATTTATGTGTCCAATGTCCATATATATTTTATGTGGCTCATATTTTTAAGTGGCTTCCAAACTTTTATGTGGCTGTCCATATATTTTTAAGTGGCTTCCAAACTTTTATGTGGTGGTCCATATATAATTTTATGAGTCTTATATTTTTAATCAGCTTCTCAACTTTTATGAGGCTATCACTTATATGGCTGCCAATTGATGGATGTCCAAAAATTTGGACATCGCTTTTCCAACCTTTAATGTGACTACAATGTAATGCGTCTTATTTAGTCACATCAGGTTCCTACACCTTTTCAGGCTTGTAATTCCATGGTTTTCCATGACAAATTTCAGTCATTTTCAATGACTTTTCATGACAAAAATTGATGAAATTCCTTGATTTTCCCGGACACCCAATAAAAAGGTAGTTTATTCATGCCGAGCCTTGACAAAATGTATATTTATATACAGTGATGAGAAATCAGGCATTCTGAAAAAATCACAAAAACAATGTATACACATGCACATGTATCAGCAGTAAGTACATGACATGTCAGTACAACTTCTGAAGCTGCAATGGGACATAACACATTTTAAAACCCACAGTATTTCAAGCAGATGACAGTTGCTGCGAAACCGACCTTAACAACCAGGTGTTAGTTGCCTTTTGGTAGCTTCCTCATACACAAAGGATAATTAGCCATAAAACAAGAATGACCAGAAAACGGCGCGACTCTGAGAGAGCTTTTAACCTGATCGTCAATCAAGTTAGACGATGCTAAGGCTCTGTCACGTCTAATCAACTCCAAATTAGCCACTGAAGGGTGGAGTGATACGTGGCAAACATGATTGTTGTAGAAAGGACTCCGAACGGTAGTAATATCGTCAAAATCCTTTCCACTAAGACGCTGAGCCAAAGCCCTAATGATATGGCCTGCGTACGACATAGCATCTATAACAGCACGACTGGAATCAATAGAAGATTCCAGAACATCTGAACGGACATAGAATGAATCGGACAATGAAATATTCAATTCTGACACCCGCTCATGCAACGCACAGGAACTCTATGAATGTCTTCTCCTACAGTTTTCATAAAATGTGATCCAGAAAACGGTAATTGTAGAGAAGCAGATAATAAGAAACTGCCTTTCTTATACTATTTGCTAGGCCAGGTGTGGCATCGTCAGGCAGACTGAAGGCACCCGAGCAGAATGACCCGGGAAGGAAAGAACCTCCTCTTCCTGCGCACAGTACCCTCATCCAGGGACGATAGTGGTTTTTGCCTAGCAAATAGAGACTTTTGTTCAGAAGGAACAAGTTCTGAAAAGAACTGATGAATAAAATTCATAGTCTCCATGTGCTGTTCCACGAGGGATGGAGAATCATCCTCCATAGCCCTCTCACCATCTGAGAAACATGGTCAACACCATCCGAATGAACAAATGACTGCACCGACCCAGCACCGTCAGACCGGAGTTTGTTGACGGCTGAACCTGAGACTGCTGGGATGCTGCGATAAGCTGCGCAATCTCAGGTCTGTGACCAAGGCTTGCGGAGCAGCAGTCTTCTACTTCTTCGCCATAAGCTGCTCACAGCACGGAGATCTGATCCCAGATCTTTTCGACACATTTCCCGTATGTATAAGCCTCAAACCACTAGCTGCAGGTTGATCCGACTTCAGTGGTGAAGACTGGTACATCCGAAGTTGGACAGCTAGTCTGAGGTCTACGTGCTTTGCTGTGGAAAAAGAGGAAGAAGCCAAAACAGCAGCCAACCCCAGCTGCAGTGTGGAAGGAGTGTCCAGAACTGCAAGCATGGATGAACGCCCCGACGCACTAGTTTGTCAAGATGGAAAACAGTCGACCCAGACTGTTGTCGGGACAAAGAGGGTTCTCCAACTCGCGATCTGACCCCAAGTCTTACTGAGCGTCCTGTTGAGAAACTTGCAGGCTTCTACTCCTTAGCGTGCTTTTCCATGGAAGAAGAGGAAGCCATAACAGCAGCTGACCCTGGCTGAAGAGTGAAAGGAGCATCCAGAATCACAAGCGTAGACGAACGCCCCTATGCACTAAAGTTTCTCGAGATGGAAACAGTTGACCTCGGCTGCTGACTGGACGCAGAGGGCTCTCCAACTCGCGAGCAGACCCCAGATCTCGCCGAGCATCCCGTTGAGAAACTTGCAGGCTTTTTTCCCCTTTGCATGCCCTTCCATGTAAGAAGAGAAAGCCGTAACAGCAGCTGACCCCAGCTGCAGTGTGGAAGGAGCGTCCAGAATCGCAAGAATAGATGAATGCCCCTATGCACTAAAGTTTCTCGAGATGCAAACAGTTGGCCCTGACTGCTGATGGGATGGAGAGGGTTCTCCAACCCGTGATCTGACCCCAGGGAAACTTTCAGGCTTCTTCCCCTTTGCTGCCGTCGTTGGGTGAGCTTTTGTTTTTGAGGTGCTCGCTCTACCCACATCTACACTCTCCTCGGCCGCAACGGACCTATCCAACTCCTACTAACTGGAGAACCACTTCACCGGTCAAGCTGGGTGCCTGCAGAGGATCAAGAGCACTAGCTAGAGGACTTTATCCCTGCTTAATAATCATTAGCACCTTGCAGCTAGCTCTGTTTGCTCAACAGAGAGTGACGACGGCAGCATGTAACGGACGGGTGTCGAAGTACCATCACCATGTTCTTGTTCCTCTGAAAAAGAGACTGAAAGAATAGAATTAGACTGCGGTGATAGTTCTGGCAACGGAACTTCACCGCCCACCACGCAGGTCGACACCCGCTTCCAAAGTTTGCATCCAATAGTACAAGTATTAGAGGGAGTGCAGCGACTGCAGGCAAGACAGCAAGCATGTAAATTCGAGGCAGACTTCCTGGACTTACACTTGGTACAATATTTTCCATAGTAGATACAATAAATTACGAAGCCAAAATCATAAGTCCACTGCACTCCCAAATAATAATACAGAAATTATACATAGCAAGGATACATAACATAGACAATCACAAACATTTTCGAAAAAGAAAAAAAAAATTTTGTAAAATTTTGAAATTTTTTTATTGAACCCTTAGTTCCCCAAGAGAACCTCATGAGCCCAAGGGCATCCCGATAGAGCCTAAGTGTGGACAAGCACTACATAATTGAAGCTAAACTACCTGAATAAGGAATAATATGTATCCTAATAGTAAAACAATAACTGTGCTATACTAAACACAGAAATAATACATATCCAAAATGTTGTTAAACAGAAAACATCATATAAAAACCGGAAATTAACCAAACAAACAGGCACAAGAGAGGCCCATAGTCAGTAACTGATCAACAACCAGCTTATGCAAAGCTAGATCTTCACAGGAAGAAAAAATGCATCTGGTAGAAGATGCAAGACTACAAAACGTACTGAACACCAAATGAACAGGACGTAAACATGGGAGTAAAACAGAATACCCATTCCGTAATACACAGGAAACTCCCAAGAATTTTAATAAAAAATTCTCAATAGAAAGGCCGAAAGAGCTTGGGAATCTAACAGGAGGGTTCAGGAGAGGAAAGGGAAATAATACTAACAAACAAACAGTAGAGTCATAGTAAAATTGATGACATTCAGGCACGTATCCTGAAAGTGAAAAGATTTATAGTAATTTATATATTTTTTATACTTACCAATGACCCAGACTTAGCTGGTGCTAACTCTAAAATATCTAGGGCCAAACACAAATTTTGCACCCCCAATCCCAAAAATTTGCATCAAAAACCGAAAAATAGATGTCCTATATGGTTCTCCATACTTTTACTCCTCTGCGCATACGCAGTATCAAGGAGGTCTCGAAATTGGTGCCAAATGTCATTCTTACAACCAGTGACTGGTAAGCGTTATGTACTCAGCGGGGAGGTATGAGTTCCAAACTCATGAGAGGGCCATCCCGCTCTGGGTCATTGGTAAGTATAAAAAATATATAAATTACTATAAATTTTTTATACTGTACCAATGACCCAGACTTCAATGACCCAGACTTAGCTGAATAGTAAAAAGGTTGGAGGGCCTTGTTACAACCGATAATGTTACAACGCCGCATAATGTTACACCAACGCATAATGTTACAAAAAATGTAGTAAACAACCGATAATGTTATAAACTCCGCATAATGTTATAACTTTTTTCAACCCGTTATGTTATAAAAATCGACGCATAATGTTATAACTTTTTTCAACCCGTTATGTTACAAATTAACCGATAATGTTATAACTAATGTATACTAATTCCATTTACACCTTTTATAGATGGGCTTTACCACTTACCATTTATTACAACATAAAGGTATGTAATATTTATACTAAATGTTTCTGCTCTGGTTAAGGCGAGGAGACACCCCCCTCCCCCAACTCCCGGGGATTTATCATAGAATGACCTAGTCACATTACATAGACGCGGATTATCCTCGTAACTCAATCGTGTGACGTAATTACCATGATCATCCAGTGCCCAACATGGTGAAGGCGGGGGTGGTGGAGGAGGGGTGCTATTTTATCCGATTGGTATGTTTACCAACATGCGTAATCTCCGCTTCCAGAAATGTAGTGTACCATAGTCCCCTGATGCCTTTAGGGATGGACAAATGCCTCTGTTTCTGCTTGTTTTGGGCATCTAAAACTCATTTGTCGCATATTTCTTAGTCATAAGAATATCTTATTGTTCATTAATTTGACATTTAACAACTAACAGTGAACAAAAATGAGGTGGAGTTAAAAGAGGTCAAATAGTTGGATGGAGCGAGGTACATATGGTGGATGTGGCGGGTTGGTAGTGTCGCACGGAAGCCAAAGAATAAGATGCGAGACTGGGTAGGAAGAGGAATGAGGTGGGCAGGGATTAGATTGAGAAAGAGAGGAGGTCATGGATTAGTACATCAGGGTGATTGTGCAGAGAAGGCTATCTGAGAATACTATAAGAGAGTAGTGCTAGACGGTATGATAATATAGATGGTGGAGATGTTGGAAGAAGTGAAAGTGATGAATTTGGGATTACAGGTTCTGGATAAGGCGGAATCACTAGAACAGGCAGTATAGGGAGAAGGAGGAGATTGTGGAGGAGGCGTTGTGTTGATGTTGGTGTTGTGGCGGTGTTGGTGATGATGTTGAGTAGTTATGCATGTTGAAAATGAGCCATTTTGTAGGACCCCGGGGCAGGACCCCGGAAGTGACGTCATGTCACGTGACTGGGCGATCATGTTGGGTTGTCATGATAGTGCACGTTGGTGGCCATATTTGTGATGTCGTTATCATAAAAAAGGTGGTAGGAGTGCGTATGCGCAGCTCGTGTTGTAATAGGGACACGTGCTCCGTCTCACCACTTACAACCCGACAATAGATATCGAATTAATCTAAACAACCCGACAATCTTCAGGAAACTGTCCAAAACATTCCCGAAAACACTCCCGAATCCTGCCAGTACCGATTTAGTAACTCGCCAGAAACTCGAAGGACCAGGACTTCAGGAGCTCCAGGGGCAGTAGGGCTCCGGGGACAGGGGCTGCGCCCCCCCCCCCCCCCCATTCCAGTTTATCTCTCAGTTAAAAAAAACACTATTGTAATAAACCAACCATTATTGTAATAAATCCATTTCTGTGATAAATTACGCGTACATTATATGGTCGGACATTAGGTAACGATACTATCCTAAATTTTAAGGATACTAAACCCACGGAATCCCCTTTTTCGTCGTATGAAGCAATGAAAGCTATGAAAATGAGCACGATGCGCGCACAATCATACGTCTCAAAATGAATGCTATGAAAATGAGCGCATTGATTACCTCTTCATACGTCTCATATCCTCATTAAGGATACTATCCTACCTTTATTCGGGAATGTTTTCTGGAGTGTTTGGGTCAGTTTTCTGAAGATTGTCGGGTTGTTTGGATTAATTCGATATCTATTGTCGGGTTGTTAGGGGTGAGACGGAGCATGTGTCCCCATAACAACACGCGCTGCGCATACGCACTCCTACCACCTATTATCATGATAATGACATAACAACATGGCCACCCACGTGCACTATCATGACAACCCAACATGACCGCCCAATCGCGTGACATGACGTCATTTTCGGGGTCCTGCCCCGGGGTCCTACAAAATGGCTCATTTTCAACATACATAACTACTCAACACCATAACCAACACCGCCACAACACAAACATCAACACAACTCCTCCTCCACAATCTCCTCCTTCTCTTGCCTGTTCTAGTGATTCCGCCTTTTCCAGAACCTGTAATCCCAAATTCATCACTTCCATTCTTCCAACATCTCCACCATCTATATTATCATACCGCCTAGCACTACTCTCTTATAGTATTCTCAGATAAGTAGTATGTAATGGGGTTTTGAGGACTCATTGGCCGGACCTCGGTGCCGGACCTCGGAAGTGACGTCATGTCACGTGACCTAGTGGCGCCATGTTGTGTTGTCATGGTAACCCGCGTGAGCGGCCATGCTGTGACGTCATATCCATAGTGATACGTGGTGTGAGTGCGCATGCGCAGTGCGTGTTGTTAGGGTGATACGTGTTTCCGTCGTCCATTTTGTATACTGGAGGCTGCCATCTTGGTTTCTATGGCAGCACGTGGTTGCTATGTTACCCGATTTTTCTGAAATAGGACGGGGTATGTTCGGAGGGTATGTTCCTTTGTACAGGAGTATTTTCTGGAGCGACTTCCCTGGATAATTACCACAAACAACCGACAAGTTTTACTATTTCGAATTCTTCCAGAATTCTCTGCTTCTATCTATATATGCAACAGTTTTCCTCTACCTAGACATGTTCCTTTGTTCCGGAATATACTCCAGTAGCATAGAAGAGCCTATCAGTTGGAACAGTTTTACTTATTATTACTATAATTAGCTATTCTGGTCTATTCTTGTTAGTTCTGACCCTATTCCAAGTACTCTTGTTGTTTCATTTATCTAGAACATTTATAACCAATCAGATTGCTTGATTTCCCATAACCTGTACTTAATCGTATAGAGTTATCTCCCCTTATTACAAGGAAGTTGTATCCGATTCTCATCACATCTAATCCTATGCCAAGCATTGCATACTACCTATACCAGAAACAGGTGGTCTCTCATGACAGGTCCATTAGAGAGTAAAACAACCAAATGGAACAAGATCACAGTGGTCTCTCAAGACAGGCTTTACTGTATCCAGTTAACTGAGAAATAAACTCATACGTCGTAAGAAAGGCCAGACCGCCCTGAGCGAAACTTTTCAGAGTGGTCTAATTGCCACATTGGAGAATGTCACCCAGATAACCGACATGTCAACCATACAGGTACACGGAGGCTAGCAATTTTATTGATAAAGAATCATATGCTCGTATATGACTTATAAACGAACAACCACAGGAAACAAACCAACTAAAAAGTGGATGTGCCCATGAGGATGCCGTTAGAACATGACCCAGTTGCCAATCGAGAAGCCATGAAAGGCATGCATATACTAAATGCATACGAGGCTTACAGGAGGAAAACTATGTCCTGCCCTGTAATCGCCTCTTAACACATTGGCAGGGGGGGTTCGACGAAATATTCATATCGAACCCCCCTTCACCCGCATTACTTGAATGTTAGTCATGAAATGGAAAAGGAACCGCAGGGCTCCCTCACGTTTGACTGACTCCATAATGCCACTAAGGACAGAGAGGGATGTGAAGAACAAGTACACCGTATCGACATAATCACACTAGGTAAATATGGGGTCATTAATAGGGCTTATCGCCTCATATAACTAACACCAAACCATATCCGGTAGGAAGAGAACAACCTCCTCTAACATACGGTATCATGCCCGATAGGACAACGAACTCAGCCTAGCTGAAGCAGCTAAAGGTCTTCCTATACGTGAAGACAATAAAAGGCTGATAACTGCGGCCTTAGAAGCTCACTAAGGAGATTTACAACGCTAGCTGAAGCTTATAAGTCTTCATCTCTGTGAAGACAGATATATCGGTGAAAGTTGTGACCTTGAAGGCTCACTGAATGGAGACTTACAACTATCGTCGTGCAAGGTAGGGAATGAAGAGCCGCTATTCAACAGCCCTAAATTCCCAAAGAGATAGCAGTCCCCAGAGAAAACAAGAGCACACGTATCGCTGAAGCAATACAATGTCCCCTACCGGACTAAAGAGCATTAATAATTATACAAATGTTATAACCTTGATGTGATCAGCATGAATTCCGTTGAAGCATTTCCAAAAAAAGTCCGGAAAACTGATATTTTAGCGTATTTCCATATTTCCAAGGGCCATAACTCAAACAAGAATAATGCAATCAGCATGAAACTCAAACTTGATCTGTAAGTCATCGTTCTATAGTAGGTTACCAAGAATGAAATCATTCGGTTGAAGCATTTCCCAAAAAAGTCCGGAAAACTAAAGTATGACTGACAGACTGACAGATGGACAGAGTGCAAAAGAAACTTGATCTGTAAGTCATCGTTCCATAGTAGGTTACCAAAAATGAAATCATTCCGTTGAAGCATTTCCAAAAAAAGTCCGGAAAACTAAAGTATGACCAACAGACTGACTGACTGACAGACTGACGGATGGATGGACAGAGTGTAAATGAAACTTGATCTGTAAGTTATTGTTCTATAGTAGGTTACCAAAAATTAAATCATTCCGTTGAAGCGTTTCCAAAAAAAGTCTGGAAAACTAAAGTATGACCGACAGACTGACTGACAGACTGATGAATGGATGGACAGAGTGTAAATGAAACTTGATCTGTAAGTCATCGTTCTATAGTAAGTTACCAAAAATGAAATCATTCCGTTGAAGCGTTTCCAGAAAAAGTCTGGAAAACTGATAATTTGGCACTTTTCCATATTTTCAAGGGCCATAACTCACACAAGAATAAGGCAATCTGCATGAAACTCAAACTTGATCTGTAAGTCATTGTTCTATAGTAGGCTTCCAAAAATGAAATCATTCCGTTGAAGCGTTTCCAAAAAAAGTCCGGAAAACTGATATTTTGGCGCTTTTCCATATTTCCAAGGGCCATAACTCACACAAGAATAAGGCAATCAGCATGAAACTCAAACCTGATCTGTAAGTCATCGTTCTATAGTAGTTTACCAAAAATAAAATCATTCCGTTGAAGCGTTTCCAAAAAAACTCTGGAAAACTGATATTTTGGTGCTTTTCCATATTTCCAAGGGCCGTAACTCACACAAGAATAATGCAATCAGCATGAAATTCAAACTTGATCAGTAATTTATCGTTCTATAGTAGTTTACCAAAAATGAAATCATTCCGTTGAAGCGTTTCCAAAAAAACTCCGGAAAGTTAAAAAATTTATAGTAATTTATATATTTTTTATACTTACCAATGACCCAGACATAGCTGGTGCTAACTCTTAAAATATAGGGCCAAACACAAATTTTGCCCCCCAATCCCCAAAATTTGCATCTAAAACTAAAGAAAACATGTCCTGAAAGGCCCTCCACACCTCGCCCCCACTGTGCATGCGCAGTGTCAAGGATGTTCCGAAATTGGCGCCATTTATCATTCTAATAACCAGTGCCTGGTAAGCGCTATGTACTCAGCGGGGAGGCAAGAGTTCCCAACTCCTGGGAGGGCCATCCCCGTCTGGGTCATTGGTAAGTATAAAAAATATATAAATTACTATAAATTTTTTAACATTTTTATACTGTACCAATGACCCAGACATAGCTGAATAGTAAAAAGGCTGGAGGGCCAAGGACATAGAGAAAAATGGAATACGCTCAATAAAATAAAATAGAGTCATCCCCTGTAGGGAAAAGAAGTAATAGGCCTTACATGTATCTTTCTTATTTATGATAAATTAGAAAGATACAACACCTTCCAAAAATTGAGCTTCATACATCCATGTACTCTATTAATATCCAATAATCCTTATACTAATAATTTTTAAAGTAAGCCAATAATAAAGTAAGTCTAGAGAATAGAGACTCTTATACTCCTGAAAGTGAGTGAGAATTGCATAATCATGTCCGTTGACATATGCAATATTCAAAAGCTATACTTTAAAAACTAAGACTTGAATGAATTTTATAAACTTAAACTTCTCACTAAACAACCATCCCAATAACAGCTCAGAATTACTAACTCCGGAGGAGGTATCCCCTTGTTTTCATAGTAAAAACAGGTGACCCAAGGGAACACCCTCCCCCCCCCCCTTTTTCTTGCCCTGGGTCAAATAGCCCAGAGCGAAGAGGGCAGCCGAACGGAGACACTGCCGAAACAGACAGCCTACCTAGCTATAGTAGCAACTGTTAAGAGAATGATATTCTGAGCAGTAGATAATAGACCTAACAATAGAGGCCTCCAGAAATGGACTCGATATTTCTGAGATAAAATTCATGAATGGATGGCTGAGCGCAATGAGCAGCCTTCAAAAATCTATAATAGCAACACTATTAATGTAAGCCCAAGAAGTAGAAGAACTCTTACTTCATGAGCCGAAATCTTAAGCACAACTGCTAAGCCAATGATATACCATAAGCAGTACGCTAGTTAATAGAATCCATTAAAAATAAAATGGAGCGTAACGTCCTTCTACTAGACATCAAAGACAGAAGAAGCTTACGCCCTTGTAATAAACAGATATCTGTTTATAAATACATAAACTGTACCCGGAAAGAGTAAAAGGCCTATGCCCATACGAAGACGGAAGGACCTTAAAATAATAGGTTCCGGAAATAGGAGCCTAACTCTTATGCAACAATCCAACCTAAATAGTAACGGAAGTATTGATTCCGAAACTATGAAAGTGAAAATCATCCATCGATAGTGCATGAAACTCACTGACTCTACAGTAAAAGAGAAACCAACAGAATTACTGTCTAAAAGGTCAGAATTTGAAAACTACTGTTTCCAGAGGCTCAAATGATTACATAGCTAAATAAGAACCGAAGTTAAAATCCGTATAGGAATTTAATCTAAAGATTCTAAGTCTGTTTATCAAAAAGTTACTGACTTAGATAAAGAGACAAAAGACTCAATTGTAAACTATCGTAGAGTGCATAGGTATGAGGTAACATAAACCTATAACCTAAATAACAACAGGCTGCAGTAGATCTTGTGAAACAAGTATACTAAAAACTAGCAATGCGTAGTATGGAGGGATCAACCATATGAACATAATGATCCCTACACCACGACGGAAGAGCCTCCACTTTAGTCGCATAGCGAAGAAGAGGATCTCCTATAGTAAGAAATCGCGTCCAAAGCTCGTCCAGTACAGTGCTTACAATGCAATACGGACCACACAACGGAATACATGAAGGTTGCGACCTTGCTGGTTGTGATAAAGATGACACGATTTACCCAGTGAAAAAAGACCCTCACATAGAGGAAGATTTCACGTTAAGATCCACAGTAGACAAAAGAGTAAATTACTCATGATCTCTGTGAAGATAGAGATGCTATCAACAGAAATGTATTGTGGTTGTTTATCTTAGCAATACCTGCTTAAACAACAGCGCCGGAGGATACGCGTATCCTATCATTCCGTCCTATAGATCAATAGAGCGTTAACAGTATTAGCTCAGAGATCTGGACAAGCCAACACATACGTCTGCAATTGATTAGCAAGCTGTGTCATAAATAAAACATCATTGGGCGCTCCCATAGATAGCAAATCTGATTAAATACTTGTTTGTTGAGAGTCCATTCTGACAGCAACAAGCGACCCGTAAGAGAACGGGAGTCCGGTAAAACAATCAGACGACCCAGAATATGACGGACCAAAACTGAACTTGGTGTACTATAACCAACAGACGGATTCTTTCCATTAAATTGAATAACGGAAACGAAAGAGTGCCTCCCTGGTTCCGGAGATACGCCACTACTGTCGAATTAAAGGACAGGAATTTGGGCATGCGTTTCTGAATAATGTTCATGCAATGACATAAAGCAAGCCTGAAAAACATTATTCCGCGGAAGTTAAACTGATAGCTAAAAGACTGCGGAACCCCAAAGACCCTGGCACTTCGAATCCGTAGGGATCAGAATATCCCAATCTGTTTGACTGGCAACCGTCATAACAGCCACACTAGGGTCCGGCAACTGCGGCGGCACTCTCTGAGTCAACCACCGAATGTTTGCCCCAGTCTGAATCTCTTGTAACACTAGATAGACAAGAGAATGTATAAATCAAGCAATTCATGGATTGCCGGAAAGTTGCCGTCGAAGAGAAGCTCCTCCGAGAACGAAGCGACTCTGAGAGAGTTCTTAACCTACTATCCACGCGTGGATGTAGCTAGGGCTGCATCACGTCTAACCAACTCCAATCAGCCACTGAAGGGCGGAGTTATACGTGAACAAACTACTGCCCTCAAAAGAAATTACATTGAGAATAATATCCCGTAAATCTTTTCTTGAAGACGTAATGATAACGCCTCAGTAAGGCGGATTACGTATAATAAAGCGTCTAAGTTAAGTCTACTATACATAATGTCGTTCCCAACATTGAAATTGGAAAAGACATAAACGGCGAAAAAGAATATATGCAGTCTTTAATCACACCGTCTAGACGCATATGAACTCTCGGTATGCCCTGCTCTGCCAAAATAAACTATGTAAAAAAGATAAAATGGCAGAAATGAGCCACGCGGACAAGAAACTAAACTATCATGCTTAGTAGCAGGCTTGTATATATATATATAATATATAGCGTCGAAAAATAAAACACATGTTGTAATGACAATATTGGACTGCGTCGGTAAGTCAGGGACAAAGTCCCTGTACCGATCGAAAAATCCGAGTCCAATGACGCTATAAGTCTCTTATCCAAGATCGCAGCAATGAAGTCCGAACAATAATCACTGGAAGAAATGCCAGAAGATATGAAAGGCATCTTCCGATACTACTAAAGGGAAAACTCGAAATCTTTCGAATCCCTTTCGCCATCCTGTCGGACCCTATAAAGCGTTCGGTCGTCCGTAGCTTGATGCAACCGCGGACCGCACCGACCCAGCGCCGTCGGATAATTCCTGATTCGACCGAGAAACCGTCAATTGCTGGGATGCTGCGAAACAACTGTGCTAACTCGGATAGCACGTCCGTCACTGAGGCCTGAGGAGCAGCGGTCTTACGATGCATTGCCGCAGGAAGCTCCGAGATCGTTACCCCGTGCATACTTCCAATATGCGAGCGAACGGAGTGTATAGGCCTCGTGTCCTTTGGCTACCGGATGGCGCGACCTATTCGCTGTGGAATCACTGAATGCCGAAACTGATCGGATACTCGAGGTCACGTAGCCAATGTGCGGTCGTGTGCCCTGCTGTGAGGATGAGGAAGCATTAAAGACAGTCTCTCGGACTGTCAATATAACGGAGCGTCCCGAGCAACGGACATATGCTCCGAATGTAAAATATCTGAACCACAACATGCGGTCCCCTATGTTGTTGGCTTCCTCCGATCCGTCCTCAATCTGCCGTCACTGGGTGAGTACTAAAGTAATTAAAGTGCTCGCATCACCCAAATCTCCTTCCTAGACCGCAACGGACGAACCCGGCAGCCGAACCATTCGATGAATGTACGCTACACCGGGTGAGCTAGCGAATGTCACTCCGTAAGCGATAGACATATTCCATGAGCACTTATTGCCGCTAACTCTTCATTAACTATGACGACAGAGGCACACTTTTGAAGACATCTCCATAACTCTTCGAACAAGAAACCAGAAATGCTTGGATAGCAAGCATAAAATAATAATATATATAGCGTCGTTCAATAATTCGAAAGTTTGTGTGACATTATTGGACTATGTCGGAACTGAGGGACGATGTCCCTGAACCGAACCAAAAATTTCTAAGTCCACCGACGCTATCAGTTTCTTATCCGGCATCGCAGCATATGTTGTTCCGAAAGGGAAAGCTTGAAATCCACCGAATCCCTTTCGGTATCCCGTCGGACCGGATGAAACTTTCGGACGTCCGTACCCGCTTCCGCGGAGCGTCCCGACCCAGCATCGTCGGATAAAATATATGCGACAGATTCAGTTGATGCTGGGATGCTGCGATAAACTGTGCTATTAAGGAAAGCACGTCCGTTCCCGAGGCCTGTGCAGTAGCGGACTTACGATGCATTGCCGCTGGAAGCTCCGTGTACGTTGACTCCCGCACACTTCCTATGCGAACGTCCGGAGTCTGCAGGCCTCGAGTCCCCGGCTACCGACCCAGCGCTGTCGGATAATTCTCGATCCGACACCGTTTCTGTCGGCTGCTGGGATGCTGCGATAAGCTGTGCTATGTGCACAAGAATGTCCGGCGTCGAGACCTGCGGAGGCGCAGTCTATCGGTGCTTCGCCGAGGGCAGCTCCGCATCAGATGGCTCCCGCATACTTCCTATGCGAACGTCCGGAGTCCATCGGTCTCGAATCCCTGGCTGCCGGATGGTGTGACCTGGTCGCCGAAGAATCCTTGATCGGCGAAGCTGGTAATATATCGGCGGTCACGCAGCCAAGGTGCGGTCGTGTGCGCTGACGAGAAGAGGAAGCCTTAGCAGTCTCAGCAGACTGCCTATACAACGGAGCGTCCCGAGCGACGGACGTATGCTCCGCTAACGACACATTTGTACCACAACATCTGGGGCCAGATGTTGTTGAACGAGAGAGGGGCCTCTCTCGCTTGCCGTCCGGATGGACCGGAACGAGCTATGAACCGGACTAAAAGGCTTCCTCCGTTCTCCCTCCGATCCGCCGTCACTGGGTGTGCATTAAGTTAATTTTATAGTGCTCGCATCACCCCAAAATTCCTTCTAGACCGCAACGGACGAACCCGGCTGCCGAACCATTCGGTGAATGGACGCTACACCGGGCGAGCTAGCGGACGTCAAAGGCCGTCGAACCTACTAGGGTCCTCTTAGGCAATTGGCGTATTACATGAGCACTTTTCCGCTAGCCCTTCATTAATTGTGACGACGGAGGCACACTGTTGGAAGACATCACAGATACATCACCCTAATCTTGATCGTCTGAAATAGAAATTGATAAAGTAGAGTGACCCTGCGGGGAAAGGACCGGAGTGTCCAAATCCCCAACAACATACCGTGACATACGCTTCCCATATTGTCATCGAAATCATACGATACAGAACAGGAGTTAATGCGAGTACACTGACCACATATAGAATGATAATAAGGTCAGAGGAAGACTTCCTCTTAAAACAATTGATCAATATCCTTTCAATGTGAAAAGAAAACAAGTCCTGGTACTCGCACTAACCCCTGGCAATCAAAATACATAATAATAATATGATCCATTAATATAGAAAAAATAATTGAAATCAAAATATTTTGAAAAAATATTTTTTCAGAACAGCCCAAGTTTCTGAAAAGTAACGTTGAGCCCCAATGGATCCCAAGCCTAAGTGTGGACAAAAATTTTAAAAATATTTTAAACAATTTATTCAACACTTACGAACAATAATAATGTATCTAGTTATGATTAAAATAACATAAAGATATTATTATTTAGAAATCCCCCCCTCACACAGAGGGCTGTTGTAAATGTAAACAATGAGTGTAAAAACACTAAAATAAGACTCCAGGCACCCAGGCCCGAAATCAGTTACCAAAAATACCCCATCTGATGCAAAACAGAGACTTCCAGGGAAGAAACTGCAGAACATCAGATGGTAGATGCAGAACACAACGCCTAACCACCCGTAGGTGAAGACGTAAACATGGGGAAAGAACAGAATTCATTCTGTTATTAAGCTAAAACTCCCAAGAAATTTTAGTAATAATAATTACAGAAACTATGCCAAAAGCATGGGAGAATAGCAAGGGGGAATTAAAGGACAGGGAGAGAGGAAAAACACTTGAAAAAACAGTGTAACTAAATAATCAGAATGACAACAAAATGGCTGCTGCCTTGAAAATAGGTAACTTAACATAATTTCATTAAAAAATTTTAAGTTACAGCCCTGATAATATTCTGTCACACATTCTTTTCCTCTCCTCCTTTTCTATCCTCCTTAGAATCACCATTTCACTAATATTTATGTGTCTGGCATCATTTAAACTGAGATTTAAAAGCACAAAGATCAGTCAGATGTTAACTGATGAAGGGCCAAACTTAGAATGATAAATGGCGCCAATTTCGGAACGTCCTTGACACTGCGCATGCGCAGTGGGGGCGAGGTGTGGAGGGCCTTTCAGGACATGTTTTCTTTAGTTTTAGATGCAAATTTTGGGGATTGGGGGGCAAAATTTGTGTTTGGCCCTATATTTTAAGAGTTAGCACCAGCTATGTCTGGGTCATTGGTACAGTATAAAAATACTGATATTTTGGTGCTTTTTTTCATATTTCCAAGGGCCGTAACTCACACAAGAATAATGCAATCAGCATGAAACTCAAACTTGATCTGTAAGTCATCGTTCTATAGTAGTTTACCAAAAATGAAATCATTCCGTTGAAGCGTTTCCAAAAAAACTCTGGAAAACTAGTGTGACTGACAGGCTGACAGACCTACAGACTGACAGAGTGAAAACCTAGAGTCCCCTCCGGCGATGCCGGTAGGGGACTAATAAATTCAGTTATGTCACTGCATAATAACTGAAACAATCTCACTTATGATTCTAGCTAGGCTACTATGGTGTAAACAATAAGACTCAAGTCTATGACACCTATGGAAACAAACTGAAAAGCACTGTACCTTATCGGTTTTGATCCCAAAAGACAGCAGTCATAGCTTGGCTAACGTAGCTAGAAGTCTTCCTCTCCGTGAAGACAGATATCTTGTAACTAGCGACTTGAAAGCTCACTAATTGGAGACTTACAACCATCATCGCACAAGGTAGGGAATGACAAGCTGCTATTCTAACAGCTGTAATTCCCAAAGAGAGAGTAATCTCAAGGTAGCTACGCAGTTATGTGTCTTCATCTACCTGAAGACATATCTGTTTCACTTGCAGCCTTGAAAGCTCACTAAATGGAGACTTACAACACTAGCCGCAAGAAAAGACCTCTGTAACAGTACATAAGGCGACTATGATGTCCACAATGACATTAAATGTTTTGACGCCAAGGAATAGAACGCTGAGAGGGAAAAGACGCACTTATTCCCTATAACGGCTCTATTCCAAACAAGACGGCTGTCTCAGCCTATCTATGCACTATTCGTCCAAATTTAGGACGAAAAACAGGTGATTTGAAATAAACTGGAGCATCTTTCAACAACCTCTATTGCTTTTCTTCAATAGGAGAGCCTATACCTTCGCAAGGAGAGACTCTCTTGGAAGAATTCGCCGGAAGATTTGACCAACACATACTTGTAGTAAGTGGAGCTTTGCTCGGACTGATAGCCGAGGCCTGCCAAACTACATACTCATCCACTGATCTTCAGCAATTTTCATCCACATTTTTGTGAGGTTGATAACCTTCCGCTAAGTGGAAAGCAACAAAAGTCTATTCTCGATGATCTCTATTGCTTCCTCCAATAAGAGAGCCTGTACCTCCACCAGGAGCGACTCACTTTTGAAGGGATTCGCCGTAAGATTTGTCCAACGCGGACATTTTGTAAGTGGGGGTTAAGTTCAGAATCAAAGCCGTAGGCCTTCCGAGACAATACTTTACCCACTGATCTTCCGTGACATAAATCCAGTTTCTTGCTAAGTTGATAACCTTCCGTCAACTGATTAGCAACAGAGGTCTTATTTATCACCTGTACGACTAACAAGGCTTGCAGAAGGAGAAATCACGTCCTTCCCGTGAAGAACCTCATCCCATCATCTAGGGGCGTCTGACTTATAGTCTGGATCAGACCTGCACCCCTTTTCTGGGTCGCTATTAGACGACCACTGGAGTAAGTGTAAGAGGGTTCACTGTACCCTCGCAAGGAGATCCCTTAGCTGATTAAGTGGAAGGACCTCGCTTACCCCGGCGTGTTGAGGTGCAGACTTCAGTAGCAGTGTATTGGAACTGTTCATAGACTAACAAAATCTCATCGTCAAATATAGAGTATATCTGGAGACCGGAGCAATTTGGAGAGAGCTTTTCACTTTGTCATCTATAAGTGATGACAACACAAGGGCATCATCACGTCTGATCAACTCCCCATTTGCCACTGTCATGGCAGAGTTGTACGTGGCATACATGACTGCCCTCGAAAGAACTCTTAAGCGAGGAACAACATCCTCAAATTCCTTCCCATTAAGACGTTGCGCCATAGCTCTGGTGAGGTGATCTGCGTAGGACATCACATCCAGATTCGCTCTATTGGATGAAATAGCACGTTCCATCACTTCCGAGCATATATTGATTGATGCAGGTAGGGACATATTTCCATCCCCAGCCTGCTCATCTAAATGCAGAAGAGCTCTCTGAACATCTTTTCCAACTGTTTTAAATGAATGCAGTCCAAGGAACGGTATATTACTGAAGATGTCGATAAGAAACCATATTCCTCTTAGCACTAGACAGGTGAATATGGTTTTGAGAACATGGCTGAAGGCCTCCGACACCTGTCGAGATGACAGCGGTTTCTCTATAGTAGTCGCAGCTTGCTGATCAGGTGGAACAAAGTCAGTATAGTATTGATAAAAAAAATTCATCGCTGCCATATGCTGTTCCAAAAGGGAAGGATAATCCTCTTCCTTGTCCCTTACGCCATCAGACTGATTCAGCCTTGACATTCGGTCATATGCATCTGCATGAACAGAGGATTGGACCGACCCAGCATCATCCGACAGCTCACCACCGGAGTCTGCGGAAGGCTGCTCTAGCACTTGCTGGGATGCTGCAATCAGCTGCACAATCTGCGGTTATCTGTTTTTTTGCCACTTGCTACTCCTGGGACTAAGATCTGGAGATAGATCTCTTTTCCGAACGTCCCGATGAACAAAGCCGCGGATCGCTAGCTACCGGATGGTCTGACTTCACGCAACTGGCTGGATATCCGAAGTCGGGTAGCAAACATGCGGTCGTGTGTGCTTTTATAACATAGCGGAGGAAGCCGTGACTGAAGCCGACCCCGGCTACAGACTAGACAGAGTGTCCCGAGTGGCAGGCGGACGTATGCTACGACTCATGCAAGTTTCTCAAAACATTTGGCCCCAAACGTTGTTGGGTTAGAGAGAGACCTCTCCCGCTCGCGGTCTTATCAGACCTCGCTGGGCCTCGCCGGGCCTGGCCTCCCGAAAAGAAAACTTGGTCCCGGCTTGTGCAAGTTTCTCGTAACAACCTCTGCCCCCAGAAGTTGCTAGGTTAGAGAGGGGCCTCTCCCGCTCACGGCCTTGTCAGACCTCGCCGAGCCTCCCAACAAGAAACTTGCTGACTTCCTCCCTATTTCTGTTGTTGCTGGGTGAGTTTTTGTTTTTAAGGTGCTCGCTCTACCCAAATCTACACTTCCTTTGATCGCAACGGACATACCCGGTGTCATGGCTCCCACGCTCGGAGTAACTGCTTCACCGGTCGAGCTAGCTGCTTGCAAGGGATTAAGAACACTAACTAGAGGCCTTATCCCTTGCTTAATATTCATGAGCACCTTACAGCTAGCTCTATTTGCTTAACAGAACATAACGAAGGTAGCACACTTTGGATGGGTGTCACAATACCATCTCCATGTTCATGTTCCTCTGAAAATAGAAACTGAAAAACTTGAATTATATTACGGTGAGAGTTCTGGCAAAGGAACCTCACAGCCAACAATGCATCGTGACACCCGTCTCCAACATGTCATGCCAATGTTACACAGTAGACAAGCATCTGCAGGAGTACATCCACTACAGAAAAGGCAACTAGTATGTAAATCTGAGGAAGACTTCCTCGCCTTGAATTTAGAGCAGTAAGCTTTCATAACTACAATCAAAAGACAAAGTCGATAGCACTCCTACAAACTCCACAACAAAATATATGATAAAGATACATGAATAATCGTAATCAAAATTAAATTCAAAAATTTTTGAAAATTTTTTGAAAAAATGCCTAATTTCCCTAAGGGAACATAATGAGCCCTAGGGCATCCCGATAGAGCCTAAGTGTGGACAAAATCCAAATATTATGAACAACACTACCGGAATAATAATCAATGTGTCCTAAAGTAACTCTACAGTAATATAATATGAAATACTACATATAGTTTAGGACGTTGCCAATGTAAACAACGTCAAGGAAAAAAACGGAAACAAGACATCAGGCACAAAAAGGCCCAAAGTCAGAAACCAATTTAAATGCTACCAGATGCAAAGCTAGATCTTCATACGAAGAAAAATGATACATCAGATAGATGGATGCAAGACTAAAATATCCTAACACCCCTACAGTGAGGACGTAACCAAGGGGATAAACAGAATATTCTGTAATCCACATTAAACTTCCTAAAAATTTAATAAAAAATTTCCATAAAACATAGCCAAAAAGCTCACTTAGATCATGCATTAACAGCCTTGGATCAACCAATTCTTGCATTGATTTGTGTCTGGCATCCTCAACTAGAGGGGGAATCAGTACCCCGTGGCTCACCAACAGGTGGCCGACGTAAAGGGGTGGCTGGAGTAAAAAAAAATGTTCAAAACCTGCACACAAAAGTCCAAAATTAAAGAAAATAAGCAGCTAAATGGTTAAATAATATAATAATAACCCCCAAGAAGCATGCTAACATAAAATAGGAACCATGGGAATATGCTACAAGGTAAGTCTCCACTTTGAGGAAAAGAAAGACAAACCTCAAAACCTGCACATAAAAGTAAAAAAAAAAGTATCACATTTGTTTCAATGGGTTAAAATTGAGAAAAATACCCTGATAAAATTGTGAAAAATACCCTGTCACAGAACCACAATGGCAATATGCCAGTAAGGTGAAACTCTACTTGAAAAATATCCTCTTGGAAGAAAAGACAGACAAACCTCAAAACCTGCACATAAAAGTCAAAAAAGCATCACATTTGTTTCAATGGGTTAAAATTGAGAAAAATACCCTGAAATGTTAAGGAAACCACCATGGCAATATGCCAGTAAGGTAAAACTCCACTTGAAGACAAAATTTCAAAACCTGTACACAAAAGTCAAAAACCTGCACAGAAAAGTCAAAAATCTGCACAGAAAAGTAAACAAGAGGCCCCACGGGGCCTGAAGCGCTCATCTTGTACAGAACACAATTTAAACAGAGTCCAAGAATGAGTCTACATTAAGCAAGCCATCTCCATAGGCTACACTGTCAATCCTTGAGTCCCTCAGGAGTGACAAAAATAATCTAGGCATCATGCCTTTTCTTCAGTTGATCGTAAGTAAAATGTAGAGCTCCCCTATGAAGCCCCTTGATACAACCTATATGGATTAATCTTAGTACCTCTAGAGGGTACTGAATACAAAATTTTTAATTCTTCAGCAAAATGGCCAATTCCGGCTCCCATAGAGAGCCCAAATATTAACCCAGGCTCTTGATTTGAACATAGTTAAATCTGACTTCCCTAGAGATGTTGTGTACCGAATATGAAAGCATTCTGACCGTTGGATCTGAAGAAGAGAAATTGTAAAGAAATTTCTTCGAATTGCACTAAGTTCAAATTTGGGCTACCATAGCGAGCCCAAATATTGACCTATGGATCCGATTTGAACAAACTTGAATCTGAACCCCCTAGAGATGTTGTATACCAAATGTGAAAGCATTCTGACAAGTGAATCTGAAGAAGAAGATTTTTGAAGAAATTCCCTCATATTGTACTAAGTTAAATTTCATGTTCCCATATGGAGCCCAAATATTAACCTAGGCACTCGAATTGAACAACCTGGAATCTGACCCCCCTAGAGATGTTGTATACCAAATATAAAAGCATTCCGACTGGTGGATCTGAAGAAGAAAATTTTTAAAGAAATTTTCTCATATTGCACTAAGTAAAAATTTGGGCTACCATAGTGAGCCCAAATATACACCTAGGGATCTGATTTGAACAAACTTGAATCTGCCCCCCATAGAGATGTTGCATACCAAATATCAAAGCATTCTGACTGATGGATCTGAAGAAGAAGATTTTTTTAAATTACCCTCCATATTGAACAAAGATAAAATTTGGGCTTCCATAGGAAGCCCAAATATTAACCTAGGGACTTGGTTTGAACAATCTAGAATCTGACCCTCATAACAATGATGTATACCAAATATTAAAAGATTCTGACTGGTGGTTCTTAAGAAGAAGATTTTTAAAGAATATTCCCCATATTACCCTATGTTAAAACTTCGGGCTCCTGTAGAGAGCCCAAATATGAACCAATGAGCTTTATTTCAACAAACTTTTATCTGACCCCCCTATGAATGCTGTATACCAAATATCAAAAGATTCTGATGATTGGTTCTGGAGAAAAGATTTTTAAAAATTTTTGCAAATATGCTGACTCAACATTTTTTCGATGTCCATTACAGAACACCCTAACATAACCGATGGCAATTTTTTTTTACCATTCAATTCTACTGGTCATAAGGATACTTCATACCAAATAAAAGCTCTCTGTTCCGTGGAGTTTGGGAAATATGGGCGTTTGAAAATATTTCTATTTTTAGCTCCCAGGGTTCCCATGGGGATGCGGGAATTTTTTTTTTTGCATGGGTCAAGTACTTATGACCCAATACTACCACAAACCAAATTTGGTTCATACCGGACCATCGGTTCAGAAAATAGAAATTTTGGGCGGGGCCAAAAATCTTACCCCTCCTATTACAAAGCCAAATATTACTTCACGAACTTCATTTGAACAAACTTGATTCTACACCTCATATGGAAGCTCCATAGCAAATATCAAGTCATTGTACACACTGGTTCTTGAGAAGAAGATTTTTAAAATATTTTGGAGCATTTTCCCCCACTCCCTCCCTATGGGGCTGGCCATGCTGAGTTGAACAAAAATGAAATGCCCCTTTGGGACCATCACTCACACAAACTTTCACTTGAATTGGCCCAGTGGCTTTGGAGGAGAAGACCAAAACATGGTGTTGACGGACGATGGACGACAGACGACGGACGATGGACGACGGACGACGGACGGGAAGCGATGAGATATTAGCTCAGCTTGACTTTGTCAAGATGAGCTAAAAACCTGTATACAAAAGTCCAAAATTCAAGTAAATAAGCATGGAAAGGGTTGAATAAAATATTACTATCCCTAAAAAGCATTCAGACATAAAAAAATCCAAAAAAAAAAAAAATCAAAACCTGCACACAAAAGTTCAAAATGAATGAATCCGGACGCCAATGCCAACACTGCCGACGACGCCGACATGAGGGCTATGCCATAGGCTCACACAACTATCATTGGTGAGCCAAAAAAGGAGATTTTAAAACACAGATGTCAGCTCATTGTTACTGACTTTAGGGCCAAACAATGTTGTTGGCACCAATTCCGGTCTCTTCCTGACCACTGTGCATGCGCAAAGAGTAAAAGTATGGAGAGCCAGATAGGACTTTTAATTTTCGGTTTTGTATGCAAATTTTGGGGATTGGGGGTTCCAAATTTGTGTTTGGCCCTTGATAATTTCGAGTTTGCACCAGCTAGTCTGGGCCACAGGTTGTCGTATAAAAATATATTCAGTGATTAAGAAATTATGACCCTATCAAACAAAGGCCAAAGTCTTTCTAAGAGTCACCTTATCATAGGGTCTGTGACCGTGACCTCGAGGGGCACTTACCATGTTATAATTTGCGACACACTGTCTTTTGATATAACATAATTGTTACAAAGTTTCATTAAAGAATATTCAGTGGTTAAGAAATTATGGCCCGGACAAACAAAATGTTGATGATGGATGGACTGACGGACGGACGACAGACAACTTGGCATCAGAAAAGCTCCGCTGACATTTTGTCAGGTGGAGCTAACAAGGTACCACTGGGCATTCAGACACCCAATTTTTTGAGCCAAGTAAGGATATAAATTAGGTTCTAAACATAGCACCGATTCAACCCTTTCATATCTTTGGGGCATTTTTCGTCAATGATAATCAACTATTCAGTTGATATTTCTAATCATGGTATCCAAGGTGATCTTGCTATAACTTCACTGCTGATTCTTTTGACTTTTCCAATGAAGAATGTTGACATATACACTTGCAAACATTCAAACATCCAATCTACATCAGTGTTATAATTATTAAAATAATAAACTTCAGTAATGATCTGGAATGATCAGATCATATACACTAAAACAGTTGACCATTTACCTAATATACTGGTAAAAATTGGTCATGATGTTCACAAAAATCGCATTTCAAATTTTAAAAAAATTTGCTTTCAAATTATAGCTCATCACCCTCCACACACACATCCAGAATGAGAACAGAGGTTATTACAATAAGAGGTCATTTGCAATGTTTGAAACAATAATGTTTGAAACAATAAATGAAAATTTAGTTATTTGAAAAACAAATGCAACCGTCATCTTATAACTATGTTAAGTGTTATGCAACTTTAGAGTTATGATTTTTGTTTTAGGTATACCGTAAACATACTTGTGCAGAAAATAAACAAATATTAGTGAGCAATGAGTTTAAGATTACGTGGAACCCTATTATTTGAATATCCTCTATGCCAATTAAATTTATTCAGTTAACAGGAGTATTCAATCATCTGGGAATTGACCGCTTTCCTGTATTCTCGAGATGAACTAAGCATTTAATCTATTATATCTTGTTTGAGAGTTCATGGAGCTCTGTAAAATAAGATATAACAGATTAAAGCTTGTACTGGATACACTGAGGCCCAACAGGTCTATAAACAAGCAGCGTTTGGTGATTGTCAGGTAATTACTCAATATAATACAGGATTTATTATTCAATTAACAGGAGTTTACAATACAATTAACAGGTCATATCTGTACTGAAGGTGTGGTAAATGGTCTTGTGTTTGAAAGTTATATTCAATTAACAAGGTTATTCATTTAAGAGATATCTAATTAAGTATTTTCAACTGTACCAACTAAAAAGAAATTGAACTTGGGAGTGATACAGTACTTGGAACTAGGATATAACCAAAAATAACAACACTCACTTTATTATGAAACAGAACATAATTGGCACGGGTCTTTGATAACTTCATTATTTTTAATGAACCTTTGACTAGAATTTCATCGAGAGTATGAATTTTATCCCTGAAAGGAAACAAAAATAAACTTAGATTTCTATGCTAATCGCAAATCACCTGTCAAGCTTGTTAACCCTTAAAGGCCTACTAATACCATTAATCACTTTTCACTGCCATGGAGCAGGTGCCCCAACATGCAGTCTCTGGAAAAACTTACAAGTTATATACTAAGTACACTGACAGTTGTTTCTTGGCAAGTTTTGGTTGCCTGAATAGGCAGTCAAGACATGCCTAGAAACAACTGCAAAGGTCCAGAAAGGAGACTGTCAGGTTATAAAAGAAAATGTAAAATAGGCCCCACAAAGTACATCTTCTATTTTTATTAACTTGAGTAAAATATCAGGCATAGACCATTTTTTTTTTTTAAGTTTGCACTGGTTATAAAAAGAGGGCATGTGGCAGCCAAAAGGACCATGCAGGAGGGCCTGAGAAATAGATTTTTAACCTTTTTAGGCCATTTAAATACTATATTAAATATAAATATAAAAATCTCCAGGCCTTTAACCCTTTCGCGACTCAGTCAACCCCCCACCCCCCAGACTTGGGATATTCGGAAAAATTTTGGGATCATCTCGTCTGTTAGATAAGGGTGTAAAAAGTCCCATTCATTTGGATTGTCAGGTACGTCAAGATTTATCTTCCCAGCTTCAGAACATGGGATATCGAGTGGAACAAAATCTGTGCATTTTTCCCCATTGAAAAATTGGACCAATTCCGCGACCATGCCCACTCCCTCGTATTCTGCCATGTCCCTCACCAGAACTTCTTCTTCTGCCGCATCCCCTCCCACTGGCCAGTCCTATTCCAGACACTGAAGGTCTCTCTCTCTGTCATCTGGATTATTACTGGAAACATCATCTGAACGTCCAGCACTCATAGTAGTGTCATGTGTGTCAGCTTGATTTGAGCAAGACTGTACCGCAGAAGTCTGTTCCACGTCGCTATCATTAGAATCATATTCATCTGTGGAATCACTATGATTCTGGCACAAAAACTGTAGCCAAGCAACTAAAGGGAAATAACTCTAAATTCATTCTGCATGGAAATCACTTCTGTGGACTGATAGAGATAGCACATGTGGACTGAGGTAAGAGTAGACACATTACTATGCCATCGGCACGCAGTGCACCAACGGGTTGGTAGTGTCAGTTTACCACCGGTGTGCCACGTGACGATGAGGCACGAAAGGGTTATGGGTTAATTAAAACCTCAGAGTATAAAGTCATCCAAAATATATGAAAAAAAATATAGTGAGACACAAAACAAAATCTGAGAATGAAAAAGAACACCTTTTAACAAAGAAACAAATTTTCAAAAATAAAAAAAAGATCCATAATGAGAAAAGTCAATGTAGTGTCTTTTTGCAACATATTTTGATTGATTCAGGCAGGCCAAGAAATGTTTTTTAAAAAGTCTTCATTTCTCCATGAAAGGTAAAAAAACAGTTTCTGTCTGTCAATTGAATTCATCATTATTGTCTCCCAAGATTCAAGGGTGAATTCTACAGAAAGTGAAGTAAGTAATATGTATAGACTTGTTCCATTATACAGTATGGTCGCCGTGGACTGGTTACTTTCTACGGGTGGGCAATATTTCAAACACAAATTACAGGAATAATCATCAAAAATTTAATTAATGAAGCACCGGGTACAACCCGGTGCTTCATTATTTAAAATTTTACTGCTGATTTTCAATAGCTGGTAAACACATGCGTGGACATCACTGCCCACACATGGATTACAACCAGTCCATGGTGACTGTACTGTATATGTTGCTCTAATCAAAATCATGTCTAGTCATCATTTACTGGAGAAATTTCCAAGGTCAAGAAATCGGTGATCACTTCTGAAGTTGAACATGTTATTAAATTACAAATAACAAAGATCTGAACAGGAAGGGTTGCTTTAAAATGTATGCTTATATAAAATTCAATTCAATTTTAAGAAAGTGAGCTGCTTATTATGTCAAGTGCAAGTGAATTGGTGTCTGTAAAGCATGCAAACTTTTCCTGTCAATGACCATGGTAGACTGTTTCTTTGAAGGGTTAATCAAAGTCAATTAGGAAAAACAGTTTGATCACAGTTAGTTTTCAGTGATAATCTCATCCTGCAAATCTCAACTCCTCGCATGCTGCTGGAGGATATTCTTGACCTGGACAGGATTTCTCTTTCCAATGAAATAAGGATAATTTGAGCCCATTTAATAAAATTTTCCTCTTGTAACCTGAATGGATTTCTTCACCAATGATGTCTTGAGCTAAATTTAGATGAATTTTTCACCAAATCTAGTCATGGCTGCTGTTAAGCAGCCATGACTAAATTTTAACAGCAGCCATGATTAAATTTGATGAAAAATATCTTGAAATACTTGGCAGGTTTTCAAGTTAATAAATTGAATCTGAAATCAAATCAGGCAATGGATTTCAAATCAAATCGAATCAAACTTCACTACTGTTCAAGTTATAGATATCTCGCCTTCTCACAACCATGAAATTTAGAAAATATTGTCAATCCCCACTCAAGTATTGACAGCGACTCGTCTGTTTGGGCAAGTCAACCAAATAAGCAAATTATTCCAGAAACGTAATCAATAGTTTTAGAAGTGGAACATCCTTAAACTCTTTTGTCATCAGTTTTCCTTTACAGGAAACTTGATGATAGAAGAAGAGTTGAAGAGGAGATACTTGGTATGGTCATATCAAGGATTAAAAAAATTTCCAAATCAGCCTGATTCAAGTCACTGGAACACTTTAGAGCTCAATGGAATGTTGAAGATTTGCAGGGCTCTTATCTTATTCATATTTACAAGGATTGGTTTGCAAAGACTGCAACTCAAATTAATGTTTCTCCATTGCACAAGATTTTGTGAGATGATTTCTGCAGCGGCAGCTACATGGCCTCGCTCTTCTCAAACACTAACAGGGACCTTTGACATGCATGGAATGTGTCTCTATATAAAGAGTGGCAGTCAGTTTACATCTGCTTTCAGCATGGGCAGTACACCGTGACAGCATCATCCCAACAATTCATGGTCATAAATTATTGGAAGATCGCAAAATCTTTCTAGATTTAGGGTCGATATCCTGCAGGCCTCTCTTCAAGTAACCTGAAGGTGAATGCCCCATTATCTGTCTGTATATTAATGATGTATGTAACATGTGAGTGAATATCAGTGATACCCACACAATATCCAGTGCAAATCTTAAATTTTACTTAAACCCTTTACAGAACGTAACAAAAGTATCATTTAAATTTTCTAAATTTATACTGGAATTTCATCAAATAAATATTTAAATATCATTGTCAATGGAACAAGCTCAGAAACTTGTTTATTTGGACAAGCCCAGAATTGTCAAGTTGACTGATTCAACAAGATTAGCATATAACTGAATGTGTTGGCCTTTTCAGTAATGACTATAGATTCTGGTAACATGCTGGATAAGGCCAGTTGCTAGATAAGGGCAGTTAGTTGACAAAATGATCGTAGAATAATCCAAAGGCACAAAGACAAGTCACTGCATATCTATTCCAAGCAAAAAATGAGGTTCCTGAGAGCCATCAAGCAGATTTCCTGGAAAGGTTTGTCAAGGGATCTCTGTCTTTAGAAACCTGTGCAATTATCCACTTGGAGCTGTCCAGGCTTTAAAATTCATCATGATTCGCAGGAATCGGTTTTAATTCTCGCAAACTCCTGCTGCAAGCAGCTGCAAGAAGCAATTTTCAGTTTTTAAATAATTTTGAATTTGAAAGTAAAGTAAAACCTGTCTTGAGAGACCACCGGCATGAGAGACCACCTGTCTTGAGAGACCACTGTGACCTTGCAACATTGGGTTGTTTTACTATATAATTCACCTGTCATGAGAGACCACCTGTTTTGAGAGACCACTTTTCCATGGCAAAAAGGCTGGTCTCTCAAGACAGGTTCTACTGTACTCTTATACATTTCTGAGTACAACAAGTACATACATATTTATAAAAAAAAAAAACAATTTAAAAATTTACTTTTCTAGAGTTCAAGTTTTAGGGCCTAAATCCAATTTTGGTGAGTTTTTGTCTTGACTCTTAAACACGAGAGGCTGCTTTTCCAGTCCAGGAACATGATACGTCAAAATTTCATTAAGTAGGATGGCTACTAAGTAAACGTGTGTGGTAGAACAATTAATATCTTCAACGTGCAGCCTTCAGGCTGCATGTTGAAAATATTAATTGCTCTACCCCCAAATAATGGATATGGACTCTTCCAATTTCTGCCATTTAACTGGCATAGAAGATACCATCAGTGTTCAAAGGGTTAAATGTATATGTAGAACACATGTTCCAACATACAGGTTTTTGGTGGTTTTGCTGAAGGAAGTTACTTTGGCAGTGGTTTCTAGTGAAGTCTTGTCTTGAAGTCAGCAGTATAGGCAGCCAAAACTTCACTTGACACCACTGCTAAGACAAAGTGTTATCTTATTATTAGAGGGCAAAAAATAAGAAGAATTCTCCTGGCCCTTGAGGACAAATTCAGAATCTATGATAAGAATGAAATGAACATTCTGTGAGAATCCAAAATGATTCTGATTGTTTCTTGTAAGAATCATTTGCAAGAGATTGATTCTGATTCTCACATGAATTTTATGCCCTGCTGACATATGTTAAAAGATGATAACTGTAAATACTGAACAACATCCGGCAAGTACTAACAAACATGTTTACCTGAGATATTTGACTGCTTGTAGTGTTTTCTTCAAATATTCCTGAAGTTCATCATGAGATGTCATTGCATGAAAAAAAGCACCTGACTTCATTGATATCTGTTTGGCAATTTGACCCTCCACCACATCCAAATAATGACTTAGCTGAAAATAAAATTGTTTATCACACACCCATGAGAGTATGAAAAAACTAAAACCAATATGTTCCCAATACAGTGGAGCCCACTTAATTGGATATCTCTTAATTGTATCTCCCTGTTAATTGAATATAATTTCCCAACACAAAAGCATTTACCATACCTCCAGTACAAATTTGACCTGTTAATTGAATATAGGTTATAGAGTAAACTCCTGTTAATTGAATAAAAAATCTTGTAGCCTGTCAAGAAATTACCCTGACTCTCCCCAATTTTTCTTTCTTTATAGATCTATTTGGCCTCAGTACGTCCAACACAGGCATTTAATCTATTATATCTTGTTTGACAAGAGCTCATAGAGCTCTGTCAAACAAGATATAATAGTATAAATGCTAAGTTTATCTTTAAAACACAGGAAAGTGACACAATCCATGTTAATTGAATACTCCTGTTAACTGAAGAATTTTCATTGGAAACGTGGTCATTCAATTAACAGGGTTCCATTGTACTTATAAAAAAACATTAATATTCGATCCTCAAAAGATAATTATTCTTAAATATAGTATTTATAGATTCTGTAACTCTTTCCATAATGTGTAAAAGATTGAACAGAAAATGCTTACATATGCATAATGATAGTTGGTGAATCCAGTTTTATGTATTGTATTGTTTGGTATATGTACTTCTATTGTTTCCTGTATGCATTTATTCCAAATGCACTGAAATAAACTGTTGTTCAATCCCATAATGCAACTAAGGATTTAAGCAATTCAATTTTGTGTGACGAGAGCTCATTGAGCTCTGTCATACAAGTTCAAATTGGTTTAACCCTTTACCCAAAGTAATGGCCAAAGCCAGCCAATGCTATTCACAAAATTCACCATTCAATTTTCATTATTTTTTCATTTTTATCACAAAAACATAGCTTATGACCCCTCATTGGAAAATTTCATTGAGCTCATTCCAATGAGAGGTCATAAGCTGTTTTTTACACAAAAAATGAAAAAAAAATAAGTTATTCAAGAATTTTGTTTTGCAAGTGTCATCTGCTTTTCATGTTAGATAAAGGGTTAATTCCTTGTAGGATGATGGGAAAAATTTGTGGCTTGACCAATTTGGTAATTTGTCAGTGTTTAACCTGATTTGGTTTGTAATTCAGTACATTCCAAATGATATGCTTCAATAGGACTTTCGTTCATTGAAAAGAAAAACTAATTATGTTGTGATTGAAATGTCTGTTTGAAGCTTTGATCATTCTGCTAGATAGCAGTTTGAAACTTACATGATGCGGCTGAAATTCACTCACTGCTAAGAAAGTGGCTTTCTCAGAAACAAAATGTATGCTATCTCAATTTTTCCATCTCTGTTTTCTCATTTTACTGGATAACAAAAGGTTTTGTCATCTTTTTTGTACATTTGGTCTGAACACAGAACAGCCAAATAAAATAATGGCATAGCCATAAAACACAAGCTCAATTTACAGTGGCATTTGTACTTTGAAACTGATCTTAGACCTATTATTTACAAAAGCAACCCCCAGCCACCCCTTCTTGAAGACAATCCCTGCGTGAAGACTGAGTGCTGTACAACAAAGAAATGTGAAAACCACCAGAAACTAAAATTCTATTTGCAGTACACTGACTTATCATCAACAGGACTCTATAGCAATCCGAACCTTTGTCCTACTGACTCTAAAAGCGCAACACATTGTTAATTCAGAACCAACTTGTGAATGCAGTTTGAGTACCAAATGCCCCATGATTTTTTATGTTATTGGTTGAAAACTGAAATGATATTCAGAGTAGATAAATTTTATGTCTGAACTACCAGTTGCAATCACTCTATCCAATCCTTATAAACAATTTCGGTATGAAGCCAGTACGCTGTAAACCTAAAGAAATCAAAGTTACTGCCTGCAGCCAAAATTATAAAACTTTTACAATTGTATTTTCTAGATTTGTACTTTCTACCTATTAATATAAATGACTAAAATGAATCATTAGCATTTTAAACGATAAACCAGTTGGCAAATTGCCACATCTTTAACAAGAAGGACGCCAACGCCCTATAGCTCACCAATATTCCTCTTTGATAGTAACTTTGGCAAACACAAGAACTGTATCAACCAGGCTCATAACATGAGACAAAGCTGACCAAAACACAACCTCTTAAAAGTAAAACACAGAAACTGACATAAACACTAAGTTAATTAAACATGAAATTCTGAGCTAAACAGAAAACTAAACGCAACTAAAAATGTCAAGAAAAATGTTTAAAATGCAGAATATGAGGGGTTAATCATGGAACAATGATAATGAGGAACATGTATGATGAATATAAGTGCCATGGGAAGAGAAGGAGCACAGCAGCTGACCTAAACACTAAGTTAAACATGAAATTCCAAGAAAAACAGAAAACTAAACGCAACTAAAAATATCAAGAAAAATGTTTAAAATGCAGAGTATGAGGGGTTAATCATGGAACAATGATACTGAGGAACAGGTATGAAGAATATAAATGCCATGGGAATAGAAGGAGCACAGCAGCTGACCTAAACACTAAGTTAAACATGAAATTCCAAGAAAAACAGAAAACTAAATGCAACTAAAAATGTCAAGAAAAATGTTTAAAATGCAGAGTATGAGGGGTTAATCATGGAACAATGATACTGAGGAACATGTATGATGAATATAACAGCCATGGGAAGAGAAGGAGCACAGCAGCTGACCTGAACACTAAGTTAAACATGAAATTCTGAGCTAAACAGAAAACTAAACGCAACTAAAAATGTCAAGAAAAATGTTTAAAATGCAGAATATGAGGGGTTAAACATGGAACAATGATACTGAGGAACATGTATGATGAATATAAAAGCCATGGAAAGAGAAGGAGCACAACAGCTGACCTAAACACTAAGTTAAACATGAAATTCCGAGCTAAACAGAAAACTAAACGCAACTAAAAATGTCAAGAAAAATGTTTAAAATGCAGGGTATGAGGGGTTAATCATGGAACAATGATACTGAGGAACACGTATGATGAATATAAGTGCCATGGGAAGAGAAGGAGCACAGCAGCTGATCTAAACACTTAGTTACACATGAAATTCTGAGCTGAACAGAAAACTAAATGCAACTAAAAATGTCAAGAAAAATGTTTAAAATGCAGAGTATGAGGGGTTAATCATGGAACAATGATATTGAGGAACATGTATGATGAATATAAGTGCCATGGGAAGAGAAGGAGCACAGCAGCTGACCTAAACACTAAGTTAAACATGAAATTCCGAGCTAAACAGAAAACTAAACGTAACTAAAAATGTCAAGAAAAATGTTTAAAATGCAGAGTATGAGGGGTTAATCATGGAACAATGATACTGAGGAACATGTATGATGAATATAAGTGCCATGGGAAGAGAAGGAGCACAGCAGCTGACATAAACACTAAGTTAAACATGAAAATCTGAGCTAAACAGAAAACTAAACGCAACTAAAAATGTGAAGAAAAATGTTTAAAATGCAGCAGATGAAGGGGTTAATCATGGAACACTGATACTGAGGAACATGTATGATGAATATAAGTGCCATGGTAAGAGAAGGAGCACAGCAGCTGACCTAAACACTTAGTTAAACATGAAATTCTGAGCTAAACAGAAAACTAAACGCAACTAAAAATGTCAAGAAAAATGGCTAAAATGTTGGGTATGAGGGGTTAAATCATGGTAGAATGATAATAAACATCATATAGCAGCATTATAAAGGCCATGATATGGAAATAGGGCAAGTAAGTGACCTAAACAGAAGCTTTAACATTATTGGACACATACGCTGACGTCGACCGATCGAGTCATGCCATAAGCTCACACAACTAAAGTTGGTGAGCTAAAAATGCTAATGGTTCATTTCAACCCATTTAAAGTCATAACTAGAAAAAACAATTTTAGAAAATACAATCGTAAAAGTTTTATAGTATTGGCCCCTGGAAACCTAAAATTCATTAATAAACGTTTTGAGCAAGACTTTTGACTCAATGTCCCTAGAATCCATCTCAAACATCTTATGCTTTATTAATGACCCCTGCATAATGTCTGAGTGAGATAAGCCCAAGGAATTGAATGTTAGTTTTCGAAAAATGGAAAACTTCAGTTCTTACTGACAATTTCAGTATAAAATCTGAGTGCTATACTGTTGAGAAAAATTAAGTTAATGCCTGGAAGCTGAAATTGTACTTCCAGTAAGTGACACTGATCTTTGGCCTATTGTCTTAAAAGAAATAAAACACACCCCTTCTTAGAAGCAACCTTTGTATGGAAATCTGAGTGCTGTACAACAAGGCAACCTAAAAATTCAGTTCAAACAATGAAATGTAAAGAAAATGGATTTTGGACCTATTTACCCCAATAGCAATCCTAAATATTCATGCCTGAGGAAACTCAAGTTAAAGAGTATGGAAAGTGAAATTCTATGCACAGTAAGAGTGTGCTTGACTTTTGACCTACTGACCGTATAAGCAATCCAGAGCATCCACCCATTATATTGGTAACTTGTGTGTATGATGTTTGAGGGATTGAAAAATTCCAAGTTATTCCAGGAAAACTGAAATTCTGTTTTAAGTAACAGTAACCTTGCCATCAATCCCTTGTTGGGAACCTGTGTCTAAAGTTAAGTTTGAGTACTGTATGTCGAAGGAAATAAAAGTTATCACCTCAAAAGAAGCCGAGTTGGTGGATGGACAATGGATGAACTGACAAATGGAAGCACAAGTGGACTAAACGACTGTATATTTTAACACCACCACTCTTTCCTTACAAAGGAAGGGAGGGAATAATAAATCACAAAATATTATATTTTTCACCCCCCCCTCCCCTCCACTACACCAGCTCAACATCATAAGAGACATTTCATTCTCACTGCCACTTATGTTACACAAAGGGTTAAACCTTTACCTATCACACTCGATATCAAGGTTTATTATTTTAATTATTTGTTTTCCAACATTTTTCATCGTTCAGTTGAGCGGTAACATGTGGATTTGTTGAAATTTTTGTTACAATAATTTTTTTACAACTGCTCAGTTTGTAAATTATGTGGGTGGATGTGGCCAATTCGTGGGATAAAGGGTTAAGCATGTGAAAATATGCAGTTTACAAACAGCTAAAAATAGAAAGAATTTTTCAACCTTAAAATATGCAAGACAAACAAAATTAGTGCTTTTAGGCTAAAAAGTTAAAAAATTATAGTAATTTATATATTTTTTATACTTACCAATGACCCAGACTTAGCTGGTGCTAACTCTAAAATATCTAGGGCTGCACGCAAATTTTAGCCCCCAATAGCCAAAATCTGCATCTAAAACCGAAAATTACATGTCCTATATGGTCCTCCATACTTTTACTCCACTGCATATGCGCAGTGTCAAGGAAGTCTCGAAATTGGCGCAATTATCATTCTTACAACCAGTGCCTGATAAGCGTTATGTACTCAGCGGGGAGGTATGAGTTCCCAACTCATGGGAGGGCCATCCCCGTCTGGGTCATTGGTTAGTATAAAAAATATATAAATTACTATAAATTTTTTATTATTTTTATACTGTACCAATGACCCAGACTTAGCTGAATAGTAAAAAAGGTTGGAGGGCCTAGGACATAAAGGAAAATCCAATAGACTCAATTACATATAACAGAACTATCCCCTGAAAGAGAAAATGAGAGATAGGCTTTATGTGTATCTTTCTTATTTGTATCAAAAAGAAAGACACAACACCATTCTGTAATTGAGAGCAATAACATCAATGATCTCTATTAACATTCAGTATAACCCTTTATACTAATATTTTTTAAAGGAAAGCCAATAAATAAGGAAGTCCCACAAAATGAGACTCTATATACTCATATAAAAGTGTCCGAGGATTGTATATTAACGCCCGATTAATACGTGATATATACAAATGTCTCACACCGAGCAACACTTAAAAAATATTACATAGATGAGTAAACATTAGCTTTACTTTAAAACCATCCCAGTACCGACTCGGAATTACTGACTCCAAGGGAGGTATTCCCTTGCTTTACACTATAAAGCAGGTGACCTAAGGGAATGAATCATTCTTGATGTTAATGTGCTTAATTAGGAACTACGGATCCCAAAGACCCTGGCTCTTCAAATCCATTGGGCTCAATGATAAGACCCAACCTGTTTGACTGGCATCCGTCAAAACTGTAAAACTCGGATCCAGCAATTGCAGTGGAACTCCCTGAGTTAACCACTGAAAACCTGCCCAAGTCTGAATCTCTTATTCACTTGATTGACAAAAAGATGTCCGTATCAAGCGAAAAAATCTTCACCCTCCAATTCTGGATCAGAAGAAATTGGAGAGGACAAGTGCGTAACCGCACCATCGGAATAAAATTGCGGCAGCTCCGCACAAATATATTAGTCTCATGAGATCTCTCGCTGAGACCTTGTCTGAGCGAAGACAATAGTGAGCATAACAACTGATTAATTTTGCTCTGGGTAACGGCAGACGAACGAGAATGTTGTGCGATTCGAAGCTCATCCCCCGGTGGGTGAATGACTTGGATGATACCAGATCCGACTTCTCCTCGTTTACTTATGAAACCGAGACGTCGGAGCAATAGAAGCAGATTCTGCACATCGTTCTGAAGCGTTAACTCATTGCAGTACCTCTAAAGAATGTCATCCAGGTAGGCCGAAGTTATCGCAGACGAATGAGCCCGGAAATGAGTGAAAGTACGCATCTTGAGATCTATGCATGTAGCATAGTCGTACACCCAAATACTCGCTCTGACCGATCGGATAGACTCCATATATAAACTTGGAGCCACGATCAGCTTGTTTATCCAGCTCAGAATTATGAGTGGATGGAACGAGCCGTCTGGTTTTGGAACCAGAAAAGGATGGTTGTAGAAATCTGGAAATTCCTGGATTTCTACGATCTCTATCGCGATCATTCCAGAAGAGACTGGACTTCTGATGGAAGCGCGCCTCTTTCTTGCGGACTTGATGGAAGCTGAGTCCATCTTGGACTTCGAGTTAATGGAGGTTTTCGTTTGAAGGACAATTTAGTCCTTCCGAAATCACCCCTCGAATCCAAGGGACGTCCGTAAACTACTTCCAATTAATTGAGAAACTCGACAGTCTTCCGCTCACTAGTACACGATAGAGGTTAAAACCATTACCTCCTGGTCCTGCGAGGCTTGCGGAAGGAGAAGCCATGTCCTCCATGGCCCAAACCTCGCCCCGTCAACCTAGGGGCGTCTGACCAGATGTCTCAGCCAGAATTATGGCCCCTATCTGAGTCGCTACCCTGACGGTCTCTAGAGTAAGACCTAGGGGACGCATAGGAACCTCTATAGGAACTTTCCTTGGACGTATTCATCCCAGAAGTGCCTGTCCTACTTTTCTCTTCTAAATCCGACTATATGGAAGCGGATTTGAATAGCAGAGAGTCTGAAGCTTTCTTAGTTATCTGATCATAGACTGTGGAAAGCTTGCCGTTGAAGAAAACTCGTAATACCTTGAGCACTTCCCGCTAGCCCTAATATTGCAACGACGGAGACACACTTGTTGAAGACATCACGGAAACATCACTCTGAATTCTGAAAAAGAAACTGATAATATAGAGTGACCCTATGAAGAGAGGACCGTAATGGACCCCTCACCGCTAACAAAATACTGTGACACACGTCTTCAACGTTGTCATATCAATCAACACACACAGAGCAAGAATTAGTGCGACTACATTGACTATAAGAAACACAATGAACCTGTGAATAGAGGAAGATATCTTCGCATTTCAATTGAAGAATATTTTTTCACCATGAAAAAATATACACAGTTATATTACTCACACTAACCCTTGAAATAAATATACATAATATATTATAATCCATTATAACATTTCAAAAGAAAATAATTTAAAAAAAAAAAAATTTTTGAAAAAATTTTCAGAAGAGCCCAAGTTCCCAATGGGAACAATGAGCCCAAATGGATCCCAAAAAAGCCTAAGTGTGGACAAAAATTTTAAAATCATTTCAAAAAATTAATGTAACACTTACAGACAATATTAATGTATCTTGCTATGAACTGAACTAAGCAGAGGACAAGTAATCACTATAAGAAGTAACCGTTGTCAACATAAACAAAAAGTGTAAACAAACCGGAAACATGACTCCAGGCACTGATAAACATGGCCCGAAATCATTTACCAATTTAAACACTATCTGATGCAAAACAAAGACTTCCAGAGAAGAAATTGCAGAACATCAGATGGTAGATGCAGACCAAAACGCCTAACCACCCAAGGGTGAGGACGTAAACATAGGGAAAACAACAGAACATAATTCGGTTTCCAAGCCAAAACTCCCAAGAAATTTTAGTAATAAACATTACAAAAAATAAGCCAAAAGAATGGGAGAATAGCTAGGGGGGAATAAAGGAAAGGGAGAGAGGAAACACTGATTAAACAATGGAACATTCATAGCAAGAATGACCACAACAAGGTCATGCCTCGAAAATAGGTAACATGAATAATTTCGTAAAATAATTATAAGTTACAGTCCTGAACATTTGTTTTCACTGTTTTTTTCTTCTTGTCCTTCTACTTCCTCCTTATATCCACCATTTCTCTCATAATTATGTGTCTGGCATCCTTAAAACGGAGATTTACAAGCACAAATAACAGTGAAGTGTATCTGTATTGAGGGCCAAACAAAGAATGATAATTGCGCCAATTTCGAGACCTCCTTGACACTGCGCATGCTCAGTGTAGTAAAAGTATGGAGGACCATATAGGACATGTAATTTTCAGTTTTAGATGCAAATTTGGGGGATTGGGGGGTAAAATTTGCATTTGGCCCTAAATATTTTAGAGTTAGCACCAGCTAAGTCTGGGTCATTGGTACAGTATAAAAATAAAAAGTGTTTTGATTCTCAGGCAATCCCTCATTGAATTTGAACCCCCTCATGGGGCATTTTTATTGCCTTTCAGTGTCTCCCAATATTAGTACAAACTCAGGGAAACCCAAAACTTTTTACATTTCTTGATTGATGCATATTTATTTAGTTGCACTTCCAGTATGTTTGCCTTGTTACAGTTTATGGGAGAGTGCCTATAGGCACTCTCCCATAAACTGTAACAAGGCAAATGCACACAGATTAAATACTTTTACTTCAAAGATAATACGGAGAGCATCGAAAGAATATGAAACCTTTGAATTGCAGTACCTACAGTTTGTTTTTAGAGGAATGTTTTATTTTTCAAATTAAAATTGAATTTATTTGTATAAATCACTTTCTGTATTTCTGTGTGTAAAAAGACAGCTGAAATCCTATCCATGTTTGCTCACTTTTTGCAAAAGAAAAATAAAGATTAAAAATAAAACCTTCCCTCCCTCCCTCACCAATTTGAAAAACAAAATTGAGAATCAATTAATTTATTTTGTGTGGCCTTAGTTTTTTGAATGGTCTTTAGATAAGGCTTCCACACATATGTAACCAACTCTTCAACTTCTGGATATCATTATTTTTAGCGTAGTATTTTCACATTCCTTTCTGAGATTTACAGTTTTGTGGACAAGAAAGCTGAAGGAGAATGTTGAATGGATTGTGACCATCAAAATTTGCAGTCCCATCGCTGTATATTCAAATCCTTCAACATTTTAAGGGAAAAAATAACCTTTTCCTGGAGAAGTTTTGAAGATTGTTTTGCACCAGTTTGCAAAGTCTTTGATGATTCTACTTGTGTCCATGGAAACACAACACTGAATGTATCTGGATTCTCTAATGAGAAATTTGGCATCATGTACAACTGAAAATAAACAAAACATTAGATATACAAAAGAACCATGTTTACTGAATTCAAATATTTAGTGAAGAATACTATTCTATTAACTGGTACAGTGCTAAATTATTTCTCCCCATCAAAAATATGGTCACATGTCTTTTGCCTTATTATAGTTTATGGGACAGTACTTATAAGCATGCTCTCATAAAAATGCTGCAATTTGATGGCCAATCCAAAGATAATGCTGGAAAGGAAGAAAATGTCGAAAGACAAAAAATATGCCAAACTGGAATGACCAGGGGTTGAGAGTTCATTGGGGTACACATCAGGTGTGTTATTAAACAGGAAATACACCTATTATTAAATTCCCACCTGTTATGTGCAATGCAGGGTTCATCCTTCCTTATTTGTAGATAGATTATGCATTTATATGTGTAAAGCGGGGAGGCAAACAAACTGAACATAGCTATTATAGCTAAATGATGCTGTAATGAGGAAGCATCCTTCTACTCAAATCTCATGAAGGGAAGAGAACCAGATAGTAACTCAAAATACATTCAACTGGTTATCACACCAGGATCTATGTGATAAATATAAGCATTCAATAAAGGCTTTGCAACTTGATCAAATAAACACTTAGGAACCAAAGACTAACTTAAATACATATTCCAAGACTAAGTTACTTTGCATAACAGCAATGCTGTAATATAAACTAATAACGTGATGTTAAAGCCACACATTCAAAACACTTTCCTGGAAAAAAACGGGAGTAAGTTTGATAACTTCATGAGCTGTAATCCTGTTGGATATCCCATCTGCTGGAGTAAGTCAGTCATATGCAAGGTGGACAGCAGACTGAAACCAAAGAGAAGTAGAGTGTGGAGAGATATTTTTCTATATGGAATAAGAGAGAGAAAGAATCTCTCCCTACCTTTCATGAGGAAGTGAGTCCTAGAAACATTCGTCCTGATAGCACAAACTGGACATAAAACAGGTCTGTCCCAGGCTGGTCTTATGGAGGTAAAGCCCTATTGTAAAGGGAACAGGCACTATATCTGGAAGATGATGCTTAGCTATGAAAGATGAATTCGTTTTGAAAGGGATATTGTTTCCAACACTACAGATAAATTCACGTTCAATAGACAGAGCATGGAGATCAGTAAAGCAAAAGCCGGAAGGAAAGCAGTCTTGTACGTTAAAAGACTCATAACTGCACAAATAAGAGGCTCTAAAGCTCTCACCCCAACCCTCCCCACCCCCCAGGAAAAGTAAAATCCATGATAATTTCCAATTAGGTTTCAATATGAGAGTTCTAGGTAATTTAAGAACAAAATGCTCAATTAGATTAGACCAGAAGGGGTTGGTACCCAAACAAGACCTTGCATACAAGTACGTTTCCAATAACAACAGTGGCCCTTAATGCTAATCTGTTGAAGACCTTCAGTATTGAAGGGGAAAAACAGGAAATTTGAGAGATGGATGGATGTTTGTAAGTGAATGTTTTCCTGACACCAATAAAGCTGACCACTTATCATTATACGCTAAACCCAGGCCTTCAAATTGCCCCAAATTCATTGCAAAAATCTTGTTCTCGATTTTTTTTCAATTAAAAAGAATTTCAAATTTTTCAGCTGATAGAGTGTTTTTCCTTCTATTTTCATGGCGTGTAAACTCACTTTCAGCTTTAAAAATCAATAAGATCCCTTGAAAGTTAAAAAATTTATAGTAATTTATATATTTTTTATACTTACCAATGACCCAGACTTAGCTGGTGCTAACTCCACAAAAACCAGGGCCAAACACAAATTTTGCCCCCCAATCCCCAAAATTTGCATCCAAAACAAAAAGAAATCATGTCCTAAAGGACCTCCATAGTACGACTCTACTGCGCATGCGCAGTGACGCAGTCGTCCCGAAATTGGCGCCAAATATCATTCTTACTGGCAGTGCCTGGTCAGCGCTATGTACTCAGCGGGGAGGCAAGAGTTCCCAACTCAGGGAGGGCCATCCCCGTCTGGGTCATTGGTAAGTATAAAAAATATATAAATTACTATAAATTTTTTAACATTTTTATACTGTACCAATGACCCAGACTTAGCTGAATAGTAAACAGGCTGGAGGGCCTAGGACATAGAGGAAAATCCAATAAGCTCAATTATAAAATAAAGGGGTAACCCCTTAAGGAGAAAAGGAGTATTAGGCTTTACATGTATCTTTCTTATTTAATATTTAAATTAGAAAGATACACTACCCTTAATAATTGAGCACAATAACATTCATGTTCTCTATTAACATCCAGTATAACCTTTATACTAATTATTTTTAAAACAAGCCAATAAATAAAGTAGTCCAGAGAATTGAGACTCTTTATAATCATTTAAAAGTGTCCGAGTATTGTATATTAAAGCCCGTTTGACACTTGACATATACAAATGCTTCACACCGAGCTACACTTTAAAAATAAGACATGAATGAAATTAAACATTAATATTACACTTTAAAACCATCCCGGAAGCGACTCAGAAATACTGTCTTGGAGGAGGCATTCCCTTGCTTTTCACTATAAAGCAGGTGACCTAAGGGAACACCCGCCCCCCCCCCCCCCCTTCCCCTTGCCCTGGGTCAAATAGCCCAGAGCGAAGAGGGCAGCCGGACGGAGTCACTGCCGGAACAGAAAGCCTGCATAACTATAGTTGCAACTGTTTAGTGGACGACATTCTGAGCAACAGATAACGGACCTAAACAATGCAGGTCTCCAGAAATGGACTCAATATTTCTGAGATAAAAATTAGTAAAAGTGGATGGCTGAGACCAATAAGCAGCCTTCATTAAATCTGTAATAGCAACACTATTAGCATAAGCCCAGGAAGTAGAAAGAGCTCTTACTTCATGAGCAGAAATCTTAAGCACAGACTGCTGAGAAGAAGATAAATCTTCATACGCAGTACGGATAGTTAACTGAATCCATCTAGCAATAGAATGGACTGAAATGTCCTTTCTATTAGGCATCAAAGACAGAAAGAAACGTTTCCGTCCCTTTCTGATGAACTGAGATCTCTGTTTATAGATACGTAGTGCTCTAACAGGACAGAGTAAAGGCCTACGCCCGTCTGAAGACGGAAGAGCCTTAATAACAATAGGTTCCGGATATTTATTAGGAGCCTGATTCTTAGCTAAAAAACCGACGTTAGTAGTGAAGGTGATAGTGTTCCCAACACTACGATAATGAGAATCATCCACCGATAGTGCATGAAGCTCACTGACTCTTCTGGCAGAAGAGAAAGCTAAGAGAAAAGCTGTCTTATAAGATAAGAATTTGAAATCTACTGTCCCAAGAGGTTCAAATGGCTTTTCCTTCAATTTAAGGAGAACCCAAGCTAAATTCCACTTAGGAATTAATCTAAGAGTTCTGGGTCTATTTATCGAAAAGTTTCTAACCAATTTCGATAAAGAGACATTAGATCCAATTTGTAAACTATCATGATGTGCATAGGTATCAGATAACATAGATCTATAACCCTTTATAGTAACCGGTTGCAGTTTGATTTCGTCAAACAAGTATACTAGAAAGTTAGCAATGTCTGGTATAGAGGGATCAAATATATCAACAGAATGATCCCTACACCAACGACGGAAAACCTTCCACTTAGCCGCATAGTTTAGCGAAGAGGAGGTCCTCCTACAGTTAGAAATCGCGTCCACTGCTCGTCCTGTAAAGTGCTTGCCATGCAAGAAGGACCGCACAACGGAAAAACGTGAAGGTTGAGACCTTGCGGGTTGTGATGCAGTTGGCGCGATTTCCCCTGCCAAAGAAGATCCTCTCGTGGAGGGAGCTTCCGCGGTAGGTCCCACAACAGACACCTGAGTAGATTTATCCACGGTCTCTGTGGCGACAGAGATGCTACCAACAGAATCTTGCATTGAGATTGTTTTATCTTTAGCAATACTTGTTGAATTAACGGCGCTGGAGGATACGCATATCCTATCATTCCGTCCCAAGGGATCGATAGAGCGTCTACAGCAAATGCTCTTGGATCCGGACACGGGGACACATACGTCTGCAACTGATTGTTGAGATGTGTCGCAAATAAGTCTATCATTGGCCGTTCCCATTGGTAGCAAATCTGATTGAATACTTGTTTGTTGAGAGTCCACTCCGACGGCAACAAGCGACCCTTTCGAGAAAGGGAGTCTGCTAGCACATTCAGACGACCCGGTATGTGACGGACCGAAAGAAGAACGTGATGTTCCAACGCAAACAGAAGGATTCTTTCCGTTAGATTGAACAACGGAACTGAATGAGTGCCTCCCTGATTCCGTATATACGCCACTACTGTCGTATTGTCGGATAGGATTTGGACATGAGCATCGTGAATAATGTCCATCCAGTGACGTAACGCAAGCCAAATTGACATCATTTCCTTGATGTTTATGTGCTTGCACAGGAATTGCGGATCCCAAAGACCCTGGCATCTCGAATCCGTTGGGATTAATGATGCACCCCAACCTGTTTGACTGGCATCCGTCATAATGGTAAAACTCGGATCCGGCAACTGCAGCGGAACTCCTTGAGTTAACCACTGAATGTTTGCCCAAGTCTGAATCTCTTGTTTCACTTGATCTGACAAGAGAACGTCTACATCGAGCGAATGAATTTTCACACTCCAATTCTGAGTCAAGAAAATTTGAAGAGGCCGTGTGCGTAGCCGTCCCATCGGAATGAGATCCGCAGCGGCTCCGCACAGACCTATCAGTCTCATAAATTCTCTCGCTGTGACTTTGTCTGTATTTAGACAATAGCGAGCGTAACAACTGACTAATTTCGCTCTGGTTAACGGCAGACGAACGAGATTGTTGTGCGTCTCGAAGCTCATTCCCAGATGAGTGAATGACTTGGACGGCACCAGATCCGACTTCTCCTCGTTTACTATGAAACCGAGACGTCGGAGCAATAGAAGAAGATTCTGAACATCGTTCTGAAGCGTTAACTCGTTGCCGTACCTCTGAAGAATGTCGTCCAGGTAGGCCGACGTTACCGCAGACGAATGAGCTCGGAAGTAAATCATTACCGAGTTCATTACCCGAGTGAAAGCCCAGGGTGCTAGATTCAATCCGAAGCACATGGCCCGGAACTGATACACCACTCCTAGGACTGCGAAGCGTAGATACTTTCGGAATGTCGGATGTACCATGACGTGAAAGTACGCATCTTTGAGATCTATGCTCGTTGCATAATCGTTCACCCGAATACTCGCTCTGACCGATCGAATCGTCTCCATATAAAACTTCGGAGCGATGATCAGCTTGTTTATCCAGCTCAAATCTATGACTGGACGGAACGAGCCGTCTGGTTTCGGAACCAGAAACAGATGGCTGTAGAATCCCAGCGATTCCTGGTTTTCTACGACCTCTACCGCGTTCTTCATTAAAAGAGACTGCACCTCTGATAGCAGAGCGTCTCTTTTCTGAGGGTTTGACGGAAGATGAGTCCACTTTGGACTTCGAGTTAATGGAGGCTTTCGTTTGAAGGATATCTTTAGACCTTCCGAAGTCACTCCTCTCACCCACGGATCGTCCGTAATCGACGCCCACTCTTGAGAAAAACTCGACAACCTTCCGCCAACCGGAACGCGATAGAGGTTTGAGCCATCACCTCCTGGATCTGCGAGGCCTGCGGTAGGAGAAACCACGTCTTCCACGACCCGCACCTCGCCTCGTCGACCTCGGGGCGTCCGACCGATTGTCCCGGCCTGAAGGACGTCCCGAACGAGAGTCGCTATCCTGACGGTCTCTCGAATAAGAGCTAGAGGACGCACCGGAACCTCTATAGGAACCTCTCTTGGGCGGATAAGACCCAGAAGTGCCCGCCTTATTCGTGTCTGCTGAATCCGACCTTTTAGGAGCGGATCTAAACAACAGAGAATCACTAGCTTTCTTTTTAATATTATCATAAATAGCGGAAAGCTTGCCGTCAAAGAGAAGATCTCCTGAGACCGAAGCGACTCTAAGAGAGTTCTTCACCTTAGAATCCACTAGTGTGGATGTAGACAGGGCTGCGTCACGTCTAACCAACTCCAGATTTGCCACTGAAAGGGCGGAGTTACACGTGGAATAAGCTACTGCCCTTGAAAGAAGTCTTAAGGAGGATTGTATATCCTGAAACTCTTCCCCTTGAAGACGCAGTGATAACGCCTTCGTAAGGTGATCTGCGTAAGATAAGGCATCTAAATTGGCTCTGTTAGACGCAATAGCTGTTTCCAACACTGCGGTTGGAATAGAAGCTGACGACGGTAATGATAGCTCTAAGTCTTCCGCCTCGTCGTCCATACGCAGAGGAACTCTCGGTATACCCTGACCTGCCGTGTCGAATTTATTCCTTGCATTAATGAAAGGCAGGTTGAGAGTATTTGCGGACAAGAAGCCTGCTTTCCCTGTCCTGGAAGCAAGTTTAAAAATAGCGTCGTTCAATAATTCAAATGTTCTTGCAACATTATTGGACTGCGACGGAAACTCGGGAGCGATGTCCCTGAACCGCTCGAAAAAATCAGAGTCCAATGACGCTATAATTCTCCTGTCCGGAAGCGCAGCAGTCTGGCCCGACGGAACAACTTGAGGAAGAAAGTGCCGGATGAAGTCTACGGCAGCTTTGTGTTGTTCCGAAAGGGATAGCTCCAATTCATCCGTATCCCTTTCACCATCCGGTCGGACCTCCCGATGTTCCCGGTCGTCCGCCCCCGATGCTTCGGCGGAGCGTACCGACCCAGCGCCGTCGGATAATTCTCGATCCGACACCGTCTCTGTCGGCTGCTGGGATGCTGCGATAAGCTGTGCTATCTGCACTAGAATGTCCGACGTCGAGACCTGCGGAGGAGCGGTCTTTCGCTGCTTTGCCGAGGGCAGCTCCGCATCAGATGGCTCCCGCATACTTTTCCTATGCGAACGTCCGGAGTCCATCGGTCTCGAGTCCCTGGCTGCCGGATGGTGTGACCTGGTCGCCGAATAATCCTTCATCGGCGAAGCTGGCAAGATATCGGAGGTCACGCAGCCAAGGTGCGGTCGTGTGCGCCGGCGAGAAGAGGAAGCCTTAACAGTCTCTGCGGACTGCTTATACAACGGAGCGTCCCGAGCGACGGACGTATGCTCCGCTAAAGACACATTTTGTACCACAACATCTGGTCCCAGATGTTGTTGTACGAGAGAGGGGCCTCTCTCGCTCGCGGCCCGGCTGGACCTGGACGAGCTAGGAACCGGACTAAAAGGCTTCCTCCGTTCTCGTTCACTATCCGCCGTCACTGGGTGTGCATCTATTATTTTTATAGTGCTCGCATCACCCAAAATTTCCTCTTGGACCGCATCGGACGAACCCGGCTGCCGAACCATTCGGTGAATGGACGCTACACCGGGCGAGCTAGCGGACGACATTTGTCTAATCTCCATGAGCACTTTTGCCGCTAGCTCTGTATTTAATTGTGACGACGGACGCACACTTGAAGAAGATAACATGGAAACATCACCCTGTTCTGGTTCCTCTGAAATAGAAACTGAGAGAGTAGAGTGACCTTGTGGAGAAAGAGCCGGCATCGCTCTTTCTCCAGAAACAACATATCGTGACACACGTTTCCAATGTTTCTCATCCCAATGTTCACATACAGGACAGGGATTAATGCGAGAACACTGACTACAATTTATGCAATAATCATGAAAGTCAGAGGAAGATTTCTTCCTATTACAATTTGAACAAGTTCCTTTCATTGTGAAGGAACAACAATAAGTCCTAGTTACTCGCAAAAACCCCTGACACAAAGATACATAATAACATGATCCATTAATAAATGAAAAAACAATTGCAAAACAAAATAATTTTGAAAAAATATTTTTTCAGAGAAGCCCAAGTTGCTGAAAAGTAACGTTGAGCCCCGATGGATCCGATGGCAAAGTGTGGTCAAAAATTTTAAAATTATATAAAATAATTAATGAGACACTTTCGGATAATATAAATGTATCTTATAATGAGATAAACTACCTCAAAGGCAAACAGCCCCCCTCAAAAAAGGCTGTTGCCAATGAAAACAAACAGTGTAAACACAGAAGAAAACATGACTCCAGGCACTGAAAAAACTGGCCCGGAATCAGTCCTCAATTACACTCTATCTGATGCAAAACAGAGACTCCCAGGGGAGAATCTGCAGAACATCAGATGGAAGATGCAGAACACAAACGTTATACACCCATGGGTGAAAACGTAACTATGGGGAAAATAACAGAAAACATTCTGTAACCAAGCAACTCTCCCAGGGAAATTTTAGAAATGAAACTTCTCAAAAATATGCCAAAAGCATGGGAGAATTGCAAGGGGGGACTTTAGAAGGTTAGGGGAGAGGAAACACTGAATAAGCAGTGCAACAATTAGCAAGAATGACAACAAGAGGCGTTTGCCTCGAAAATAGGCAACTTAACATAATTTTAACAAAAAATTTTAAGTACAGCCCTGATTATTTTTTGCCACTTCTTTTTTCCTCTCCTCCTTCTATCCTCCTTAGAATCACATTTTCTCCAAGAATTACGTGTCTGGCATCCTTTAAACTGAGATTTACAAGCACAAAGATCAGTGAGATGTTGACTGATGAAGGGCCAAACAGAGAAAGAATGATATTTGGCGCCAATTTCGGGACGACTGCGTCACTGCGCATGCGCAGTAGAGTCGTACTATGGAGGTCCTTTAGGACATGATTTCTTTTTGTTTTGGATGCAAATTTTGGGGATTGGGGGGCAAAATTTGTGTTTGGCCCTGGTTTTTGTGGAGTTAGCACCAGCTAAGTCTGGGTCATTGGTACAGTATAAAAATATTAAACATTCTGTAATTTGGGCTCATTTAAAGCCCCGAAAAGGATGTGCCTAAAATAAAGCAACCTAAAGGCCTGGCTAAACCAGTGGATCTATGTCTGAATGCAGAAATGCATTACACTGCTCTTCTGGAAAAACCTCTATGTCTGAGATGGGTCCTAATAAAAGAAAGGTGTGAAGTTGCCACTGTTTCACTTCGAATGGATATCTTGGTGGTTGACCTCGAAGAAGTAGATTGTAGCATAGAGGCAGGTGTATTGGAACATCCTGTAAAAATGGTCAAATTCAATTGACCCAAACTTTCTGAGGCATTAGAGGAGCACCCAGAATGATTCGGCAGTGCAAAGACTTGATGTTGTTCAGAATGCACTGAATGATTGGTGTCTATCTCATTCCAGTCGATCGACAGGAGCATTGACTGCATAGGCAAGAGGATCCAGGCAAGGAGAAATGTGTTTAGTTGATTGTCAGTCTCATTGCAAAGAGGCTGATGTGGGGAGTCGCCATTTTGTCAAATCGACCTGAGAATTTTCTTGTTCAGAATCCATTTGCTGGAATAATCTTGCCTTTCCGGCATAAGAGGGTCAGCTAAGATGTTGAGATGATCTGGTATTTGATGTACAACCATTTGTATATTGTTCTGTAGAAACAATTTCCCTGTTAGATCATACATCGGAATCAAATGTGTTCCTCCTTGATTCCTGATATAAGCCACAACTGTCAAATTGTCCGACAGAATCAGAATATAATGATTCGTTTGGAGGGATATCCATTGTCTCAACGTCCGAAGAATAACTAACAACTCTTTTTGGTTGATATACAGATCTGCTTGATCATCTGACTACAGTGGAGCCCACTTAATTGGATATCTCTGAATAACCCTGTTAACTGAATATAATTTGTCAACACAAAACCTTTTGCCATACCTCCAGTATAAATTTGACCTGTTAATTTAATATAGGTGATAGAGTAAACTCCTGTTAATTGAATAGAAAATCTTGTAACCTGTCGAGAAATTACCCTGACTCTCTCCAGTTTTCCTTGGTTTATAGACCTATTTGGCCTCAGTACATCCAATACAGGCATATAATCTATTATATAATCATGGAGCTCTGTCAAACAGGATATAATAGAAACAAGCCAAGACCAATACCGGGTCTGGACTTGCGTCGCTGCATGCAACAGATCTGAAAATTAGATACACGATACAACTCGTCATTATGAAGCTGCAGAACAAATCTAAAATCATTCCATTTCATAGAAGCCAAGAAAACTTTGACCAAAAAATTGTTTCGGATGGACTGACGGAATGATGGACTGACGGATGGAGTCGAGTGGTTACTAAACCTGCTCTGCCGCTGGCGACGCAGGTAAAAATTATAAGTTTATCTCTAGAATACAGTCAAGTGACCCAATTCCTGTTAATTGAATACCCCTGCTAATTGAAACATTTTCAATGGCAAAGTGGTGGCTATTCAATTAACAGGGTTCCAAACTATATTATCCTTTTACTTGAATGTCCATGGATTGAAAGTGGTTCCCCCAACAAAGATCACTTGCATCTGCTGTAAGAGTTCAGTCCGGATTTGGAAGTCCAAAGGAACTCCTTGCATCATCCACGGAATTCAATCCATCTGGATACTAGACAACCTATCGACTAGTTCAGTACAAGCCAGAAAATAAGCAGATTGTCATCTGCAAAATGAGGTCCCCAGAGGGTGAATTTAGTGATACGAACTGCACAGCTATGCAGCATCACTAAATTTACCCTCTACGAACCTCAATCTGAATCAGGGTCTCAAAACTAAACAGAAAGGGATTCCCAGAGGATAAATTGGCCCACTGTATGGGATAGCATCATCAAATTCACCCTCTGGGGACCTCATTCTGCAAATGTCAGACTGCTTATTTTCAGGCCTGGTTCAGTATGATGAATTTGTCCAGAGAAATGATGTTGGGTCACCATCAGTGGAACAGATAAAACTGTAGATGCCACAGATGTAGTCTGCTCAGCAGAACAAGGTCTGTTATTGAGACAAAAAAGGCCAATGAGGCAAAGAAATTCCCTTGCAGTGACTTAAGTCACTTTGGTGAAGTCATCTTGGAGAAGTGTTTTACAAAAGTTGGCAGAATTTTGGATCTTGCTATTGAGACCTTGACTAGGTTCTTATTAGGTGACAAATTCCATCTCCAGATGCATAAACATTTGAGATGGAATAAAGTCTGACTTCTCCAAGTTGGGTTGACACCCCACTGACAGAAGAAGATTATGTATGTGATGGACATTGTTCTCCAGCCGAGTCAAATTTGCATGTCTTTGGAGAATGTTACTGAGATTAGCAAAAGACATCATTGATGAATGCACCCAATGATATGCCATCACTTGATTCTCAGGTGGGTGAATGCCCAAGGAATTAGATTTAACCTGAATGGCACTGCCTTGAACTGATTGGTGTATATAGATGCCAAACTCAAAATTTCATTACTGCCCATCTCTGAACTGAGTATTTAATCCTTTACATTTTGTTTGATAGAGTTCACACAGCTCTATTACACAAGATACAATTTATGGATTAAACTCAATATTAAAAGAAAGGAGGCCGAAAAAGAGAAATTTGGGGATTATATATATAAATTTCTGATGGTTTACAACATTTTTCCTTTCCATTTATGAGGGTTTACTGCTGCATGGCATGTAAAATTATCAACTCAAATTTATACTAATGGTATGATAAATTGTTTGGTGATTAACAATTAAATGCAATTAATAGGTTGTTCTAAAAAAACTGTACACAATTTACATTAAACAACTGTATTATAGGAAAGCAAGCACATACCTTTGGTATCTGTTCCAATTCCTCTCTACTTTTCTCTGTAATGATATTATTGATGCAAGTTTTATTTTAAAAAATTTCACTTTTATTTTAAAGTTACAAATATAAAAATATAAAATTCAGGAGGCACCATAATTTACAGACTGTTCAAAACAGGCTTTTAAATTTTCCCAAATTAGCGATGGTAAATGCTGTGTCCAAAGTACAGCAATTGTACCCAAATTATGTGATGTTTGAAAATTTTTTAAAATTTTGCCAAGTTTTGTTATGTTCCTCTCACAATATCGCCACGTTTCTAGAAACATGCAACATAGTTCACATGTTGAATCTGGAGGATGTAATCCCGCCAAATAAGTGCAACATTGTTGATAATGACAGCTTTCCTCTGGCAAACTCTGTGTAAACATGATATTAACCCTTAAGCCCCCATATAGCCCCAAACCGCCACTTTTATATTGCATTGAAGCAGGTGCTCCCTTGTGTAATCTTTTTTATTACTCTTGTGTGTAGACTGAATTTTCCCTGGCAGTGGCTCTACATCACTGCTGGCTGCCTGTATAGGCAGCCAGCAGTGATGTAGAACCACTGCCAAGTCATCAATAACTATGTAAGCAGAAAAAGGCCATAAATACTTTAAAATTAATCTGAGGACTTAAGGGTTAATCTATTCAGAGAGGCCTTTGAATTTAACCGGTAGAGTTCTAAATTATTTTTTGTTGTACAAATTCATCCACATGTATTTTTCTGGTTATAATTTATGGGAGAGTGACTACAGGCACTCTCCGACAAATTGTAATAGGGCAAATCCATAAAAAACTACATGTTGAAAATGTCATTTCAAACATAGTATGAAGTACATCTGCAGAAAATAAAGTCTCGAAATTGCAGTACCTTCACTTCAGAATAAAGTCCACCTATGGGCTTTCCACATTCCACCAGTTATTTATTTATTGGTGTTGAAGGCCACATATTTCTGCACAATTGCTAATCATGACTGCAACAATTGTTTATACCTGTGTTGCCTATTTTAGAGGATTTTCACACCAAGCATTGGTAAATGTTTCCTATTTTACCAGTAAAACATAGCTTGTTTACCACTGTAAAGTTTGTATGTGTAAACAAGTACTGCTTGACCTTCTGGGTTTTCCATAGGGAGCACTCTACCAGTCAAGGAAGTAACAGCACTTGTGCTTCACTATGCTTCTAAAGGATTGGTTGGGCAGGTTGTTGAGCTTACGTCTCTGAAAATTAATTTTTGTTGGGCACATGACTTCTCAAGCAATGGGTCATTGGCATTAAGACTTGAAAAATACAATGCAAAGCAAATGTATGAAAGCCCAGTGAGAGTATTTTTAGTAAAGTAAAATCTTTACAAGTCTTCAAGAATAATAATACACTGTCCATTAATGATGTATCAATTTTAAGAAAAGGTCATCAACTGATTGCAGATCATTTGAGACCACAATTGGCTGATTCAGTTTGTCTGCACACTTCTTCTGAAATTGAATGAAATGCAGCCAAACACACATTCAGTCCTGGTTTGACTTTTGCATAAGGCGAACAACTGATCGCCAACTGCACTCAATAATTAATGACAGACTCCTGAAGTTTGAAAGTTACCATAATGTCCTTAAATTTTAAACTTTACACAATCGTGTTGACTAATGGTCAACAAAACAAACACAATCCAATTGACTGATCAGCTGTTCAATTAAAAGGGAGTAATTTGTATAAAGACATTACCAGTTTTGACGGCCCAAAACAGACTAAAACATTTCTGCCACTGAACAATTTTACCTAGCCCATAAACATTATTTAAATTTGTCAAGAATGTTTTTGTTTTAACCCCTAACACTCTGGTAGTACAACAGAATTTTCTACAATCACTTTGTTTTTCTCTTGTTTAACTATGAATTTAATCCAATGAAACAACTCAATAGAGTTCAAGGGGACCTGTGCATAGGAATCCCGTAAATAAGTCTGATTGGTACGCCTAACCGGTTTCGTTCTGATTGGAGAAGTTCATCAGAGGCAAAGGTAACTACTTGTGGCTCAGCCTTATATACTATCTCGGCTCAGTGTGGCGGATGTAGAGTGATGACGTGTTTGGCAAATGCATGGGGTGTTTGTGTGGGCCTGTAATCAGTTTGGTGAGAGGTACATACAAAATCGATATATCGAATGACGTCATCCTCTTGTTTCCATTGTTGAGTGGAAAAACCCGAATGTGAGGTAAAGGGAGGTAACAATAATGGGATTAACACTCTGTACTAGATCTAAACATAACCTATGATTGTGAATTTTGCAGGTGGTAACAGAGAACTGTGATGTTAAAGCTCAAGTAGTCAGAGCAGAAGTAGCTGTGAGTGAAGGGATAGGTACAGACTGAAAAGGAAAGGAGCTATTCAGTATCATAGGATATGGACATCAGCGTTTGTGACAAGAAGCTGAATATATGGGGTGGAAATGAAATAAAATAAACTGATATACTGACTGTATTGTTTCTGTGTTATTATTTGATTTTTCCTTTTACCTCAGCTGTAAGGAGTTAAGTACATAAAACGAGGAGCGATCTGGTCAGTAATAGCCTGGTAGTAAAAGTTGAGCTGCTGCATGTGCAAGGACTTTAGCTGTGTGGTACAAGTCGGTAATGTTGGTGGTATCAGGTGGCGTATTTCCCACCGGGCTAAGGATCTGAGGGTGTGGGCTGCCAAGATCTGGATTGATGGTGTAGTTCTCGAACAACGTTGGAAATAGGATTCAGCTGTGGATAGCTGCGTTATCAGTTTCCGGTACGGGCTGTGTCTCACGGAGCGGCTCTGTGTCAGTTCCTTTTGGAAGTGTATAATGTTGAGGTGTCGTTCCAGGCCTTGTCTAAATTTGTATATAAGGCCACAAAACTCACATAAATAAGTGGCCATATCACCACTGATGAAAAACGTAACCTGTCCTCCCTTGGCTAGGACTGTAGTTACATCGCTCTTATTGTGACGTTTGGGTGCCGTACAACTTTTCCTTTTAAGATAATAATCAGGCAGGTAGGGAGTCGAACAGAAAGTGGAGAAAAGAAATCAATAAATATATACCACAGAAAGGACTTTTAATTAAGTGGTATATATTTATGAATTTAACCCATTATATCTTGTTTGACAGAGCTCACTGAGCTCTGTCAAACAAGGTATATTTGGTTACATTAAAAAAAACTGCATTATGGAAAATATTTGCTGCTGAAAACTTTGCCATTTTGACATCAGAGTGCAGAGGCTTAACATTGGGCAGCAAGCGACTCTTGGAACTGTTCTCTTTTATGTTAAAGTACCGGGCTGACCCACCCCAGGAAGGGTAATCCTGATCATGCAACAGAAAATTTCTAGTTGTATTGCATGTCAAGGGAGAGTTTTGAGTTTCTAGTTGGACGTATATGTGAATAGGGATGTGGACAGAACGGACACTGCCCATTTATATAATAGATTAACAATAATGCATTTCTTTCAGTCTTACATGTACATATATAAATCGAGATGTGACAGATGTAGTATGTCAAAATGGGAGATACAGACTGAAATGAGATAGAGACTGAAATACTGAAATGGCATGTTGAAAGTGTTAACATTTTAAAAAAAAAAAAAAAAACAGTGCTTAACTGCAGTGTACAGTTGTCATCCAATTGTCCACAGTAGGTCATTTCCGATTTCTGATTCTCGGTATATCACTGCAGTACATAATATAACGTAACACTATCAAAGTAATAGATATGCTTTCTTGTCTATACAAACTGCAATGCACAGATTAGAATGCTGTGATCACAAAAGAAAACAGTAAATTTTGACCAGATCACAACCACGATCTGCCCAAATTTCTGTCTATTTTTATAACAGTAGAGTAATATTTCACAAGTCATAAACAAAATATGCTGCTGTTACTTCTGTCTCCTATTTTTAAAGTTCATTCTAGTTCAGCTGAACTGAACCATATTGAAAAGTCATTAAAAGTCATTGCTTGTGGCAATAATTGGACAAGCCAAATTAATTCTAGAGGCATGGATTAGATGACCATTCACCCAGGTAATTCAAATCTGAGGTGTTCAATTAACTTTTTATCCAATGTAATCAAAATTTTCTATTTTGTTTTTCAAGTTTCAGATATTTAAAAAAAAAAATTGAAAATGTGTCATTTGCCAATTCACTTGAATGAGCTCAATAATCATTCAAACAATGCCTCCAATAGTTACCAATTCTTCTTCTCTGTTTCGAATTTAACATTTTAATCCCTGCAATTTGCATCAGAGAAGTCATGAGGTGGACTTGATTTCTGGACAACAAAAAATACAGTACAGCCGCCGTGGACTGGTCACTTTTTACAGATGGGAAATATTTTCACAGACACAATAATATTAGATTTCAAACACTAATTTTTGGAATAATCATCAAAAATTTAATTAATGAAGCACCAGGTACAACCTGGTGCTTCATTACATGTAATTAAATTGCTGATGATGATTTTTATTACCTGGTAAACGCAGACGTGGACATCACTGCCCATGCAAGGATTACGACCAGTCCATGGTGAAAAACGTTTTAATTTCTGCCACAACAAACTCTAATCTTACATATTTTTGAGCAATATGCTTCTGCTTTCTGGATTTCCCGATTCCAAATATGAACAATTACCTGTGTTTACAATTTCAGGTAAAAAGGATGTTCAGATTTTATTTCAATTTTCAGCCTGTGGAGTTTTATTCGTTTACCCAATGCACAGAACATTAAAATTAATTATTTTAATTATTGATATTTAAATTTCAAAAAAAAATTTCACCAAAACCATGTCATGTGATCCCTCATTGGAATGGGCTCATTCCAATGAGGGCTCACCTGATATGATTTCGTTAACATTTTTAAAAAAAAAAAAATTTCAACTGCTTAACCCTTTACCCAATGAATCGCCCGCATCTGCCCGCGTAATATGCAAATTCAGCAGTTAAAAAAATATTATTTTGTCAAAAACTTTCAACAAAACCATATCATGTGACACCTCGTTGGAACGAGCTCATCGAGCTCGTTCCAACGAGGGGTCACATGATATGGTTTTGTTGAATTTTTTTGAAAAAAATTGAAAAAATGCTATTTAAAATAATAAATTTTGATATCGTCTGCATAGGGTAAAGGGTTAATTTGTAAATTACACATGCAGATGAGGCCAATTCATTAAGGGTTAAAAAAAAAATCAAAATTGAGGTGGTTGCCAAAAATGCTGTCTCCTCAAGAGTGACTGCAATATTGCACCTTGAACAAATTTGATTCTACATCACAAAAATAAAGTTAAATGAACTCCAGATATCAAACACCAAAAAATCTGTTATGTTTTTTTTAAAATGTGGGATTTTTTTTACCTCAACTTCTCCCGGTGGAAGGTTGTTTTAAATACAGCAAACAATGAAATCCCAAATACCAAAATGAACACCAACATGTTTACTCACCAAGCTGTTTGGCTCGCTGAAGAGAAGCAGACAGGTCACCATCAGGAGTTGGCCTTTTGAGAGTGTCAGTTAATCTAAGATGTTTTCTGTACCGCTGTAAATACAAGAAAATCATGTGAAGCTTATCAATTGAGTTTAACTTGCTGCTCACATATGTCAAAATATCAAAATTTCAAGCTGCAAACTTTCCCTGTAATACATATACAGAACTGCACATACATTTGAATGGGTTAAGAATTATCGCACAAGATTGCTTTGGCCTAGGATATCACGTGAGCCAAAGGCTCTTGTGATATCCTGGGCCAAAGCAATCGAGCTCAATAATTCTTAACTCATTCAAGCGTATTTGCGGTTCTGTATTTATCACACACCTCCAAGGTAACAACCAGTCTACATGGAAATTGAACTAAAAGCACCTTCTAAGTTGATAATTGCTGCTTTTCCTTCATTGCCAAGAAGACATCACTGTTAATGAACAGGGTACCAACCCTAATTAGCTTTTTAATTTTTACGGCATTCAATTGGGCAAAACCAACTGACAGCGATCAGTGTCACGGTCACGATGATTGAACTTCAAATATTGACTAAACTGCGGGGAATAACACAACAAAATGTTATTAAATAGCTAATGACCAGTTGTGGACAGTATTTGTCAAAGAACAAGCAGTCAGTGTGTTATTTTTATTTTGAAATTTTTGTACTCGATTCCGATTGTTTAAATATCACGGGTAAACAAATCTAAATGAGGAACTTGGAATTTCCAAGCGATTTTGACTCCGGTGCATTCGACCACTGGTGATCTGATTTATTTAGACAGGTTCCTTCTCTTTTTACATTGGAAACAAAATCGAATATGTTTTGTATCACCACATCTGCGATACAACTTTATTTTTATTGTATAATCAGAGCAGTGGAAATCCAGTGTTTTACATTAATAGGTGGGTGATAAAACTAGGAATTTAACTTATTCAATCCAGCTTGGCAAGAGATCACTGAGCTCTGTCAAACAAGATTGAATTGTTTGAATTCTTAGTTATATTGTGGGCAGGCCTGAAAATAAGCATGCTGACATTTGCAGAATGAGGTCCCCAGAGGGTGAATTTGATGATGCTATCCCATACAGTGGGCCAATTTATCCTCTGGGTACCTCTTTCTGTTCAGTTTTGAGATCCTTATTCAGACTGAGGTTCACAGAGGGTAAATTTAGCGATGCAACCCTGCTGTGCAGGGTAGCATCACTAAATTCACCCTCTGGGGACCTCATTTTGCAGATGACAGTCTGCTTATTTTCTGGCTTGATTGTGGGAAAAATTTACAGCTTGAAATTTGGGTATTTTGACATCAGCATGCAGTGTTAAAATGTTGCAAATGTAACGCATGGGTGTTGGAATCAATTTGCATCTGGCCTGATAGCTTTAGATGGGAATTGTTTGGTGTAGGGATGGGAAGAGATTGCATTGAGAGAAACACAAGATCTTTGAAAGAGACCTCAAACTCTGCTGCTAAAGCCACACAGTCAGCAGTGAAGCTGACTTAATTGGATATTTCTTAATTGAATAACACTATTAACTGCATATATCTTCCAAACAACAAATCATTTACCTCAGCTTCAATACAAACTAGAAAGTGTTTTAGCACACTAAAACATATGTCTCCCCTTCCTTTTGAGGTCAGAGGTAAAGGTCACATGCAGTTCATCAAGGTAGCAGACATGCGGTTTCATGGTGACACATCCACATGTCAAAAAAAAAAATTCTGGTCTGGACAATCACTCCCTATTTAAAGTACATAAATTTGACCTTGAGGTCAAGGTCACATGAAGGTCATGATGCCATGTGGTCTCATTGTGATACATCCACATCTCAATCATCGAAGTCCTAGGTCAAAAAACAAAAAAGTTCTGATCTGGACAATTATTTCCTATTTGAAGTACATAAATTTGACCTTGAGGTCAGAGGTCAAGGTCACATGCAGTTCATCAAGGCAGCGGACATGCGGTTTCATGGTGACACATCCACATGTTCAAAAAAAAAAAATCTGGTCTGGACAATTACTCTCTATTTAAAGTTCATAAATTTGACCTTGAGGTCAAGGTCACATGAAGGTCATGATTACATGTGACATGTGGTCTAATTGCGATACATCCACATGTCAAATATCTAAGTCCTAGGTCAAAAAACAAAAAAGTTCTGGTCTGGATAATTATTCCCTATTTGAAGTACATAAATTTGACCTTAAGGTCAGAGGTCAAGGTCACATGAAGGTCATCGAGGTAGACAACATGCAGTCTCATGGTGACACATCCACGTGTCAAATAACCAAGTCCTAGGTCAAAAAACAAAAAAATTCTGGTCTGGACAATTACACCCATTTGAAGTACATAAATTTACCTTGAGGTCAACGTCACATGAAGGACACGACATGCGGTCTCATGGTGACACATCCACATGTCAAATAACCAAGTCCTAGGTCAAAAAACAAAAAAATTCTGGTCTGGACAATTACTCCCTATTTGAAGTACATAAATTTGACCTTGAGGTCAAGGTCACATGAAGGTCACAATGGTATGCAACACACCGGCTCATGGTGATACATCCACGTGCCAAATATCTAAGGCCTGGCTCAAAAGACAAAGTTTCCTTGAAAAAAGCACAAATCTGACCTTCAGATCAAAGGTCAAGGTCACATGAAGGTCACAATGGTACGCTACACACCGCCTCATGGTGATACATCCACATGCCAAATATCTAAAGCCTGACTCAAAATACAAAAAAAGTTCTGGTCCAGACAGTTTCCCTTAAAAAAGCACATAAATCTGACCTTCAGGTCAAAGGTCAAGGTCACATGAAGGTCACTATAGTACACTGCACACCGGTTCATGGTGATACATCCACATGCCAAGTATCTAAGGTGTAGGTCAAAAGACAAAAAAGTTATGGCCCGGACAAAGTTTGTGTGATGTTTCCCTTAAAAAAAAACACATAAATCTGACCTTCAGGTTAAAGGTCAAGGTCACATGAAGGTCACTATGGTACACTGCACACCGCCTCATCGTGATACATCCACATGCCAAGTATCTAAGGTGTAGGTCAAAAGACAAAAAAGTTATGGCCCGGACAAAGTTTGTATGAGAAGAAGAAGAAGAAGAAGAAGAAGAAGAAGAATATGCACTAAAACAATATGTCTCCCTTCTGGGAAGGGGAGATATAATTTGACCCGTTAATAAAGACATTTTGTGATTGATTGGACGAATTAGTCTGGCATCTTCTGAATTCCCAATGTTTCTATATCACTCTCACTGCCAAAAAGTAAAACCTTGTTAACTGAATGGCCATTTTGTTAGTGAGAAATATTAAATTACAGGGTGTATTCCAGTAATAAACTGAGCATTTATTCTATTATATCTTGTTTATTTATTTATTTATTTATTGGTGTTTAAGGTCACATACTTATGCACAATGGCTAAACGTGAGTGTGACAGTTTTACGGGTGGAGGAAGCCGGAGTACCCGGAGAGAACCACTGAGCATCGACGAGCAACTGTCAGCTCCTCAACATTCTAACTCTGTACAAGCTCCGCTCAAGCAGGGTTACAGGGGTTGAAGACATGTGCACCATCGACATGCAGTACGCCTTAGTACACGGCGTCATCGTGCCCCCATGTAGGCAACCGGGATAAAGTGCCTTGCCCAAGGACACAACACAGGTCGTCCCGGACGGAGATCGAACTCGGGACCTCTAGCATAGAAGTCCAACAGTCTACCACTGAGCCACCGCGCTCCCTATATCTTGTTTAACGGAGCTTATGAAGCTCTGTCAAACAACATATAATACATGTAGATTAAATGCCTATGTTGGAGGCATTGAGGCCAAATTGGTTTGTAAACACATGATATTCAGTGGTTGTCATAGTTATTCTATGATACTGTATTCTTTATTCAGTTAACAGGAGTTTACTTTATAATCTATATTCAATTAAAAGGTCAAATTTGTATTAAAGGTATGGTAAATGGTCTGGTGTTTGGATTTTTTTTGCAATTCACAGGGTTATTCATTTTTAAGAAATATCCAATTGAGAGAGCTCCACTGTACTTCCAATATAAGCATTTTGTCTGTTTTATCATGTTTGGCAGAGCTCAAGATATATACTAGAGGAAAAAAGAAAAGTTTTTTTCTGTGGTAAATATTTCAAATTAGCTATGGATGATTACTTCATTGTTTGGATTTTGATGTTATTTCTTCATTACTGAGTTTTGTGGTCTTAACACAGACGGAGTTTGCACAGATAACATTCAAATGTAGGTACCCTAAGCCATTTCGCTGCTCTAACTCTCCTTAACATTGACCCCATCAAGTTGTTTATGGTCCTTTGCGGGATGTCATTCCACTCCTGAAGAAGGGTCTGCATGAGCTGAGCGACATTGTTTGAGACATTGCCATCCTTCTTATCCTTCTGTCCAGCTTGTCCCACAAATGCTTGACCGGGGACAAATGTGGACTGTAGGGTGGCCAATCGTGAACTGGGACATTGTTTTGGTTGAGGAAGTCACGACAAACCCCAGCAACAAATGGTGTTGCATTATCCTGCAGCAATGTAAGGTTGTGCACATGGATAAGTGGAAGGACATGAGGCATGAGGACCTGATCCCAATATCTTACAGCTGTAAGATTGCCCTGGATGACCACGAGAGGTGTTTTCATGCCATGAGAAATCACCCCACCCCACCCCACCCCAAACCATAACAGATCCTCTCCCGAATCTGTCATTTTCCTTAACACATGTCAGAATACCGCTCACCTCGACGATAGCAATGTTGTCGTCCATTTGACCTGTAAAACGTCAGTGAATAACACATGTGTCCAGTGGTCCAAGCGAAACTGATTTGGTGCATGTACCCGCAGCCATTGCAATTGACGCTGACGTCGCCTGGGTGTAAGTTGCAGACCAACGTAGGGACATCATGGCCTTAAAATGAACTCCCACAACTGATTCCTAACTGTTCTGGGACACACTTGGCGACCATGAGTGCCCACAACCTGACTTGCCATCTGAAATTGGTTACTGAGGTGCGAGAGACATATGCCTCTCTCTTGACGTGGCGATGTAACACGCAGACGTCCGCTCCTGGGATGGTCAAGTAATCTTCCTGGGATTTGAGACGCCCAACTAAATGAGCTATCGTTGACTCACTCATGGACCTCAAATTGCTAGGCGATGAGACAATGCAATTGGACCTGCATAATTTGAGCAATAGCTCTACCACTATCAACTTCGGACAATCGTGCAGTCAATGTGTACTGTTCAAAACTTCAATTTGGTATGGTTTTCAAGCCCATACCACGTGAGAGTGCCAACAGACACTCTCCAATAAATTGTAACAAGGCAATTATTTTGAACAAACTCTGCTAAAGAATAGCTTCCACTGCTGGTAGCATGGTATCTTTGAAAACTAAAGGTAGTCACCAAGGGTGGCCATTCCCCCTAAAAAATCACCCTGATGCAGTAACCTTGGTAATATATTACATTAAATGAACACAGCCACTGTTGGCAGTATTTACTCAAATAATAAAGATAGGATTACCTGTATCAGATGACATGTCAAGTTTGGTTTTGATAAAATGTTAAGTTCAAGACCACTGTGACCTTGACCTTTGGCACAATGACCTAAAAATATGTAGGGTTCTTTCTTTCATCATGCTCAACTCACATGGAAAGTTAGGTTTTGAGTGTGAATGCATATTTTTAATAATTAAGAGAGCCAAAACCCGCACCAACCAATAAAATTTTAATTTCAAGGTCACTGTGACCTTGACCTTCGGCTCAATGATCTAAAAAATACATAGGGTTCTTCCTCTCATTATGCCAGATCCACATGCCAAGTTTGGTTTCGCTCAGGCAAACAACATTTTAATAAGAGAGCAGAAACCAACTCTGACTGATAAAAACTTTAAATTTAAGGTCACTATGACCTTTACCTTTGACATAATAACCCCAAAATAAATAGGGTTCTTCCTTTCATCATGCTCAAACCACAAGAAGCCAAGTTTAGTTTCGATCGGGTAAGCAAAATTTTAATTAGAGAAGTCAACTCTGGTAAATGTTTAAGTTAAAGGTCACTGTGGCCTCGACCTTTGCACAATGATCCCAAAATGAATATGGTTCTTCTTCTCATCATACATAACCCACATGCCAAGTTTGGTTTCAGTCAGCCAAGTGGGAGTTTAGTTAAAGAGTGGAAAAACAACTCCGTCTACAGATGGACAGACAGCGCCATGGGTATATATACCCCTGAAATTTTTTTCAGGGGAATAAAAATACTTGGGATACAAATCATCTTTGCAAAATTTAGCACTCTACCAGTTAAATGAGTGCCCAGTAATGTCATTAATATTCTTCACACCACCTCAAATAGTGTACCATCAAAACTGTAAAACCCATTTTCAAGAGCACAAGCAAAGTGTCTAGTGACGGACCTATGGGTTACACTCGCTAGTTGATCAGTCAAAATGTTGTTTGAGTTTCTGATTTATTTGGGTAAAACTTCCCCAAATAGGTGTTTTCTTAAAAAATTATTCTACCTCTACTGTTTGTCAAACATGCCCCATTTACATGTAGCACAGCAGCCACCTAGAAACAGACCGAGAGTGTAATGGCAGTTTACACTGTCTCACAAAAATCATTAATCATTTGTTATTTGTTTGTGGTTTGGTAAATGTTTAAAAAATTTATGTCTGCGCTGAATGACAAGTGACTCTGTGTGTCTGTGATGTTCCCAAAGGAGACCAATCTTAAGATTTGATATATTAAGTAATTTGGCTGGTGAGTTCTGTTTATGTTTCCACATGAATACTGTCAAGCTGTAGTTGCATCACGACTGTCTGTCCAGGGTTCTCAGCAGTGACCAGTGTGGAGTGTAAATTGAGGGAAAAGAAACTGTTTCCATAGACTCTGAGAAGGCAGATTTATTTTTTCAGTTATTGGTGTTTAAGATCACTTTCAGCATCTGTGGCTATGTCATGACCACAACACAAGTATAAAGTAAAGTTTAGCCCATCATTTATCCCTGTATTGCTCACTTTAGAGGACTTCCACCTCAAATATTGATATCAGATCATATTTTAATGGTTTACAACAGTAAATTTCTGCATTTCCTTTCAGAAACATGTTCATAGTTTAATGTCAAAAGTAAACAAATTAGAGTCCTGCAAAAGTCAACTTTCGGGTTGAATCAAATCTCAAATCGAATCAGGCACCAGATTTTGAATCAAATCGAATAGTATATCGCCACTTTTCAAGACCTGATGATAGAAGAAGATTTTGAGAGGAGACATGGAAATTGAATAAAATCAAATCATGGGGACAATTTTTTAATCAAATCAAATTTCAAACCTCGCAGGACCCTAAAACAGATGCAGAGTAAAACAAACACTGTTGAAGAAGGTATGAAGCATTATATTTAAATCACAGTTTTCAAAAATAATTTTTAAACCCTTTACCCAATGTAGCGGCCGAACAAAACCGGTCAGCGCTATTCACAAAAATCCCCATTCAATTTTAATTATTTTGTCATTTGTTTGCATCCAAAACGTAGCTTATGGCCCTTCATTGGAACGAGCTCTTTGAGCTCGTTCCAATGAGACGCCATAAGCTATGTTTTTGACACAAAAAATGAAAAAAAATAGTTATTCAATCATTTTGTTTGCAAGTGTTGTCAGCTTTTCGTGTTAGGTAAAGGGTTAAATTGTATATCAAAATTTGAAGAAAACTTTTCATTATCCAAAACCATGAGTCACCGTCACATTTGCATACATGTACATGTAACACCCTTGGAAAATGGTAAAATAAACTGAATTTGAATACAAGGACTTGGCAAAGTGGGTCTAATACTGAACATTTCTAACTCCAGTCCAGCCAAAATGTCCAGTAAATAAGGCTAAAATAATTATGAATGTATCAATAATTTGTTTCTTTCAACTGTTTTAGTTCTGATCCAAGGCCAAGGTGATATTAAACATAATTTAAGAAAAACAAACACACTTTATTTGACAGATTTATTCTCTTACTTCAAATATATAACAAAACAAATTCATGCACAAAATCTTATATACAGTTTCTCCGCTCATTATTTCCCATAGCCATGAATATTTCAAACCAGTGAATTTCCTTCTGAGTATACTGTTTTACGAATCATGAGTCCCGAGTATCATAGTGTGATACAATGGAGTCCACTCAATTGGATATCTCTTAACTGAATAACCCTGTTAATTGAATATAATTTCCCAAAAGAAAACCATTTACCATACCTCCAGTACAAATCTGACCTGTTAATTGAATATAGATATAGAGTAAACTTTTAATTGAATAAAAAATCTTGTAACCTGTCGAGAAATTACCTTGACTCTCCACAGTTTTCCTTTGTTTATAGACCTATTTGGTCTTAGTACAGCCAATGCAGGCATTTAATATATTCTATCTTGTTTGACAGAGCTCATGGAGCTCTGTCAAACAAGATACAATAGAATAAATGTTAAGTTTATCTCTGGAATACAGGAAAGTGACTCAATTCATGTTAATTGAATACTACTGTTAATTGAACTAGAGATGGTCTGTCGCCCACTACACCCCCACCATGGCATACCACCTAGAGTGGGTGACTGAGAGGCATTCAAATTTTGTAAGCAAAAAAAAATCCAACATGGCCACAAGCAGCCATCTTCAATCTGATCAGGGAAAAAATTATGTCACGCACTACTCATCATGTCGATCATTTATATTGAGTTTCATGACAATGCAGCAAAAACTGTAGAAGTAGTTCGCTCCACAAGTATTTTGCAAAATCCAATATGACCACCAGTCGGCCATCTTGAGTCGGCCATTAAAATTGTTATTTTAATTTTTTTCCCCCAATTCTTAAAAACATTTCAACAAAACCATATTATGTGAATCCCCATTGAAATGTGCCCGACAAGCACATTCCAATGAGGGGTCACATGATATGGTTTTGTTGAATTTTTTTTTCAACTGCATACTTTGTATATCATGGGGAGGATCAAGCCAGAAAATAAGCAGACTGTCATCAGAAAAATGAGGTCCCCAGAGGGTGAATTTAGTGATGATACCCTGCATAGCAGGGTAGTATCACTAAATTTACCTTCTGTGAATCTCAATCTAAATCAGGGTCTCAAAACTAAACAGAAAAAGGTACCCAGAGGATAAATTGGCCCACTGTATGGGGTAGCATCATCAAATTCACCCTCTCGGGACTTCATGTCAGCCTGCCTATTTTCAGACTTGGGGAGGATGCAGCCAAATCGTTAGGTAAAAGTTGATCATTCGCAAGGTGGAACCAAGGCACACTAATGTCTACTCGCGAAAAGTAAAAACTACATGTGTGATGGAGCACAAGAGCAAGAGCTCGCCTCAAAATCGAAAGACTGAGTAAAGTTTTGCCAATCTAGGGTTCCCGCTGATATCAGTGAAGCAAATTCAAGCACTATTTAAAGAATTTTCAAGAAAATTAATGACAATTTTCAAGGGCTCTCAGGACTCTACAAATTAGGCAAACAATAGTTTTGTGCACTTACACTTTGTGTAAAAAGAAATAAGGTGACCAATGTTTTGTTCACCTACAGCACTAGATCTTCAAGTTATACCTTTACTCATCCCTTACAGATGATGTAAAACTTACCCCAGCAGTTCTATGCAAATAAGATTCAAATGCTGTTTTCCTGATGGGTGGAATAAATGTTGAATCCATGACATCATTTTCCACAAAGTCATTTCCCCAAGTCTTTGTAAAAAAATCTGTCTCTCTTTTGAGAAGTGTTGGATTGTTGAGCACAGCAGGTAAATTAACCCTTGAATTATAAATGGTCCATTTGTGTTGGTCTTGTACAACAGATGGCTCAGTATTGATTGGATTTGGAGGTGGTGAATCCTCGGAGTTGTGTCTAGATGATGAAACATTTTTTCCTGTAATGGAACAAACATGAAATTTAATTTTAAGACTGTTCCCATATCCATTGCTTAGTTCCAATAGAAATAAATTGTACATGCAGGATAAAGCATATAAAACTATTTTTCCAGTAAAGTTTCTTTATATCTACCTACCATGCAGGAACAACATGCCTTCCCTGAGAACCCTCAACATCATTTTATTACCGTACTGACCAAGGTAAGCCAAGGTAGTGGAAAAATAAACAAGAGGTCCCATGGGGCCTTAATCACTCACATGCCAAAGTGGTCAATGAAATATTTGGGCGTCACATTCAGTTAGACATGGTTCATCAACACTGCAAAGGAATGAATTCACAAAATTTTAAGGAAAAAAACTATTTATTTATTATGCCCCCGAAAATTTTTTTCGAGGGGTATATAGTGGAGGTCTCCGTCCGTCCGTCCGTCCATATGAACATTTTGTATTATAACTCGAACATCAGTTTCGGATTTTAATGTTCTTTGGTATGGTGATAGGGCAGCTTGGGGGAACGGATGCACTTGTATCTAGGGTTTCGTCCAACAAATCTTACAGGAGTTATGTCCCTTATTTACTTTTTCAGTCCGTCTGTACGAACATTTTGTATTATAACTCGAACATCAGTTGTCAGATTTTAAGTTCCTTTGTATGGTGATAGGGCAGCTTGGAGGGACGGATGCCCTTGTACCTAGGGTTTCATCCGACAAATCTTACAGGAGTTATGTCCCTTATTTACTTTTTCTGTCCATCCATCCGTCCGTACGAACATTTTGTATTATAACTCGAACATCAGTTGTCGGATTTTAATGTTCTTTGGTATGGTGATAGGGCAGCTTAGGGGAATGGATGCCCTTGTACCTAGGGTTTCGTCCGACAAATCTTACAGGAGTTATGTCCCTTATTTACTTTGAAAATTGATGATTTTTTGGTTTCCTACCAATTAAAATTGTTTGGCTGAACCGATGAGTTTCAAATTTTATATGCTGATTACTCATGTCAAAGTACAGGTCGGTTTCAATTTGAGGTTTGACTCGGCAATTTTTGATGCAGTTATGCCCCCTTTTTCACTTGGAAAAGATGCAAGACCAGTTCTACTTTTTCACTGGTTTGAGAATTTTTAACAAAGGTATGTACTATTCCTATTTTTGCCTCTTTCAGTTATTATTCAATATGGCACCATTCAAGTCATCTGCAATTATTTTTATAACTTTTTCTCTATTACTGACTCCTTAGTGCTGTTCTGCAATGTAGCAGCAGTGAAGCTGTTGTCTGTTGTTACAAAACACATTAACAAAATATAACTAATAATAATTTTATTGGCACTTTGCCATTCTTTACCATTGTTCTGCAATGTAGTGTTGTTCTGCAATGTAGCAGCAGTGAAGCTGTTGTCTGATTATCCACCTGTGAGTACGACTTGGCTACCTTTGGGGGCATTAGCACACGTGTTAGCGTTGCTCTTGTTTATTTATTTATTGGTGTTTAAGGTCACATATTTTTGCACAATGGCTAATCATGACCACAACATGAGTATCAACTCAAGACCAGGGGTGAGCATTAATAAGCCATGTTGCCCATTTTAGAGAGGGTTTTCACCTCCAAGCATTGGTGACTGCGTCCTATTTTACCAGTAAAACAGAGCCTGTTTACCGCAGTGAATAGGCACTGCTTCACTTCCCAGGGTTCCCACGGGGAAGAAAAACACTAAGGAATGGATTTGAACAAACCTGAGCCTAACATGCTCCCCCACCCTTGCCCATATAGAGCCAAAATATTAAGCCAGGGACTCAATTTGAACAAACTTGAATCTGATCCCCTTTGAGATGTTAAATACCAAATATGAAAGAATTCTGACTGGTGGATCTGAAGAAGAAGGTTTTTAAAGAAATGTCCTCACATTGCACTAAGTTAAACTTTGGGCTCCAATAATGAGCCAAAATATTAACCAAGGGACCCAATTTGAACAAACTTGAATCCGACCCACCTAGAGATATTGTATACCAAATATGAAAGGATTCTGACTGGTGGATCTGAAGATTTCTTAAACACATTGTTCAAAGAAGTATTTTGGATCACAATCATGGCTCATCAACACTGCAGAGGAATGAAGTCATAAAATTATTATAGGGGTCCTTTTTTTTTTTTACATAAATTCACTCCAATTCCTTCATTTTGTAGCATTTTTTTTCCCTCTGCTTAATTGACTCCCAGGGTGGGGAGTGGGGTTGGTGGTCATAGGGATATTTATTTATTTCTTTTTTTTTGGGGGGGGGGGGGGGGGAGGGGGTGCATAAAAACACTCTAAATCTTTCAAAATATATTTTGCAGCCAAGCATTTTGTTACATCTAACTGCCCACCACCCCCCCCCCCCCCTCACCCCCTATGAGGAAGGGAGGGGAGGACATAGGGTAAAAACATTTTTTGCATAAAAGCACTCTAATTCATATTGGAACTCCATTTTGAAAAGAACCAGACCAAAAATTTTCAGGGTAAATTTTTTTTTTTCTTTTTTCGTCTCAAAATTGAACAAAATGCCATAGGGAGCCCAAATATTAACCGAGGAACTCCATTTGAACAAACTTGAATTTGGCCCCCCTAGAGATGATGTATACCAAATATGAGAGGATTCTGACTGGTGGATCTGAAGAAGATTTTTAAAGAAACTTCCTCATATTGCAGGAAGTTAAACTTCTGTACCCCATAGGGAGCCCAAATATTAACCGAGGAACTCGATTTGAACAAACATGAATCTGACCCCCCAAGAAATGATGAAAACCAAATATGAGAGGATTCCAACAGGTGAATCTGAAGAAGAAGATTTTTAAAGAAATTTCCTCATATTGCACTAAGTTAAAATTCTGTCTCCCATAGGGAGCCCAAATATTAACCGAGGAACTCGATTTGAACAAACTTGAATCTGGCCAGCCCTAGAAATGATGTATACCAAATATGAGAGGATTCTGATTGGTGAATCTGAAGAAGATTTTTAAAGAAATTTTCTCATATTGCACTAAGTTAAAATTCTGTCTCCCATAAGGAGCCCAAATATTAACCGAGGAACTCGATTTGAACAAACTTGAATCTGGCCCCCCCACCCCTAGAAATGATGTATACCAAATATGAGAGGATTCTGACTGGTGAATCTGAAGAAGATTTTTAAAGAAATTTTCTCATATTGCACTAAGTTAAAATTCTGTCTCCCATAGGGAGCCAAAATATTAACCGAGGAACTCGATTTGAACAAACTTGAATCTGGCCCCCTAGAGATGATGTATACCAAATATGAGAGGATTCTGACTGGTGGATTTGAAGAAGAAGATTTTTAAAGAAATTTCCTCATATTGCACAAAGTTAAAATTCAGGCTCCCATAAGGAGCCCAAATATTAACCCAGCACCTCGATTTGAACATACTTCAATCTGACCCCCTTAGAGATGTTGTATACCAAATATGAAAAGATTCTGACCACTCAATCTGAAGAAGATTTTTGGGGGTATTTTAGGGGTGCTATCAGAGTTATGCCCCTTGTGGTGCCCCCGTGGGCGTGACAACTGTATTTGAACAGACTTGAATTGACATATGATAGGGAACATGCACACCAGATTTGGTTCAATTTGGTTGAGTAGTTTGTGAGGAGAAGTCGATAATGTAAAGTTTACGCTGGATGGACGGTGGACAGAAAGTGATTACATGTTGTAACGCTCCCTTTGAGCTTCGCTCAGGTGAGCTAAAAAGTAGGGGATGGGCTTCAGGACAAGTAATCAGCCTGCAAGTCAAGTCAGTGTGCATCAGGATGGGAGATGAGTAATTATCCTTTGGGTATGATATGTTTTTGTAAATGAAAGTGTCAATGACACTGTAGCTCAACTTGTCAAGACAAAGACATGTACATGTATAGTATGTGACACAGCAATGACAAACATCTAGGTAATGACCTGATAACAAAGGTACATATAAAGTATTGTAATGGTCTGTACATAAATACTGACCATTGTCTGTAACAAATGTATAGGTACAGTATTGTAAAGGTGGGTGACAGTCAGATGATAAACTAGAAAAAAATCTTTGAGTCCCAGAGTGGGTCTGACAGAATCCCAAAATATTTGTTCTCATAGCACAGTGATAACAAAGGTACCCCAAAACACATTCGTTCCTGTACCAAAGTGAAAACAAAGGTACCCAAGAAGTTTCGTGAAGATCAGTTCATAAATACGAGCTGTATAGAACTTGTGACAAAAAACTGATTGGACCTAATTTCGGCACAAAATGGCCACTGGCAGCCATCTTGAATTTTAGAACGTACACAGAAACACTCATTCTCGTCCCAAAGTGATAACAAAGGTACCCAAGAAGTTTTGTGAAGATCGGTTCATAAATACAGCCTCACCCTGAGCCGTATTGACATGAGTGCCCACATTGTGTAAGTAGCACTGAATAAATCAAAGTTCAGCTAATTTACATAATTTCTGCACGAAAAAAAAAACCCTTACAATATGTCATGTATTCCATGTTACTAAACATTCATAACAAAAATTTATTCAAATCAGAACTTTCATACAGAAGTTCTGTACAAAAGACTGATTGCACTAATTTTGGTACAAAATGGCTGCTGGTGGCCATCTTGAATTTCGGACCACACCCAAAAACACTTGCTCTCATCCCACAGTGATAACAAAGGTACCCAAGAAGTTTCGTAAAGACTGGTTCATAAATATGGCCTCTAGAAGTTGTGTACGAAAAACTGATTAGACCTAATTTCGATACAAAATGACCACTGGCAGCCATCTTGAATTTTAGACTGCACTCAGAAACACTTGTTCTCGTCCCAAGGTGATAACAAAGGTACCCAAGACATTTCGTGAAGATCAGTTCATAAATACAGACTCTGACTCGAGCCGTATTGACATGTGTACTTACTGTGTGCAAGTCGCACTGAAAAAATCAAAGTTCAACTAATTTGCATAATTTCTGCACGAGAAAAAAACCTGTATTATATATGATGTATCCCATGGTACTAAACATTCACACAAAAAATTATTCAAATCAGTGCTTTCATATGGAAGTTCTGTGCAAAAATCTGATTGCATCTAATTTTGTACAAAATGGCTGCCATCGGCCATCTTGAATTTTGGACCGGACCCAAAAACACTCGTTCTCGTCCCACGGTGATACCAAAGGTACCCAAGAAGTTTCGTAAAGATCGGTTCATAAATACGGCCTCTAGCCCGAGCCGTATTGGCATTTGCACTTACAGTGCTGAAAGTAACACCAAATGAAAGTGTCAATGACACTGTAGCTCAACTTGTCAAGACAAAGACATGTACATGTATAGTATGTGACACAGCAATGACAAACATCTGGGTAATGACCTGATAACAAAGGTACATATAAAGTATTGTAACGGTCTGTACATAAATATGAGCGTTGCCTGTAACAAATGTATAGGTAAAGTATTGTAAAGGTGGGTGACAGTCAGATGCTAAACTAGAAAAAATCTTTTGAGTCCCAGAGTGGGTCTGACTGAACCCCAAAATATTTGTTCTTATAGCACAGTGATAACAAAGGCACCCCAAAACACACTCATTCCTGTCCCAAGGTGAAAACAAAGGTACCCAAGAAATTTCGTGAAGATCAGTTCACAAATATGAGCTGTGTAGAAGTTGTGACAAAAAACTGATTGGACCTAATTTCGGTACAAAATGGCCACTGGCAGCCATCTTGAATTTTGGACCGCGCCCAGAAACACTCATTCTCGTCCCAAGGTGATAACAAAGGCACCCAAGAAGTTTTGTGAAGATCGGTTCATAAATACAGCCTCTAGCCTGAGCCGTATTGACATGTGCACTTACAGAGTATAAGTAGCACTGAATAAATCAAAGTTCATCTAATTTGCATAATTTCTGCACGAGAAAAAAACCTGTACTATATGTGATGTATTTCATGTTACTAAACATTCATACAAAAATTTATTCAAATCAGAACTTTCATACAGAAGTTCTGTATAAAAGACTGATTGCACTAATTTTGGTACAAAATGGCTGCTGGTGGCCATCTTTAATTTTGGACCACACCCAAAAACACTTGTTCTCATCCCACGGTAATAACAAAGGTACCCAAGAAGTTTCGTAAAGATTGGTTCATAAATACGGCATCTAGCCTGAGCCGTACAGAAGTTGTGTACAAAAAACTGATTAGACCTAATTTCGATACAAAATGGCCACTGGCAGCCATCTTGAATTTTGGACCGCACCCAGAAACACTCGTTCTCGTCCCAAGGTGATAACAAAGGTACCCAAGACGTTTCGTGAAGATCGGTTCATAAATACAGACTCTAGCCCGAGCCGTATTGACATGTGTACTTACTGTGTGTAAGCAGCACCGAAAAAATCAAAGTTCATCTAATTTGCATAATTTCTGCACGAGAAAAAAACCTGTATTATATGTGATGTATCCCATGGTACTAAACATTCACACAAAAAATTATTCAAATCAGCGCTTTCATATGGAAGTTCTGTGCAAAAATCTGATTGCACCAAATTTCGTACAAAATGGCTGCCATCGGCCATCTTGAATTTTGGACCGGACCCCAAAACACTCGTTCTCGTCCCACAGTGATAACAAAGGTACCCAAGAAGTTTCGTAAAGATCGGTTCATAATTACGGCCTCTAGCCCGAGCCGTATTGGCATTTGCACTTACAGTGCTGAAAGTAACACCAAAAAACATCAAAGTTAGTCTAATTTGCATAATTTACGCACGAGAAAAAAACCCGTATTATATGTGATGTATCCCATGGTACTAAACATTCGTACAAAAAATTATTCAAATCAGAGCTTTCATATGGAAGTTCTGCACAAAAAAAACAGATTTCTGCATCGTCGGTACAAAATGGCAGCTGGCAGTCATCTTGAATTTCGGACAGCACCCAAAAACACTCGTTCTCATCCCATAGTCATAACAAAGGTACCCAAAAAGTTTTGTAAAGATCGGTTCATAAATACGACCTCTAGCCCGAGCCGTATCCAATTGTTGACGGACAGACGGACAGACAGACGACGGACGACGGGCCATGGCATAAGCTCAAATTTGGCTTCGCCAAAGTTGAGCTAAAAACCACCTTAGAAAGAGAGAGTACACTCCTAAATTAGAAATATCCGCCCAATTTTCTTACACATATTTGTCAACTGTTTTAATAAGTGAACTGTTTAAAAAGCTGAACAAATTGAACATCACCTCAATGTTTTGACAACTGCAGACTGTGCTATCAATGTCAAGCCATATTATTTTGAGGTTGAGGTATCACATGCTTTGATTGTTATCATTTTGCATTAAAATTTAGAGTGAAAAAGTTGATAAAAATATGAAAAATACAAATGTTACTTTCAAATAGTTGGTAAATACGTTGGAATTCAATAAAAAATAATAAAATTGCCGGGTTTCCCCAACTGTCAGTGTGATGTGCTATAAACTGTACGAAAAGTGGAGATCATGAGGTGCACAATGGGCTCAAATAGTCAAAATTACACTGTATATATTGAAATCTTGAGAAACAAGAGGCCCCAGGGGGCCTGAGGGCGCTCACCTGACATGGTAGCCTAAATATCAACCCAGAGAATTGATTTCCACAAGTTGCATCTGCTCCTCCAAAGAAAAGCTGAAACCAAATATCCAAATATTCTGACCAGTGGATCAAAAAAAAAGATTTTTAAAGAATATTCCTCATATTGAACTAAGTCATAATTCGGGCTCCCATAGGGAGCCCATATATGAACCCAGGGACTTGGCTTTAACAAACCTGAATCTCACACCCCTAAGGATTCAGCACACCAAATATCAAAACATTCCGACTGCTGGATCTGAAGAAGAAGATTTTTAAAGAAAATTCCTCATTTTGAACCAAGTTACAATTCAAGCTCCCACAATCAGCCCAAATATGGACCTAGGGACATGGCTTGAACAAACTTGAATCTTACCCCCCTAAGGATGCTGCATAAAAAATATCAAAAGCATTCATCTGCTGGATCTGAAGATTTTTAAAGAAAATTCCTCATTTTGAACTAAGTTGTCATTCAGGCTCCCATAGTGAGCCCAAATATGAACCAAGGGACTTGGCTTGAACAAACTTGAAGCTCAGCCCCCTAAGGTTACTCCATACCAAATATCAAAACATTCCAACTGCTGAATCTGAAGAAGAAGATTTTTAAAGAAAAATTCCTCATATTGACTAAGTTATAATTTGGGCTCCCACAGGGAGCCCAAATATGGACTTGGCTTTAACACACTTGAATCCCCCCGTCCCCCCCAAGGATGCTACTCACCACATATCAAATCATTCCGACTGCTGGATCTGAAGAAGAAGATTTTTTAAGAAAATTCCTCATTTCGAACAAAGTTACAATTCAAGCTCCCACAGTGAGCCCAAATATGGACCTAGGGACATGGCTTGAACAAACTTGAATCTCACCCCCTAAGGATGCTGCATACCAAATATCACAAGATTCTGCCTGCTGGATCTTGAGAAGATTTTCAAAGAAATTTGCCTGAAATGCACTATAGTGAGCCCAAATATGAATCCAGGTGGCCGATTTGAACAAACTGGAATCAGATCCACCCCACAATGTTGCATACCAAATATCAAAAGATTCTGCCTGCAGGATCTGGAGAAGAAGATTTTTGAAGAAATTTGCCTGAAATGCACTAAGTTCGAATTCGGGCTTCTGTAGTGAGCCCAAATATGAATCTAGGGAGCCGATTTGAACAAAATAGAATCAGATCCACCCCACACTGTTGCATACCAAATATCAAAAGATTCTGCCTGCTGGATCTGGAGAAGAAGATTTTTTAAGAAATTTGCCTGAAAAGCACTAAGTTCAAATTTGGGCTCCTATACTGAGCCCAAATATAAACCCAGGGAGCCGATTTGAACAAACTTGAATCAGATCCACCCCACAATGTTGCATACCCAATATCAAAAGATTCTGACTGCTGGATCTTGAGAAGAAGATTTTCAAAGAAATTTGCCTGAAATGCACTAAGTTCAAATTTGGGCTCCTATACTGAGCCCAAATATAAACCCAAGGGGCCGATTTGAACAAACTTGAATCAGATCCACCCCACAATGTTGCATACCAAATATCAAAAGATTCTGCCTGCTGGATCTGGAGAAGAAGATTTTCAAAGAAATTTGCCTGAAATGCAGTAAGTTCAAATTTGGGCTCCTATACTGAGCCCAAATATAAACCCAGGGGTCCGATTTGAACAAACTTGAATCAGATCCACACCACAATGTTGCATACCAAATATCAAAAGATTCTGCCTGCTGGATCTGGAGAAGAAGATTTTTTAAGAAATTTGCCTGAAATGCACTAAGTTCGAAATCGGGCTCCTATACTGAGCCCAAATATGAACCCAGGGGGCCGATTTGAACAAACTTGAATCAGATACACCCTCCAATGTTGCATACCAAATATCAAAAGATTCTGCCTGCTGGATCTGGAGAAGAAGATTTTTTAATGTTTTTCCCATTGCCTACAGTGTTAAAAAGTGCTGACTCAGCACTTTTTCAAAAGTCCCAAAACTGAACCCTATGATAAAACCGATGGCAATTGTTTTTTACCAATTCTTTCTGTTGGTCCTAAGGAAGCTGCACACCAAATAAAAATTCTCGGTGCCGTGCAGTTTTGGAGATATGGGCGTTTTAATTTTTTTCTATTTTTAGCTCCTGCAGTTCCCATGGGGCTACGGGAAAAAAAAAATCAGCATAAATTAGGTACTTATGACCCAATAAGCCCTCACATAAAATTTGGTTCAAATCAGCCTCTCGGTTTGGAAAATAGAAATTTTGGGCGGGGCCAAAAATTTTGCCCCTCCCATAACGACGCCAAGTATAGTCCCACAAACTTCTCTTGAACAAATCTGAGTCTGCACCTCAAAAGGAAGCTGCACACCAAATATCAAGTCTCTGCTACTGCTGGTTCATGAGAAGAAGATTTTTTAAGATTTCAGCACACTTTTTGGGTGTGGCCCTACCCACGGGCGAGGCACCTTGATTTGAACAAAATCAAATTGCGATGTCATAACAAACTATTATCTCAAATATCAATTAAATTGGTTCAGCGGTTTGGGAGGAGAAGACGCAAACACCATGTTCACGGACGACGGACGACGGATGGTGAGTGATCACTATAGCTCTCCTGACTGAAAGTCAGGTGAGCTAAAAAGTACCTTGCGAATTTTCTAAATCTTCAGTAATAATTCCTGTCAGTGTAATTTACATATGAACACACCAATCATTACTGCTAATATTTTCACACTAAAGAAAATAGATTCTGCACAAGACAACACATGTACTTGGAAACTGAAGCACTGTTCAATAGGGGTTACCCCAGTCTATAAATAGAGAATATCTACGCTGTTTTAGTGAATATTGGGAATTATCTCATGAGGGTGGAACTGAAGGTTTTATTTTTCATGAGTGCTTGCGCGGGTGAAAAATAATACTTTCAGGTCCACATGAATGAGATCATTCAGGCAACAAGTCACCTATTTTCATTTCACTCTCTTGACATTGACGTTTTGGCCAACTTGAAACTTGGGGAATGGGCACTGACATGGGTAGATTTCCTTGTTTCTGGAATCTGAAAACATGGGGGGTGGGCTTCCACACGAGTGTGCACTTGGACACAGGTCAGTATGGTATATACCTGAAAACTTGTAATTTCTAACACCACATCCGCCTGCCAAAGAGAGAACTGAAGATGTGCAAAAGCAAGAACAAAACATTAAAAAAATAGAGTACCATGGTGCAAGTATCAAGGGTTTAGATTATCATGCTCATAAAATTTGTTTCTTTTCCAACATGTACCTTACATACTGTTTATTATTTATTGGGGTCTTAATGACACTTTAAGGCAGCCAGAGTCACCCTGTGTCAGACAGTTACACGGGGGGAAGAAGCTGGAGCAACTAGAGAAAACCACTGAGCAGTGGTAAGCAACCACCTGACTATCCAAAGTACTAACGCCGCATGAGCAGGGTTAGCACTGGTTAAAGGCAAGTGCACCATTGACGTGCAGTACACCTTAGTACACAGTGCCACTGTGCCCCCATTCCTAACTTACTATACATGCACATACATGTAGAGGACCCCCACACCGATTGTGTCACTTGTGCATGACCACATGTATGTTGAACAAGAGCCCCCCCCCCCCCCCCCCCCCCCCCCTATAGTAAGCAATCCATCTCCATAGGATACATTGTCAATCCTTGAGCTCCTTGGGAGTGACTAAAATAGTCCAAGCATCATGCCTTTTTTTCAGTTGATCATAATGTAGAAAGCGGAGCTTCCCTATGAAGCCCCTTGATACAACCTATGTGGATTAATCTTAGTTACACACCTCTAGAGGGTACTGAATACAAAATTTCTAATTCTTCAGCTACATGGCCAATTCCGACTCCCATAGGGAACCCAAATATTAACCCAGGCACTCGATTTAAACAAAGTTGAATCTGACCTCCCTAGCGATCTCTCTCCCCTCCCCCCCCCCCCCCACCCCCTTATGGATGCTGTATACCAAATATCAAAAGATTCTGACCATTGGTTCTGGGGAAAAGATTGGGTTTTTTTTTTTTTTTAATTTTTGCAAATATGCTGACTCAGCATTTTTTCGATGCACCCCCCCCCCCCTCCCACCCCCTCCCCCCCCCCCCTACAGTAGAGATGGGCAGTTTTCAAATTTCATGTCGGCTCCGGTTATGGTTTCATTCAAAGAGTCAGGTTTTCAGTTTGGGTTTTCACTGTACAAACATAACAATATATTGCACTTGCATATTGGAAGATGTATTTAGTGCCAGTCAATGTCACAGGGACTCCCTTTCTAGGGCAACACACCTGTGATTTCCTGAGCACAATGTATTTGCATAAATTATCTTAAGAGTTTCAAGTTTGAGAAATATGATTTTTGCAATGAGTCTGTTGCAAAATTAGTCCCCCCCCCCCCCCTCCAAAAAAAATACCTGTGTTTTGGTTAACCCGACACACCCTAAAACATACCGACCATAAAAATTTCATCAAGTAAAAATCGCTCATATAGATCACTGTAACCCTAAATTTCCATCCAACATCAACTGTGATTTTGACGCTGTCTTTGGAGTTCAAGCTTTCAAAATTACGTGTAGAAATACATATAATCATATATTTGTCATTATAAATGTGGAACAAGTGACAAGTTCCAGTTCTGTAAAGGAAATTGCATTTGATAAACAGATGAACGTTTAAAACACGATGTGCAAGAAGTAATTTTGTCACCTATTTTCATAGTAAATGCCGCGCTCGAACGCAATACCAATTAGTGCAGCTGCTCTGAAAAAAGGGGTATCGCAACTCTGAAGTTTGAAAACAAGGTTAACTTTAGGTTGTTTCTCTCTTTACTCCTGAGAAGTGAAGACCTGATTAGAGTTTTCCAACACTGAAGTTGAAAACCGAGACAACAGGTTTTCTGTAATTGTTTCGGTTCCAGTTTCGGTTTTGATAACAAAACCGAAAATGAACCAAATTTTCGATTAACCACCCATCTCTACCCTGCAGAACACCTTAACATAACTGATGGCCATGTTTTTTACCATTCAGTTCTACTGGTCCTAAGGATGGTTCATTCCAAATAACAGTTCTCTGTTCCATGTGGTTTGGGAAATATGGGCGTTTGAAAATATTTTTATTTTTCGCACGAGTTAAGTACGTATGACCCAATAATACAACAAATTATGAACAAACTTGATTCTACACCTAAAAAGGAAGCTCCATAACAAATATCAAGTCACTGTATCCACTGGTTCATGAGAAGAAGATTTTAAAAATATTTTGGAGCATTTTCCCCACCCCCCCACCCCCCTCCCTGTGGGACTGGGCATATTGAATTGAACAAAAATGCAGTGCCCCCTTCAAGACCATCACTCACACAAACTTTCACTTGAATTGGCCCAGTGGCTTTGGAGGAGAAGACCCAAAACATAGTGTTGATGGACGACAGACGGAGAGCGATTAGATGAGCTCAGCTTGACTTTGTCAAGGTGAGCTAAAAATACTATATATGTATACACATTTAGCAATCCCTGAAGACCTAACTTTTAGAAAGTTTATTTTAAGGCCCTGCAAAGCTTTGAGATTTGATTCGATTCTTAAGTTGATATTTGATTTGATTCGAAATGGGCTATCTGATTCGTTTCATCTCGATTCTTTTTCATAGGAATATAGCTTGGTATCAGCCATCTTCATGTAACACAAAATCTACAGTTCAGATGGAAATCAAACATGAAAAATGTTGAAATAAAAGACTGAGTGTAACTTCCATTACATCAACATAAATAACACCTTCACTCATGCGACCAACCATGTTAATTCCAATATCACTAGTCCCTTTCACTGTTAAATGCAAATTTAAGATTTCGAAGCAATGTCGACGATGAACTATAATCCTTAGAGAGTAATATTCCAACTACATCATCAAGGCATGCCTTCAATGAAGGCATGCATTGATGATGTAGTTGGATTATTTTATCAGTTGGAACTTAGCCATCACAGTCAGAACATATCAGATTTTTTGTTCCCAATCCCCATCGGTCATCTTCAAGGTGCCACTGATAATGCCCTGCAAATCACACATTTTTTATTCAAATTGAATCTCAAATCAAATTGCGTCCTTTATTCAAAATCAAATCAAACTTCGAATTGAATCAGACTGATTCGATTCGAGGTTTGATTTGATTTTGAATGAAGGACGCAATTTGATTTGAGATTCAATTTGAATAAAAAATGTGTGATTTGCAGGGCCCTAGTTTATTTAGTTACATATATTCATTTATTGGTGTTTAAGGTCATTTTTACAATGTATGACTATATCATGACCACAATTAAGGTATGAAGTTTTGTTTAACCAATTGCTTATACGATGATGGCCACTTAATTGGATATTTGATTTAATTTTCAAACTTCAAACCATTTACATGTACCAACCATCTCTGTACAAATCTGACCTGTTCATTGTGTACAACACACTCCTGTTCATTGAATAAAAAACTGTGTTATCTACCAGTAACCTGAGAATTACTCTAAAAACCACAGAATTCTGTTTGTGTATAGACTGGCCTCAGCACAAACAATATAGGCATTTGCAGAAGGGCTCAGCCGCTGCTGTGGTCTGGTCACTTTCCATGGATGGGCAATATTTCCAGGGACACAATAATATAATAGATTCCAAACACTAATTATAGGAATAATCATCAACTAGAGCGCACTGTCCCAGTGCCGAAGCTGTGACGATTCGTGCAATGCCAATGATGTTTTAAAACTCGTTAGTGACAAAAAAAACTTGCTGGTGACAAAAAAACTTGTTGGTGACAAAAAAACTTGTTGGTGACAAGTCCATATATGTGACAGAAATTATCTGAATGCCATGCATTATTGAGAGAGTGTAGACATCATGAAGATACACTTGCATACCAAGAATGGTGTCATTCCATCATGTATTTTAGGAGTTAATGGTGTTTTTTAAACTCGTTGATGACAAAAAAACTTGTTGGTGACAAGTCCATAAATGTGACAGAAATTATCCGAATGACATGCAGTACTGAGAGGGTGTAGACGACATGAAGATACACTTGCATACCAAGTATGGTGACATTCCATCAAGTATTTTAGGAGTTATGGTGTTTTTTAAACTCGTTGGTGACAGACCGACAGACAGGCAGACATCGCCACATATAGAGCTGCTCGTCGCAGCTAAAAATTTAATTAATGAAACACCGGGTACAACTCGGTGCTTCATTAATTAAAATTTGGCTGATGATGCTTTTTATAACCTGGTAAATGCATGCGTGAACATCACAGCCCATGCATGGATTACGACCAGTCCACTGTAATTGTACTGTATTACATCCATGAGCTCTGTCCAACAAGATATTAGAGAATAAATACTCTTGAGTGCCTAATAATCATACATGTATGATTATTCTTTTTTTAACCAAATTCCTTATTTGATCCTTATTTGACCCTGTATGATTATTAATTTTCAGCAATCGAATGTGCAGAGCGGTTGCTTATCCCAAGAAGTTCACCAAAACAAACTAGTAAGGTACATGTACAAGCAAACACAGTATGCAATGGAAATGTTAATGGGTAGAGAGCTGAAAGCATATATTTGGGCTTTATTCTGAAGTACTGCTACCATAACTTTAAGGCCTAGTACTCAATGGATGTGCTTCATACCATCACTGAAACAGAATTAATTAGTCTATAAGGTTTTGCCTTGGTGCAATTTATGGGTAGGCACTCTCCCATAAATTGCAACAAGTCAAATCCATTTGAAAACTATGATAACCGAAAGTGATTTAGCCCTTCACCACTTCAAGAGCATCAGATGTCTGAAAACGGTTCAGAGCATAGCGGTTGGCTCACATCTTGGAATTTTCCACCCTATACTATTATTCGACCCTGTTCCAGGGATTGGAGGGGGTGGGGGTGGGGGTGGGGGTGGGGGGGTGGGGGTGGGGGGGGGGAGTTGCACTAAAAATTTGCAAGACGTGACGTCCTATTTTTTATTCGGCTCCTTTTTACCCCCACCCACCCACTATGTGCAAATTTTCTACTACCATTCTCAGACACGTCAATTGCCCATGTGGGGGCAAGATGCCGCTGTGTGCTGAGACGTACTGCATGCCGAGGTGCACATATCTTCAGCCAATCTAACCCTGTCTGTGCTGTGTAGTATGCAGTACCACTGTGCAGTGTGTAGTACAGTCATGGGTTATGATGTTGAAGAGCTGACAGCTGCTCATCGTTGCTCGGTGGTTCTCTCCAGGTACTCTGGCTTCCTCCACCCGTAAACCTGTCACCGACACAATATGACCCTGGTTGTTAAAGTGTCGTTAAACACCAATAAATAAATAAATCAATTAATAAATAAATAACTTGGGTTGAATTCAGTGCATCAGAGAGAATTTTCCCAAAATATTGTTTGCACATTTTCTACATTTCAAACATGACACCCACCTCCTACTAACATGTGACATTTCCCCAGATTAAGCCCAATATTCTCACATATTAAGCCTCCTGATGTTGTATTTATGTTAAGAGTGTGATGTACAACATCATCTTTAAGGTTTGAAACACAAATGATGGTATATATTAGCTGATATATTGATATATTTTTTAAAGAATTTAAAAAATTGCACAAGTTGGAAATGCACATTTTTGTCGCACTCAAGAGACCCACCCACCCCCACTTTACTATTATTAGGCACTCGAGTGTAGACATTTATTACCAGAACATATGCAAATGACAAATTCCTGTTAACAGAATACTGAATATTTTTCACCGAGTGGCTATTCAATTAACAGGGTTCTACTGTACTATGTTTCCCACTTGAGAGGTATTCCACCTCAGACAATGTTTACTGGCTCCTATTTTACCAGTAAACAGAATAACTAATTCTTTTCATTTTTTTGCATAAACAACATAGCTTATGACCCCTCATTGGAATGAGCTCAATGGGCTTGTTCCAATAAGGGGTCATAAACTATATTTTTGAGACAGAAAATGAAAATAATAATGAAAATTGAATGGAGATTTTTTGTGAATAGCACTGGCCGGTTTTGGCCGTTATGTTGGGTAAAAACTTTAAGGCCTAGTACTCAGTGGATGTGCTTCATACCATCACTGAAACAGAATTAATTAGTCTATAAGGTTTTGCCTTGGTGCAATTTATGGGAGAGTGCCTACAGGCACTCTCCCATAAATTGCAACAAGTCAAATCCATATGAAAATTATGATAACCGAAAGTGATTTAGCCCTTCACCACTTCAAGAGCATCCGATGTCTGAAAAACGGTTCAGAGCATAGCGGTTGGCTCACATCTTGGAATCTCCACCCTATACTATTATTCGACCCTGTACTATTATTAATTTTCAGGAAATTTTCCACCCTGTACTATTATTTTGCCTTTTACTATTATTAGGCACTCAAGAGTAGACATTTATTACCAGAACATATGCAAATGACAAGTTCCTGTTAACAGAATACTGAATATTTTTCACAGAGTGGCTATTCACTTAACAGGGTTCTACTGTACTATGTTTCCCACTTGAGAGGTATTCCACCTCAGACAATGTTTACTGACTCCTATTTTACCAGTAAACAGAATAACTAATTCTTTTCATTTTTTTTGCATAAAAAACATAGCTTATGACCCCTCATTGGAATGATCTCAATGGGCTCATTCCAATATGGGGTCATAAGCTATATTTTTGAGACAAAAAATGAAAATAGTAATGAAAATTGAATGGTGATTTTTGTGAATAGCACTGGCCGGTTTTGGCCATTACGTTGGGTAAAGGATTAAGGAATTCATAACAATAATTTGTCACTTATCATTTACTATTTTTCTTCTGACAAGGGCAGTGGTTTGAGAGAATAAGCACTGCCAAACATCTACACTCACACAAGGAAATTGCATTATTAAAAATACCTCAAAGAAACAGAAAATTACCAATAATTTCAACAGAATACAATACAGAGCAATCAAGTTGAAAGGCTTAAAATGACGAAAGGCCTGATTAGTAAGAACCCGATCCGAACAAACTTGCATCTGACCTCACAAAGGATTTCATAAACACAAATAGATTCTGACTGGTGGATATGAATAAGATTTTAAAAGATTTTCCCTCATATAGCACAAACTTAAAGATGCTGAATACTAAATATCAAAAGATTCTCACTGGTGGGTCAGAGGAAGAAGATTTCCAAATAAAATTTCTCATATTGCACAAAGTTAAAATTTGGGCCTCCATGGGGAGCCCAGATATGAACCCAGGGACTTCATTTGAACAAACTGAATCTGACCACCATAAGGATGCTGAATACTAAATATCAAAAGATTCTCAATGGTGGGTCAGAGGAAGAAGATTTCCAAATAAAATTTCTCATATTGCACAAAGTTAAAATTTGGGCCTCCATGGGGAGCCCAGATATGAACCCAGGGACTTCATTTGAACAAACTGAATCTGACCACCATAAGGATGCTGAATACTAAATATCAAAAGATTCTCGCTGGTGGATCAGAGGAAGAAGATTTTCAAACAACATTTCTCATATTGCACAAAGTTAAAATTTGGGCTTCCATGGGGAGCCCAAATGTGAACCTGGGGGACTTCATTCAAACAAACTGAATATGACCACCATAAGGATGCTGATACGAAATATCAAAAGATTCTCAGTGATGGAAAAAGGAAGAAGATTTTCAAAGAACATTTCTCATATCGCACAAAGTTAAAATTTGGGCCTCCATGGGGAGCCTAAATATGAAACTAGGGACTTCATTTAAACAAACTGAATCTGACCACCATAAGGATGCTGATTACTAAATATCAAAAGATTCTCAATGGTGGATGAGAGGAAGAAGATTATCAAAGAACATTTCTCATATTGCACAAAGTTAAAATTTGGGCCTCCATGGGGAGCCCAAATATGAACCTGGGGACTTCATTTAAACAAACTGAATATGACCACCATAAGGATACTGATACTTAATATCTAAAGATTCTCACTGGTGATTCAGAGGAAGAAGATTTTCAAAGAAGATTTCTCATATTGCACAAAGCTAAAATTTTGGCTTTCATGGGGAGTCCAAATATGAAGACAGTAACTTCATTTAAACAAACTGAATGTGACCACCATGAGGATGCTGAATACCAAATATCAAAAGATTCTCACTGGCGGATCAGAGGAAGAAGAATTTCAAAGAACATTCCTCATATTGCACAATGTTAAAATCTGGGCCTCCATGGGGTGCCCAAATATGAACCCAGGGACTTCATTTGAACAAACTAGAATCTGACCACCATAAGGATGCTGATTACTAAATATCAAAAGTTCTCACTGGTGAATCAGAAGAAGATTTTCAAAGAACATTTCTCATATTGCACAATGTTAAAATTCAAGTTCCCACAGAAAACCCAAATATGCACCCAGGAATTTGATTTGATCAATGTTTATTGGAGTTTAAGGTCACATAATCACATTCGTGACAATCTCATGACTGCAACGTAGATATGAAGTCAAATTTAGCCAATTGTTTATACCTATGCTACCTACTTTAGAGGCATTGGTTCCGGGTCCCATTTTACCAATAAAGAATAACACCAATACCTGGCCTTGTGAACTTTTTGGTATTTATTTCCATTTCTTATCACTTTTCTAAGAAACAAGAGCATCGTGAGGTATGGCTAAATATGCCTGTTAGTCATTCTGAATTTTACCAACTGGTTGACATCAAATGATTCAAACTGGAGTTATCAGTACAAAACCAAAAATGTTAATAGAAAAACAAATTCTAAGTCAAAAAAGCACCATAACACATGTAAAAATAGGCCGATGAAATCATCAGATGTGTACCCATATGCGCAACTAGTAGAAAGCTGTATGACGGAGGGCCACCACGGATGCCGACATTATGTACACCATACATGATACGGGTACATATACAAATGTATTGGAGGAGTGACTAATTTTATGGATAAAGGGTTAATATCTCCAGATCAAATTATCAGATTAACATAAAAAAACGATACAGCACAGCACATCAGTAACCTGAATAAATATATAAAGTAACATGACAATCGGATTGATATTTTTTTGAGTTATCGCAATCCAAAGGGATTGGAGGAATTTTCAATTTGAAGGATAAAGGGTTAATATCTCAGGATCAAATTATCAGCTTTACACCAAAAACTATACAGCTCGGCACATCAGTAACCTGAACACAAATATAAAGTAACTTGACAATCCAAGCAATATTTTTCAAGTTATCGAATGACAAAGAAATGGATACGGATGCGGGCAGACAGACGGACGGACAAAGGATGGACGAACGACGGATGGCCACCCAGTTGCCGGCATTATGTGTACCATACATTGTATGGGTACACACAATAATAATTGGACACAACCCATATTCGAACTTGGCTTGTATTACTAGCTGGGTAATACACGTTCCAACTTTGGTTGAGATCAAATAATCCAAACTGGAGTTATCGGTCAAAAACCAAAAATGTTAATAAATGGTTAAATTCTAAGTTGAAAAAGGGCCATAACTCACAAAAAAATAATTGGACAAAACCCATATTCAAACTTGGCCTGTATTACTAGCTGGGTAAAACATGAACCAACCTAGGTTGAGATCAAATAATCCAAACTGGAGTTATTGGTCGGAAACCAAAAATGTTAATAGAAGGTCAAATTCTAACTCGAAAAAGAGCCATAAGTTGGCATAACTCATGTAAAAATAATTGGATAGAACCCATATTCGAACTTGGCCTGTATTACAAGCTGGGGAACACACAAAACAACCAAGGTTGAGATCAAATAATCCAAACAGGAGTTGTCAGTTGGGAACCAATTGTTTATGGACAGACAGATAGACAGATAGACAGACACAGACAGACAGGCAGACAGACCGACCTTTTACATAATATGACCATTTTTTCAAAAAGGTGTATAATAATAAATATTTGGGGTAAAATTATCATGTTTAGGCAAAAAAAAAATGCTTTGAGAATCCGTCACTGAAACTGAACCCCATCAGTGGACATTTTTACTGCCTTTCAGTGTCTTCTAATATTTTTACATGTACAAAATTGGGAAAACTCAAAACTTTTCCATTTTTTGATTGATGGGTATGTATGTATTGAAATCTGAAAAGCATAACTAACTTTAGATAGTTTACATCTTGTGGCTTTGAAGCTGTTTCCATGGAAAGTCTTGGGCGCCTGTATAGGCAGCCAAGACTCACCTCGAAACGACAGCCAAGACACTTAGAATGTACATGTAACTTGCAAGTTCTCCCAGTGACAGCAGCATGTTGGGCACTTGTTCTGTTGCAGGCAGTTGAGAAAAAAGCCCCCCCCCCCCCCCCACCCTCCCCCCACCTCACCTCCGAAAAAACATATCATGGTATTTCCTTATTGTACACAGTATTATCTTGACCCCTGAAGTCAGCCACTGACATCCCGACCAACTGCCTGACTCACTTGAAATGGTGATCAGAAACCTTATGTGTCACCAGAAAGAGGTTTCTATGCCAAATGTTGTTAACTGCAGTTATGGAACCTATATTGAAACCTGGCCTGTATTACTAGCTGGAAAATACACATATCAACTTTGGTTGAAATCAAATAATCCAAACTGGAGTTATCAGTCGGAAACCAATTGTTTACAGACAGATGGATGGACCGACAGATGGACGGACGAGAAAGTCATGACTATAGCCCTGACTATAAACAGTCAGGCTAAAAATGCATTTTGTACCAAATAAAAAATATTGCATGAATGGCCCTGGGTGAGGAGGAGGTGGGGTGAGGGATGCAGGATGAGAGTGGGTGTGTGTTAGGGGAGTCCATTTTTTTTTCCACATGTGGTCAGTGTAAATCCTTCAGAATGCATTTTGAGCAGAGAAAAAAAAAAAAACCTAACTGGCACCAGGGGGGTGGGTGGTGGTGTTTGTCTGGGTTTTTAACCACAAACATTAACCAAAACTGTAAAAAAGCATTTTTGACGAAAGAAAAAAAAAATACCTAATTGCCCCCCCCCCTTCCCCCCCCTCCCCGGGAGGGGGAGGTGGGAGTTATGTGAGTTTAAAAAAAGGTTCCGCATGTAGTGACTGTAAATAGTTCAAAATGCATATTCGAGGGAAGAAAAAAAAAATGCCTAACCACAAACTTTAACCAAAACTGTAAAAAAGCATTTCTGACAAAAGGAAAAAAAGGGTTCTGCATGTAGTGACTGAAAATAGTTCCAAATGCATATTGGAGGAAATAAAAAAGAAAATGCCTAATTGGAGGGGGGGGGGGGGGGGGGGGGTGGTGTTTGGGTTTTTAACCAAAACTGTAAACAAGCGTTTTTGACGAAAGAAAAAAAGAAGTGCCTAATCGGCCCCCGGCGGAGGGGGGGGGGGGGGGGGGTGGGGGGGGGGGGGGGGGGGGGGGGTGCGTAAGTTTAAAAAAAAGGTTCTGCATGTAGTGACTGTAAATAGTTCAAAATGCATATTGGAGAACTGAAGAAAAAAAAGCCTAATGGGGGGGGGGGGGGGTGGAGGGGTGGGGGGGTGATGGAGGGGTAGGGGGTGGTGGTGTTTGTCTGGGTTTTTAACCACAAACTTGGAGTCATCCTACCAAGCTACAATGAAATCCCCAAATCCCTTCATAATTATGGCCTGTGGAATATTCTAAAGGTTTTCGGGCTTCGGGAGGGGTAGGGGGTGGTGGTGTTTGTCTGGGTTTTTAACCACAAACTTGGAGTCATCCTACCAAGCTACAATGAAATCCCTAAATCCCTTCATAATTATGGCCTGTGGAATATTCTAAAGGTTTTCGGGCTTCGGGCCTCTGTTGCCGTCACAGTTGCCCAAAAGGGGACGTTCTCATCTAGACATTATATGAAGTCAACCTATCAAGTTACAATGAAATCCCTCCATAAATATGACCTGTAGACTGTGCTAAAGGTTTTTGAGCTTCGGGCCCCTGTTGCAGTCACAGTTGCCCAAAATGGGATGTTCTCATCTAGACATTATATGAAGTCAACCTATCAAATTACAATAAAATCCCTTCATAAATATGACGTGTAGACTGTGCTAAAGGTTTTCGGGCTTTGGGCTCGGCAGCCATCATGGTTGAATGATCGCAACCAAAAGGAGACATTCTCATCTGGGCATCATGTGGATTGATCCTACAAAGTTACAATGAAATCCCTTCATAAATATGACCTGTAGACTGTGCTGAAGGTGTTCGGGCTTCGTGCACCTGTAGCCGTCACAGTTGCCCAATCACATTCAAAAGGGGACTTTCTCATGTAGAAATTATATGAAGTCAACCTATCAAGTTACAATGAAATCCCTCCATAAATATGACCTGTAGACTGTGCTAAAGGTTTTTGGGTTTTGGGCTCGGGGCAGTCGTCACGGTTGATAGATCATGCCCAAATGGGGAAATTCTCATGTAGACATCATACGGAATCATCATATCAAGTTACAACGAAATCCGTCCATATTAAACATGACCTGCAGACTGTGCTAAAAGTTTTTGGGTTTTGGGCTTGGGCAGCCATCACGGTTGGCAGATCATGCCCAAATGGAGACGTTCTCATCTAGGCATTATACAGAGGCATTCTATGAAGTTGCAATGAAATCCCTTCATAAATATGACCTGTAGACTGTGCTAATGGTTTTCGGGTTTTGGGCTCGGGCAGCCATACCGGTTGACCGGTCACAACCAAAAGGGGAAGTTCTCATGTAGACATGACCTAAAACCTGCATATAAAATTTTGTGACGATCAGACAAGAACTACTGGGTATAGCCTGTACTTGAAGGTTGAATAAAAAACTTTAACCACAAACTTTAACCAAAACTCCAAATGTCAACTAAACAGGAAAAGAAAAAAAGAAAAAATGGAAAAAAAAAAAAAAAACCCACTTGAACCTTCAGTAAAAAAAACTTTAACCACAAACTTTAACCAAAACTCTAAAAGTTAACAGAAGGACAGACGGACGGATGGACAGACGGACGGACAAAAGTCATTACTATAGCCCAGTCACAACCAAAAGGGCTGAATGAAATCCTTCCATAAATATGACCTATAGACTGTGCTAAAGGTTTTCGGGCTTCGGGCCCCTGTTGCCGTCACAGTTGCCCAAAAGGGGATGTTCTCATCTAGACATTATATGAAGTCAACCTATCAAATTACAATAAAATCCCTTCATAAAGATGACGTGTAGACTGTGCTAAAGGTTTTCGGGGTTCGGGCTCGGCAGCCATCATGGTTGAATGATCGCAACCAAAAGGGGACATTCTCATCTGGGCATCATGTGGATTGATCCTACAAAGTTACAATGAAATCCCTTCATAAATATGACCTGTAGACTGTGCTGAAGGTTTTCAGGCTTCGGGCACCTGTAGCCATCACAGTTACCCAATCACGTCCAAAATGGGACTTTCTCATGTAGAAATTATATGAAGTCAACCTATCAAGTTACAATGAAATCCCTCCATAAATATGACCTGTAGACTGTGCTAAAGGTTTTCGGGTTTTGGGCTCGGGGCAGTCATCACGGTTGATAGATCATACCCAAATGGGGAAATTCTCATGTAGACATCATATGGAGTCACCATATCAAGTTACAACGAAATCCGTCCATATTAAACATGACCTGCAGACTGTGCTAAAAGTTTTTGGGTTTTGGGCTTGGACAGCCATCACGGTTGACAGATCATGCCCAAATGGAGACGTTCTCATCTAGGCATTATACAGAGGCATTCTATGAAGTTGCAATGAAATCCCTTCATAAATACGACCTGTAGTCTGTGCTAATGGTTTTCGGGTTTTGGGCTCGGGCAGCCATACCGGTTGACTGGTCACAACCAAAAGGGGACGTTCTCATGTAGACATGACCTAAAACCTGCATATAAAATTTTGTGACGATCAGACAAGAACTACTGGGTATAGCCTGTACCTGAAGGTTGAATAAAAAACTTTAACCACAAACTTTAACCAAAACTTCAAATGTCAACTAAACAGGAAAAGAAAAAAAGAAAAGAAGGAAAAAAAAAAAAAAAACACTTGAACCTTCAGTAAAAAAACTTTAACCGCAGACTTTAACCAAAACTCTAAAAGTTAACAGACGGACAGACGGACGGACGGACAAAAGTCATTACTATAGCCCTCACTGTAAACAGTCGGGCTAAAAAACACTTGAACCTTCAGTAAAAAACTTTAACCACAAACTTTAACCAAAACTCGAAATGTTAACAGAAAAAAACAGACGGACAGACGGATGGACAGATGGACAAAAGTCATTACTATAGTCCTCACTGTAAACAGTCGGGCTAAAAATTAGATTAATTTTTAAGCTGAAACGATTAAAGGGTTTTCTTGATCGATTTATCGCATGGGTTAACCTTGCTTAACCAATTAATCACTTGCCCTTATAGGTAGCTGAATAAATGCCGTACTGTTGATAATTTATATAATTAAAACTTTACTCAATGTAATGGACAAACCGGCCAGCTCCATATACAAAAATGCCCATTCAAATTTTATTATGTTTTCAATTTTTGTCTCAAAACATAGCTTATGACTCCTCATTGGAACAAGCTTGTTCCAATGAGGGGTCATAAGCTATGTGTTTGAGACAAACATTGAAAATCTTCAGTACCAGTAATTCAAGAATTTCTTGTGCAAGTATCGTCTGCTATCCGCATTTGGTGAAGGGCTGAGAATGACAATTTGCATCTACTGATACAGTATAACTAGATGGTGTCACTTGTGTGCAAAGCACACTATAGCGTATCCCCGCATTTGCATCCTTGACTTTGTATGAATGCTTGATACAAAGAAGAAATGTATTATATGACACACTAAAATCATATTGAGTGGCACAGGTGACACAGCTTCGTGCGCACCTACAGACTCCACTGCAACATTTGGGCATGGTTTTAGCGTTTCGAATTACATACATGTACCCTGGGAGCCTTTCGCCGGAAACGATCTAAGAAAACATGAAAGTGGCAAAGGTGGCACCCCAAAAATCCGAAACCTTCGTGCACATCTACAGACCCTACTGCAACTTTTGAGCATAGTTTTAGCATTTCAAATTACATACTCTGGGAGCTTTTCGCCGGAAATAATCTAAGAAAATACGAAAGAAAAACGGTGGCACCGCCACGTGGCATCTGAAAAATCGGAAACCTTTGTACGCATCTACAGACCTTACTGCAACATTTGAGCATGTGTTAAGCATTTCGAATTACTTACCCTAAGAGCCTTTCGCTGGAAACGGTCTAAGAAAACACAAAAGTGGCAACGGTGACACAGCCACTTAGCACCCAAAAAATCCAAAACCTTCCTACGCATTTAAAGACTCTACTGCAACATCTCAGCATGGTTTTAGCGTTTCGAATTACATGCTCTAGGAGACTTTCGCCGGAAACGGTCTAAGAAAACACGAAAGTGGCAATGGTGGCACAGCCACGTGGCACCTGAACAATCCGAAATCTTTGTGCACATCTACAGACCCTACTGCAACATTTGGGCATAGTTTTACCATTTTGAAATACATACTGTAGGAGCCTTTCGCTGGAAATGGTCTAAGAGAACATGAAAGAGGCAACGGTAGCACAGCCACGTGGCACCCCAAAAATCCAAAACCTTCGTGTGCATCTACAGACCCTACTGCAACATTTGAGCATGGTTTTAGGATTTTGAATTACATACCCTAGGAGCCTTTCACCGGAAACGGTCTAAGAAAATGTGAAAGTGGCAACAGCACAGCCACTAGGCAGCTGAAAAATCTGAAACCTTCGTGCACATCTACAGACCCCACTGAAACATTTGAGCATGGTTTTAGCGTTTCGAATTACATACCCTAGGAGCCTTTCACCGGAAACGGTCTAAGAAAACACAAAAGTGGCAACGGTGGCACAGCCACGTGCCACCTGAAAAATCTGAAACCTTCGTGCGCATCTACAGACCCCACTGCAACATTTGAGCATGGTTTTAGCATTTCGAATTACATACCCTAGGAGCCTTTCGCCGGAAACGGTCTAAGAAAACACAAAAGTGGCAATGGTGGCACAGCCACGTGGCACCTGAAAAATCGGAAACCTTCGTGCACATCTACAGACCCTACTGCAACATTTGAGCATGGTTTTAGCATTTCGAATTACATACCCTTGCAGCCTTTCGCCGGAAACGGTCTAAGAAAACACGAAAGTGGCAATGGTGTCGCAGCCAGGTGGCAGCTGAAAAATCCGAAATCTCCGTGCGCATCTACAGACCCCACTGCAACATTTGAGCATGGTTTTAGCATTTCGAATTACATACCCCAGGAGCCTTTTGCCGGAAACGGTCTAAGAAAACACAAAAGTGGCAACGGTGGCACAGCCACGTGGCACCTGAAAAATCCAAAACCTTCATGCGCATCTACAGACCCCACTGCAACATTTGAGCATGGTTTTAGCATTTCGAATTACATACCCTAGGAGCCTTTCGCTGGAAACGGTCTAAGAAAACACAAAAGTGGCAACGGTGCCACAGCCACGTGACACCTGAAAGATCCGAAACCTTCGTGCGCATCTACAGACCCTACTGCAACATTTGAGCATGCTTTTAGCATTTTGAATTACATACCCTAGGAGCCTTTCGCCGGAAACGGTCTAAGAAAACACGAAAGTGGCAATGGTGGCACAGCCACATGGCAGCTGAAAAATCTGAAACCTTCGTGCGCATCTACAGACTCCAATGCAACATTTGAGAATGGTTTTAGCGTTTCGAATTACATACCCTAGGAGCCTTTCGCCGGAAACGATCTAAGAAAACACAAAAGTGGCAACGGTGGCACAGCCACGTGGTACCTGAAAAATCCGTAACCTTCGTGCGCATCTACAGACCCCACTACAACATTTGAGCATGGTTTTAGTGTTTCGAATTACATACCCTAGGAGCCTTTCGATGGAAACGGTCTAAGAAAACACGAAAGTGGCAATGGTGGCGCAGCCACATGGCAGCTGAAAAATCCAAAACCTTCGTGCGCATCTACAGACCCCACTGCAACATTTGAGCAGTGTTTTAGCATTTCGAATTACATACCCTAGGAGCCTTTCGTCGGAAACGGTCTAAGAAAACACAAAAGTGGCAACGGTGGCACAGCCACGTGGCACCTGAAAAATCTGAAACCTTTGTGCGTATCTACAGACCCCACTGCAACATTTGAGCATGGTTTTAGCATTTCGAATTACATACCCTAGGAGCCTTTCGCCGGAAACGGTCTAAGAAAACATAAAAGCGGCAACGGTGGCACAGCCACGTGGCACCTAAAAAATCTGAAACCTTTGTGTGCATCTACAGACCCCACTGCAACATTTGAGCATGGTTTTAGCATTTCGAATTACATACCCTAGGAGCCTTTTGCCGGAAACGGTCTAAGAAAACACAAAAGTGGCAACAGTGGCACAGCCACGTGGCACCTGAAAAATCCGAAACCTTTGTGCGCATCTACAGACCCTACTGCAACATTTGAGCATGGTTTTAGCATTTCGAATTACATACCCTAGGAGCCTTTTGCCGCAAACAGGCTAAGAAAACACAAAAGTGGCAATGGTGGCACAGCCACGTGGCATCTGAAAAATCGGAAACCTTTGTGCACATCTACAGACCCTACTGCAACATTTGAGCATGGTTTTAGCGTTTCGAATTACATACCCTAGGAGCCTTTCGCCGGAAACGGTCTAAGAAAACATGAAAGTGGCAATGGTGGCGCAGCCAGGTGGCAGCTGAAAAATCTGAAACCTTCGTGCACATCTACAGACCCCACTGCAACATTTGAGCATGGTTTTAGCGTTTCGAATTACATTCCCTAGGAGCCTATCGCCGGAAACGGTCTAAGAAAACACAAAAGTGGCAACGGTGGCAGAGCCACGTGGCACCTGAAAAATCCGAAACCTTCGTGCGCATCTACAGACCCCACTGCAACATTTGAGCATGGTTTTAGCGTTTCGAATTACATACTCTAGGAGCCTTTCGCCGGAAACGGTCTAAGAAAACACAAAAGTGGCAATGGTAGCACAACCACGTGGCACCTGAAAAATCTGAACCTTCATGCACATCTACAGACCCTACTGCAACATTTGAGCATGGTTTTAGCGTTTCGAATTACATACCCAAGGAGCCTTTTGCCGGAAACGGTCTAAGAAAACACGAAAGTGGCTACGGTGGCACAGCCACGTGGCACCCAAAAAATCCGAAACCTTCGTGCGCATCTATAGACCCTACTGCAACATCTGAGCATGGATTTAGCATTTCGAATTACATATCCTACGAGTCTTTTGGCGGAAACGGTCTAAGAAAACACAAAAGTGGCTACGGTGGCACAGCCACGTGGCACCCGAAAAATCCGAAACCTTCCTACATATCTACAGATCATTTAGCAACACCCTAGTGTAATTTTAGAACTCCGAATTACATAGGTTGGGACTATTCAGCAAAAAAGTGAAAAAATAACGCATTTTTAAGTGGCTCCACAGAAGCCACCTGGTGGCACAAAAATTTAAAAGTTGTATTTTTGGGTTGCACAGACCCTATCGAACAACTGTAGAAAGTTACAGCGTTTTGAATTACAAAACCGGATGTACGGAAGTACAGACGTACAGACGGGGATAATGATCATGCAAGTGAACAAGTACATGTATGTCAGCACCTAACTGACATGCGTTACTCTGTCTCATATAACTGATGTGAGCCAGTGTGACAATGTTTGCCTGGTTTGGAGCAAGTTTGTTCCTTTGTTAACCCATATAATACCGTAGTTCAAAAGTAATGGTTAACCGATCAATTACTTAACTTTTTTTATCAATCAAGACATTGATCATTGGTTAGTCGATTAATCGATTAATTGCCTTTGATGTGGTGGTTGAACAATCTAACAACCTATGTATTTGAAGATAAATAAGCATAATTCATGTGATTAAGACACATGTTGGAAATGGGTCCCACAAAAAATAAGTGGGTCCCGCAAAAAATATTTGCGGGACCAAAAAATTAGTCCCGCAAAAAATAAACCCTGGACATGCAATGTTATAGTGAGCCGCGATTTTCTCTACTATGTGATTATTGAAATAGTTAAAAACAAGAGGCAGCAACGTTTTAAGGCAAGCTGAATACAAGGCAAGAATCCAAGTGTTACTGCTTGTGACCTCAACCTTCATGATATGACAATGGGTCAAAGTCATGACACAAGGTTACGTTATGGGCAACAATGGAGTGAAGCATGAACAAGATCTGTCATACAGATTCAATTATACAGACCAGACAAGGGCTGCATAACAATATCAAAGTCATGGTGCCTGTGACCTTGACCTTGATGGTGTGACACACTTTTGTGTTATGAGAAATAACTGTACCAACTATGAATAAATTCTGTCAATCATACAAAGTTATATGAATCAGACAAGGGCTATATAACAATATAAGTGTTGCTGTCTGTGACCTCGACCTTGATAATATGACCTTGGATGAAACATATCGTGCCCCCCAAACTTTTTTTAAACATTTTAAATTTATGAAGTTTGGATGTACCGAAACCATATTAAGTTTACTATTGTCAGTCTAGTTATGCCAATGAATTAATGTCACTGATAACGTTACTCAATCCATCTGGCCCAGACGGATAAAGTTACCCATACAATTCTGTACACTTGTTGTCGATAGAGTATACAATTAATTAAGGTCATTGATAACGAATTTAATCCAGTTGGCCGATGGGGATATGTTACACCTATAATACTTATGTTTTTTGATATCTGGTATAACAAGTATAATGTATTGTTAACAGGCCAACAAGATCAGCCAGTAAATGTTTCAGAACTTCTATGAACTGACACGTTTATTCAGTTATTAGACAAATTCAAAGTAGAACTTGAACGGTGATTTTTGCCCAGCAGTTTGCCTGTAATGAAAGGTGCTGATTCACTTCTAAGGTTTTCATCAGGTGGCTTTTTAGACTATGAAGCGATGATAGCACCATTTGTTGAAATGTATTCGGATTGTTTGGACATTGACACTGTTCTGCTGAAAGCAGAGTTACCTATAGCAGCCAATCTGCCCATACACACAATTAATACTGACTTTAACCCTTTACCCAACGTAACGGCCAAAACCAGTCAGTGCTATTCACAAAAATCGCCAATTAATTTTTATTTTTTCATTTTTTGCCTCAAAATCATAGGTTATGGCCCCTCAATGGAATGAGCTCATCGAGCACCCATCCCATTACAGTATTTTTCTTTTTCTCCAGATGTCTTTAGGAATCTCAGTTAACCCTTTACTCAACGTAACGGCCAAAACCGGTCAGTGCTATTCTAAAAAATCGCCAATTAATTTTCATTTCATTATTTGTCTCAAAAACATCGGCTATGACCCCTCATTGGAACGAGCTCGTCGAGGGGGGGTCATAACCTATGTTTTTGAGACAAAAATTTAAAAAAATTATATATTCAAGGATTTTGTTTGCAATGTTGTCTGCTTTTCAAGTTAGATAAAGGGTTAAACAAGAATTTCAGGTACTTGAAAGACAATTCCTTACACAACACTGCCAAATTTACATAATGCAGTTAAGCTAGGCTAGCTAGCACTCACCATACCAGTGTCTTCCACGTCATGTGAACGCAGTTTTTCAGCTCTCAAATATATTAAAAATTATCAGAGAAACAAAATGGCCAACCAAAGATTGTCAGACTTAGCGTGTTACAGTGGTTATTCTAGAACTTATTTCGAATTGTACTGTACCATGACTGACTTAATAAAAATGTTTGAAAGTGTGAAGAATTATTTATGTTTTTGGTGCCCCCCCCCCCCCCCCCTAAAAGACAGACCCTGGTAACGTGCCTGCCTCTCGGATTCCAGCCTGCCCATCTACCTACTGAACCACCGCACCCCCTAAAGTGTCACCTTACCATAGGGCCTGTGACCTTGACCTTGAGGGGCACATATCATATTATAATTTGCAACACACCGACTTTTGCTATTACATATTAGTATAAAGTTTCATTAAAAATATTCCACGGTTAAGAAATTATGGCCCGGACAAACAAATGTCAAAGTTTTTCTAAGTGTCACCTTATCATAAGGCCTGTGACCTAGACCTTGAGTGGCATATACCATATTACAATTCGCGACTCACCGTCTTTTGATATTACTTGTTGGTGTAAAGTTTCATTAAAAAATATTCCTCGGTTAACAAATTAAGGCCCGGGCAAACAAAATGTTGATGCCAGATGGACGGATGAGAGACAACATAGCATCAGAAAAGCTCTGCTGACTTTGTCAGGCGGAGCTAATATAAGAAAAATATCACCTACAATCAGCATGCTGAATGCTATGTTAATATAATAAAATAGCATTCTGTATTATTTGATGATAATAAAGCATTCAAAATTTAATTTTATATTGTTCTCAATTATTAGTTATTCTCGGTTTTTAGTTTCTCCCCATTTTAGCCAATGTTAAAGCAAGATGTCATCATAAATTCGTGAAAATTGATCAAGGTTGGTTATTTGAAATTATGACTCATCTCAAAACATCATGTCAGTCCAAGGGTGTAAAGATACAATGGTGCACCAGTGCACTGCGATTCTTCGCTTGACGATACACCTGTCAAATATCGGTGACATGTGATACATGCAAACTGAGTCCAACCAACGTATTAATTATTAAACAGGTTTCATTTTTGACTGGAATCTTGGAATCCGATTCTCATAATATTCTTGTAAAACAAAACTGGGAGAGTCCAAGTAGATTCCTGTTTTTCAAATGTAAACTGTCAAAAAAGAATTGTCATCTGGTAAAGATTTACTGATTTGAAGATCTCCTCCCTGTTGGAATGGCAATTTTAATAAATATACATGTACAGGCCCAAATAAGGTGCATGCAGGGTGGAAAAATTCCCCAGAATGTATGTTCAGGCCTGCAAACTATAAAATCAAGGAGTGCAAAACAATTGCCCTCCTCAAATTGCTTGGGAGTGCAAGTGCACCAGAAATTTTCAATGCAAAAACTTGTATGCTATTTTGGTAATATTCACTTCCAAAGTATTAATATTTTGACTGAAAAATTGTACTACATTCAGCTACATAGTGGGAAAAATTGGCACACACATCTTCTCATTATTCAAAATGATGCATTCAAATCATATCATCCTCTGAGTTCCAAGCAGGCACATAGAACACAACAGAACTCAGTGAACAACAAGGTTGGGGTATTCGTATTCAGTATTCGTATTCAGTCGTATTCGAATACAGTTTATCAAGTATTCACATGTATTCAGTATTCACTGAATGTTATGAATACATGTATTTGTATTCATATTCAAATACAATAAAATTCGAGCAGTATTCATGAATACATTTTGAATACTTTTTGAATACTTTCTATATTTTGGAATTAAAGAACCATATACTGAATAAAAGGTTTTCACAGATCAAGCCCATGGACTCCAGACAACAAATTCACACCTCATATAAATATTAAAGACTTAATCGAATGGAATGGTTTAATGCGCCGAAGGCGCGCAGGGATGGTATGGAGAACAAGCCCCTTTCGACCCTCAGTGACTGTAAATGACTAATTTCCACATGTCTACTCATGTTGAAGGAGGAAGACTTAATAATCAGTGATATTATTTATATACCACCAAACACCTTGTCTGAAATTTATGCACTGAAAGCAGACAATAGACTTAATTATCAATTAACTTGTCACAATACAACCTATTTGTGTAACAATGGCCACATATCCCCACAGCTTTTAAAATTGTTGAAAACATGGACAATAAAAATAAAACAAAAAACCTTGCGTTATTGGACACAACTCAGTTATTCAATGATATTATATTCTAATTTTTTTGGATTTATTTAAAGTTTTTCTATTTATCCATTATTTCACAGTGAAAACACATATTTATTTATTCCTGTTTAAGGTCACCTTTGTACAGCTCAGTATGTCTAATTATAATCGGTGAAAGCACGTAAATATTATAAAGAAAATACTACTGCTGTTAGCAAACTTTCAGCCAACTGACCTCCAGGTTTAACCATGAAGTGCATTGGCTAAAACTTTACTAGTCCTTCTTATGTGGTGTCATTGCAATTGATACTTAACGTTCAGGAGGAAACGCCAGTCTGTGATTTTTTAGAGGTAATCCACTCACATTTTGTGATGTGTTGTCCATGGAGAGTAGTCTAATTACTATGACATCCATAGAGTGGATTTCCCATCAGGTAATTACTTTAGTTTTCCAAGAAAGCATGGTAAGCACAATTAAAGCTTCAGCTAAAGGACCATCAGTTTAAAAATGACTTTTAACCCAACAAATAAAAAACTTAAAGGCCTTGCTATAAATACTTCTAATTTAAAAAGTATTCAAGAATTCAAAAATGTATTCATGAATACATTGTAATGTATTTGTATTCAAATACATTTGAAAATTTGTGTATTTGTATTCGTATTCGTATTCATGAAATTTCAAAGTATTTGTATTCGTATTCGAATACATTTACAAAGTATTCGCCCCAAGCCTGGTGAACAATATGTGGCTGTCTTCTGCAGTCAAAATGTATCGAAATGCAGCAAAGAATGGGTCATAAATTATTGCGAATCAATGCAACATTGACAAATCATCCCCTGTGTTCCAATGCTCAAGTAGGCACATAGAACACATTGGCGCTCAAGGGACAAAATGATAATAGATTTTAAAGGCAGTCCCAAACAGGTCTGGCATTCCAGAAAATCAAGGGGTGAAAAAAATTGCCCTCCTCAATTTTTTCTAGGCATGCAGCACTCCTGCACTCCTAAAGAAGGCCAATGCCAGGCTGGCATGTTTATTAGAAACACAACAGTATATGCACTGTGCATTTGACCAACTTAATTCCTGAATTATTAACAGAAAATCAATATCTGTGGAAGTGTGAACCATAGTCACACTGTTCAGTTATGTTACAATGAAATATGGTATGTCTGGCCTGTTGAGTTAAGCTTATAAAGTCTTCAAAACTACTTCAAATTTGGAATTTCACACGGTAAATATTTCAGTGATAATTTACATATTCCTACTATAGTGTTGCGACTGGATATAGTACTGGAGTTTGACTAATCAAAGTGCATGGTGTAGACACAAGCCAAATATAATTTAACCCGTAATTCCCTACACATGTATATGGTATTATGGCTACCTGATTGGACATTTACATGATTTTTTTGGACACGTGGCAACACATTATTTGTCAACATTACTGTCAATCATCAGTCCGGCATTAATGCAAATAAATGTCACATTGATATTTAAAATATTGCAAATTTCCAATGGAATGTGCGCAAGTGAAAATGGATTATCAATTATATAACAACAATAAGTTGATCCAATACTGGTTCGATCCAACAGGATAATATGTGGGGTTACGATGAGTGTTGAAATGACTCTGAAATTCTGGAGTTGATTTGTCGACACCCAAAAGTTGAGTTGAAGTGGACTTGTTGGCACCCCACTTTCTGCCACCAGGATTTACATAGCAATGCCTCTGCTGCTGGATATTTTCCTCCACTTGTACACTTTACTATGCCGATTCATGGGTGATATACATAGGCAAGATGGGCTGTATCTGGGTTATATATTGTAATGGTTAAGTTGTTAACAAAAAGCCCATTTCATTGGATACTTGCATACAAGATTAATGATTCAATCGAAGGTACAATTGACTGCAGATGTGGAGAGCAATCCTGATGAACAATTAACCATTCTGACCGTGGATAACCACTTGCCCAACACATAGTGTAATGCACAAGTTACTAATCACGTGATTTCAACAAACCGATGTTCTTAAAATCACCTTGCTCAGATAAAACAGTGATTTAGTCTGCATTCTGTTTCTACTAGATGCCATTATGAAAGTATGTAAGTAACAAAAGCTGTGTAATCATCAAAGTCATTGCATCATACACATACGTAATAAATTAAATGGCATGGGAATCTCTCTATAATACAAATTTTTAGAGCTGAAACGGTTAAAGGGTTTTCTTGATTGATTAATCACATGGATTAATCTTGGTTAACCGATTAATCACTTACACTGATAGGTAGGTAGCTGAATAATTGCCGTACCGTTGATGATTTACAGCATATTAACTCTTTACCAAAAATAACATGGAAAATAGGCCCGCGCTATATACAAAAGTCTCCATTCAAATTTTATTATGTTTTCAATTTTTGACTCAAAAACATAGCTTACATGTATGACCTCTCATTGCGACGAGCTCGTTGAGATCGTCCCAATGAGGGGGTCATAAGCTATGTTTTTGAGACAAAAATTGAAATTTTTTAGTAATTTAAGAATTTATTTTGCAAGTACATGTATCTTCTTTCAATCGCATCAATTGGGTGAAGGGTTAAGAATTACCATTTCCAGCTACTGATACATGCACGTAAACAAGTATGTCAGCATGTAACTTGCATGCTTTACTCTGTCTCATATAATTGATGTGAGTCAGTGTGACAATGTGGACCTGTTTTGGAGCAAGTTTGTTCCTTTGTTAACCTATATAATACAATAGTTCAAAAGTAAAGGTTAATCGATCAATTACTTGTTTGATCGATCAAGATGTTGATCATTGGTTAACCAATTAATCGGTTAACTGTTTCAGGTCTACATGTACAAATTTTATTGTATGGAGACAAATTCAAACAAGAGTTTGACCACCGAGGTGGTATTAGTCCCCTACGGCGCTTTTGTGACATAAGGTGTTTTTGTCACATAAGACATGACCACAATCAGCAGGAGTATCAGAACTGGGGGGCAGTTTTGGTAAAATAATTGGGCACGGTTTGGCCTGGGGATGGTCCAGCTTGGGGACAATTCGGGTTTCATGACAACAGTCAACAGGGGTGGTTTGGGTAAAATACAGGTTATCAGACAGGATTTCAAATGTGAATGGAATCTAAAAATTGAGAATTGAGAGAAGTGTAGCTTGAACCAAGTTGGAGGGAGGGGGTGGTAACATAAAAATAGAGAAAAAAAAAAGCTTAAAAAACACAGCAAAAATGGCTGCCATTCCGCCATCCTGGATTTTGAAACAAAAATATTGAGCATGCATCATACCCTCAGAACCATTAATCCACGTACTAAATATGAAAGGTGTAGCTTAAAGCATGTTGGAGGGAGAGGCGGTAACATGAAAACAGACAGACAGATCTTAGATTTTGAAAAAAAAATACTGAGCGTGCATAATCCCCTCACAACCCTTTATCCATGTACCATATATGAAAGGTGTAGATTGAACCATGTTGGAGGGAGGGGTGGTAGCATAAAATAGAGAAAAAAGCTTAAAAAACACAACAAAAATGGCTGCCATGGCGCCATCTTGAACTTTGAAAAAAAAATTGAACGTGCATCATCCCATCACAACCCTCTATCCATGTGCCAAATATGAAAAGTCTAGTCTAGCTTGAACCATGTTGGAGTGAAGGGTGATAACATAAAATAGAGAAAAAAAGCTTAAAAAACACAACAAAAATGGTCGCCATGCCGCCATCTTGGATTTTGAAAAAAAAGTATTGAACGTGCATCATCCCCTCCCGACCCTCTATCCATGTACCAAATATGCAAAGTGTAGCTTGAACCATGTTGGAGGGAGGGGTGGTAACATGAAAATAGAGAAAAAAAAGCTTAAAAAACACAACAAAAATGGCCGTCATTCCGCCTTCTTGGATTTTGAAAAAAAAATTTTCAGCATGCATCATTCCCTCAGAACCATTTATCCATGTACCAAATATGAAAGGTCTAGCTTAAAGCATGTTGGAGGGAGAGGTGGTAACATAAAAACAGACAGACAGATGGACAGACGGAGTGTAATCCTATAGTCCCCTCACGGTTCCCATAGAGGACTAACAAGAAAAGCATTGCAAAGCGATTGCAATCCTTCCGCAAACAAATATATTCAAAACCAATCACAATAAGGCCCCATAAAAATTTACCTGGATGATATTTTATCACAGAAAATTTGACATATCAGAGCAGGCACTGAAGATTGGATTACTTCCAATTAACCTTTAACCCAACTCACACAATATCCAAATTTCTTATTTTACTTTACATTTTTAAAAATTTGTCTCCAAAATTTCAGCAAAAACTATGATGAGCTCATTTACAAGTTTTACAGGATATTTTTATTACAAAGGGCCATAACTCCCATAATTTTCAAGATATATCGGTGGTCATTAAACTTGAGTAGACATTGTTGCTATAGAGACATATACCAAAAAGAATTTAAATCTGTTAACTATTATTCAAGTCATGCCATAAACAAAGTCCGGACAGATGAAGGGACGGACGGATGGACGAACGGACAGATGGATGAAGCTCTTCACTATATCCCTCCCTTGCACGGGGATAATAACACTATGCCATTAACAGTATTAAGGCATGTACAGTGCAACCACTGTCAGCTAGTTCAAAGGAGCTGGTGCAACACAGTTAACTTTCATGTCTACTTTGATCTCCAAGTCTGTGTCTGTTATCTCATTAACTGATTGAGTGCTAGAAGCCACTATCAGGACTTTCAGAAAATGGGGGTACCAGTGCAAAAGCCAACACTTTCCTCGCTTGTGTTCCATATTCAGTCAAACGCAAATAATATTTTGTTTATACAAATTTGTTGTATCACAAATTATTGGAGAGTGTCCATTAGTACTCTCCAATGATTTGTAATAAAACAAATTTTGATGAACAAATTCAGATCACCAAAAATAATCTAGTCCTCAACCAGTTAATAGCGTTTTTGATTTCACTCTCTGAACAGGTCAACTGACAATCGTTTTAACTTTTCCTCAGTAGACCTTGCATCAAAATTTTGTTATGTTATAAGTTTTTAAAGGAAATACTACATGTTCTGAGTAGTTGAAGAGGAAATACAAAGTCAACATTAGGCTATATCAATGTCAACAATGAGTAGTCGACTAATCTATATTTATTTATTGGTGTTTAAGGTCACATACTTATGCACAATGGCTAATCGTGACCGTTAGTGTTTTAAGGGTGGAGGAAGCCGGAGTACCCGGAGAGAACCACTGAGCATAGACAAGCAACTGTGAGCTCCTCAACATTCTAACTCTGTTCAAGTTCTGCTCAAGCAGAGTTACAGCAGTTGAAGACGTGCACCACTGACGTGCAGTATGCCTTAGTACACGGCATCATCGTGCCCCTATGTAAGCAACCGGGATAAAGTGCCTTGCCCAAGGACACAACACAGGTCGTCCCAGACGGGGATTGAACTTGGGACCTCTAGCATAGAAATCCAACAGTCTACCTCTGAGCCACTGCGCTCCCAGTCGACTAATCATTTCAACTCTAGTTACGAGTTTCATATTACCTAATTTGATATATGATAATTGAGTGTGTTGATCCTGAAGAATTAAAACTGAAATCGGCCATCAGAGCTGAATGTCAGGGCTGTACGGTGGTTGGAGCATATATTACCCATCTGAAAATTTATGGTACTCCGTTTTTCATTACAAATTAGCCTTGAATGTATTCTAAATTGTTGTTGAATAACAATGTGTTGAATAGCCCACAAATGGCCTTCTCTTTTATTGTGCCATTGCTGCCTTAGCAAGTCAATTTATCACACAATGTATCTGATTGCAGGGCTTTAGATTGGTCTAATTTGGGGACACCAGATTCAAGTTAAAACTGTCCCCAAAATATGAGAAACTACATGATTAGTCAATTTACATATAAATAGAATATAATACAGGGCTTCCTAAGCCCTATTTTGCATGGTGCAAAAGTATTTCTTAACAAATATCATCATTTTAGAATCCTACAACATGCAGTTAGTAGCCATCTCCTAATGTGGGGACAACCTTTACCGGCTTGAATTTGGGGTAATATAAAGACCTGCTGATTGCTTATCTCTATCGTGACCTGACCTATGTATTGATATACATGTACGTAGTATATTGTTGCAACATGAGTCTATATTTACAACCCTTTGCTAGTTGTAATTTCTTCCTTTAAAATGAGAAAAGTCCACATAATTTTTCAGTTTGTACAGGTACCGGTAATTTACAAATTGGAGGATAACTGTCAAAACCAGTCTTTCCATTTTGAGGTGCGTCATCGTGCTTGTGCACCATCGCACACGCAATTTTGAAAAGCTCTGCGCCACTAATGCTGCACCTTGGCAAAAAGCAAGGTGATGGCCTGTCTGAATGTTTAAATTACCTTTTAAAACACAAGTAGGGTTAATGCTCATCAAGCATCAATAGCATGTGCGCATGGCCTTATGCATTATTATAAACTACATGGTACAGTCGCGGTGTAGGTTTCACTTTCAAAAGAAGTCTGGAAACTATGTCGCAACTTCAAACAAGCCAACACATCAACAGTCGATACCAAAGAGTGTCCCAATTTCAAGCCTGGAAATAAACAATCTGTCATTTGCAGAATGAGGTCCCCAGAGGGTGAATTTACTGATGCTATTCCATACAGTGGCTAGAATCCCCCAATTTATCCTCTTGGTACATCTTTCTGTTTAGGTCTGAGACCTTGATTCAGATTGCGGTTCACAGAGAGTAAATTTATTAATGCTACCCTGCTGTGCAGGTTAGCATCACCAAATTCACTCTCTGGGGACCTCATTCTGCCGATGACAGTCTGCTTATTTCCAGGCTTGCCAATTTAAACTTGACGAAATTGGGTCATTCCATATTATTCTAGTTACTGTCCCCGGTTCCGTTTTTTTCTTATTCAAACTGTGTATTCTACTTTCGATTCTTTGCGTGCATTTCAGTTTAGTTTTCGGATTTATTTTTTGAAAAAGAATGTTCGAAATAATGAACATGTATTGTGAGTATGTGATTGGGGGTTGGTCTTATCCAACGGTTTGCGGACCGATGGCTCACCGGCGATTTTTGTATTCTATGTTCGAGGGGTTGATATGCCCACACGTACATTGGTAGCGTTTCTCTCACAAACTGTTTACTGTACCCCATAGTATCTTTCCAAGAAGAGGTTCCATCACTAAACCTAATGAGCTATCAACACAAATCTTGATGTCATGAATATATTTTTCGTCAAAAGGGAATGGCAGGAAGACAGCCTCTCAGGCTATGCCATTTCCATGCAGCGCATTCAACTATAACCTGTTTTATTGTTATCTTGTATATTCTTATGCTGCAAAATAAATCAAATCAATCAATCTTTATTTTATTGTTATGACCCAATAAACGTGACTTAACGTCACTATGAAAACAGGGATGCTTTTTAATAGAATACAGCATGTGTATGATAGACAGTCTGTCACTATCATACACACGCTGTATTCTATTAAAACATCGTCGTTTCCGTAACTTTTTCACAATAGCTGAGCGTTTCTTAAGTTGGGAAAATGGTGCTTGCGAATTAGAAATGGCCCGCTCCACACTTGGCACACCTGCATTTTACAAAATCGGAAGACTGGTAAAAACCTTGCGATGTGTGATTCATTGGCTTAGCCTATGTTCTTCTGTTGACAACAACATGCCTTAACTCTTAACCTGCTAAGTATTTTCAAGATATTTTTTCATCAAATCTAGTCATGGCTGCTGTAAAGCAGCCATGACAAGAGTTGATGAAAAATTAATCTAAATATAACAAGAAATCATTGGTGAAAAAAACCCATTCAATTTACAGGGGGAAATATGTTTAAATATGCCCAAATGATACTTATATCAGTGACAAGAGAAACCCTGTGCTGGGCAGGAATATCTGCCAACAGCATGCAAAGAATTAATTGTGGTAATACTGTGTTCTCAACATACTGAATAAAACTCTGTATATACATGTATTACTAACGGTATTGGATTTAATACCGATTATAATTGGTATACCAAACAAAATACCACCCAGCAAGTGCTACAACAACACACTCCAGACCATTCAATTTAATGTGTAAAATTTGTTTCCAAGCTGAAACACCATCCTCTCTTATCAGCGCAAGACAGCATATTCTGGTGCTTCGTGATCGAAAGAGGTACTGGGTACACTTCTACATGTTCATGTAGTCCTTAACTGTGATATCGGAAACTATCAGTCATTAATTTGCATAGCGCTCAATGAAGACAAAGAACAGGCACATGTGTCTGTGTGAACAGACATGGTATTTTCGCCCTCAATGAGTCTTCAGGTTAAAAATTCAGTTTAAGAAATAATCTGGTGAACGATATAGTAGTTACTGATATCAGTGTTGAGAACTTGACGTGCACAGCATTCAATCACAGAGAACCAGAATAATTATCGTGTATTGTTCCGATGAGCAATGGCGGATACAAAAGGGGGGGGCGGTGGGACGGTTGCCCCCCCCCCCCCCCTTTAGTTCGTGTTTGTCTCGCATGTAGGGCGTAGCCAGCATTTTCATTTGGGGACAATACATGAAATGAAGAGGGGGGGGGGGCACTACGCGATATGTGGAACGCATATCCAGAGGGTTGAAGGTTTGGGGGGAACCTTCTGCCGCCCCTGCTTGTATGTAGTAAAAACATACAACAACATTTATTTCCTCCATCACCATTTGCTATGGAAAACAAATATACCATTGAAATTATGCAAAATATATCTACTGGTCGCCTTCATTTACATGTATAGCATCACCGACAAAGCATGATTTTGAGGTGTTACATGCCCCTAGCCTCAGGTACCCCATGGCTATGCCAATTATGGGTCAGGATCTTAATTGGCATAGTCATGGGGTACCTAAGCCTAGAGGGCTGACTGCTGAAAACTTTCAAACGCTGGCAGATCGCAATGTTCTCCTGAGCTTAAGTCGGTTATGACTGTAAACAGTGCGTCCAAAATACAATATTATGGTAAATGGATCTGAAGAGCATACATGTATTTCAAATTTTCTAATTCTGTTTTGAACGTATGACAGAATTTGAAATTCTGAAACACGCTGTTTAAAAAGTGTTAATTAGCCGTTCCAAAATTCAAAAGGATTTCCACCCCAGAAGCCACCAGAATGCCCCATTTGGTCACTCATTTCCAAAAATTTTCTGGGGGGAAAACCAGACCCCCTACAAAAGCTTGTGCCTTTGGCACTTCACCATCTGCACGATTCGCCCCCCCCCCCCCCCCCCCCCCCCCCCCTTTGAGAATTCCTGTATCCGCCACTGCCGATAAGGTGACAGGAGGTGTTTCAAATTGGAAACACGTTTTACTGACTAAATGGATAATTGGGGTGTGTAGGACACTCAGGACACACCACACCAAAAAATTATATTATGGCCTTTGCTTTGGGGTCTAAGTTTGGACAACCTTTTTTTTCAAAATGACCATCACAAATTCACAGTACATTTGTGTTTCTACCTGTATTAATTTTGACATGGTCCTTCAAAATATGATCCTCATAGTCTTTGTCACTAACTCCCTCCAATGGAAGAGATGGGCAAACACCATTTTTTTCCAAATCGACAAACATAGGAGCCTCCTTCCTTGGTGCAATGAAAGTCCCTAAGATGCCTACAGAACTCCCTGTGTGTTCTGAATAGTTCACTTCGTTTACAAACTGAACAGCTCCTCCAGGGTGCCACAAGTTCATTCGGTACAGTCTGCGTTACAACACCGGAATCAGCAAGTGCAGGGTCAATGTTCAGTCGGTTTGATATTTGATGACCTGCCATGTAAAATTCGTGAAAATAATCGATTTATTCACTATCATGAGAAAACAAGTGACACGAAACATATTACATTAATAGACATCTGACTTCATTTACATGGGACCCTTTTTCTGAAAGTATCCGTGATTTTGTATAGACGATGTGACAGCTGTTTTACTTGTAGCCATTTTGCAGTTTACCGATTTCCGGTAAATAAAAACTTACCTCCATTGATTATGTCCCTTAATGTTGGTTGATGTTGACGTGTGGCTCTCACCGATTTGGGATCGCTCGTCCAAAAAATGGTTTGCTCGAACGCTGGTCAGTCCAGTCACATGTAGGAAAGTGTCTCAATCGCTGCCATCTTGGAGAGGGGGTGATGGGGGGGGGGGGGGGGGGCGAATGTTGCTGTAAATAAACAATGCTTAACAAAACAAAAAATATTTCTCGAAGATTTTCAATTTCCCGACGTCTCGCAATCGCCGATCGTTTTCAAAGAATATACACTTTGATGTCAGTGAAATATGAATATATGGGGTATATGCGTTGATGATGTGCACATTTTTTCGCGGCAGCGCAAAATGAATATTTTCAATATATTTTAAACTATCACTGACCCCCTCCCCCCCCGCACCCCCCCCCCCACACACACACACAACAAACAAGTCCCGACATTGGAAAGCTGATACCGTGTAACTAGTTTTCGTGCTAGGGTAAACACCATGGCGTTTGATGAAGTGAAATCTGATAATCTGTGACTGAAGTCACAGCTTTCATATCATCAAATGTCATCGGTTGGAACAGTCATTCGCGGTTGATTGACTTAACCGCCATCCTAGGGAGGGGCCAGACCGCGTTGCAAGACGTTTGTCGCTGACGTTCCAGCAATCCGCTTGGGCTACATTATTCTTATTGTACGCAGACTATCACTTTGTCAGCTATCTAACATCCTCTTCGTCCCTCACTGTTGCTGCTTCTGACATTTTCATAGCTGGATTTGAAATTATTTCCAATTCTTGTTTCGACAAGTATTTGTCTGGACTGATTAAGTCTTTTGTTGTAAACAACCTTATCTTGTAGACTGTTTCAAATATCCACACATCTTGGCACGAAGCAGAACTTTCTTAGTTCTGTGTAATGTTTTAAAGATTTTGTTGTTTTAGCATCTGGTCGACCCACTCATATAGAAGTCTATTAGGCTTGAGTGTGATTGTTTGGCATACTTCCCTACAATTATTTTGTACATTTCGATCATGTCTCCCTATCACGCCTCTGTATTTTAATGTAGACAGTTTCAGTCGTATCAGCTATTCTTTATATTTCAAGTTCTATTACGTCATGTATCAGTTTTGTTACCCCTTTTCGTACCCTTTTCAGTAAATTAATATCTTTTTTGTTTTTAAGGTGTCAATATGCGTGTTACATGTTCTACATTTTCGTCTCAAGAAGAATAGTTACAACACCTCAAAATCGAAGTTCTTTTCGTTCAGATATGTGTGATATGCATCGTACGACCCTGGCCTCATGGAGGCCAAAGGCCCGAGTGGAGGAGAGGTACAAGAGGGGACTGCATCCCATCCATTGGTGGATCACCTCGTATCATTTAACAAAACTAATGCCCCAAATTATTATTCTGGGGACATTTCGAGACTCAGTAGATCATCATTTTACACAAGTGAGTGGTTTATCCGTAATGTTTTCACATAGTTGCCGACCCCATGTTGATCGTTGAGTTTAGGGTTTGGGGGACGAGACGAATGCGCTGGGAAATTACCCCACTGCCCCTGACTACCACACTGGACCATGCAGAAAACTGTACCAAGTACCACCCTCTGAAATATTAAGCTATATACATTGGAAGTTAACCTAAGTATACAAGATTTCTCCCCGAGCCTTATTCTACTGTTGATTCCTTTTTTTCTTGTTGTAAGCCGCAGCCACCGGAACATCCGAATCGTGTTTTGTACCGTTGGGAAAAAATCGCATTTATATACCTTTCGAAATCCTCTCCAACAATAATATTTCAACACGGACATGGGACGAAGTATATTACATGAAAACACATACAAGGGTGGATACATGAGTTCCGTAAAGAAGGGGGGGGGGGTGGGGGGGGGGCTCACCCTCTTGTTGATGGGTTCAGGTGAAATTTTTGTAAAAACTGGGTGTTAAAGAGGCCGTTTGGTGGCAAATTTTATTATGCTGCCATAATTTGTCCATTTGATCAGAATAAGCGTACGCCATTCTTCGGCTGTCCATGCATTGCCGCAAAATTAGATGAACAGCCGCGAATAGTTCCAAAGCTCTCGCTTCATAAATCAATGTTGTCTATCAAATTCAGAGCCGAGCTAGTACAGTCCATTTCTATAATGCTATATTGGAACTATATGCACATCGGTATAGTACCATAATTGATGCGACAGGCTTAATGCAATACCTGCAGTGGCGTTACCCACCCATGGCAAGGAAAGGGAGAGGGCGCGAACGCTGCACCACTCCAGTTTGTATCCGCCAATGATCCGTCAGTGGTCCCGCCAACGATCCCGCCAGTGATCTCATCCTCAGAAAGTTCACTATAGTTATAAAAAATTTCAAGCTTCCAAGTTCAAACCGCCAACAACCGAAGAGTTCATAATCATACCTAATGGTGGCATCTTTTGTAGAATTTTATCTGTTTCGGACTTTTTTTAAAAAAAAAGAAAACTAATGAATAATTTGTAGGCCAAAATCTTATGGAATTTTCCAATCGGAATCGAAAGTTTCAACTCAAGAATCCCAAGGTCATACATTTTGAACACAGTGGGTGAGGGTTTCATTCAAATTTCTTCAAACAGTTGGAAATTCGCAGGTAGCAGTTGGAAAATTCTGGATCAACGTGGTGCAAATGTTTTTTTCAAAAGTTGGGATGGTACGGAGTATCATTTGGAAATACAGACTCGAATAAAGACTCTTCAACCACGTCCCTGGTTAGGATGGGCCGAGAGAAATACCTATTCAAATTAATTCATTTTCGAATCGGAAAAACATATTTCAGGACGAGGACCGCATGAGTAGTGGACACTGGTAGTATAGCCACAAGGATTTAACACCCCTATTCAGTATGACCGCAGCATTTACTATAGGAATCGCCATAGACATCCTGCGGCCACACTGACAATCCTTAGGTCCAAGACAGTCCTATGGGAATTCCTATAGTAAATTTGGCACTTTACCTCCTTGCTCCTATACCAACAGTGTCCAAATGCTAATAGGCTATAAAAACCGAGTACACCATGGATATTGCAGTTTCCCGGATTTGTTTGTAAAGCAGAAAATCTCACCCATAGACTGATAGACAGATTCGAGGGATCACGTGGAATAATGATCTGAAATTAAAAAAAAAAAATAACAGCTCGAATGAGTGATTTTCCAGCTCATGAAGCTGAGGGTTGAAAAAATAAAATGGTTCGGGTTTACAGATTGAAGATAATTTCCATGCTCAATCCTTATCTTTTTATAAGCACTTAACAAATATGTTGTCTCCATTTAAAATGATATTGAATAAATAATGTCTACACTTATCGATTTAGACTTTCGGAAGCCACTACTACGGCATAAGTGAGATTAAATATAATTATATATCACACTAGCTCGTCAATATGATTTTGCTCATAGCTACACATCCTTGCCGTTTATTGGGGAGAGCCCCATGGACATTCCTTGGTACACTGCGGGCAGTGGTGTGTGTATGTGTGTGTGTGAGTTTAAGGTTATAAATTCGCACTGGCACAGACATTTGCTATTGAATACGTTTTTTTCTTCTTGTAATATGCCGCCGAAAATATTGTATTTCATTTACTGAACCCTGATGGGTTTCAACATGACTAAAAAATACCCCAAAATTTATTTAAACTAAGTGATGAGTTTAAGAACTGGTTAAAACGGACTGGCAATAATTATTCATTGGTGGGCTCTCAATTTAGTCCTCACAAGGATGTTACGCAAGCTTTTGTTTTTTTTTTCTTGTAAGCTATGACAGGTCGAAGATTTAAAGGTCATTTAATTTAGAGTTGGTTAATTTGAATTCATCTTTTAATATTTTTGCTCTTTCGATATTCATTTTGTTGTATGTTAAAGTGAAAGGAATGACGGGCCTCCTTTCGCATTCCCCCGTCTGATATGTTCATACCAAATGGCCTGAGGGTTTGAAGCGTATTGATCCAAAAAGCTTCATGTGTTTTTTAAAAATTCAGCCGTTTCTTCTAATGAGTCTTTAATTGGTGGTTTTTCAATAGGATGGATTTCGAAATCGTCCAAAGCATGGCTTAGAGGGTTAAAATGTAGTGCTACTGGGGCATCACCATTATGTTTTATATCCTGTTTATGTCGCGTGGCACACATTTGGGAAGGATTTTGACTTTGACCAAAATACTGTTTCCGAGTCTGACCACGTTTACAAGTGATAAGGTAAATATTATTTGGTAAATCACAGTGGAGGGAATTTCAGATCTGCTAATGATTTTTTGTTTGTTCGGAGGAAAATTCCTCTTTCTGATAAGGCACATATGTGTGCAGACTACAATGAGGCTTTTTGCAATATAATACCGCGCCACTACAATTCTGCAACGGTCTGTCGTGTTCAATTTTGTGTGGTGCGAAATCAGTGATTTCTGCTGGACTTGTAAGCTTTTTCGGTGTCCTCTCATTCTGCCTACAGCTCATTCTGCCTACATAAATTGCGAGGTGTGATCAGGTCCCTCATTCATTACATCAATCCACACATCATGTACCTGGCCTACATGCAACAGTGGCAAACACACTGCTCGCCTCACTAAACATTGCACATCTTCATTGATCCGATATAATTGTGCAAGCCCAAGTCCCGGCACCTTCCTCAATATACAATGGCTGAAATGAAACATGCACCCACGAGTTTCTGTGTCCAGAAATACTTCCTCAATGGCCTTTATCACTACCCCTTCAAAGTCTGTTTGAATAGTTTCTGGAGATAAAACAGAGCCAGTCTTTTCATTCACAACAGCACACAGTTCATTAAAAAGACGCACATAAGACACTTTCTGCCTATTGGGCATCAAAGTGACAGCTACAGGGAACATTGTATTACCAGACACGCCATATATTGCAAAAAGTTGATTCCACAGGCTAGGGCATGAATAAAATGTTCCATCCATAAATAAAACTGAAGCTTCCTGCATCGTACACAACATCTCATCTGTAGCAAAAAACAGAATTTTGTCACCAGACCCATTATCAATAGCAAAAAATCTTCTTCCATTCTTTGTGAGACTCCATTCATCTTGTAGGTTCACTTCTGCCAGAGTTGCTGGAAGTTTTGGTATCTTTTTTCGGCGATGTCTATAAAGACCAGAGTCTGTACTTGTGAAAGAAGGTGTAATAGCAGATTCGTCTTCTGTCATGTTGTCCAATTCTTCTCTGTAGATTTATTGCATTGGTGTTACCTCTTCACGGGCACGGTTTCCCATGTTATTCATGAGTCTCAAAGCATGAGGCATTTCCATTCAAGGATGTTTTTACTGTTACATTTTTCACAAAATCATCAACTGTACTGAGTCCACCTTTGCAATGATCAAATACACATTTCCAGTGAGTTGTTGACTTTCGGTGTACATTTAAACGATACCTAACCCCATCAAAAAGAAACTGTTGACCACCAGCTTGAGAGGTTATAACTTCTACTCTGTGTATTCCCGCCATAGAGTAAAGATTACTGTTGAAACTTGTCAATGAATGTTATATATATGCTAAGAATATGAGGCCAGTATTTAGTAATTTTGCTTTTTGTCTAAAAACATGCATTCAGTATTACTTTGTTTGCAATCAGTTATTTATTCAAACACTGAAACAATTAATTCACTTTTGAGCCCTGAAAATCTGTTTATTTATACTACATATCAAAAGAAAAAAACACAAACAAAATACCAAAAACAATGAAATAATAGTACAATAAGCAATTAAACTCATGCACAATCATTACAGTAATTAGTGTTTTGATTAACTGACTTGCAATCAGTGGTCAGTGTCTTGATTTGTGGCCCAATCCATTTTATCACTGGGTATGTATGTGTTTTGTTAATACCCTAGAAAGGTGTTAATTGGCTTTAGAAAAGTGTAGGCAGAATGAGCTGTAGGCAGAATGAGAGGTAACTGCTTTTTCAGAGTTTGAGATTTTAGGCCACGCAAAATTAGCAGTGAGTACCCTCTCGATCTGAGGGCGCCAAATAAGAGTAGAACAAGCGTAGTTGAAATTTACCTTATCACTTGAATTGCGACGGGAACGAATGAGCTGTGATTTGATGATAACTTTAAATGTATGTTGAGGATGAAATGATTTTGTGTGCAACAATTGATGTGAATCAGTTGGTTTAAAAAAACTATATAATCCAAATGACCGGATGCCTGGAATTGCTTGCCCTTATACACAGTCACATCGAGAAAATCAACAGATTTTTCACTGATAGTAGCTTTTAATTTAATGTTTGTTGGATCATGATTGTTTCAAATTTCTAAAAAATCATCAAAATCTTCTTTGAACGTTCCCAAATAATAAAAATGTCATCTAAATATCGAGATATACGAGAGGATGCTTTGCACATTTGCTTAAGGCATTTTCTTCCCATTCCGCAACATAAATGCTTACAAAATTACAACTGAATCTTTTGCCCATAGGACGACCCATTATTTGTAAAAAAAAATATTCTCCATTGAATTGAAAGTCATTACCTTTTAAGCTCAGGCCCAAAAGACCCAAATTTGTTCATCCGGGCGTTTAGCATCCGAATATTTTTCAAATGCCTTTTTAACCGATTTAACAACTCTATCAGTATCATCATATACATACTGTCGATATTCAAAGATATGGAGCAGGAATGCATTTTTCGATATGTTCAATTCAGAAATATTTGACAGGAAATCCTGTGTATTTTTTTAGATAGTTCGTATGTCAGTTCGCTGTAGGTTTCAAATAATAATAAATTAGTTCCGAGATCGCGTGAGATTCCGAGTTACAATCTCAGACAATTGGCCTCTTGGGTGGAGTGAAACCATCCATCCATGAAGAACGGTCCTTGTGGATCTTTGGTAGGATGTAAAATTGTCTTGTTTGAGCACGAAGCTTAGCTGTTAAATATTTCAATTGTTTTTTGGTTATGTGACATTCATCGAGGAGAAATTTTAAGATCTTATTGAATTTTTCGACATTACTAGGCTAAATAAGTGAAATTATTTTCTTATGATGTTTAGTATTGCTGAGTTGTTCCATGGCTTCCTTCACCCGAGATAGAACGACTACCGACCCACCTTTGTCGGCTGGTTTAATAACTAATTTCTTATTTTTTCTAAGTTTCGTGAGTGCTCTCTGTTCCCCAGCGGTTAAATTGTCTTTATCGGAGAGAATGTTCATGCTGAACACATTTTGGAGGATTCGATTATTAGCCTCAATAATTTCGGGATCTACTTCACTATCTGGAGGTGACCAACCAGATGATTCTGTAAAAGGAAGTTTCCGACCGCTGGAGTTTCTAAAGCGGTCTGCTAATTTCATTTGTCTTAGAAAATTACTGTTATACGATGGAATATTTGTCTGATTATCAGTTTTAGGCTTTGGTGCTGGTATACAAAAGTTAAACCGTGATCTAGAAGAAAAATCTCTTGGGCTGTTAGGTCAATGGTGTCAGACAGGTTAACCACATTAGTTCCTAATCCCACATCTGTTAGACGGTTGTTACACCTGCCTTTACTTAGTTTAAATCTAGATGGTTCAACCAGTGGCCGTACATAATATTAGCGGCTCTCGTGGTCAAATGTATTAAATCCTGAACAACATCAAACTCCGCGTCCTTCACTTTCCGAATGGTTTCATTGATGGTGTTCAGGGTTCTCCTCTCAGCCAATGGGAGATTTTGCGAAAAGTTTAGTTCAGCGAAATGAATTTTGGCTGATCTAAATTTGACCCTGATATCGTTAAGTATATTCCGCAACTGCTTAACTACGAGATCACTATTATCATTTCGAGAATTCACGCCAATATTTAATAATATTTTCGGGGACGAAACTGGCCCCTCTGCCCTTTAAACATAGCGCGCAAATGATTGAACTTGGCGCCGAGGTAACACTCCATCTGGATGTCCGGATAGGGACCTCGATCAATGCGTCCTAAATTTGAACTACTAATCATGAGGATGTTTTACAAACATCAGGAAGGCGCCAGTTCTTTTAGTCAAAATTAAATCCACTCTTATGCCCAAATCGGGAGAATTTAGAATGTGCGGCCCGAGTTGCGGCTCGGTGATTTGACTTTCTGTGAGTACGATATTCCTGGTTGTACCATACTAAAAACAGAAGTAGGGGGAGGAGGAGAAGAAACAGAAGCAGGATAAGAAACAGAAGGAGAAGTATAGGAAGCAGGAGGAGTTCCAGTAAGAACACTAGAAGAACCGGAGAAAGAAGGCTGAGGAGGGGGAGAAGGAGGTAGAGGAGCAAGACGAGGCGAGACAACGTTACTCAATTTGCGAGCTTCTTCATTCACAATATGGAAGGAAAAGAAGAGGGAGAAGTGCTTTGTCTTGATCTTTTCTTACATTGCTTCTCGCGTTGGGGTAGAGGGACAACACGGGTGGGAGTTTGCTTGCTCCCTCCTGTATTGTTCCTTACTCCAGACGCTGGGCGAAGTTCCGAAATGTAAGGCTCATAGGCCGAAATCATCTTATCTTTCAACTCGTTTTTAAAGTTTTTTCGAGCCCAGATCAAGGCACGCGCCAAAGCGCCGTTGAAGTCTATTTTTTCCAAGCCATCAGGTGGCTGCATTGCTAAAGTGATCTTAGACTACAGTGTGTGTGTGTGTGTGTGTGTGTGTGTGTGGGTGTGTGTGTTAGTGTGTGTGTGTATGTTTGAGGTTAAAAATTCGCACTGGCACAGACATTTCCTACTGACACGTTTTTTTTTCTTTTAATAGGCCGCCGAAAAATTGTTTTCATTTACTGAACCCTGATGGGTTTCAAACAAAACAAAAAATACATAAAATTGATTTAAACTAAGTGATGAGCTTAGGAACTGCATGGTTAAACTGACTGGCAATAATTGATGTTATTCATTGATGGGCTCAAATTTAGTCCTTACAAGGATGTTACGCAAGCTTTTGTTTTTCTTTTTGGCGATGACAGGTCGAAGATTCAAAGGTTCATTTAATTTAGCATTAGTTAAATTGAATTCATCTTTTAATATTTTTGCTATTTCAATATTCATTCTCTTGTATGTTAAAGTGAAAGGAATGATGGACCTCCTTTCGCATTCCCCCGTCTGATATGTTCATACCAAATGGCCTGAGGGTTTGAAGGGTATTGATCCAAAAAACTTCACGTTTTTTTTTAAATTCGTCCGTTTCTTCTAATGAATCTTCATCTGGTGGTTTTTCAGTGTTGTTGTCAGGGTGTGTGTGTGTGTGGGGGGGGGGGGGGGGGGTGAGTGAGTGTGACAGTGTGTGTGTTCAACAGTATATACAGTTACACTGAATTAAAGTGTAGAGGTTATACAATTTAGCCCTTTATCTCAACGGATGTTAGTCAGCTCTCACTTGTGAAAGCGGTAAGTGGTCTCTTCTCATTGTGAATAGGAGATTAATAAATAATTCCCATCACCGTAGACTTTGGCTGGTCTATATTTGTTTTTTTTTTTTTTTCATTTTCACATAATGGAAAAAGCACAATTCCCATCAGCATTACCAGGGCTTTGAAAAGTCGTAGACTTGGCTGGTTTAAAATTGTCTATTCTTTTGTCATCTATACCGGTACTCACTCCTTTTTGCAAGTTGACACTATATAGTGTTCAGTTAATAGTGCCAGCTGTCCCTGTCTGAGATTGTCCCATAATTGGAATCTTACCCGTCATCGGAAACAGACCTGTGTCACCTATACTCACTTTTTTTCTCATCGTCGACCACTACTCCCAGGAACGCCTCCACGGAGTCCGTAATGCTTACCTCCTCGTCGAAACCCTGGTCCGAAGAAGTCAGAGGAGAAAGAGTGGGAGGATCGGGTGGATCGCCGTCCGAGTCAACCTCCTGTGCCATAGACTGATCCGCCCTCCTCCACCCCCGGATGGTTAGAGTAACTAGAATAACGTCTGTAATAGGTAGAAAAATTGGGATTCTAGAAAAATCAGTACTCCAGTTTAATAGAACACACCCTATAGCATTACGCGCTACTCTTACAAACACAAAATGGGGCTTCATCAAGCCCGTTTCGGTGATTTCAAACAGTTTTGATTGATTTGGGAAATTGTAGGGTCTATTTGGGCAATTATATTGGCTCGTATACAAAGGAACGCGTCTCATAGCACTTTGTGCTACTCTTATAAACCCAAAATGGGAGAATCCATACCAAATAAAGTCCGTTTCGGTAGTTTGGAGTTGATTTTGGTGATTTGGCGGGAATGTTGTTTGTGGGCATTAGATTTACTCTTATACAAAGGAACATACCTTCCGAACATACCCCCGTTCTTTAAGAAGCCACCCAGGGTCATATCAACCACGTACCGCCATAGAAACCAAGATGACGGCATCCAATATACAAAATAGACGACGGAAACACCCTTACAACACGCTCTGGCCATATGCACTGATACCACGTAACACTATGGGGTAACGTCACAAGATGGCCGCTCACGCCGGCTAGCATGACAACCAAACATGATGTCACTGGGTCACGTGACATGATGTCACTTCCAAGGTCCACTACCGAGGTTCACAATCCAAGGGGTGAAACAAGCAAGCTATACTACTACTACCTTTCATTTTTTATCCCCCACACCACAGAGTCACTTTTCGGGAGATTCAAACTGACAGATCATCGAACATTATAGGTGTTATTTAGAGGTTCAATTCTCCTCCCAAAGCAGATATTGACATTTTCCCCCGGAAACTCAATGAAATAATATTAACAGATAAAGTAAATTAGGACAAGGAACCGGCATATATTATCGGTGACTTCAACACAGACTCTTAAAATTTGAAACATATATAAAAAAAAACTAGAGATTACATCAATTTAGTGTTCAGTCAGGGTTTCTTACCACAAAAAAAAACAAAGTCATCTAGAGCAACAGAACATTCAACTACATTAATTCATCACATCTTAAGCAACAGCATTACACTACCAATCAAACCAGGCGTAATCATTAAACAGAATTTTTGGCACTTCCTACTACGAAACAAAAATACCAAAACGTGAACATACAGAGTCCATAATGTTACAGAGAAAAAAAACGAAGACAGTGTTCCTCGTTTTTGGACTATTCTCTCTGCGAGGTAGATTTCTCTGATGTAATGGATCTTAACTGCTCAACTCAGCATATGGACCATTTCTATATATATTGTATCAACACTTTTAGGGACGCATTTCCTCTGCGACAATTTCGTCCAAAGAAAAAAAATATGAAAATAAAAAATATTGCCAAATATTTAATGAAGTTGAGAAACAAAGCAAAGCAATGTACTACAAGAGTGTACTTGCAACTATAGAAAAAATAATATGCGCGAAACATGGGAAATCCCAAATGCTGTAATAAACAAGGCAAAGACAGTTGCGAAATTTCCATCCCATTTAGTCATGGCGACAATGAAATTGATAATCCGCGCAACATTGCTCAATAATTTTTCTCAAATATAAGTAAGCCTCGGGTGCATAAAAGTGACGTTAAAAACAGTAAATAGATAAATGAATAAATAAATAATTGCGTATGATACCCAACGATCTTCTAATCTCGTCGCAGTATTTCTGCCTACTAGATCCAGTCAAATAGTGTCTGGGGTAGATTATACTGCTCTGGTCAGTGGTGGGGGTTAGGGTGTGGTTAGGAGACTGAAACACACAGAAGCCATGAAGTCCATATTATTTCCAAAACCCAAACTAGTCCAAGAAATATTGAGACCCCAACGTTTGATCCAGAGCGTTTTGTTGACAGCATTCAGTTGTGTTCATTGGGGTTGCTGCTCTATTTATGATGAGGCACGTTTAACCTCTCAACAGGAGAGCAAGGCAGTACGTGATCGACATTGGTTTGCTCCATATCGCTGGCGTACATTGTATATGCATGTATGAGTTCACTAGGAACGGAACCTGGGGAGGGGGCGTCAGCAACAGGTTTGACGACGTCCGTAGTTGATCTTTTGACTTTTTTTGATTGTGGGGTCTAACAGGCAAGCAGATACTATTCATATTAAGTCTGTAGATGCGTCCATTTGAGTGAGTTTGTAACGAATTCCATTGTGGTAGACCTAGCCGACGGCGGTTTCTACATCGATTAGAAAAGAGATTTCTATCTCCATGAACTGACTTGAAACGAATAAAATCAACCAAACATACATGTTCTGGCGCACTTTTCGGCTGAGGTAGGTCCATCGCTATTTACTAAAGAAACTGGTGGATTGTATATGATCGTTGAGTCTATTGGATGAGCGCCAATACATTGCAGGTCATGTTGAGGCGGCTGGTGAGTCAGTCAGGTTGGCTGGGTCCTTGCATGTCCAGTTTGGGAGTCACCACTCCCGTTACATGTCTGATTTCTGACATTTTGGAAAGTAAGGCAGAGGAGAGGCAGGAGTTGAAAATATCGTTAAGTCGGCTGTTGAAGGAGCGTGGGAACAGCATGAGGATTTAGTACCCTAACTAATTTCGGCTTCTTCGAGAGGGGTGGAGGGTGTAAACGTTTAAAAAAAGGACTATTAATGATTTCATTTCTCATGATGGGGGCCGCTCAGACAATTAATGATTCATAAACGAGATTATAACCCTAAAGGTGTTAACATGACAATGAACACTAGCATTCCATAACATGGCAAAATGCCGAACACAAGTTGAAAAGTAATCAGCATGGGGTGCAGAGAAATTGCGAAATCTGCCCCGGAGAAGGCGGCCCCGGAAGAAGTCGGCCCACGAGAGATGTCGGCCCCGCAAACTACAGGAGAACTCGGCCCATAGGAGAAGTCGGCCCACGAGAGAAGTCAGCCCCACAAACTACAGGACTACTTCCAATGGTCTTGGGACCTGCTCTCTGCCATTTGATGAAATAAAATGCTGAGAAAAATCTCCCTCCCTATAATAAGAGTACCGTTTAGTTCAGCATTTTATTTCGTCAAATGGCCGAGAGCAGGTGCTGACGGTCCTGTAGGACAGTGGTCGAGTTCACTTTCTGCAGAGGGCGTGGGGGGGGGGGGGAAGATTAGGATGCTTCGATGGATGTGGACAAAACATAAGATGGCTTCTTTTGACTGAGTGGCAAAAAAAATTCCTTTTTGGGTTGGTGGGTTTTGTAAGATCCTTTCAAAGGACAAAAATGACAACATAACAGTTTTTTCAATATTTAATTAAGATTATAAAAAATAAGCAGTATTAACAGAGGAAAGAAGACATAAACGTAGCAGGTAATGTTGTCATCAGTAACCAAAAATAGGCAGTATTAACAGAGGAAAACAGACATAAACGTACCAGTTAATGGGGTTATTAGTGACAATTATTTAATGAAATTTCGATACACTAAATGTAGTCTTGTTTTTTAACCATTGAAAATACCAGTACGTAACATTAATTCCTAAAAAGCCCAAAAGGCTTTCTAGGAACCGATGTTAGGTAGTTGTATTATCAGTGATAAAAAACAAGACAGCGTTATCACCTATTATTTACTGAAATTTCTGTACACTATTTCTGTATTCCGCCGTTTTGTCGATCCTTTAGTACACCACTGAGATGTATGAACAAATGTAGTCTTGTTTTTTTACCATTCAAAATACCAGTACGTAACATTAATTCCTAGAAAGCCCAAAGAGCTTTCTAGGAACTGGTGTGACGTACTGGTATTATCAGTGATAAAAAAACAAGACAGCGTTATCACCTATTATTTACTGAAATTTCGATATATTTCAGTATTTCGCCGTAATGTCGATCCTTAAGTACACCACTGAGATGAATAAAAAAAATGTAGTCTTGTATTTTTACCATTCAAAATACCAGTACGTAACGTTGTACTGTGCAGACGTGAAAGTTCGTGGAAGATTTGTGCTTCAATTCAATGTTGGATAAGTTTAGTTTGAAAATGTTGGATGAGTTATTTAATCTCATAATTTTTTTGATTTCTAACATAAAAGTGAATACAACCTTAATAAAATGTATTCTATAATACTTCTCCCATGGGGCGCCTTCGTTTGGGGCCGACTTCTCCCATGTGCCGACTTCTCTTGTGAGCCGACTTTGTTTTGGGCCGACTTCTCTCGTGGGCCGACTTATCCCCTGGCTTCTCTTGTGGGCCGACTTTCTCTTGTGGGCCGACTTTGTTTTGAGCCGACTTCTCTCGTGGGCCGACTTCGTTTGGGGCCGACTACTCCTGTATTCATCATCATGTTTGATTAAGAACTTTATGCATCACAAACTTGTATAACAGTAAACCACACATACAACAGCACCCACGATTAAAAGATCTAATTGCCGAACTCCAGATGGACAGAAAGTTTAACCCATCTAATCACCTAACCCAGGCGGTACGCGCAGAGCTTCAACTAACAAAAGAAAATGGGGTGGGGGGGGGGGGGGAGACGTCAGTGCCCGACGGCTCGATCATATCGCCTATTTGGGACATTCCTAATTGCGCTTCAAAGACTTGTGCGCTACAAATATACTTTTCATTGATAAACATACAACAATTACACGCCAGCTAGGTAGAGGCGCCCGACTATCTGGGTGCTTTCAACGGATTATGGTCATAAAAAGCATTTGTTATTAGTTACTGGCTCCCTGGGTGTGGAATTATACCAATATATCGAGTTGGGCATTTATTGAACTTTCTGATCTGTGTTTATTTTTGTCGGGCAAGCAAGAGATTTTGCCCAACGGGGTACTCCAAAGCGTATGTATATTTTCGTCGAGCAAGCAACGACGTCTGTCCAACTTGGTATTGCATAATTTCTTGCCAACATCTGCCCGAAGAAACGAATTACACCCAAACCGTCCGCTGACCGAACCGTCTTCTGCAATTTGACCCAAACCGGCCGCTACATTTTGACCCAAATCGGCCGCTAATGGACCCAAACCGTCCTCTAGAAAAATTATTTATTCCCATCTTTTTTTTTTTAATATTGTAAACCGAATTTTTATTATTTTGAGTAAATAATAAGTTATTTTCGAAAGTTTGAGAGTTTTTCAAAATCATTTTTCGTTTTTGTTTTCGATAATTATTTATCACTAGTTGTTTGCCTCTCGTTATCTCTGTGTTCTTGTTTGTGTTGTCTTAGTAGTTATTGAGTAAACATTATTTTAGTATATTTAATTAATTGTGATTAATTGTGAAATGTTTGTTTCGTTATCTCTGTGTAATAACTCTTTGACCAGCCGCTGATTTGTCGCGGTCCTCATAAGAGAAGGCCATCATTCTCCCTGCACCCCACCCCCTCTTCCCCTCCTCTCCTCCCAGCATTCAGATATAAACTGCTTAATAGTGTCCCTCACTTCATCTTTTTCAATTTCTTCAATAAGCATTCCTACCCTCTCCCTCGTGTCCCCCTTCAGCCATCTATCCTTTGTTTCTTCACCCCACTTCTGCATTATTCTTCCAGTAAATTTTATTCTATGAGGTATATACTGTGGGCATTCCAAGAAAAAATGTTCCAGGGTCTCCACTACTCCAGAGTGGCACATTTGGCATCCCTTTTCCCCATCTCTCCCAATTTTTCCCCGAAGCTCCAGTGATCTTGATCTCAGTTTGAACAGCAGTGACCCTCCAAAGGTGCCATCTAGGTACTTCTCAAAAGCTGGCTTTTCTTTATATTGTAACCCCTGCAGTGATCTTTTCACGCTAACCCCTGCTCGCCAGTTTCGATTGCAATCTTCCATGACTCTCTCTTTGACAAACCTTTTGCCTTCTTTCATTCCTACTTCTATGTTTGTGACCTCTATAGAGTAATTGTCCATTAGTTCCCTCACATGTTTTGACCACCCCGTTTCTATATTAGAATTCCAAATGGTATCGAGCATCAATTTGCACCACCGGTTGTCAGGCAGGTTTCTCAAGTAGTTAAAGTAACACAGTTTTCCCAAATCTACCCTGTCCTTGATTTTCATCCACCCAAGCTCCCCCCTTACTGCTTCCAAAGCTGCAGCATTACTCGACCCTGTTATCCATCTGCCGGCATCATTTTGAGTATTTTCCAACTTCTTAATAACGGTTTGGTTTAATGGAATCACGTCCGTGCCATACGTTATACTTGGTAAACCCACCCTCTCCCACAGTGTTTTCCCCACAAAGACCTTGTTGAAACTATTTTTCCCTAAAAGTTTTAGTTGGTTCAGAATTCTTTTCCCCTTCAGAATCAGTTTGGCTGAGTAATTTCTGTACACCCCTCTTCCCGTTATATTTATGCTTACCCCTAGATACTCATACTCTCCCGTTTCTCCTACAGTGATTTGTTTGCTTTCCCCTTCGGGGATTGAGAACTCCCCCACTCTCCATCTCTTTGTCATATCTACCTTGCGTCCAACGGGTATTACCTTGCTTTTATTTTCATTTAGTTCGAGCCGCCAAGTGTTCCCATATCTACCAACAATTTCCAGCAGTTTCTCTAGCCCCTGTTCAGTTCTAGACATTAACACCATGTCGTCCGCAAAGAATAAGCCTGGTATCTTTATGTCTCCAACATTTACCCCCTCCGCACTCTGAATTAGTTCGTCCCCTAAATCTTTAACATACAATGCAAACAAAATCGGTGAAAAGATACACCCCTGCTTGAGGCCTATATCCATAGGGACTCGTTTTGTAGTGATACTCCCTAGACTGAGTTGGCTTTGCACATCTGTATACAGTGCTTTCATGATTCCCACAAAGTCACCCCCCAGTCCGATGCCCTCGAGCTTTCGCCACATACCTTCCCTCCACACTCGGTCGTACGCTTTTTTCACATCTAGAAATGCCAGGAACATCTTTTTCTTTTCAGCCTTTGTTGATTCTATCAGTTGGGTGAGTGTAAATAGGTGATCAGTGACTCTTCGTCCTTTCCTGAAACCATTTTGAATTTCTCCTAAAAAACCTTTCTCTTCAATAACTTCCTCTAGTCTACCGTATATGACCTTACAGAATACTTTCCGATGTTACTACTAACTGATATCCCCCTATAGTTATCTAGAACTTCCTTATCCCCCTTTTTGTGATACTTGTTTGTATTGTACTAGTAGTTATTGAGTAAACATTATCATATCTAACCTAGCGACAGTTCATGAATATTATTTTGTTACCAAATGTTCAACATCTGGTAGTAAAATAATATTTATAAACATTGCTCTGACAAGTATTCAAAATTTAACGTTAATTATTCATATCTAACCTAGCGACAGTTCATAAATATAATTTTGTTATCAAATGTTCACATCTGGTAGTTAAAATAATATTTATAAATGTCGCTCCGACAGTTATTTAAAATTGCGTTAAGTTATTTATATTAAAGATCAAATTTAAACGTCGCTCCGACAATAATTTATTTAAAATTATTCAAATTTAACCTAACGACAGTTCATAAATATATCGTTATGTTATCAAATGTATTATATGTTACTATATTTTTCAGAACATTTTTGTTGACAATGTATCATACGTTTGTATACTTTTCGAAGGAAGTGTTAAAAATAAAAGAAAATATTGTGAACATATCATTCCTTTTTCTTGTTTCCCACATAGACCTAATGGTCACCACAATTTCTAGAGGACAGTATGGGCCAGACTGCATAGAGGACGGTTCGGGTGCTGTGGAGGACGGTTTGGGCTAAATGTAACGGCCTATTTGGGTCAGATTGCAGATGACGCTTCGGTCAGAGGACGGTTTGGGTGTTTCCCGATGAATCCCATGATCAGGAGATCTTTTTTTCGGGGGGGGGGGGGGGGGGTGCTCAAATGCAGCTACAGCTCTCTCCACCTTCTTATCTCCTCTCTCTCATCTCACCATGATGCAAAACATTGGGCATCTGTCGCTGGGCCGGTGCTCTTTTTCCTAAATAATTTCGTGTTCTAAGATCGACTTTTGCTGCTTAATTATTTGTAGCAGTTTCACCTTCTCAACAGCAGATTTTGGGAAGCTTGTGTTTGGTTTCTGTGCCAATGTGGACCGGGGGAATTTAACATCCCCTTACACAAAAAACCCAACTAAACCCTCTTGCGACCCAGCCCCTTCGCGGCGTGTTCCACATCGTTAATCGGTGTAACTGTATGGACTTGTCCATGAATTGTTATCATTTTCAAGAAAAGAAAAAGACAATAAAAACATCAATGATCAAACCCATGATTTCGAGCAAAGATTTTGGCATCGACCATCAGAAGATTCGAGACACAACAGTATCAACCATGAGACAAGGCCGAAAAGTGTCGGGCTAACAAGAAATGGGCTGAGAAGCCCGAGGACAGTCTGAAATGCCGGAAAATAAGGTATGCAGACGATTCGGCACCTGGACGATTCGGCACTTGGGTTGGATGATTCGGCACCTGCGTTGGACGATTCGGCACTTGACTTTAGACGATTCGGCACTTACGTTAGAACAATTCAGCCCCAACAAATATATATTTGAAGAAAATACATAAATTTTATATTCACGCGCGTCAGGATGATAAAATTTGAAAAGACTTTTGATACTGCCTGATTAGGTTTAGCCGGGAATTAATGAAAATTCCAGTTACCAGTTCATACCACAGGGATGTACCTAACAGGACTTAGTGAACCATCTAAAACAAAAATAAAAATCATTAGCTTCTGTTTACCTGAAATAAAGAAACTGAAAATTTCATTAGCTTCTATTCACCTAAAATAAAGAAACTGAAAAATTCATGAATTACCTTACAACTGTTCATCTGAAAAGAAAAGAAAATATGCACGGGTAAATCTAAAAACCTTTTCTCTAGATATATTTTTATTGTTATGAGATAAACGCCAATGTACTGTTCCAGTAATTTGAAAGAAATCAACCCCCCCCCCCCCCTCACTTGCTCTAGCCCTGGGTATTCGTGAGTGAGCTGTTCAGCGGTCATTTATTGTATATAACTTCATCTGGGGGGTTAATTCCTCCAAGCAAAATTAGAATGCTATGTAAATACACACCAGTCTTTCCTGACAGCAGTATTTCATTTGAAAAATACATCTATTTCTTTCGTTCTGCACAAAAACTTATATTTTTTGCGATGTCTTGTGGTCTTTTGTTCAGTATCGGCTCAAGTCATTATGGCTAATATAATTACACTTGATGTGATTCAGAGTGAAGGCACCTATGATTTTATTGCATCTTTTAACAATGTTTTAACTGATTATGAAGATGATTACTCCAATTCCCCATTCTTAATTGACAATTGTGATTGCAAGTACCACACTTCAGATAGCTTCAAGGACTCTGTAAAAAGTAACGACAAAACGTTATCCCTTTTTAAATAACATGAACTGGCGCAGTTTGAACGCTAGAATACAAATCAAAACAATACAATAAGAGTTGTAATCAAAAGGATAAGTGCGATAACAGTCATAACATCAGTTCAAGCAGTACTGTAATCTTGTTTTAACATGCAAAATAAACATATCAAAGCAAGAAATCAGAGTTCTTTGTAGAATCAGCGTATCCAAACAATGTAAAAAGATTGAAAAATATACCAATGAAATGCTGGAAAGAGAATTTTTATTCAATGAATGTTATTTTTGTCTTTACGAGGGTGGTGTCAAATTGTTCTAACCCAAGTGGTCCAAAGTCAAGTGCCGAATCGTCAAACCCAGGTGCCGAATCGTCCAAACTCAAGAACCGAAGCGTCCAAAATAGTCCAGGCACATTAGACATAAAAATGAGAAAGTAAGGAAAAAAATCGGAGAAGGCTGATTTTTTTTATATGTTTCCGGGACACACATTGCGGATAAAGTGTGAAAAGTCCCCGCGAATCCGAGTTGAGCTTTTTTAGTTATAGCGTTTTTTTGATGAAAAAAAAATTCGACCCAGCTCCATATTTCTCATTCTTATTCGCCTTAGTAGGGTGAGAATCATAAATATCGTGCTGAATTATATTGAGAATACATATCCCCAACAGAAAATGCCAACTTTGTACCAATCCTCACACTCAATGGTGAAATATTCACGAAAATGTACAAAATTACGAAATTTTTTTTATTGTTTTCATACACACAACGGTACACAACATCCATTAAATCAAATCTACGACTACTTTGGGAGTTAAATTATATATCAAAAAATGCAGAAAAGCAGTGGCTTTATAATGATATATAACAATAGTCATTTATTCCATAATGAACTGGTGAAACGTGTGAAATATTAACCATACCCCCTAAACTCAAATTCAAACGGCATCGACTTTTCTCATTCAAATACCGTATTATAGCATCATTGTTTCAATTTCCATGTTCGATTAAATCACATAATGTGGTGTTCGTCAACACTCAAGATGCATTGGCATGTAATGTGTGCACGCCCTTGATGTGTACTCATAAACAAATTTGTATTGTACAGACAACGTCATATTTAGGGGTAATTGGTTCGATCATGGCTGGTAGCGGCTTCGATGAACTTTGGGGGACTGTTTATGCTGGTGGGTCAATCCATCATTTGATCAGTGGTCATGCATATTCAAGAGCAGTTCGTGCCCATTTGCTAACACAAATTGCCATTACAAAACTTGTGTTTGAAGAAAGCCGAACACTAGATAACATAGACTGCACAGAAGTCAATGAAATATTCTGTGGACTTGCCAGAGGTGACTGTACAACAGCTGACGCTGTCAATCAAGAAAGTGTCAACCATCTACTGTCAAAATTACATGAACTGCTCCAGAATGCGTCCGTGGGACGCACAGGAAAGCTTTGGGTACAATACTACGAGCAAATAGGTCTTCTCCAGTTGTTCTTGAGAGCAGAGCGCACAGGCGACTGGGAACTCCACACATATTGTGTTCGCAATATGATTCCAGTATTTCACGCAGGTGGTCATTTTGCATACGCAAAAAGTTCTCATCTCTATTTGCAGCAGATGAATGAGCTAACAGAAATAATGCAACAGGATGATTTGAAGTTGTTCACTGAGAAAGGTTACTTTACCATAAGACGCTCAGTTAAATTCTGGGACGGGATATATTCTGATCAGACCATAGAGCAGTGTTTAATGAGAATGTTCAAGCTCCCTGGTGGTCTCACACATGGCAGGGGAATAACCGATAGCACTGTTGCGAAATGGGTACATGGACTACCTCTTTGCCTTCCGATATGTAATGCTCTCGAAAATTTTGTTCATGTTCACACTGGTCATGGCGAACAACATCGGGATCTCCGTCAAAGTTCACAATTGACTGATGCCAATGATATCACCAAATTATTGAACTGGCTCAGAGTGCATTCCCCCTTTCAGAATAGAGATCCACTACAATTAGTCTCTATAGCGACCGGGCTTGTGGCCGACGAAACTGTGACCAAGTTCGCAAAATTGGTGAATGTTGCGTATCGAATGTTGTAAGCAAAACGTTCAACAGCATCAAACTACGACGTGTTGACACTGTGAAGTCTTTCGCATCGATGGCAAATAGAATCAAAGTACGTGGAAGTAAGGTAGTGATTGATCCCACAATTCTGTTCAACCGCATCACATGTGTTATTCAGTCACAAGCAGAGATGGAAGAGTATCTCAAATATGAACTCGCCCCGAAACCACCAGCATTGTTTGATTCTGCTGGAATGAGGAAGACACAGAAAAGCACGCTCGGTAAGATCCTCGCGTTTCAGGCGAACTACTTCTATTTCTAAAATCGTATCTCTCGGATAGGTCGCAGCGAGTTGTGATAGCCTCTGAGTCGTCGTCATGGAGACCAATCAATGCCGGTGTACCCCAGGGGTCTATACTTGGACCTTTACTGTTCTTGATATACATAAACGATATAACTAGCGACTTACTCAGCAGTATTCGCCTCTTTGCTGACGATACGTCATTATATCTAATCATTGAAAACCCAGAGCAAGCCGCGGTCATAATTAATAACGATTTGGCTACAATCGAGCATTGGGCCAAAACATGGTTGGTCGAGTTCAATCCCAACAAAACTGAAAGTATGTGTATATCGCGTAAAAGCAATCCTAACTCTCACCCACCCTTGTATTTAGGTGGCTCACAAGTATCGGAAGTTTCTGACCATAAACACTTAGGACTCATACTAAATAATACATGTACATGGAACAATCACATTGACCACATTTGCTCCAAAGCCTGGTCTCGCCTAGACTTGTTGAGGAGACATAAATTTAACCTCGATCGCAGTGTCCTGGAAAAAAATATATTTCGCCTTTATTAGGCCACTTCTTGAATACGCAGACACTGTCTGGGATAATTGTTCTGTGACAAATGTCGCGGAACTCGAAAAAATACAAATTGCAGCAGCAAGAATCATCACCGGAGCAACAGTTAGTGTCAGTAAATCGTTATTATATTCGGAAACCCGGTGGGAATCCTTGCAAGAAAGACGCCACAAACATAAACTAATTCAGTTCTTCAAAATGTATCATCACATGTCACCTCCATACATTTCCAACAAAGTTCCACCACTTATCTCCTTGACGAATTCATCACGCAGTCTTCGATCCAGTGAAAACCACCGAGTTCCTTTTTGCCGAACGCAATTGTATCAGTCTTCTTTCATCCCCAGCGTTACGGACCAGTGGAATAAGTTACCGTTACCTGTCCGTGAGAACTCGTCATTGATTAACTTTAAAACGTTTCTCAGTAATGGTAACCAAAGACCACCAAAGTTCTATAGTAATGCAAAATCTCGCAGGGCTCAAATATACCATTGTAGGCTGCGGTTGCACTGTAGCAGTCTTAATTCTCACCTTTTCGATAATCACCTATCACCCAGTCCCTTCTGCCAGTGTGGTGAACGTGAAACTACTGATCACTTTTTCTTTCATTGTCCTTTGTTCTCAAACGCTCGTAATTATACGATTAATCTACTCCCATATGTAGCAGATACGCCCACGCTTCTATTTGGCTCATAATTCTTGAATAACGATGAAAACTGCCTTATTTTCGAAGTTGTACATGACTTGATTTTATCAAGCAAGCGATTCCAATAGTTGAAACCCAACACTACGTTCGGATCCCACCCCCATTCCGAGTGGGAAAGTCTAACGCCTGTTGTGGAATGCCCTCTCGCGCTTTCCAACTTCTAGCGCCTTGAAGTTTACTTCACCTAATTCGCTACTAAATGAACTAGAAGTTAATAAGTTGCCTACTTACGATTCTCTTGTGTGTAAATTTTACTTAACATACATTCAACATGTACTTGGTCTGTATTAACTCAGACTTATTCCCAAGATATTGCCTGTTAAATACATCATTATCATCTGTTGCATGTGCAAAGTATGCGTCGGAGTCTTGTACCGGCCTCTGGAGATAAATCGCGACTGGTCCTCGACTCGTCGTGTGCTGTCAGTGGAGGTCCCATGCTCCTTTGCATCCGCATAATGGTGATAATCTCTATGTATCATGTATTCAAGCTGATTGCATCATATTAGTTCCTTTCCTCTTCTTTCGATCTATCAGTGCGTCTATTCTTTCTTCTGTTTTTCCCTTCATTTCACATTGAAGTTTAAACAATCCCACCCGTCGTTGCCTGGCAGTCGAGGCGCCTTCCTCTGCTCCCTATCTATTCTGATGTGACGCTTAACCCGCTTGATCTCCAATCGTAGCAACTAACGTAGTAAATTTACAATAAAGGGAGGTTATCGGCCTTCATGCAACGACGTTTGGGCTCTTCCATTCACCTGTACCACCTACAGGAGTAAGTTATACGTTGACAGGGAGACGACCCACATAAGCTTTAGCTTTCTGTCGAATCCCTCTAATACACAACAATATGCTTTCTTGTTTTGTGTATACTTTTTGTATCTAGTGTTGTTCATTTTTTGTTAGTCAAATGTTATTGTGAAATGTATACACATGTCAATTATTGAATAAATACTGTTTAAACTAAGATCCTCAAAACATACGGTTCCGAGCAAACTAAAATCCCAGAACATTCTCTGTTTGTTGTAGATGGTGGATTTTTATTGAGGGCAGTTGTATGGCTTAAACAGTCGTCATATAAGGACATATGTACATCATATTCCAATTATCTAGTGAGACATTTTGGGGCGAACGTCGTGGTTGTTTTTGATGGTTATGCTTGAACAATGTCGACAAAGGGCATGGAACAAGCCCGTAGATCTAAAGACAGGTATTCCATTGATATCAATATCTCACCCGAGTTACCAGCCACCACACCCCAATCCGATTTACTTGCAAATGCCAAGAACAAAACCCAACTGATCGTCTTCTAATGCAGGAGCTATCTGCTATCAATATTCAGTCCAAGCAGGCCGAGGCTGATGCTGATGTACTGATAGCCGAAACTGCACTTGACATCGCTCAAGATGACAACAATGTTGTCGTTGTGGGAACAGACACAGACTTGTTAGTCATTCTTACCTCTCGAGTTCAACCGGGATGTAATATTCACATGATGTATTCCATTACCCCAAACTTACTAGTTTCAGTTAGTGAAATAGCAACCAAAATGGGTGACCATAGAAGCAACCTCCTTTGTAGCACATTCTATAAGTGGTTGTGACACTACTTCTGCACTCTTTCGAGTTGGTAAGAAGAAAGTATTCAGTACAATTGTCTCCGATGTTACTAGCGACTCACAACAGTATGTCAACACAATTTTGGCGGATGACAGTACACCAAGTGCAGTAGCCGCTGCCGGGGAACAACTTCTCCTGATCTTATACGGGAGTAAAACTGTTTCCTCTCTCGACCAATATAGATATGTCACTTACAAGCGTTATGTAGCAAAATCTAAACTGAATAAACCCATCGACCTAGCCTCACTCCCACCAAGCAGCGATGCTGCACAACAACATGTCTACAGATGTTATCTCCAGGTCCAACAATGGCTGGGCACTTCGCTTCCTTCGACGGATTGGGGTGATCGCTAGACAATGGACTTCTTGTACCGACTGCAGCCACAAAGCCATGTGCCCCCGATAACCTACTGAATCTGATCAGTTGTGGTTGCAAGAGTGCTTGTACAAAAAGGTGTGGGTATAAGAAGGCAGGACTCTCTTGCTCAGGTTTGTGTAATTGCAGTTCGGATTCTTGTAACAACCACAGAAACACTGTCCTGTCGGAAATTTCTGAGTTCGATGAATAATATGTATATAGGTCATGTCATTCTGTATATAGCGTTGATAATAGTCAATGTAACTTAATCCATGTTGATTGATTTGTACATTCTGTAAATATTATTTATTGATTTTTGTACATTCTGTAAATATTATTTATTGATCTAATGCTGCCAGACACAGACGTGTCAGTTCGGTCCCAAGCCCGAAAATAGTTGAGTTCTCATGCTGACGAATTTTATGCCAAAAGGAGAACTCGGCCAGAAGCAGAGGGGGTCTTCCATAATGTCTATTTTGTAAGGAATGATAAAAGTCTTCAAATGGTGGTGGATTTTTTATCGTCTGTCCAACTAACATCCCGTTCTGTACTACGACCCTTTGGGCAAATCCGTTAGGAAAATCGTCATTTTTTGCGTAAATCCGATACTTTTTGTGAATTTTCAATAATTTTTCGCAGAAATTGTCACAGAATGCACATTTTCCTCTAGGTAAATGTATATTAGACATTATGTAGCTCAAAATACGCGTAAACAAAAAATACAGTTGGATCAATTCGAGGTTACAAAGTTCGTGCGATTTTTTTTGATTTTTTTCAAACGCGTTTTCGAAAAAAGGCTGTAGAAAAAAAAAGCTCAACTGGGATTTTAGGGGACTTTTGTCTAATCGTTCAGTGACATGTACTCGACATGCCCTGAAAAAATCAGCTTTCTCCGATTTTTTTCCCTAGTGAAACCTAATGTTCTTGGGCTAAAACTCCAGGTTTTCGAAATAATGCATCCTTGCATTTTCAAATTCCACGTGGGTCAGGCGATGCGAACAAAAATTTCGACTTTGTTCGTCTACTCCAAGGTTGTGGGACTCTTTCTTGCTCAAAACACACATAACAAATAACAACAGTTTTCAGTTTAGGGTTGTCGGGGATTTTTAGGAAATATATAGCTCGAGAAATTTCCCTCTTTTACCGACAGTTCAAACCCGGAAATAAACAAAAGAAGAAACCCTTGCTGATAATGTCACGTGTTTTTGTTTATATTTTGAAATGAGCACTTGCTGGTCATGCGCATTGGTAAACATCCGGGACATTGGGTTCTGAACGATGAAGTAAACGCAATATGGCGACTCACAGTGAGGGAGGAGGTGGAAAAGATGAGCTAAAAACACACTTCATCACTCGAGAAGGGACATACAAATTGATGCAATTATCTGAGTACTCGCGTCCAACAAGAGTAGCTCTGAATGGCCAATGCAACACACCTGTCAAAGTGTCTTTCATAAACGTAAATGATGGGTCGGGCTCGCAAGACAAGTTGTGTTTCAATGTTGGCAGGGAAATTTATACTTATGTTTACAAGGGTATAAGGAAGGTACGTCATTACCAGAGCTCGCTTATATTCAAAACGAAGAAAGTATTTGTCTGGACATGAGTGGGTACAACATGACATAGAATTACCGAAAGTAACTTTTCACTGCTATGGGTATGATGAAGCAAATTTTGACATTTGGCCTTTACTCCTGTGTTTTCTAAAATTCTAATTTCTAGACGTTTGTACACAGAACGGTTTGTGCTTGGACGTTTTGTACCCAAATCACTGGACGTTTTGTGCCCATTGGAGGTTTATACCAGGTACCCTCTGTGACGTCTTAGGATTTCCTACGGAATTCCAGACAACTATCGGGTGCAGGTCAAAACGTCACATTTCAGTATGGTCACCACAGGTCAGAACATCACATTGTTTGGTCAAAATGTCACACTTTTGCTCAAAACGCCACTCACTTTTAGTCAAAATGTCACATGTCGGAACGTCACATCATTTTAGTGAAAACATAACTTTATAACAAAAATATTTATCACAGATCATTTTCCCTGTGTAATATGGAAACAGTTTATATCAAAAGACAACCGAAAAGAAATGAAAGACAACTAGAAATATTTGCAATTTTCTTAAATTTATTCAGCATTTGAATATATTTCTATTTTATGGTTTTTCGAGTCATTTGAATCTTCTTGAGAATTGAATTCGACATTAACTGGTTGAGTGCTAGAAGAAGAAAGCCCTATCAGGGCTTTCAAAAAAATGAGGGTACAAGAGCAAAGTCAATATTTTCCTTGCTCATGTTTCATATTCAGTCAAACGCAAATTATATTTTGTTTATATACATTTGTTTTATCACAAATTAATGAAGATTGCCTTTTGGCACTCTTCAATAATTTGTAATAAAACAAATTTTGATGAACAAATTCAAACCACCAAAAATAATGTAGCCCTCAACCAGTTAACTGGGTCAAGAATTATCCGCAGTATATATGTGCTCATGCACGCTAAATTAGTTGGGTGTTGCTTGATGTATGTGATACATTTTGTTGCATGCTGTCTCAAAATATCTCTTGAAGCTCTGCCAACTTAGCATTTTTTGAGATCGTCCACTCAAGAAAATATTTCTCAAATTCAAAAACAATAGCTGTGTAACATACTAGTAATATAACATACAAAAATCTTCTGATAAATGTGTAAATAAGCATAATCAAATCTGTTATTAATGTGTAAGTACATGTACATAGACTAGTGCATACATATTTCATAGTTCACAGGACAACATTTGAGGAAAAAACATAGGTTTAGACCCGTAACGATACGCTTTGGCCACGATACGATTCGTATCTCGATATTTTACCCGCGATATGATACGTATCTAGATACGTATCTTCAAACTATCTTGATTCAGTTTGTATATATACACTGCACCAGTGCACCTGTCACTTCAGTATAACCCCCTTCAACAGCAATGATTGAGAGTGGGTGATCTTGTATGACTTGAACTTCTATAGGGTCACTCATTCTCAGCCAGTGGGATTCAGGGAGACTGAGGGAGTGGGGTTCTGAACATTTTTCATTGCTTAAAAATTTAAACATTGATTGCATTCTTATATTCTGACAGGGTTACACAGTGTGTAACCCTGTCAGAATATAAGAATACAATCAATGTTTAGATACACACAGGGAATCAGGGATTTGGGGAATTTAATTAATTTTGTTCCCAGGCAAACCTTGTTCAACTTCAATGAATTTTTTTTACCGTACTGACTGGGCCTGACTCGTGTCGAAGCCCATACTCGTGCTGAAGCCCCCCCCCCCCCCCCACCCCCAACCCCCCATTTCTTCAGATTTGTGAACCAGGGTGCCCTACTCGAGTCAAAGCCCACCCCCCAAGTTTCAAATTGGACGAAAGTTGTTTGAGACAAGATGTCAAATTTACAGGCATCAAATGGAAAAACAGGTGACTTGTTGCAACGCTGTACTTACCAAAAAAACTGTAATACTGTATTATGTATATTTTTTGGAGTTGAGGTTTTTGTGTTGTTAAATTCGTCTTTTGTGTAATACATTATGTCTGTTTTCAGTGCAATAAGTCTTTATTAAAAAATTATATATCCCAAGCAAAATTGACTTGTTTATTTTTTTGTTGACCTCGTTTTGGAAGCTGTCACTTGTTTTAAATGAGTGTGCAGGCTTCTGTCAATAGTTGTCTGAAACATGCCCACAACATATAGTTTTCACAGTGGTTGAATATCATCAGAAAGATACTGATTGAATACTGCCACTTTCGAGCAGTGCACAACTCATTGTGAGTAAGAAATGATTTCGCGCGCCGAAGGCGCGCAGGGACAATATGGGGAACAAGCCCCTTTCGACCCTCGGTAGCTGTATTAGTATATGATGGCTGTCACATGTCTAGGCGTGTTGAAGGAGGAAAAGGATCCGGTACTCAGCAGGTGTCTCCAGTTGTGGGTAGGCAGTCTCGTTGACTGATGTCGGTTGGACCCTCGGGTGAGGACCAGTGTGGAAGGTTGGGTCCTCTCACAAAGGTACTACCTCTCCCCGAGGGTGCAGTCGATCTGGATTTTCAGGCAAGTATAGTCTGCCGCCTCGAGGATGATTATGAGTGGTGGCCATCACTGGCAAGTATAATCTGCCTCAGGCTGTCTCTCATTGTGAAAGAACACTGCCACTTTTGAGCGTGCACAACTCATTGTGAAAAACGGGTGTTCAGAAATTAATGAGTAAGTGGTAATTAAAAATAAAAAATAATTACAACTCTAGTATTTGAGAATTATATAACAATATAACCAACGATATGATTTATGACTTATTGGTTCAATAAAACATGCTGATTTATCATTTCATCATGCTCTGCAGCATGTGACATTAAGAGTTTCAGTGTAAAATCAATTTTTCGAATTTTGCCACGGGAGGCAACTATTTTGTTATTCATATTCCGCTGTGCCAAATTTTATCTGGTCTTCAAGTTCATATTATGATTTTTTTATTGATTTTGTGTGAAGCTATACTTTTGTTTTATTCGTAATAAATGTACATATTTAAAAAAAAACAGCTATTTTTAAACAGACTGTGTTTGTCTGTTTTCAAGGGGGTGGTTTGCAGTGTTGATTGACATACTTACGTCCATTTCTGGCTTCGAGAGTAACCTGTACAAAAAAATATGAAAACAACACCGCATGGTTTTCTGTTTGTTTTATTCATTAAATTGAGGATTAAAACACAAAATCTGAAAATGAAACGTATGTACAAGATAATTATGAGAATTTTTAAAGCAAATTCTACTAAATTGGTAGGCGGTTTCCAAAGAAACGTAACATACCCAGTGCCAGTGGATACTGACTTGTCTCATATCGCCAATTTCAGACGCATCCAAACGCGACTTGCAAGCACTATTACTCGTCCCGAAGACGCACCCCCCCCCCCCTACCTTGCAATTTATTCACTGCAAGCACCCCCTGGGCTTCGACACGAGTCAGTATGGTTTAAGATTAAGAAGAAGTGATAGACTGTCGTGTATGTAAGCATTTAATCAAGCGACCATTACCAATCCAACCGCATCGCGATTCCACGATACGACACTTCCCAACTGAAACACGTATCTTGGGGAGAGTGTATCGCGATGCACCGATGCATCGGTGTATCGTTACGGACCTACATAGGTTAATGGTGATTGATGGTGTGACTCATTTCAACAGAATTTTTTATTTTTCATTTTGCATGTATTTTTTTTCCTTACAATTTTTGGCATGTTGACCGTAAAATAAAATTTGTTAATGTATACTGAAAAATGGAAAATAAGGCCTGGCATTCTTTAGGAGTGCTGCACTCCTAGAAAAAATTGAGGAGAGCAATTTTTTGCACCCCTTGCTTTTCTGGAATGCCTGACCTGTTTGGGACTGTCTTTAAAATCTGTTGCCAATTTGTCAATGTTGCATTGATATGCAATAATTCATGACCCATTCTGTGATGCATTTCGATACATTTTGAGTGTAGAAGATAGTCACATAAGAATTGAATGCAACATTTTGAATAATGAGAAGATGTGCGTGGTAATTTGTCCACGGCAAAGCAGTGGTAATTCCAACAATTAACTTAAGTCAGAACAGTATAGACACACCTTTTTCATGCGAATAGCTGTTAACTGGAACCAACTGGAGGACAGCATAGTCCATAAAAACCATGCCAGAAGCTTTCAAATCCGCGCTGTCCAGTTACCACCTACAACCATCTTGCGAACGCTCTCTCTTCCGTCACAATAAAGCCCACTTGTAAGGGATTCTGTTACATACATGTAACCATACACATACAGATACTATGTAGCTTGAGTGTAGTACAATTTTTCAGTCACAATATTAATGCCTTGAAGTGAATATAACCGAAATAGCATACATGTGTATGCATTCAAAATTTCAGGTACCATTGCACTCCCAAGCAATCTGAGGAGGGCAGTTGTTTTGCACTCCTTGATTTTCTAGATTGCCAGGCCAGGAAAATGTCCCTGCATTCGTTGGTTGCCATTTTTTGTAGATTTTAGTGAAATAAATAATGTATCTTTTGGATCACTGTTACTTACAGTACGTGCCAAGTGTATTACGTCTCAATCACCCACCCCTGTGACGAGTGAAAATCACATTTTTCAGCCTGTGTCACACGGTGTTGATTTTTGGACACCCTGGCGTGGCATGAAAAGGATTATGAAGATCAAATCTTTGTCCCGTGAAAACAGAAGTTAATTAAATTTGAGAAAACAAAAGATTTATACATGGGTATTGTTGTGACCCAGTGTTCAACTGTGACGCTTTGAGTATGTGCTTCTGACGGCTCTCAATTCACAAAATAATACACACATGGTTATTTTCTCTCGATATTTTGTCACATGAAGAAAAAAGAAATAAATTAGGCTTAATAAAATTAAAAATCTGTTTCTCAGGCCCTCATGCATGGTCCTTTTGGCTGCCGCATGCTTTCTTAATACCGGTATTGAAATCTTAACCGGTTAAATATCGTTCATTTTTTTTAATACCGGTATATCGTCTGTGACGATATTAATTTCCAGCCGCGGTTTTTATTGACAGACATTTTCCGTAAAAATTCTGTTTAATCTCACAGCTGATTGAAAAAAGTGTATATAAACAGAAACTGTGAAAGATGTTTGTTTGTTTTTTGTTTTATCAATACACTTCATGTCCTGGTACCAGTAAAATATTCTCCCATAAGCTGTTTTATTTTTAGCTCAACTTTGACGAAGTCAAATTTGAGCTATTGTCATGGCCCGTCGTCCGTCTGTCCGTACGTCAACAATTGGCTGTGGCTTGGGGCTAGAGGTTGTATTTATGAACCGATCTTTACGAAACTTCTTGTGTCCCTTTGTTATGACCCTGGGACGGGAACAAGTGTTTTTAGGTGTGGTCCGAAATTCAAGATGGCTGCCAGTGGCCATTTTGTACCGATGATGCAAAAATCAGTTTTTTGTACAGAACTTCTGTATGAAAGTTCTGATTTGAATAAAGTTTTGTATAAATGTTTAGTACCATGGGATACATCACATATAATACAGGTTTTTTTCTCGTGCGTAAATTATGCAAATTAGACTGACTTTGATTTATTTAGTGTTACTTTCAGAGCTGTAAGTGCCAAGCTGCTATGGCTCGGGCTAGAGGCCGTATTTATGAACCGATCTTTACGAAACTTCTTGGGTACCTTTGTTATGACCGTGGGACGAGAACGAGTGTTTTTGGGTGCGGTCCGAAATTCAAGATGGCTGCCAGCCGCCATTTTGTACCGACGATGCAGAAATCTGTTTTTTGTACAGAACTTCCATATGAAAGCTCTGATTTGAATAATTTTTTGTATGAATGTTTAGTACCATGGGATACATCACATATAGTACGGGTTTTTTTCTCGTACGTAAATTGTGCAAATTAGACTAATTTTGATGTTTTTTGGGGTTACTTTCAGCACTGTAAGTGCAAATGCCAATACGGCTCGGGCTAGAGGCCGTATTTATGAACCGATCTTTACGAAACTTCTTGGGTACCTTTGGTATCACCGTGGGACGAGAACGAGTGTTTTTGGGTCCGGTCCGAAATTCAAGATGGCCGATGGCAGCCATTTTGTACAAAATTAGGTGCAATCAGATTTTTGCACAGAACTTCCATATGAAAGCCCTGATTTGAATAATCTTTTTGTGTGAATGTTTAGTACCATGGGATGCATCACATATAATGCGGGTTTTTTTCTCGTGCAGAAATTATGCAAATTAGATGAACTTTGATTTTTTCAGTGCGACTTACAGTAAGTACACATGTCAATACGGCTCAGACTAGAGTCTGTATTTATGAACTGATCTTCACGAAATGTCTTGGGTACCTTTGTTATCACCTTGGGACGAGAACGAGTGTTTCTGGGTGCGGTCTAAAATTCAAGATGGCTGCCAGTGGCCATTTTGTACCGAAATTAGGTCTAATCAGTTTTTTGTACACATCTTCTATACAGCTCAGACTAGAGGCCATATTTATGAACCAATCTTTACGAAACTTCTTGGGTACCTTTGTTATCACCGTGGGATGAGAGCGAGTGTTTTTGGGTGTGGTCCGAAATTCAAGATGGCCACCAGCAGCCATTTTGTACCAAAATTAGTCTTTTGTATAGAACTTCTGTATGAAAGTTCTGATTTGAATAAATTTTTGTACGAATGTTTAGTAACATGGAATACATCACATATTGTAAGGGGTTTTTTTTCGTGCAGAAATTATGCAAATTAGATGAACTTTGATTTATTCAGTGCTACTAACACAATGTAAGCACACATGTCAATACGGCTCAGGGTAGAGGCTGTATTTATGAACCGATCTTCACAAAACTTCTTGGGTACCTTTGTTATCTCCTTGGGATGAGAATGAGTGTTTCTGGGTACGGGCCAAAATTCAAGATGGCTGCCAGTGGCCATTTTGTACCGAAATTAGGTCCAATCAGTTTTTTGTCACAAGTTCTATACAGCTCGTATTTATGAACTGATCTTCACAAAACTTCTTGAGTACTTTTGTTTTCACCTTGGGACAGGAACGAGTGTGTTTTGGGGTGCCTTTGTTATCACTGTGCTATGAGAACAAATATTTTGGGGTTCAGTCAGACCCACTCTGGGACTCAAAGATTTTTTCTAGTTCAGCATCTGACTGTCACCCACCTTTACAATACTTTACCTATACATTTGTTACAGGCAACGGTCAGTATTTATGTACAGACCGTTACAATACTTTATATGTACCTTTGTTATCAGGTCATTACCTAGATGTTTGTCATTGCTGTGTCACATACTATACATGTACATGTCTTTGTCTTGACAAGTTGAGCTACAGTGTCATTGACACTTTCATTGTTTCTCCGATGACACAGGAAAGTACAGATTTTCCCCAAACAGTATGGCTTCGAACATAAACCGTGAAGAATGATTACCGTATTTCCATTAATAATGGCCTTTGTTGGACCGGGAAATTTCTGGTTTAATACTAATAGTTCCTCCCTCTTCATTGCACTTGTTCTCGCAATTCCAAGCAGTGCAGTAATATTTTCAAAGTTTATTTTATTACCGGCACACTTGGAATGTGCTTTTCAATATGAACAAATCGCATACGTATTAATGAACCCACAATTCCAAGTAGTGATGAACCTATTATCGGCATCGGCCATCGGCATCGGCCGATAATGGGGTAATCGGTGAATCATCGGCATCGGCAAAAAGGGCATCATTTGCCGATATGGGTGCGCCGATTGTTACAAGGTAAAAATAAACGGTTGGTTTTTTTTTTTAATCACAGCCATATCGTCGAAATCAGTATGTACACCTGAAACGTCCGGGGAACATGTCAACACTACTGATTCTAAAATTCTGTAGATTTTAATATTCTATGAATAATTTAAAGCTAAGTCACAATTTCAATTTGTCACACGGTCATGTATGAGTATTATTACATGGAAATCTCGGCCCTGTTTCTTAAGTTGTAACATCATTGTTTAAAATTTAGCCTTCCTTTTTTACTCCATTTTGGAAATTGCACAATTCGTGTTAAAACAAATAGTGTCAGACTGTTGGTGCCGGTTTCATTTTTCATTTATTCATAAGTACTGTATTACGAAAAAAAATCTGGTGGGAGACAAGTGAAGTAAATCATACAAGGCAGCTTCTTTGAAAACAATACACTGTGCGCATTCCATGGAGGATTAGTGTCATTTCGTTCACAGGCATTTCGTAGGGAATGGGACAACCCACCCGAAACCAGCTGGGACAACCTGCCCTGGGACAACTCGCCCCAAGTTTTTCATGCGCCACAGTTATCAGCTATTTGACTATGGTATTGGACTATGATTGGATTATAAGTAATAACAAATGAACTATTCAGCTGTTATTACTTATAATACGATCATTGTTAATTAGCGGACAATTGATTTGTTTATTGGACTTAATTATGATATTAAAAGTAATATCAGGAATAATTCCGAATGAATTATTATTATCAGAAGTATCTGTGGTAATGGTATCTGTGGGAGTCTCATTAATGGATGTTTCAGCAGGGTATTTGATGACTGGATTCGCATCGCAAAATGCTATACAAAAATGTCCAAATGCTAACCATTTTTCTTTCATATTGGCCTTATATTCATTATTTATCATCACTTTTTGAAACCAAGATGGAAACTGCTAATCAAATTTTTAAAAACAAAAAATACCCTGTTTCAGTGGCTTGACTGTTTGTTGTCTCGGACGTGTCCATGGCTTCATCTAAGTTAATGATTGTTGACAGCTTAAAAAGCACATTTATTGTCTTATTAGTTTTAGATAAAGGAAAAGCGATCAATGCTGTGATGAATCCATGTCACGCTGAAGCAACATGTCTGTTCATTTGATTTTTTCTCATCAAACAAATATCATTCCCCTTAGAGGGTACCCGACTGAAACAACATGACTAAAACAACACATCACTTCTGACTCGTCTCTACATGCAACAAATTCAGTATAGAACTACTATTAGTTTAATTCAGTCATTCTGGGATGTTTTAATAGGATCACTGTGGATAATTTTTGATAAAATTGGATAATTTTTCGATAAAACAGTGAGTAAAAATTTGTTTTATATAGTACTACATGTATCCCTAAAAACTTTTTCTTCAAAAATCAGAAAAAAAACAGGGACAACCCGCACCAAAAAGTGGGACAACCCGCCCCAAAAATAGGCCTCAGGCAGTTTGTCCCTGGGGCGGGTTGTCCCTGATCCGATTTTGTATACTGACTTTCGTATACAAAAGAAGACATTTCGTACATATATCGTCACTAGTACACAGGCAAATTTTGGGGGTTTTTAAGTATTTTTTATATGAAATAATAGACTGTAAGGTATTATAATCCAGTATAAATTATTTTTACATACGGGGTTGTTATCTTTACTTGGCTCAAGGCAGTCATATCCCCATGTACGAAACGTCGTAGCCTGTGCACGAAACGTCCTACAAGTGTACGAAACGTCCAGCCCCATTCCATGGTGGGGCAGAATCACATGATTTTCAAAATGGAGAGATCTATTCTGAACGTACATATTGAATATTTGGCCTATGACTGGCATGAGAAGAAAGGAATAAGTCGGATTTATCCCGAGTCAGGACAGTGTCTGTTGGTCTGTGTACGAGTTCCCACTGGATTGCTATGAGTTTTAAATACATGTATATAGGATTTAATCTTATTGGGAGAATATGTAGTATTCCATGCAGGGAGAGTCAATCTGACACAGGTGATTCCGTTCTTCCCACTGAGGAATGGACTGCACAAAACTATCGGATAAATTGTCTGGGGAGTTGATTTGGTGGCGAGTTGACCAAGAACCAAGAAACACAACCCCGCATTGACATTCTAATTGCAACTTTGCTGGGTTCGATAATGCATTTTCATGGAATTTAAAACATCGGAATTGGTATCGGCCGATTATTAAATTTTTAACATCGGTATTGGCCGATGGTTTGTTTACCATATCGGTTCATCACTAATTCCAAGTGCTGCGGTAATGAATATTCATTTTTGTCAACACCAGTTCGCACATGTTAATGTTTTGAAAAGTAGGTGAACGTTTTGATCTGACTTATATGCCACATCTTTAAAATTAGACAGATAGTCATCAAAACACTAATAAAATATAAAAGGAATAATATTGTTTATTTTCACTTTGTTAAGAGTGATTTAATATTGAAATAGTATTTATACATCGACAGCATTCACCCACTGCAGGATGGTGGTTCACCGGTACATCAAAACGTGCCTATCGAGCATGTGCGTTTCAGCTGTTTGTGATACCGCTGAAACTGACTGCTTTCATTTGTGGAAAAGTGTACAAACTCCTAGCCCTCTAGCGGCGTCCTGCTTAACCAGTACATGGCAAATGCCCTCTAGTGGTGACCTATTCACATGTATACGACAAAACGCAGGTTAAGCGTTTTTGTTTTGTAAAGCGATGGATCAAATAGTATATATTTATTTGAAATTATCGACTCAAAATAAACGATATTTGTTGTGCCATCATGAAGTTTATTTCCAAATATTTATACAAAAATGAATTAAGACAAGTTACTAGGCTTATTATTTCAATGCTTTTAAAACGTAATTATTTGACTTCGAATGTCAAAAAAATACTGGGACAATTTGGGTGAGAATCTTACATGTTTTGAACTTGACGATATACCGGTATATCGCGATATTTTTTAAAATATCGTTACCGGTATTGAAATCCGAATATCGTGCAGCCCTACCAACAATTCAAACATTAAATATCATTATTTCATTGAGAGATTTTCACGACAAAAGACCGGTGATCGTTTTTTTTGTGTCTCAAACCCGACTATCTGTTGAAATTGCAAAACAGCCTAAACGCAGTCAGATATGGTGTTTTATGCGGGTAGCATATTTTTATACTATAAACCAATGGCCCAGACTAGCTGGTGCAAACTAACTGTTATTAAGGGCCAAACACAAATTTTGAACCTCCCAATCCCCAAAATTTGCTTGCAAACCGAAAATTAAAGTCCTATCTGGTCCTCCATACTTTTTCCCTCCGCGCATGCACAGCCATCAGGAAGTGTCCGAAACTGGTGCCAACATCATTCTTTGTTTGGCCCTTCAGTCAATAACAACGTTTTGTCATCTGTGCTTTGAAAATCTACGTTTTGAGGATGCCAGACACAAATCAATGCAAGAATTGGTGGATCCAAGGCTGTTATTGGATGATGGAAGTGAACAACGGTGGTTTCCTATGTTCAGGGCTGTAACTTAATAATAATTATAAAATTATTTCATATTTCCCAATTTCGGGACATTCGCCTGACGTCATCATTTTTACAAATGAATTATCCACTGTTTGTTGAGTATTCTTCTCTATCCTTCCATGACCCCTTCCTGTTAAACTCCTAAGCTTTTTGGCTAATTTTTATTGATATTTTTTATTAGCTCACCTGACTGAAAGTCAGGGTGAGCTTTTCTGATCACTTTTCGTCCGTCGGCCGTCGTCCGTCGTCCGGCGTGAAGGTGGTGTTTGGGTCTTTTTCTTCCAAACCACTGGCCGCATGTTAATGAAATTTCATGTGAGTAGGGGTTATATAGCGGCATTTTGATTTTTGGGCAAATTAGGTTTCGGCTCATATTGAGCAGAGGGGTGGGGCAAAAATGCTCCAATTCTTAAAAAATCTTCTTCTCAAGAACCAGCAATAGCAGAGACTTGATATTTGGTATGCAGCTTCCTTTTGAGGTGTAGACTCAAGTTTGTTCAAGAGAAGTTTGTAGGTCTATACTTGGCGATGTTATGGGAGGAGCAAAAATTTTGGCCCCACCCCAAATTTCTATTTTTTAAACCGAGAGGCCAATTTGAACCAAATTTTATGTGAGGGCTTATTGGGTCATAAGTACCTAATTTATGCAGAAATTTTTTTTCCTGTAGCCCCGTGGGAACCACAGGAGCTAAAAATAGAAAAAAATTAAAACGCCTATATCTCAAAAACTGCACGGCAGTGAGAATTTTTATTTGGTGTGAAGCTTTCTTGGGACCAACAGAAAGGATTGGTAAAAAAAAATTGCTATCGGTTTTATCATAGGGTACTTTTTCGGGACTCTGAAAAAGTGCTGAGTCAGTATTTTTTAACACAGTAGGCAATGGGAAAAAAATAAAGAATTGTTTTCTTCCAAACCACTGCTCTAAAAGCTTTCATATTTTACATATAACATCTTTGGAACATTGATTCACATATTTGTAGAAATCAAATTCCTCGGTCCATATTTGGGTTCCCTATGGGAACCCAAATGTTCAAATTAGTGCAATATGAGGGATATATTTTAAAAATCTTCTTCGGATCCACAAATCAGAATCTTTTGATATTTGCTATGCATCATCCTTAGGGGGGTGAGATTGATGTTTGTTCAAGCCAAGTCCCTGAGTTCATATTTGGACTCCCTTTGGGAACCCAAATTGTAACTTAGTGCAATACGAGGTATATTCTTTTAAAATCTTCTTCTTCGCATCCACCGGTCAGAATCTTTTGATATTTGGTATACAGTATGCTTAGGGAGGTGAGATTCAAGTTTGTTCAAGTCAAGTCCTTCGGCTCATATTTGGTCTCCCTGTGGGAGCCCAAATTATAACTTAGTTCAATATGAGGAATATTCTTTAAAAAAAATTTTTTTTTCAGATCCACCAGTCAAAATGTTTTGATATTTGATGTACAGCATTCTTAGGGGCTGAGAGTGAAGTTTGGTAAAGCCAAGTACCTGGGTTCATATTTGGGCTCACTGTGGGAGCCCAAATTATACCAAAATTTTTATTTTCCAAACCAAAAAGTCGATTTGAACCAAATTTGATATGAGGGCTTATTGGGTCATAAGTACCTAATTTATGCCGAAAATTGTTTTCCTGTCCCCCACGGGAACTGCAGGAGCTAAAAAATTTTTTTCTTTTTAAATGCCCATATCTCCAGAACTACATGGCACTGAGAATTTTTATATGGTGTGAAGCTTCCTTAGGACCGGAAGAAAAAAATGGTAAAAATTTTATCATAAGGTTCTTTTCTAGGACTAAAAGTGCCGAGTCATCATTTTTTAACAGTGTAGCTAATGGGAATAACGTTGAAGAATCTTCTTCTCCCAAACCACTGCTTCAGAAGCTTTTGTTTTTGGGTTCCCTATGGGAGCCCAATGTATAACTTAATTCAGTATGAGAAATATTCTTAAAAAATCTTTTTTTTCTGATACTCCTCTCAGAATCTTTTGATATTTGATTTTTAGTTTTCTTAGAAGCGGCAAATTGAAATTTGTTCAAGTTCTGGTTTATTGATAAAATTGGGCCCAGTAGTAACCAATTCCTGCATTGAAAGCCCTGTAAAGTGGGCAGTGATAGGCATAAACGATTGACCAAACTTGATATTATAATTACGCCTCTGTAAGATGTAGCCTTAGATGCTGAAAGTGACCTTAAATTCCAATAAATAAATAGATAAATTATTGAGTACCCAATATGGGTATCTAACATATGAACACTTTGGGTTACTAAGTAGGGTAAACAATTTTATGTTGAAAAACTGATAACAAGGCAGAATCCCTTGTTTTAAAACTTGTCCACATTTTAGTGCTAATGCCGGCATCTCAAATTTTATGGAGCCTGTCATTGAACGTTCCTCTGCTTCAATGCATATATTCTGGACTGCTTTGATTAATAGGTCAAAACAGGGTGGATTGAGAAATTGGGATATGAAAGCAAAAGGCTTGCTTGTTAGTAGTGCCCTCAACTCAGTGACAATTTGTGCGACTAATCGTAAATTTTCTCGCACAATAGATACCTTTTTGGTCCCAAGTTTTTGTAATTTTGCATTTCTGAATTGTAGAATAAAACTGTCTTTTTAGCTCACCTGACTGAAAGTCAGGGTGAGCTTTTCTTATCACTCTTCGTCCATCGTCCGTCGTCCTGCGTGAAGGTGGTGTTTGAGCCTCTTTCTCCTAAACCACTGGCCATATTTTAATTAAATTTCATGTAATTAGTGGTTATATAGGGGCATTTTGATTTTTATCCAAAATAGGTTTCGGCTCATATTAAGCAGAGGTGTGGGGAAAAAATTACAAAATTTTTTGAAAATCTTCTTCTAATGAACCACCAGTAGCAGAGACTTGATATGTGGTATACAGAGTCCTTTTGAGGTTTAGAATCAAGTTTGTTCAAGATAAGTTTGTCGGGCATTATTTGCCTTCGTTATGGGAGGGGCAAAACTTTTGGCCACGCCTAAAATTTCTATTTTTAGAACCGTCATGTCGATTTGAACCAAATTTGATATGAGATGATAATGGGTCATAAGTAGTTCATTGATGCAAAAAAAATTTTTCTCATTTCCCCGTGGGAACCTCGGGAGCTAAAAATAGGAAAAACCTTAAAACTGCCATATCTCCAAAACTACACAGCACAGAGAATTCTTATTTTGTACAAAGCTTACTTTTATCCAGTAGAATAGAATGGTTAAAAAAAATCCCTATCGGTTTGATCACAAGGTACTTTTTTCAGGACTTTGAAAAAGTGCTGAGTCAGCACTGTTTAACACTGTTGGCACTGGGAAAAAGATTAAAAAATCTTCTTCTCCAGATCCAGCAGGCAGAATCTTTTGATATTTGGTATGCAACATTGTGGGGTGGATCTGATTCAAATTTGTTCAAATCGGCCCCCTGGGTTCATATTTGGGCTCACTATAGAAGCTCGAATTCAAACTTTGTGCATTTCAGGCAAATTTCTTTAAAAATCTTCTTCTCCAGATTCAGCAGGCAGAATCTTTTGATATTTGGTATGCAACATTGTGGGTTGGATCTGATTCAAGTTTGTTCAAATCGGCCCCCTGGATTCATATTTGGGCTCACTATAGAAGACCGAATTCGAACTTAGTGCATTTCAGGCAAATTTCTTAAAAAATCTTCTTCTCCAGATTCAGCAGGCAGAATCTTCTGATATTTGGTATGCAACATTGTGGGGTGGATCTGATTCAAGTTTGTTCAAATCGGCTCCCTAGATTCATATTTGGGCTCACTATAGAAGCTCGAATTCGAACTTAGTACATTTCAGACAAATTTCTTTGAAAATCTTCTTCTCAAGATCCAGCGGGCAGAATCTTTTCATATTGGGTATGCACCATGCTTAGGGGTGTGAGATTCAAGTTTGTTCAAGCCAAGTCCCTGGGTTCATATTTGGGCTCACTGTGGTGGCCGAATTATAACTTAGTTCAAATGAGGAATTTTCTTTAAAAATCTTCTTCAGATCCAGCAGTTGGAAAGTTTTGATATTTGATATGCAGCATCCTTAGGAGGGGGGGGGGGGGGATTTAAGTTTGTTCAAGCCATGTCCCTAGGTCTATATTTGGACTAACTGTGGGATCTTGAATTGTAACTTAGTTCAAAATGAGGAATTTTCTTTAAAAATCTTCTTCTTCAGATCCAGCAGTCGGATTGTTTTGATATTTGGTGTGCAGCATCCTTAGGGGGGTGAGATTCAAGTTTGTTAAAGCCAAGTCCCTGGGTTCATATATGGGTTCCCTGTGGGAGCCCGAATTATAACTTAGTTCAATATGAGGAATATTCTTTCAAAATCTTCTTTTTTTTAGATCCACTGGTCAGAATCTTTGGATATTTGGTATAAGCTTTTCTTAGGAGGAGCAGATTGAAGCTTGTTGAAATCAATTCTCTGGGTTGATATTTAGGCTACCATGTCAGGTGAGCGCCCTCAGGCCCCTTGGGGCCTCTTGTTAAATTTCTTGGGAGTTTAACGTGTATTACAGAATATTTATTCTGTTTACCCCCATGGTTACGTCTTCACCTTAGGGGTGTTAGGTCATTTAGTCTTGCATCTTCTATCTGATGTATCGTTTTTTCTTCATATGAAAATCTAGCTTTGCATCTGGTAGCATCAAATTGGTTATTGACTTTGGGTCTTGTTGTGTGCCTGATGTCTTGTTTCCTGTTTTTCTTTTGACGTTGTTTACATTGACAATGTCCTCAATATGTGTAGTATTTCATATTATATTGTTATATAATTGTTGTAAGATTCAATTATTATTATTCCGGTAGAGTAGCTAAAAAAAATTGGATTTTGTCCACACTTAGTCTCTATCGGGATGCTTTTGGGCTCGTAGGTTCCCTTTGGGAACTTAGGCTTTTCTTCAAAATTTTTTCAAAAAATATTTTTTTTTTTGGAAATTTAATTTTGATTCTATTGTTCATGTATCTGTATATATATATGAGTTGTAGTAGTGCTATCGTCTTTAGTCGATGCACTCCTGTGGATTTTGTCCTATTTGTGTACAGTGGGACTACAATGTTGGAGACTGGTGTCGCAGTAAGTTGTTGGCAGTGAGGTTCCTATGTGGGACCTCTTCCGCGATATAATATTTTCAGTTTCATTTTTCAGAGGAACATAAACATGGTGATGATACTGTGATATCCATTCAAGTGTGTTACCGTCGTTGCGCTCGGTTGAGCTAAAGAGGAAATACAGCTAGCTGCAGGGTGCTCATATATAAGCAAGGGATCCTTGCAGGCAGCTAGCTCGACCGGTGAAGTGGTTACTCCATCCGGGGAGCCATATACACCTTGTAAGTCTGTTGTGGTCGAGGGAAGTGTGTAGATGTGGGTAGAGCGAGCACCTTAAAATAAAGGCTCACCCAGCGACAACGAAAATAAGGAGGATATAGGGAGGAAGTCAGCAAGTTTCTTGTTGGGAGACTCGGTGAGGTCTAATAGACCGCGAGCGGGAGAGGCCCCTCTCTAACCTAACAACATTTGGGGCCAAATGTTGTTAGGAGAAACTTGCAGAAGCCGGAGCATACGTCCGCCCGCCACTCGGGACGCTCCGTCTAGTCTGCACCCGGGGTGGGCTTCAGTCAGGACTTCCTCTGCTACGTTACACAAGCCGGAACCAAGTTTTCTTTTTGGGAGGCTCGGCGAGGTCTGATGAGACCACGAACTGGAGAGGTCCCTCTCTAACCCAACAACATTTGGGGGCCAAATTTTGTTTTGAGAAACTTGTACGAATGGAACATACGTCCAACCACCGCTCGGGATGCTCCGTCAAGTCTACATCTGTGGTCAGCTTCAGTCATGGCTTCCTCCACTACGTTATTAAGCACACACGACCGCAGTCTAGCTCCTCGACTTCAGATATCCAGCCACTTGCGCGAAGACAGCCATTCTTCGCCCATGAAGTCGGACCATTCAGTAGCTAGTGCTCCGAGGCATCGATCAATGGGGCGTTTGGAGAAGATGTACCTCTGGATCTTCGTCCAGGAGCAGCAAACGGCGCTTAAGGCGGAAGACCTCTGCTCCACAAGCTTTAGTAACGGACTTGCTGTCACAGATCGCACAGCAAATCACAGCATCCCAGCATATGCAAGAGCAGTTTCCCACAGACTCCGGAGATGAGCTGTCGGACGGTGCTGGGTCGGTCCAGTCATCTGCAGATGCAGACGCCAGGGACCAGACGTCATAGCTGATTCATTCGATGGTGAAAGGGACTAGGAAGAGGATTACACTTCCCTTTCGGAACAGTTTATGAAGTTATGGACTTCATTCATCAGTAATGTCTTGAATCTGTTCAAACTGATCAGCATGCTGCGACTCCTATACAGGATTAGCTACCCGACTTCGTACAGTCACAGTTGTCCGAAGACAGAGCATTCTTCACCTGTGAAGTCGGACCATCCAGTAGCTAGCGAGCGAAGGCATCGATCATGGGACGATCGGAGAAAACATGAGCAGACTGGGGATGAAGATCTATCCCTACCTGCATCATTTGATATATGCTCGAAGCACTTCCTCCAGATATTCGTCCCAGGGGCAGCGGCGATGAACAGAAGACCACTGCTCCTCTGAGGCTCAAGTACAGGGATGTTCGGAGAAGATATGAGCAGGCCAGGGATGAAGAAATGTCCCTACCTGCATCATTATATATATGCTCCGAAGTGCTACCCCCGGATTTTCGTCCCAGGGGCAGTGGTGAAGATTCAGATGACCGCTGCCCCTCAACCCTCAGTAACGCAACTGCAGTCGCTGATCGCGCAGCTAATCGTAGTATCTCAGCAAGTGCAAGAGCAGCCTCCCGCAGACTCCAGGGGTGAGCTGTAGGATGGTGCTGGGTCGGTCCAGTCACCTGTACACGCAGACGCAAGCGACCGGACTTCATAGCTGATTCAGTCGAATGAAGAAAGGGACGAGGAAGAGAATTACCCTTCCCTTTCGGAACAGCATAGGATAGTGATGTACTGCATTACTATGCTGCATCTGTTTCACCTGATCAGCATGCCACGTCTATTAGAGAGAAACCGCTGTCGTCTCTAGAAGCAGACTAGGTGCAGAGGAAAGAGGACGTTCTTTCCATTCCGACACTATCTAGACAGGTGTCGCAGGCCTTTGGCCATGTTGACGGCACCATATTCCACCTCTCTAATACAAGGAGGAAGGCGGTTTCTTATCGACATCTTCAATAATATACCGTTCCTTGTACAACGTTCATTTATAACAGTTGGTGAAGAGAGCTCATCTGTGTTTAAATGAGCATGCCGGGGATGAAAAAATGTTCCTACCTGCATCATTTAATATACACTTAGAATTGATGGAATGTGTTATCTCATCAAATAAGCGAATCTGGACGTGGTGTCCTACGCATAATAACCTTACCAGAGCTATGACGCAATGTTTCAATGGGAAGGAATATGAGGACCTTCCTCGTTAAGAGTTCTTTCCAGGGCAGTCATGTATGCCACATTCAATTCTGCACTGACAGTGGAAATTTGGAGTTTGTAAGACGTGATGCTGCCCAAGACGTGATGCTGCCCTTGCGTCTTCATCACTTTTAGATGACAAGGTGAAAAGCTCTCTCAGAGTCGCTCCAGTCACTAGAACTACACTATTTGACGACAAGCTTGCGCTGCCATATAAGCAGGCTACAAGAAGGCTTCCAGACCACTGCTATTGAAGTAGGTGTCTCATCAACACACTTCAGCAGACTGGGGTAAGCGAGGCTGTTCCACTTCTAAGAAAGCCTCAAGAGAATGTCTCATGAGGGAGATAACCCTCTTATATTTACCCCGGACATCGTCATTATAGCAATTCGGAATAGGGGCATACGTCTGATCAGGACTATGGATCAGACCCCCCCCCCCCCCCCCCCCCCCAGGCCATCGATTGACGGAAGGTATCTATGAGAGACTGGAAGTTAATCACGGAAGTTCCTGTCAAAGAGAGTCTCTACAAGTAAAGGTAAAACTCTTATTGGAGGGAACTATTGAGATTGACAAGTCGAGCTGCTTCGTGGGGGAGAACGTAGTTTCTCCCTCCATAAGCTTCGTAAGTCGTACAGGTGATGGATATGACCTCTATTGTTTATCAGTGGAGTGGACGGAAGGTTATCAACTTCACAAGAACTGGACGTTAATAACGGAAGTTCCTTCAAAGAGAGTCGCTCCTAATGGAGGTTAAGGCTCTCTTATTAAGGGAATAACTGAGGTCTTCGAGAATAGATTTCGGTAAATCCACTTGGCGGTAGGTTATCAGACTCGCAATGAAGTGGATAATATTGTGGAAGATCAGTGGATGAGAATAGTCTCGGCAGGCCGGCGGCTATCAGCCCGAGCAAGCTCCACTTACAAGATATACTTGTGGGAGAATCTTCCAAGAAAGGCTTTCCTTCTGGAGGTCCAAGCTCCTATTGAAGAAAAGCATTAGATGTCGTCGAAATTATTCTCCAGTTTTTAGCTCAACTTTGACGAAGTCATATTTAAGCTATTGTCATGGCCCATCGTCCGTCTGTCCGTCCGTCCGTCCGTCTGTCTGTACGTCAACAGTTGGCTATGGCTCGGGCTAGAGGTCGTATTTATGAACCGATCTTTACGAAACTTCTTGTGTACCTTTGTTATTACCCTGGGACGGGAACGAGTGTTTTTAGGTGTGGTCCAAAATTCAAGATGGCTGCCAGCGGCCATTTTGTACCGATGATGCAAAAATCAGTTTTTTGTACAGAACTTCTGTATGAAAGTTCTGATTTGAATAAAGTTTTGTATAAATGTTTAGTACCATGGGATACATCACATATAATACGGGTTTTTTTCTCGTGCGTAAATTATGCAAATTAGATTGACTTTGATTTATTTAGTGTTACTTTCAGAGCTGTAAGTGCCAAGCTGCTATGGCTCGGGCTAGAGGCCGTATTTATGAACCAATCTTTACGAAACTTCTTGGGTACCTTTGTTATGACCGTGGGACGAGAACGAGTGTTTTTGGGTGCAGTCCCAAATTCCAGATGGCTGCCAGCAGCCATTTTGTACCGACGATGCCGAAATCTGTTTTTTGTACAGAACTTCCACATGAAAGCTCTGATTTGAATAATTTTTTGTATGAATGTTTAGTACCGTGGGATACATTACATATATTACAGGTTTTTTTCTTGTGCGTAAATTATGCAAATTAGGCTAACTTTGATTTATTTAGTGTTACTTTCAGCACTGTGAGTGCAAATCCCAATACGGCTCGGGCTAGAGGCCGTATTTATGAACCGATCTTCACGAAACTTCTTGGGTACCTTTGTTATCACTGTGGGACGAGAAGGAGTGTTTTTGGGTCCAGTCTGAAATTCAAGATGGCCGCTAGCAGCCATTTTGTTCAAAATTGAGTGCAATCAGATTTTTGCGCAGAACTTCCAAATGAAAGATCTGATTTGAATAAATTTTTGTATGAATGTTTAGTACCATGGGATACATTACATATAATACAGAGTTTTTCTCGTGAATAAATTATGCAAATTAGGGGTCTGGGTGGGACTTAGAAAATTTTGGACCAAAATCCAGAAATTAGTTTTTTGGTTTTTTATGCGTTTTGGTCAGTTTTAAGACAAAAAAAAATAATTTTTTTTTACACTGAAAATTTGGGGTTCGGGTGGGACTTGGAAAATTTTGGACCAAAATCCGGAAATTAGTTTTTTGTGTTTTGATGCTTTTTGGTAAATTTTAAGAAGAAGAAGAAAAAATTTTAGTCTGAAAATATTTTGTTTGGGACTGAAAATTTCCACACAAAAATAATAATCTACAATGATTGGTCTTAATCTGTAGTCCATTACAGTCACCTTGTAATTCTTTTATTATTGTTGACTGGGCCAAAACAAATACTAATTCCTGTCATATTCATTATTCAGTTGTCTTGGTCACAGCAAGTACTAATTCCTGTCATATCCAAGTTGAGCTACAGAGTCATTGACTCTTTCATTTATCATCACCGTTTCTCATCCTGTATCGGGAAGGATAGTGCGTAGATAGGCTGATATATCCTGAAATCTGGCAGGATGACTTAGTAACGTTAGTATGACGAGTAGATGAGATCGTCTGTTTTGGTAACGCTTTGTCGCTCATAGTAGACACCCTCAGAAAATTTCTTAAATTAAAAGGATAAATTACTATGATGAGTGGATGCGAACTCCCTATTGTGGTCCTGGTCAACCGGATGCAAATTACTGGCACAACAGCTGTTTTGGATTTCTTCAACACAATACACCCTGCAGGTTGCATTTATGCAGGGTTTCCGCTAGGGGAAAATTTGTGGGTCCGGTAGTTTAAAGAAGGTGAAAGCCACATGCCAAAGGCGTGTGCCGCACATGCCGAAGGCACGTGTGTATAGAGGGGGGCCTGGGGGAGTTCTCCCCCCAGGAAAATTTTGATTTTTAGGTGCTCTCTGGTGGCCTCTGGGGACATTCTGGTCGCTAAAATGCTGAATAATTGATGTGGAAAATATGTATTTTTTCCTCCTACAATTCTCTAAATTCCCACGCGACACACAATATTACATCTGGTCGGAGGTTTCATAAAAATACAAACCCAAAACAACACAAAATCCACGAATCCTAACAGTGACTGAGCTTTGTTTACAACCGCTCGCGGTTGTATTCGAAAAGAACCATGATGCTGACATGTGACGTCATGGACGTGCAATTACCGTACTGACTCGTGTAGAAACCCAGGGGGGTGCATGTAGTGGATAAATTGCAAAGTGTGTGTGTGGGGGATGGGGGGGGGGGGGGCTTTGGGACGAGTAATACTGCTTGCAAGACGCGTTGGGATGCGTCTGAAATTGGCGATATAAGGCAAGTAAATATCCACTGGGTATGTTACGTTTCTTTGGAAACCGCCTACCAATTTTATAGAATTTGCTTTAAAAATTCTCATAATTATCTTGTACATACGTTTCATTTTCAGATTTCGGGTTTTAATCCTCAATTTAATGAATAAAACAAACAGAAAACCATGCGGTGTTGTTTTCATTTTTTTTGTACAGGCTGCTCTCGAAAGTCGAAGCCAGAAATTGACGTTAAGTACCGGTATGTCAATCAGCACTGCAAACCACCCCCTTGAAAACAGACAAACATTGTCTGTTTAAAAATAGAGGTTTTTTTTAAATATGTACATTTTTAAAAATTTTTACGAATAAAACAAAATATAGCTTCACACAAACTCAATAAAAGAATCATAATATGAAGACCAGATGAAATTTACACAGCGAAATATGAATAACAAAATAGTTGCCTCCCTTGGCACCATTCGAAAAATTGATTTTACACTGAAAGTCATAACTTCACATGTTGCAGGGCACGATGAAATGATAAATGAGCATGTTTTATTGAACCAATAAGTCATAAATCATATCCCTGGTTATATTGTTATATAATTCTCAAATACCAGAGTTGTAATTATTTTTTATTTTTAATTACCACTTTCTCATTAATTTCTGAACACCCGTTTTTCACAATGAGTTGTGCACGCTCGAAAGTGGCAGTGTTCTTTCACAATGAGTTGTGCACCGCTCGAAAGTGGCAGTGTTCAATCAGTATCTTTCTGATGATATTCAACCACTGTGAAAACTGTGAAAACTATATGTTGTGGGAGTGTTTCAGACAACTACTGACAGCAGTCTGCACACTCATTTGAAACAAGTGACAGCTTCCAAAACGAGTACATCATTTGTCGCTCAAAATAAAAGCCAGTGATTTTGGACCAAACACGACAATTTGAGTCCGAAATTTTATAGATGACGTTTAGGATTTGAACTTTGTTTCCCCCTCTCGTCTGGGGGTTATAAGGTATCAGGTTGTCGCCAGTAATAGTAGGCATAGTATACAACATAATTGTGCCTATATTACGTGGAAACAAAGGATCCCGAGTGTCGTTACGATACAGCATTGTACTCGACATTTTAACCACCAGCTTTTCTGACTCATCATGGCATGATCGGCGGGGGGAATGGGTCCGGTCGACGGACCCGCTGCCGGTATAGCGGAAACCCTGATTTATGGCTCAGCCATCTTGAACTTTGCAGGATGACTTAGTATGATGAGTAGATGAGAATGCCATATGTATTTCTGTCATGGTTGGCTGCCTAGAATGACTGCCATTGATCATAATTTTCATTTTAAGTTTTTATCTCTGTACATGTACATGTATGTGGCAATGTCAGTCGGTTGGTCTGTGGCCATCGAATGTTTACAATGGGTAACTTTTAAAATTCTTTTTTGGGATGACATCATATTTGATATGCAAGTATATGTTAGTGATGTCTAGCCTCGTGTTCAATGCAGGTGTTATTCGAAGTATTTTTGTCAGAGTTATTGTAGTGTTCAACTGATGTTCAGAATCGGCCTCACCACTCGGCAGATTGTGGGCAATCGGATGACAACAGCAACGGCTCCTGGAACATTGGTTCAACCGATTATTGCCAAGCATTTTTTGTGATGATTCATTGCCCACATCTTATCGTCTGTAATTGTTCGATTGTTACTGTAAAATCGTGTCTATAATACAATTCAATGAAGTTGAAAAACCAACACAATGTGTATTCTTAATTTCCCTTGTTGCACCATTATCGGATATACAAGCTAAACGACATGTAAAGCTTACGAATGAGCATACTTGTGGCAACCGCCAGTTCATACCGGAAAAGTGAAGGTTGCACTCGATTGACTCAGATCTCAGTAAAATTACCAGTTGTGCGCACTTGGGGGGTAAACGTGTCTCTGATGGCCACCTTTACTGCCCACGTGTGCGCAACTGGTAATTTTACTGGACCTGAGTCAATGGAGTTTAACACTGTGAAATATGTTCAATTTAATGTAGTTCTTTGGAGTCTCTACTTATCTGGTAGTGAACGGACTGTAAACCCATAAAATAAGTTCAATTTAATGTAGTTCTTTTGAGCCTCGACTTTTCCAGTAGAGCACGGTATTACAATTGTAATCAGCATCGGAATTGTCCGACTGTGAGCTCAAATATCCTGTAATCGATCAGCAGCCATTTTTGGTAATCAGTTGAACACTAGGTTATTGCACCTTCTGAACTTGGTATTGGTTTAATTTGTACCATCTATTGCAGCTTAGGTGTGAACTGGTATTTTTCTTCTGATAGGTAACAAGTCCATAATTATGACACTATTTACTTAAGGTAAATGCAATATAGGGTAAGTACAGTATGTGGAGAGTGGGTTTTAACTAAATCACCTGTGGAGTGGAGTTATCACCCAAACTATCACTTTCAAATTGTGTACATATGGACAAAAAACACAAGCAATGTTTCAGTCAATGGACCTCTGGGTTTAACCCGGAGGTCCATTGGCTGGAACTTTGCTTGTGATGGTTAGAGCTGTAGGTTTTTAAATTTCTTGTTCGGTTTCGGTTTTGGTTTTTCAGGTGGAGTAAAACCTCGGTTCGGTTCGGTTTTCGGTTTGTTCATGAGGCCAAATAAAATTCAATGAAACTCATTCTTATGTCCGGAGTCATAACTGAATGGCAGTGAAATTGAGTGAAACTCAATGAATGTCCGAAATAAGATATAATACATGAAGAATCAGGAAGGCCAATATAATAATTACCTAAATATACAGAACTTTTATTGTGCTTGGCCATTTTTCGAGGTCTGACACCTACACGCAACTTGAGGAAAGCTGCAAACACAACTAAACTGAAATGTCGGAAATTCACAGAATGTAGCCTTCCCAGAGTAGTGAGAGTTCCCAGAAACTGCCATTGGCAGTGTCTGGGTACTCTCACTACCCTGGGTTGGCTACATTCTGTGAATTTCTGCAGCAAGAGAGTATTTAATAAAAAACGAAAAACCTTAGATTACGGGATGTCGACGGTTTCGGTTTTAAAAAAAAACTAAAAACCTCGGTTCGGTTTCGGTTAACCTACAGCTCTAGTGATGGTTATGCTTTGCAACAAATTTGCAGTTATTGCTCGGATGGAATCTCCACTCTGCAGGTGATTTAGTGATAATACACTCTCCATGTACTGGAATTGTAACATAATTGTCATGAATGCATTATAAAGTGAAGAGAAGCTACAGTGTGATTGACACTTTCATTTTATTCCATAGATATAATTAACTTGCTTTGAAGATTCAAGGTTTATATTGATGCTATATTCATAATAATTACTTTGTTCTTTTCAGGCAGCAGATTTAACCAAACCAATTGACAAACGAATGTACAAAGGAACATTCCCAACTTGTCATGATTTTAATGAATTTGTTGTGTCTAGTGAAAGTGTGTTATTACTGATTGGGTTTACTGGTGGACAGATTCAGTTGATAGATCCTATCAAAAAAGATATATGTAAACTTTATAATGAGGATGTAAGTATGATTAAGATTGTTAATCTAGACTTCTGCTGGAGTGGCTAGTGGCCCTTTGTGCTCCACTCATTTTGAAGATTCTATAAAATGTGTCAAGTTGCTAATTTAAGCCAATGACCAGCCTTGAAATATGAGTTTATAATTCACCACAATCATTTTTAGCGAAGCATGATGGAAGAAGTTGTCTTGAATATATTCAGAACACTGTCCCCAATCAATCATCCAATGCTATAGCCCACAGTTCTTTTCCCATCATCACAAAATTTCATATGCATGCAGGGTTTCTGCTATACCGTCACAGCGGCCATCAATCGACCGCATTTCCCCACCAGGGAACCTTCCAAACAGTAATCAAGATGTCCAAATTCACCCTGACCTGCCTGATCCCCGAGAAATAATTGATTCACAGATTGTTGAAGTTTTAATTAAAATGACACCACAGTTTGCAGGTATACTGTTCACACCTCATTTGTGTGTTTTAATTAGTGTAATGGAATCTCGAATCTATTTTCTTGAAAATTAGAGAAGCGCGAAAAAGAGAGCTTCTTGTTTCCAATTTAGAAGCGTGGAAAAGCATCAGTGCGATCACACTCCTCAAATAGTCTGCACTGAAAATTATTCACCTGAATTTCTACTCATTGGTCCTTATTCTTGCGCAATTACAGGCTCTCGGCATGTGAAAACCTACACAAATATCGCTGTGAAAAATCTCAAAATATCCCCCAAATGTTACAAAATATGGGTTTTGTGACCCCCCGTGGTTAAAATTTTCATACCACAGGCCAAACCACGGCCAGCATGTGGTAGCGACGACTCTTGGTTGCCCCATTATACAGCCTCATTGAATTTTCCTCTTGTGGAAACACTGATGCTTGTCCAGGTTCATGTCTGGATGAGAACGTCCTATGCTGGTTATGGCTACAGATCACATTTATGCATCAATTTTCTTGAAATTTGGCAGGGTCACTTAGTATGATGGGTGGATGAGAATGTCATATTTTGATAATAGTTGGATGCCTATAATGGCTACTATGGCACTCCTCTTCTGTTTCTTTGGCACACCATACAGGTCACATTTTGCATCAGTTTTCTTAATACTCCGCAGAGGAGTTAAGTATGATGAGTAGGTCAGAACGTTTTATGTTGGTCACAGTTGGTGGCAAACAGTGGCTGTTTCTGCAGCCATGTTGGATTTCATCAACACACCCTGCAGGTTGCATTTATGGATCAATATTTTTATACTGTACCAATGACCCAGACATAGCTGGTGCTAACTCTTAAAAATCTAGGGCCAAACACAAATTTTGCCCCCCAATCCCCAAAATTTGCATCTAAAACCAAAAGAAATCATGTCCTAAAGGACCTCCATACTTTGCCCTTACTGCACATGCGCAGTGTCAAGGACGTTCCGAAATTGGTGCCAATTATCATTCTCTGTTTGGCCCTTCATCAGTCAACATCTCACTGATCTTTGTGCTTGTAAATCTCAGTTTAAAGGATGCCAGACATGTAATTATTGGAGAAATGGTGATTCTAAGGAGGATATAGAAGGAGTAGAGGAAAAAGGAGTGACAAAAAATAATCAGGGCTGTACTTAAAATTTTTTATGAAATTATGTTAAGTTGCCTATTTTCGAGGCATGGGCCTGTTGTCATTCTCGCTATAAAGTTGCACTACTTATTCAATGTTTCCTCTCCCCTGGTCTTCTAAGTCCCCCCTTGCTATTCTCCCATGCTTTTGGCATATTTTTGAGAAAGATCATTTCTAAATTCTCTTGGGAGAGTTAGCTTGGTTACAGAATGAATTCTGTTATTTTCCCCATAGTTAAGTTTTCACCCATGGGTGTATAAACGTTGTGTTCTGCATCTACCATCTGATGTTCTGCAGATTCTCCCCTGGGAGTCTCTGTTTTGCATCAGATAGAGTGTAATTTTGATGACTGATTTCGGGCCAGTATTGTCAGTGCCTGGATTCATGTTTTCTGGTGTTTTTACACTGTTTGTTTACATTGGCAACAGTCTCTTTTGAGGGGGGCTGTTTGCCTTTGGAGTAGTTTATCTCACTATAAGATACATTATTATTATCCGTAAGTGTTGCATTAATTATTTAATATAATTTTAAAATTTTTGACCACACTTAGCCTTGGGATCCATTGGGGCTCAACGTTACTTTTCAGAAACTTGGGCTTCACTGAAAAAATATTTTTCAAAAATTATTTTGATTTTCAATTGTTTTTTCAATATTAATGGATCATGTTATTATGTATCTTTGTGTTTAGGGGTTTGTGCGAGTACTAAGACTTGTTGTTGACTTTTCACAATGAAAGGATATTGTTCAAATTGTAATAGGAAGAAATCTTCCTCTGACTTTCATGATCATTGTATTAATTGTAGTCAGTGTACTCGCACTAATCCCTGTTCTATATGTCAATATTGGGATGACAAACATTGGAAACATGTGTCACGATATGTTGTTAGTGGAGAAAGGGCTATGCCGGCTCTTTCTCCGCAGGGTCACTCTACTCTATCAGTTTCTATTTCAGAGGAACAAGAACAGGGTGATGTTTCCATGTTATCTTCCGGAAGTGCGCTTCCGTCGTCACAAATGAATACAGAGCTAGCGGCAAAAGTGCTCATGGAGATAAGACAAATGTCGTCTGCTAGCTCGCCCGGTGTAGCGTCCATTCACCGAATGGTTCGGCAGCCGGGTTCGTCCGATGCGGTCCAGGAGGAAATGTTGTGTGATGCGAGCACTATAAACATTCAACGTGCACACCCAGTGACGGCGGATAGTAGGAGAGATCGGAGGAAGCCTTCGAGTCCGGTTCCTAGCTCGTCCAGGTCCAGCCAGGCCGCGTGCGAGAGAGGCCCCTCTCTCGTACAACAACATCTGGGACCAGATGTTGTGGTACAAAATGTGTCACAAGCGGAGCACACGTCCGTCGCTCGGGACGCTCCGTTGTATAGGCAGTCCGCTGAGACTGCTCAGGCTTCTTCCTCTCACCAGCGCACACAATCGCACCTTGGCTACGTGACCGCCGATATTTTACCAGCTTTGCCGATCAGGGATTCTTCGGCGACCAGGTCACGCCATCCGGTAGCCAGGGACATGAGGCCGGTGGACTCCGGACGTTCGCATAGGAAGAGTATGCGGGAGTCACCAGATGCAGAGCTGCCCTCGGCAAAGCAGTGAAAGACTGCGCCTCCGCATGCCTCGATGTCGGACGTGCTTGTTCAAATAGCACAACTTATCGCAGCATCCCAGCAACCGACAGAAACGGTGTCGGATCGGGAATTATCCGACGGCGCTGGGTCGGTGCGCTCCGCCGAAGCATCGGGTGCGGACGACTGGGAGCATCATGAGGTCCAACCGGATGGTGAAAGGGATACGGATGACATGGAGCCATCCCTTTCGGAACAACATAAAGCTGCCGTGGACTTCATCCGGCTCTTTCTTCCTCAAGTTGTTCCGTCGGGCCAGACTGCTGCGGTTCCGGACAAGAGAATTATAGCGTCTTTGAACTCTGATTTCTTTGAGCGGTTCAGGGACATCGCTCCCGAGTTTCCGTCTCAGTCCAATAATGTCGCAAGAACATTTGAATTATTGAACGACGCTATATTCAAACTGGCTTCCAAAACAGGAAAAGTGGGTTTCTTGTCCGCCAATACTCTCAACCTGCCTTTCATTAATGCAAGGAATAAATTCGATACGGCAGGACAGGGTATCCCGAGAGTTCCTCTGCGTATGGACGACGAGGCGGAAGACTTAGAATTATCATTACTGTCGTCTGCGTCTATTCCAACCGCGGTGTTGGAGACGACTATTTCGTCTAACAGAGCCAGTTTAGATGCTTTATCTTACGCAGACCACCTTACTAAGGCGTTATCACTGCGTCTTCAAGGGAAAGAATTCCAGGATATACAATCCTCTTTAAGACTTCTTTCAAGGGCAGTAGCTTATTCCACGTGTAACTCCGCCCTTTCAGTGGCAAACCTGGAGTTGGTTAGACGTGATGCAGCCCTAGCTACATCCACACTCGTGGATAGTAAGGTGAAGAACTCTCTCAGAGTCGCTTCGGTCTCCGGAGAACTTCTCTTCGACGGCAAGCTTTCTGCAATTTACGATAAAATTGCTAAGAAAGCTTCGGATTCTCTGCTGTTCAAATCTGCTTCTAAGAAGTCGGACACAGCAGATAAGAGTAAGACAGGCACTTCTGGGTCTAATGCGCCCAAGAGAGGTTCCTATAGATTCTCCGGTGCGTCCTCTTGGTCTTATTCAAGAGACCGTCAAGGCAGCGACTCACGTGCGGGGACGTCCTTCGGGCCGGGACAACCGGTCGGACGCCCCGAGGTCGACAGGACGAGGTGCGGGTCGCGGAGGACGTGGTTTCTCCTACCGCAGGCCTCGCAGGTCCAGGAGGTGATGGCTTCAACCTCTATCGCGTGCCGGTTGGCGGAAGGTTGTCGAGTTTTTCACAAGACTGGTTGTCGATTACGGATGACCCTTGGGTGAGAGGGGTGATTTCGGAAGGTCTAAAGATATCCTTCAAACGAAAGCCTCCATTAATTCGAAGTCCAAAATGAACTCAACTTCCATCAAATCCGCAGAAAAGAGACGCTCTGTTATCAGAGGTGCAGTCTCTTTTAATGAAGAACGCAGTAGAGGTCGTAGAAAACCAGGAGACACCGGGATTCTACAGCCATCTGTTTCTGGTTCCGAAACCAGACGGCTCGTTCCGTCCAGTCATAGATTTGAGCTGGATAAACAAGCTGATCGTCGCTCCGAAGTTTTATATGGAGACGATTCGATCGGTCAGAGCGAGTATTCGGGTGAACGATTATGCAACAAGCATAGATCTCAAAGATGCGTACTTTCACGTCATGGTACATCCGACATTCAGAAAGTATCTACGCTTCGCAGTCCTAGGGGTGGTTTATCAATTCCGGGCGATGTGCTTCGGATTGAATCTAGCACCCTGGGCTTTCACTCGGGTAATGAACTCGGTAATGATGTATTTCCGAGCTCATTCGTCTGCGGTAACGTCGGCCTACCTGGACGACATTCTTCAGAGGTACGGCAATGAGTTAACGCTTCAGAACGATGTGCAGAATCTGCTTCTATTGCTCCGACGTCTCGGTTTTATAATAAACGAGGAGAAGTCAGATCTGGTGCCGTCCAAGTCATTCACACATCTGGGAATGAGCTTCGAGACGCACAACAATCTCGTTCGTCTCCCGTTAACCAGAGCGAAATTAGTCAGTTGTTACGCTCGCTGTTGTCTGCACGCAGACAAAGTCACAGCGAGGGAGTTCATGAGACTGATAGGTCTGTGCGGAGCCGCTGCAGATCTCATTCCGATGGGGCGGTTACGCACGTGTCCTCTCCAAATTTTCGTGACTCAGAATTGGAGTGTGAAAATTCATTCGCACGACATAGACGTTCTCTTGTCAGATCAAGTGAAACGAGAGATTCAGACTTGGGCAAACATTCAGTGGTTAACTCAGGGAGTTCCGCTGCAGTTGCCGGATCCGAGTTTTACCATTATGACGGATGCCAGTCAAACAGGTTGGGGTGCATCATTGATCCCAACGGATTCGAGATTCCAGGGTCTTTGGGATCCGCAATTCCTGGGCAAGCACATAAACATCAAGGAAATGATGTCAATTTGGCTTGCGTTACGTCATTGGATGGACATTATTCACAATGCTCATGTCCAAATCCTATCCGACAATACGACAGTAGTGGCGTATATACGGAATCAGGGAGGCACTCATTCAATTCCGTTGTTCAATCTAATGGAAAGAATCCTTCTGTTTGCTCTAGAACATCAAGTTCTTCTTTCGGTCCGTCATATACCGGGTCGTCTGAACGTACTAGCAGACTCCCTTTCACGAAAGGGTCGCTTGTTGCCGTCGGAGTGGACTCTCAACAAACAACTATTCAATCAGATTTGCTACCAATGGGAACGGCCAATGATAGACTTATTTGCGACACATCTCAACAATCAGTTGCAGACGTATGTGTCTCCGTGTCCGGATCCAAGAACATTTGCAGTAGACGCTCTGTCGATCCCTTGGGACGGAATGATAGGATATGCGTATCCTCCAGCGCCGTTAATTCAGCAAGTATTGCTAAAGATAAAACAATCTCAATGTAAGATTCTGTTGGTAGCATCTCTGTCTCCACAGAGACCGTGGATAAATCTACTCAGGTGTCTGTTGTGGGACCTACCGCGAAAGCTTCCTCCACGGGAGGATCTTCTTTCGCAGGGGAAATCGCGTCAACTCCATCACAACCCGCAAGGTCTCAACCTTCACGTTTTTCCGTTGTGCGGTCCTTCTTGCATGGCAAGCACTTTACAGGACGAGCAGTGGACGCGATTTCTAACTGTAGGAGGACCTCCTCTTCGCTAAACTATGCGGCTAAGTGGAAGGTTTTTCGTCGTTGGTGTAGGGATCATTCTGTTGATATTTTTGATCCCTCCATACCAGACATTGCAAACTTTCTAGTATACTTGTTTGACGAAATCAAACTGCAGCCTGTTACTATTAAGGGTTATAGGTCTATGTTATCTGATACCTATGCACATCATGATAGTTTACAAATTGGATCTAATGTCTCTTTATTAGCTCACCTGACTGAAAGTCAGGGTGAGCTTTTCTGATCACTTTTCGTCCGTCGTCCGTCGTCCGGCGTCCGGCGTCCGTCGTCCGGCGTGAAGGTGGTGTTTGGGTCTTTTTCTTCCAAACCACTGGCCGCATGTTAATGAAATTTCATGTGAGTAGGGGTTATATAGCGGCATTTTGATTTTTGGGCAAATTAGGTTTCGGCTCATATTGAGCAGAGGGGTGGGGCAAAAATGCTCCAATTCTTAAAAAATCTTCTTCTCAAGAACCAGCAATAGCAGAGACTTGATATTTGGTATGCAGCTTCCTTTTGAGATGTAGACTCAAGTTTGTTCAAGAGAAGTTTGTAGGTCTATACTTGGCGATGTTATGGGAGGAGCAAAAATTTTGGCCCCACCCCAAATTTCTATTTTTTAAACCGAGAGGCCAATTTGAACCAAATTTTATGTGAGGGCTTATTGGGTCATAAGTACCTAATTTATGCAGAAATTTTTTTTCCTGTAGCCCCGTGGGAACCACAGGAGCTAAAAATAGAAAAAAATTAAAACGCCTATATCTCAAAAACTGCACGGCAGTGAGAATTTTTATTTGGTGTGAAGCTTTCTTGGGACCAACAGAAAGGATTGGTAAAAAAAAATTGCTATCGGTTTTATCATAGGGTACTTTTTCGGGACTCTGAAAAAGTGCTGAGTCAGTATTTTTTAACACAGTAGGCAATGGGAAAAAAATAAAGAATTGTTTTCTTCCAAACCACTGCTCTAAAAGCTTTCATATTTTACATATAACATCTTTGGAACATTGATTCACATATTTGTAGAAATCAAATTCCTCGGTCCATATTTGGGTTCCCTATGGGAACCCAAATGTTCAAATTAGTGCAATATGAGGGATATATTTTAAAAATCTTCTTCGGATCCACAAATCAGAATCTTTTGATATTTGCTATGCATCATCCTTAGGGGGGTGAGATTGATGTTTGTTCAAGCCAAGTCCCTGAGTTCATATTTGGACTCCCTTTGGGAACCCAAATTGTAACTTAGTGCAATACGAGGTATATTCTTTTAAAATCTTCTTCTTCGCATCCACCGGTCAGAATCTTTTGATATTTGGTATACAGTATGCTTAGGGAGGTGAGATTCAAGTTTGTTCAAGTCAAGTCCTTCGGCTCATATTTGGTCTCCCTGTGGGAGCCCAAATTATAACTTAGTTCAATATGAGGAATATTCTTTAAAAAAAATTTTTTTTTCAGATCCACCAGTCAAAATGTTTTGATATTTGATGTACAGCATTCTTAGGGGCTGAGAGTGAAGTTTGGTAAAGCCAAGTACCTGGGTTCATATTTGGGCTCACTGTGGGAGCCCAAATTATACCAAAATTTTTATTTTCCAAACCAAAAAGTCGATTTGAACCAAATTTGATATGAGGGCTTATTGGGTCATAAGTACCTAATTTATGCCGAAAATTGTTTTCCTGTCCCCCACGGGAACTGCAGGAGCTAAAAAATTTTTTTCTTTTTAAATGCCCATATCTCCAGAACTACATGGCACTGAGAATTTTTATATGGTGTGAAGCTTCCTTAGGACCGGAAGAAAAAAATGGTAAAAATTTTATCATAAGGTTCTTTTCTAGGACTAAAAGTGCCGAGTCATCATTTTTTAACAGTGTAGCTAATGGGAATAACGTTGAAGAATCTTCTTCTCCCAAACCACTGCTTCAGAAGCTTTTGTTTTTGGGTTCCCTATGGGAGCCCAATGTATAACTTAATTCAGTATGAGAAATATTCTTAAAAAATCTTTTTTTTCTGATACTCCTCTCAGAATCTTTTGATATTTGATTTTTAGTTTTCTTAGAAGCGGCAAATTGAAATTTGTTCAAGTTCTGGTTTATTGATAAAATTGGGCCCAGTAACCAATTCCTGCGTTGAAAGCCCTGTAAAGTGGGCAGTAATAGGCATAAACGATTGACCAAACCTGATATTATAATTATGCCTCTGTAATGATGTAGCCTTAGAAAGTGACCTTAAATTCCAATAAATAAATAGATAAATTATTGAGTACCCAATATGGGGATCTAACATATGAACACTCTGGGTTACTAAGTAGAGAAAACACTTTTATGTTGAAAAACTGATAATAACCACAAGGCAGAATCCCTTGCTATTTTGGTGATATGACTCGGCCAGTATCAGGTGAGCGCCCTCAGGCCCCGTGGGGCCTCTTGTCTAAGTTAGTTAGAAACTTCTCGATAAATAAACCCAGAACTCTTAGGTTAATTCCTAAGTGGAATTTAGCTTGGGTTCTTCTTAAACTGAAGGAAAGCCATTTGAACCTCTTGGGACAGTAGATTTCAAATTCTTGTCTTATAAGACAGCTTTTCTCTTAGCTTTCTCTTCTGCTAGAAGAGTCAGTGAGCTTCATGCACTGTCGGTGGATGATTCTCACTATCGTAGTGTTGGGAACACTATCACCTTCACTACTAATGTGGGATTTTTAGCTAAGAATCAGGCTCTTAATAAATATCCGGAACCTATTGTTTTTAAGGCTCTTCCGTCTTCAGACGGGCGTAGGCCTTTACTCTGTCCTGTTAGAGCGTTACGTATCTATAAACAGAAATCTCAGTTTATCAGAAAGGGACGAAAACGTTTCTTTCTGTCTCTGATGCCTAATAGAAAGGACATTTCGGTCCATTCTATTGCTAGATGGATTCAATTAACTATCCGTACTGCTTATGAAAATTTATCTTCTCAGCAGTCTGTGCTTAAGATTTCGGCTCATGAAGTAAGAGCTCTTTCTACTTCTTGGGCTTACGCTAATAGTATTGCTATTACAGATTTAATGAAGGCTGGTTATTGGTCTCAGCCATCCACATTCACAAATTTTTATCTCAGAAATATTGAGTCCATTTCTGGAGACCTGCATTGTTTAGGTCCGTTATCTGTTGCTCAGAATGTTGTCCACTAAACAGTTGCAACTATAGTTATGCAGGCTTTCTGTTCCGGCAGTGACTCCGTCCGGCTGCCCTCTTTGCTCTGGGCTATTTGACCCAGGGCAAGGGGAGGGGGGGGGGGAGGGTGTTCCCTTAGGTCACCTGCTTTATAGTGAAAAGCAAGGGAATGCCTCCTCCGAAGTCAGTATTTCTGAGTCGTTTCCGGGATGGTTTTAAAGTGTAATATTAATGTTAAAAATTCATTCATGTCATATTTTTAAAGTGTAGCTCGGTGTGAAGCATTTGTATATGTCAAGTGTCAAACGGGCGTTAATATACAATCCTCGGACACTTTTAAAGATTATAAAGAGTCTCAATTCTCTGGACTAGCTTTATTTATTGGCTTACTTTAAAAATAATTAGTATAAAGGGTTATACTGGATGTTAATAGAGAACATGAATGTTATTGTGCTCAATTATGAAGGGTATTGTATCTTTCTAATTTAACATAAAATAAGAAAGATACATGTAAAGCCTTATACTCCTTTTCTCCTTGAGGGGTTGACTCTATATTATATAGTTGAGCTTATTGGATTTTCCTCTATGTCCTAGGCCCTCCAGCCTTTTTACTATTCAGCTATGTCTGGGTCATTGGTACAGTATAAAAATGTTAAAAAATTTATAGTAATTTATATATTTTTTATACTTACCAATGACCCAGACGGGGATGGCCCTCCCAGGAGTTGGGAACTCTTACCTCCCCGCTGAGTACATAGCGCTGACCAGGCATTGCTTGTAAGAATGATAATTGGTGCCAATTTCGGAACGTCCTTGACACTGCGCATGCGCAGTAAGGGCTAAGTATGGAGGTCCTTTAGGACATGATTTCTTTTGGTTTTTGATGCAAATTTTGGGGATTGGGGGGCAAAATTTGTGTTTGGTCCTAGATTTTTAAGAGTTAGCACCAGCTATGTCTGGGTCATTGGTAAGTATAAAAAATATATAAATTACTATAAATTTTTTAACTTTCTTGAAACTTATTTATTTATTGGGGTTTAACAACACTTTTGACAGCTAGGGTCACCTCGTGTTGGACAGTTTTACGGGTGGAGGAATCTGGCGTACCCAGAGAGATCCATGAGCAACGGCGAGCAACTGCCAGATTCCGCAACGTACTAACACCCGACAAGTAGGGTTGGCATTGGTTGAAGACAAGTATGCCATAGTACACAGTAATTGGGATTAAGTGCCCTTCCCAAGGACACAATGCAGTTACTCCTGGCAGGGATCAAACTGTGGTCCTTTTGGTTTGAAGTCCATTGCCGCAATCACAGAGCCACTGTGCTACCTGGGAGGATGACTTGATGAGTAGATGTCATATTTCCATCATGGTAGAATGGCTGCCATTGCTCATAATTTTTGGTAAAGTTTTTTCCCCAAAACTTGACCTACAGTTTGATGAAGTTGGTGCACGGACCGGCAGGTCTTTGGATGGATAAGTGGGCGGGTGGATGCCGATGGATTAGCAGGGGGTGGGGGTGGGGGGGGGGGGGGGGCTTTCTTGTTAGCATGATAACTTGAACAAATATCAATGGATTCAGTAAATATTTGGTGTGTGAGACTTTCTTAACAATGTCTAGAATGGGTTCAAAAACTGGTACGGTTCACCCATACTAAGTGGAGTTATACCCCTTAATTGGTGATTTTTGCCTGTTTTCAGCTCGTTAGTGCAATAACTTGAACAAATATCAATGGACTTTGTCAGTATTTGGTATGTGAGACTTTCTTAACACTCATGAATGTGTTCAAAAACTGGTATGGTTCAGCCATATTGAGCAGAGTTATGGGCATTAATTAGATAATTTTTGCCTGTTTCCACCTTTTTAGCGTGATAACTTCAATAAATATCAATGGATTCATTTGATATTTGGTATGCGAGACTTTCTTAGCAATTTTTTGAATGGGTTAAAAAACTGGTATGGTTCACCTATACGGAGCAGAGTTGTGACCCTTAATTTTTTTTTTAGGTGGGGGGGGGGGGGGGGATATAGCCGTGGTGCTGTCCTTTCCATCTGTCCATCTGTAAAAATTCCGCTTGGCCGACAGAACCCAAACTTTGCATGTGGGTTAGGTATGATGAGAGGAAGAACCCTATTTATTTTGGGTCATGGTGCCAAAGGTCAAGGTCACAGTGACCATGAACTTTAATTTCTATTGGTGTTCACTCAGTAATTAAAGTTCTACTTGGCTAACTAAAGCCAAACTTGGCATGTGGATTAGGCATGATCAGAGGAAGACCCCTATTCATTTTGGGATCATTGTTCTAAAGGTCAAGGTCACAGTGACCTTGAACTTCAATTTTTAGCAGTGTTGGCTTGCGCTTTCTGCAATTATAGTTATGCTTGGCCAACTGGAAGCCAAATTGTCATGTGGATTAGGCATGATGAGAGGAAGAATCCTATTCATTTTGAGGTTATTGTACCAAAGGTCAAGGTCACAGGGACCTTGAATTTGAACATTTACCTGAGTTGGCGTTTCAAATTGAAATTTTGCTTGCTCGATTGATACTTAAGTTGGCGTATGGGTTGAGCATGATGAAAGAACCCTACTTATTTAGGGGTTATTGTGTCAATAGAAAAGGTCACCGTGACCTTGAATTTTAACTTTTCTCGGTCAGAGTTGGTTTCCGTTCTCTAAATAAGATTTTGGCGTAATGAGAGGAAGAATTCTATGTATTTTTAGCTCATTATACCAAAGGTCAAGGTCACAGTGACCTTGAAATTAAAATTTTACCGGTCGGAGCTGGTTTCGGCTCTCTTAATGATTAAAAATATGCATTCGCGATTGAAACTCAACTTGGCATGTGGGTTGAGCATGTTGAGAGGAAGAGCCCTACATATTTTTAGTCCATTGTGCCAAAGGTCAGGGTCACATTGACCTTGAACTTGAATCTTAGAAGTCCCAATCGAAACCAAACTTGATATTTCATCAAATACAGGTAATCTTAGGCCATAAAAAAAAGAACCTCTGTTTCTCAGGCCCGCATGCATGGTCATTTTTGGTGCGCATGCAACCTTTTTATGACACCAAAAAATCTTTAAAAAAATTTAGATATTGTGCTCATTTCGGTAAATCGATATCGATGCGTTCGCAAATTTTAAATTAACACACTTCAAGCTTTTTCTACATCATACTTTAATAAAGTGGGTGGGTTTTAGCAATATTCGTGACAGGAAGTGTTTTATTCTGTAAAAGGTAAGTCATAATGACAGCAAGAAGGAAGGTGTCTTTGTCATTTATATTGTAAATGGCCGTCATTGGGAATTTGTGTACTGTTATTTGAAACCGTTACAAGTTTCCCAGTTAATTTAAATAAATGCATTTGAGATGCAGGATAATTGGATAACTAATAGTAACCGTTGCTTGATATAAAAGTAACAGTCATAGTTGAAAATAAATCGCATATAGGCAGGTATGTGAGGTCGAATTGGTTAATAAAAACACGCAAACATTCGTTTTGTATTTCATTTTCAGATTTCCGAAAAATATGATTTATGGATGAACTGCCCGTTCAAATGGGTTGTGATAATTTTGAATATAATGGGGAAAAATTGCGATTCACAATTTTATTAGGCAGGTTGTGAAAGGATTTTTTTGGGGTGGGGGGGGGGGGGGGGGGTGGGGGTAAAATAAATCTCTGAAAGTTGACACTTCGACATTTCATTTGTCCCAGAGACGTTTCAACCCGAGACGTTTCACCCACGAGGCATTTCGTCCTGTGTTATAATTTTCACGTTTCACTGAAAAAACAAACATTCAAACCTCACTTCATTTATGACCCAACACACTTTTGGTGAATAACCAATATATTTGCGAAATTTTGCGTGGTCCACCAGGCGTTTGGGTGTGCGTCAAATTACCACAGACAACCTCTCGGGGAGAAAATAAAAAAAAAAAAAAAAACGCCCGCCCGCATGCTTTTTTGGAAAAAATGGCCTGAGAAACAGACAATCAACTTTGTATGGCCTTATCTGTATTATTTGAATAATTAATACCAGCAGTCGCTGTGTTAATTTACTGTAATATAATATTGCCATGGTTACAGTATCAAGATGATTTTTCGGGGGGGATCTGTCACCCTTAGGCAGTACCTCTAGTTTTTTCCAGTTTTCAGCTTATTAGTGCTATAACTTGGACAAATATCAATGGATTCAGTCAGTATTTGGTATGCAAAACGTTCTTAACAATGTGTTAAATGGGTCCGAAAGCTGGTACAGTTCAGTCATACTGAGAAGAGTTATGGCCCTTAATTAGTTAATTTTTTGCCCATTTTCAGCCTGTTTGCATATCTTGAACAAATATCAATGGGTTTGGTTGATATTTGGTATTTAGACTTTCTTAATGTCTTGAATCGATTCAAACATTGGTATGGTTCAGAGTTATGGCCCTCAATTTGGTTAATTTTTTAGCTCACCTGAGCGAAGCTCAAGGGGAGCTTTACTAATCACTTTCCGTCTGTCGTTAACTTTACATTATCGACTTCTCACAAACTACTCACCCAAATTGAACCAAATCTGGTGTCCATGTTCCCTATCATATGTCAATTCAAGTTTGTTCAAATCAAGTTGACCTGCCCCTTGGTAGGGCCACGCCCAAAAAGTGAGCCCAAATCTTAAAAATCTTCTTCTCATGAACCAGCAGTAGCAGAGACTTGATATTAGGTGTGCAGCTTCCTTTTAAGGTGTGGACTCAGATTTGTTCAAGAGAAGTTCTAGGGGGTTATTTAGGCTGTTACAATTATGAATTTTCATAATCGATTATTTTGTCATAAAAATCGACGGTTATTCGATTATATATGGTTGATATTTCTGTCTCGTTTCCTAGAACTTTGTCTATGAAATAACTTGGGAATCGTTAAAAATTAAAATATCCTAATCGTAAATGAAGCTAACGAACACCAAACCTTGAAAAATTTGACAAAACAGAATCTACATCGCATAGATTCAAACTTCAGATCATAGAAAAATGCATTCTAAACTCACCAATGCCCCCATCCGCGCTCAATGCGTAATGATTATGAATTTAGTCTCAGGGAATGTCAAGTCAACAAAGCTTTACACGTGGAAATGAAACTTCCAGTTGCGGTACGTCGGAGAACAAAATAAATCATCATGCTTTAAAAATAAATAACATGGCATTTCGAAGTTTTTCCCTCTTTACTTTCCGAAGGCCTGGCCGTTTGAGGGGAGCTATTGCTCTGGCTCTCCTTCGGCTCTCCTAAAGGCAAATTGAGGAGAGTCATAATTGCTCTCCTTAAACTGTAATGGCTCTCCTCAATTTTCATATTAATAAGCCTGTATAATTGATATTAGTGTTGAATAGCTCCCCTGGAACAGATTTAGGAGGGCCATAGTGGCTCCCCTGGACTTTTCAAAAGGCCAGGCCTGTTTCCGTATGTTAAAATTGCTTATCAAGTATCAAATTGATAAAAACAAAAACAACTTAACACTCGACGATGTCTTATTGGCAAGGAATGCAATGTAGCCATTGCCAGTAAGGCATCATCAAGTGAAATGTTATTATGTCTTCCCTTCCCAGAAGGGAGACATATTGTTTTAGAGCATATTCTTCTTCTTCTTCTCATACAAACTTTGTCCGGGTCATAACTTTTTTGTCTTTTGACCTACACCTTAGATACTTGGCATGTGGATGTATCACCATGAGCCGGCGTGTAGCGTACCATTGTGACCTTCATGTGGCCTTGACCTTTGATCTGAAGGTCAGATTTGTGCTTTTTTCAAGGAAACTTTGTCCGGACCAAAACTTGTTTGTCTTTTGAGCCAGGCCTTAGATATTTGGCACGTGGATGTATCACCATGAGCCGGTGTGTCACATACCATTGTGACCTTCATGTGACCTTGACCTCAAGGTCAAATTTATGTACTTCAAATAGGGAGTAATTGTCCAGACCAGAATTTTTTTGTTTTTTGACCTAGGACTTGGTTATTTGACATGTGGATAGGTCACCATGAGACCGCATGTCGTGACCTTCATGTGACCTTGGCCTCAAGGTCAAATTTATGTACTTCAAATAGGGAGTAATTGTCCAGACCAGAATTTTTTTGTTTTTTGACCTAGGACTTGGTTATTTGACATGTGGATGTGTCACCATGAGACCACATATTGTCTACCTCGATGACCTTCATGTGACCTTGACCTCTGACCTTAAGGTCAAATTTATGTACTTCAAATATGGAATAATTATCCAGACCAAAACGTTTTTGTTTTTTGACCTAGGACTTAGATATTTGACATGTGGATGCATCGCAATTAGACCACATGTCACATGTAATCATGACCTTCATGTGACCTTGACTTCAAGGTCAAATGTATGTACTTTAAATTGGGAATAATTGTCCAGACCAGATTTTTTTTCTTTGGACATGTGGATGTGTCACCATGAAACCGCATGTCTGCTACCTTGATGAACTGCATGTGACCTTGACCTCTGACCTCAAGGTCAAATTTATGTACTTCAAATAGGGAATAATTGTCCAGATCAGAACTTTTTTGTTTTTTTTACCTGGGACTTAGATGATTGACATGTGGATGTATCACAATGAGACCACATATCATCATGACCTTCATGTGACCTTGACCTCAAGGTCAAATTTATGTACTTTAAATAGGGAGTAATTGTCCAGACCAGAATTTTTTTTTTTTAACGTGGATGTGTCACCATGAAACCGCATGTCTGCTACCTTGATGAACTGCATGTGACCTTGACCTCTGACCTCAAAAGGAAGGGGAGACATATGTTTTAGTGTGCTAAAACACTTTCTAGTTTTTGTTAAATTGTTATCACCGCTAATGGTAGTGAGCCAGCAATGCTGGAACCGGAAAGTTTGGCCCATGAATGATAATGATTCAGCTTCTGTTCAGTGTGAAAATGCTTTCCCTTTGGGGGGGCTCAATCTTTCCAGGGATTTATTTTATTTATTTACTCATTTATTTATTGGAGTTTGACACTTGAAGTTTTTGACAGAATATTTTTCAGGCATGTTTTACTTCGAATTTTATAAATTTTATGTATCGGTTGGAAATTGAGTAATTTGAGTTCAAAAGGAGGGGAAAGATCAAAGACATGCAATCGACAGCATGCTTTTGATACTCGGCAGAAGAATACAACCTCGTAACAACGTTGATGTTTTTTTGGCAGGTCACATGACTCACATCAAAGGAATGAGAAGTATTGGGAACTGAGTGATCACGCATACGATGATGACTGGGTTTCTGCTAACTTTAACTCGCATGGTGCCGCGACTTGAAGCTATATATTGGTTTTATGTTTTAACCCCGTTCACACACATATTTGTTGTTGAAATAGGTCCTTTATGTGAAACAATAGCTTGTGAATCAATATTTCCCCTTTGTTTAACAAAAAGGTATGGCAGCACATGTCCAGTCAAATAATCGATCATTGAAAAAAATCGTCGATTATCACCTCAATCGACAGTTGATCGATTTTTTTATAATCTGTGACAGCCTTAGGGCCTATATTTGACATCGTTATGGGAGGGGCAAGAATTTTTGCCCCTCCCAAAATTTCTATTATGCAAACCGAGAGGCTGATTTGAACCAAATTTGATAAGAGGTTTTATTGGGACATAAGTAGTTAATTTATGCCAAAAAAATTTTTCCTGTCTCCCCATGGGAACCGCAGGAGCTAAAAATAGCAAAAAATTAAAACGCCCATATCTCCACAACTGCACAGCACTGAGAATTTTTATTTGGTGTGAAGCTTCCTTAGGACTAACAGAATGGAATGGTAAAAAAAAAATCCTATCGGTTTTATCATAGGGTACTTTTTCGGAACTTTGAAAAAGTGCTGAGTGAGCATTTTTTAAAACTGTGGGTAATGGGGAAAACATTAAAGAATCTTCTTCTCCCAAACCACTGGTCCAAAGGCTTTCATATTTCACATATAACATCATTGGAAGATTGATTCACATATTTGTTGAAATCAATTCCCTGGGTCCATATTTGGGCTCTCTATGGGAGCCCAAATGTTCAAATTAGTGCAATATGTGGAATATTCTTTAAAAATCTTCTTCTTCAGATCCACCGGGGAGCGTGGTGGCTCAGTAGGTAGAGGTGCAGGCTGCAAGCCGAGAGGTCCTCGGTTCGAATCCCACATGCAGCAACCGCGTTGTGTCTTTGGGCAAGACACTTCATTTCCATTGCCCGCATGGGAGCACGATGACGCCGTGTACTAAGGCGTACTGCGCATCGATGGTATGCATGTCTTTAACCAATCTAACCCTGCCTGTGCTGCAGTGCAGAGTTACGATGTTGGGGAGCTGGCAGTGCTCGTCGTTGCTCTGTGGTTCTCTCCCGGTACTCCGGCTTCCTCCACCCGTAAAACTGTCACCATCCTGATTAGCCTTTGTGCATAAATTTGTGACCTTAAACATCAATAAATAAATAAATAAATCTTCAGATCCACCAATCAGTATCTTTTGATATTTGGTGTGCTGCATCCTTAGGGGGGTGAGATTCAAGTTTGTTCGTATTTGGCTCACTGTGGGAGCCCGAATTATAACTTAGTTCAATATGAGGAATTTTCTTTAAACATCTTCAGATTCAGCAGTCAGAATTTTTAGCTCACCAACTTTAGTTGTGTGAGCTTATGGCATGGCTCGATCGGTCGGCATCTACGTCAGCGTACGTGTCCAATAATGTTAAAGCTTCTGTTTAGGACACTTACTCACCCTATTTCCATATCATGGCTTTTATAATGCTGCTGTATGATGATTATTATCATTCTACCATGATTTAACCCCTCATACCCTGCATTTTAAACATTTTTCTTGACATTTTTAGTTGTGTTTAGTTTTCTGTTCAGCTCAGAATTTCACGGTTAGCTAAATGTTTAGGTCAGCTGCTGTGCTCCTTCTCTTCCCATGGCACTTATATTCATCATACATGTTCCTCAGTATCATTGTTCCATGATTAACCCCTCATACTCTGCATTTTAAACATTTTTCTTGACATTTTTAGTTGCGTTTAGTTTTCTGTTTAGCTCGAAATTTCATGTTTAACTTAGTGTTTAGGTGAGCTGCTGTGCTCCTTCTCTTCCCATGGCACTTATATTCATCATACATGTTCCTCAGTATCATTGTTCCATGATTAACCCCTCATACTCTGCATTTTAAACATTTTTCTTGACATTTTTAGTTGCGTTTAGTTTTCTGTTTAGCTCGGAATTTCATGTTTAACTTAGTGTTTAGGTCAGCTGCTGTGCTCCTCTTTCCATGGCACTTATATTCATCATGCATGTTCCTCAGTATCATTGTTCCATGATTAACCCCGCATACACTGCATTTTAAACATTTTTCTTGACATTTTTGAGTTGCGTTTAGTTTTCTGTTTAGCTCAGAATTTCATGTTCAACTTAGTGTTTATGTCAGTTTCTGTGTTTTACTTTTAGGAGGTTGTGTTTAGGTCAGCTTTGTCGCATGTTATGAGCCTGTTTAATACAGTTCTTGTGTTTGCCAAAGTTTCTATCAAAGAGGAGTGTTGGTGAGCTATAGGGCATTGGCATCCTTCTTGTTTATATTTGGTATGCAGCATCCTTAGGGTGGTGAGATTCAAGATTGTTCAATCCTAGTCCCTGGGTTCATATTTGGGCTCCCTGTGGGATAAGGCTTCCACGTTTACATGTGTAAACGTGAACGTTTCGTTTATGGGCATTAAACGTTTACAGTTCTGGTAAACGTGTACACGGAATGAAGTTTTAATAGAGTAATTTCAAAATTGCAGATTAATGCAGAAAGTCAAAGAAACAAAAAAAAAATTTCCAACTTTGCAATGCAATATTTTGATAATGCTTCAGAAAAACTGTGTTATGGTTCCGACTGGCGCCACAGTAACCGAACGAAATCATCTTCAAATCATGTGATATCATATGTGACACAGTCACGTGAGCCACATGGCACGTGCTTATCTTTGGTGTTTCCTTCGAAACATGTGTGGGATGTTTTAGTTTATTCGGATTTATATTCCCAAAGTGATACACAATTGTTCTCGATGATTTCGTTCACCTGACATGGATTATTAATTTATTATTCACACATGGGATGATCTTAGGATCGATTTATGGAGTTTGACAGACAGACTGGCACTTGCGGTGTTTTGGAATTTGGATTCCCCTGCATGGTTTGTAGACTTTGTTTATTTTTGCGACATTGCATTCCACTCTCAAGTCCGGTATTGTCACTATTGTGTGCCATGGCAACTCGCTCCAACATTACTGTTTGAAAAAACACAAGGAATTTCACCCCGAACCCACCAGAATGAGCTCAGAGACCCCCATAAATTTCCAATTTACCTGGGTGAGAATCCCCCAGCCCCCCCCCCCCCCCCCTCCCAGACCGAGCGACTTTGCCTTCGGCATCTGCATGCTGTGCTCGTTCGTCTACGTCGTTTTTGGACGAACTGTAAATCGGCTGTCTCAATAACATAAATTGTATATCCTGTACGCAAAAATATGATGAACTTACTGTGTATTATTACACACTTCTATCAAATATTGACTACTTGCATTGTTAGTACGTGTAAACGTTTCCGTTTCGTTTACAGTCAGTCGTTTAAACGTTTACAATTTTGTCTAAACGTGGAAGCCTAACTGTGGGATCCCGAATTTTAACTTACTTCAATATGAGGAATATGCTTCAAAAATCTTCTTCTTCACATCCACCAGTCAGAATCTTTTGATATTTGGTATACAGTATCCTTAGGGAGGTGAGATATATGTTTGTTAAAGCCGAGTCCCTGGGTTCATATTTGGGCTTCCTGTGGGAGCCCGAATTGTACCAAAATTTATATATTTTTATACTGTACCAATGACCCAGACTTAGCTGGTGCTAACTCCTTAAATTCTAGGGCCAAACACAAATTTTGCCCCCCAATCCCCCAAATTTGCATCAAAATCTGAAATTTAAATGTCCTATGTGCTCCTCCATGCTTTTATCCACTGCGCATGCGCAGTGTCAAGGAGGTCTCGAAATTGGCACCAAAAGTCATTCTTTGTTTGGCCCTAAAATCAGTAACATCTCACTGATATTTGTGCTTGTAAATCTCAGTTTAAATGATGCCAGTGTTCAGGGCTGTAACTTATAATTTTTTTTACGAAATTATTTCATATTCCCTAATTTCGGGGCATGGGCCTGATGTTGTCATTCTTGCTATGAATGTACTATTATTTGTTCAGTGTTTCCTCTCTCCCTTTCCTTTATTTCCCCCTTGCTATTCTCCCATGCTTTTGGCATAATATTTGTAATTTTTTTTACTAAAATTTCTTGGGAGTTTTGGCTTGGTAACAGAATAATTATTCTGTTTTTCCCTATGCTTACGTCCTCACCCTTCAGTGGTTAGGCGTTTGGTCTGCATCTACCATCCGATGTACTGCAGTTTCTTCTCTGAAAGTCTCTGTTTTACATCAGATAGTGTTTAAATTGGTAACTGATTTTGTGCCATGTTTACAGTGCCTGGAGTTATGTTTCCTGTTTTTGTACACTTTTGTTTGTGTTGACAACGGTTACTTCAGACAGTGATTACTTGTCTTCTGTTTAGTTCTGCTCAGAGCCAGATACATTAATATTGTCCGTAAGTGTTACATTAATTTTTAATTATATTTTAAAATTTTTGTTCGCACTTAGGCTTTTTTTGGGATCCATTTGGGCTCACTGTTCCCATTGGGAACTTGGGCTCTTCTGAAATTTTTTCGAAATTTTTTTTTTCTTTTGAATTATTTTTTCGAAATGCTATAATGGATTATATTATATTATGTATCTTTGTTTTCAAGGGTTAGTGCGAGTACTATGACTGTTTATATTTTTTCATGATGAAAGAATATTGTTCAAATTGTAATGCGAGGAAGTCTTCCTCTGATTCTCATTATGTTTCTTGTAGTCAATAAACTCTCACTAATTCTTGCTCAGTGTGTGTCAATTGGGATGACAAACATTGGAGACGTGTGTCACGGTATATTGTTAGCGGTGAGAGGTCCATGCCGGTCCTCTCTCCGCAGGGTCACTCTAGTTTTTCAGTCTCTTTTTCAGAGGAACAACAACAGGGTGATGTTTCCGTGATGTCTTCAAGAAGTGTGCCTCCGTTGTCGCATGTCTAACGAAGAGCTAGTGGCTAAATGCTCATGGAAATACGACAATTGCCTAAGTGGTCCCAAGTAGGATCGACGGCGTTGTCGGTGAAGCGACCATTCATGGAATGGTTCGGCAGCCGGGTTCGTCCGTTACGGTCCAGGGAAGGAGTTCGGGTGATGCGAGCACTATAAACATTGAAGTGCACACCCATCGACGACGGATCCGAGGATAGTACGGAGGAAGCCTGTCAGTCCGGTAGCTAGCTCATCCAGGTCTACCCGGACCGCGAGCGAGAGAGTCCCAGATGTTGTATGTAACGTTCGTTAGTCGGAGCATACGTTCGCTCCTCCTGCTCGGGATGCTCCGTCGCATAGACAGTCCGACGTGGCTTGTCTATTGGCTTCCTCATCCTCACGTCAGCACACACGACCGCACCTTGGCTATGTGACCACAGATATCCAGCCTGCTTCGCCAACCAGGGAGTCCACGTCGACCAGGTCACGCCATCCGCTTGCCAAGGACACGAGGCCTTTCCAGTTGGGACGTTCGCATATGAGAAGTATGCAGGAATTAATGTCCCTGGAGCTTCCAGCGGCTAAATTACGTAAGACCGCAGCTCCACAGGCCCCTGTGACGGACTTGCTATCACAGATAGCTCAATTCATAGCAGCATCCCAGCAGCTATCAGAAACTCTTTCAGTAAAGAAACTGTCTGAGCAAGCTGGGTCGGTTCGCGTCAGTAAGGGACAACCGAGATTCTTTTGTGGTCCAGGCGGATGGTAAAAGAGAATCAGCACAAAATTTCCTGATAAGAAACTGAAAGCGTCACTGGACACAGACTCTTTTGGCCAGATTAGGGACACTGTCCCTGAGTTTCCGACCCAGTCCAGAAATGTCACGGACATTTGAACTTTTAAATGACGCTATATTCAAGCTAGCCTCTAAGACCGGCAAATCCTGTTTCTTATACAGCTGTCTTTCATCAATGTTAGACATAGATTTGAAACGGCAGGACAAGGCGCGCCGAGAGTTCCTCTGCGTTTGTACGACTAGGCTGAAGACCTGGAATTGTCATTGCCGGTGTCCATGTCTATTAACTCCAGTATACTGGAGACGACAATCTCGTCTAATAGAATTAATTTAGACGTATTATCTCACGCAGATCATCTTACCAGAGCGTTATCACTACGTCTCGAAGGGAAAGAATTCCAGGATGTTCAAACTTCCTTAAGAGTTCTTTCGAGGGCTATAGCATATTCTACGTATAACTCCGCCCTTTCAGTGGCAATATGGAGTTGGTCAGACATGATGCTGCCCTGGCAGCATCCACAAGAGTGGATAGTAAGGTGAAAAAACTTCCAGTCGCTCTGATCTCAGGACAGCTTCTCTTCAACGTTAAGCTTTCTACAATCTATAAACAGATTACGAAGAAAGCTTCGGATTCTCTGCTTTTAATTCCACTTTGAAAAAGTCGGACTCAGCAGGGAGGAGTAAGGCAGGTACTTCGGGGGCGAATACGTCCATAGGAAGTTCCTATAGAGGATCTAAGAAAGCCTCTACGTCTTACTCCGGAGACCGTCAGAGTAGCGACTCACATAGGGGTCATAATGCTGGCTGAGATATCTGGTCAGACGTCCCTAGGTCGACTGGGCGAGGTGCGGGTTGTGGAGGACGTGGTTTCTCCTTCCGCAATCCTCGCAGGGCCAGGAGGTGATGGTCTAAACCTCTATTGCGTTCCAGTGGGCGGAAGGCTGTTGCGATTCTTAACCAATTGGTTGTCAATTACGGATGACCCATGGGTGCAAGGGGTTATTTCCGAAGGTCTAAGCTGTCCTTCAAGGAAAAACCTCTGTTAACTCGAAGTCCACGCTGGTCTCAGCTTCCGTTGAACGTTCAGAAGAGAGATTCGCTTCTATCAGAAGTTCAATCTCTTCTGGACAAGAACGCTATAAACGTTGTAGAAAACCAGGAATCTCCAGTTTTCTGCAGTCACCTGTTCCTGGTTCCAAGATCAGACGGCTTGTTTCATCCAGTTATAGATCTGAGCTGGATAAACAAGCTGATCGTGGCTCCAAAATTTTATATGGAGACCATCCGATCGGTCAGAGCGAGCACTCAAGTGAACGGTTATGCTGTGAGCATAGATCTCAAGGATGCGTACTTTTACGTCATGGTACATCTGGCGTTTAGAAAGTACCTTCGCTTCGCTGTCCCAGGAGTTGTTTTCAATTCCGAGCAATGATGCTCTGGTCTGAACCTAGCGCCCTGGGCCTTCACTCGAATAATGATTTCGGTAATGACTCATTTCCGAGCTCATTCGTCTGTGCTAACGTCGGCCTACTTGGTCGACATTCTTCAGGGTTACGGCAGCAAGTTAACGCTTCAGAACGATGTTCAGAGTCTGCTTCAATTGCTCCGACGTCTCGGTTTCATAGTAAACGAAAAGAAGTCGGATCTAGTGCCGTCCAAATCATTCACCCACATGGGAATGAGCTTAGAGACGCACAACAATCTTGTTCATCTACCGTTAACCAGAGCGATATTAGTCAGTTATTACGCTTGCTTTTGTCTTCACTCAGATGTAGTAACAGCGAGAGAATTCATGAGACTGACAGGTTTGTGCGGACCCGCTGCGGATCTTATTCCGATGGAGCGGCTACGCACTTGTCCACTCCACATATATTTTATCTCAGAATTGGAGTGTGAAGACTCATTCGCTCGAATCGAACATCGTCTTGTCGAATTAAGTGAATCAAGAGATTCAGACTTGGGCAGATATTCAGTGGTTAACTGAAGGAGTATCACTGCAACTGCCAGATCCGAGTTTTACGATAATGACGGATGTGAGTCAAACAGGTTGGGGTGCAACTCTGAGCCCAATGGATTCGAGGTGCCAGGATCTTTGGGATCCGCAGTTCCTAACACGCACATAAACATCAAAAGATGATGTCAATATGGCTTGCGCTACGTCAGTGAATGAACATTCTTCAGAATTCGCATGTTCAAATCCTGTCTGACAATTCGACAGTAGTAGCGTACATTCTGAACCAGGAAGGCACTCATTCCATTCCGTTATTCAATTTAACGGAAAGGATCCTTCTGTTTGTCCTAGAGCATCAAGTTCTTCTATCGGTCCATCATATACCGGGTCGTCTGAACGTTCTAGCAGACTTCCTTTCCCGGAAAGGTCGCATGTTGCCGTCAGAATGGACTCTCAACAAACGAGTATTCAATCAGATTTGCTACCAATGGGATTGCCCAATGATAGACTTATTTGCGACGCATCTCAACAATCAGTTGCAGACGTATGTGTCGCCATGCCCAGATCCTCGAGCGTTTGCAGTAGACACTCTCTCGATCTCTTGGGACGGAATGATAGGAAATGCGTATCCTCCTCAAGATAAAGCAATTTCACTGCAAAATTCTGTTGGTAACATTTCTGTCACCCCAGAGACCATGGATAAATCTACTCAGGTGTCTGTTGTGGGACATACTGCGGAAGCTTCCTCCACGAGAGGATCTTCTTTCGCAGGGGAAATCGTGCACACTGCATCACAACCCGCAAGGTCTCAACCTTCACGTATTTCCATTGTGCGATCCTTCTTGCACGGCAAGCGATTTACAGTACGAGCAGTTGACGCAATTTCTAACTGTAGGAGGACCTCTTCGCTAAATTATGCTGCTAAGTGGAAGGTTTTCTCACGGTGGTGTAGGGATCATTCTGTTGATATTTATGATCCCTCCATTCCAGACATTGCTAATTTTCTAGTCTACCTGTTTGATGAGATCAAACTGCAGCCTGTTACCATTAAGGGTTATAGGTCTATGCTATCTGATACCTATGCACATCATGATAGTTTACAGATTGGATCTAATGTCTCTTTATCTAAGGTAGTGAAAAACTTTTCGATAAATAGACCTAGAACCCTTAGATTAATTCCTAAGTGGAATTTAGCTTGGGTTCTTCTTAAGCTAAAAGAAGTGCCATTTGAGCCTCTTGACACGATGGTCTTCAAATTCTTTTCTTATAAGACAGCTTTTCTCTTAGCCTTCTCTTCGGCTAGAAGAGTTAGTGAGCTTCATACTCCATCTGTTGATGATTCTCACTATCATAGTATAGGTAATACTTGACTCCTAAGGTTGGATTTTTGGCTAAGAATCAGGCTCCTAATAAGTATCTTGAACCTATTGTTATAAAGGCTCTTCCGTCTTCAGACGGGCGTAGGCCTTTACTCTGTCCTGTTAGAGCTATATGTATTTACAAACGTAGATCTGAGTTTATCAGAAAGGGACGTAAACGTTTCTTTCTGTCTCTGCTGCCTAATAGAGGGGACATTACGGTCCATTCTATTGCAAGGTGGATTCAATTAACTATCCGTACTGCTTATAAAAAATTATCTTCAACTCAGCAGTCTGTGCTTAAGATTTCAGCGCATGAAGTAAGAGCTCTATCTACATCTTGGGCTTATGCTAATAGTGTTGCTATTACAGATTTGATGAAGGCTGCATATTGGTCTCAGCCTTTCACTTTCACAAATTTTTATCTTAGAAATATTGAGTCCATTTCTGGAGACCTGCATTGTTTAGGTCCGTTATCTGTTGCTCAGAATGTCGTCCACTGAACAATTCCAACTATAGTTATGCAGGCTTTCTGTTCTGGTAGAGACTCTGTTCTGCTGCCCTCTTCGCTTTGGGGTATTTGACCCAGGGCAAGGGGAAGGGGGGTGGTGTTCCCTTAGGTCACCTGCTTTATAGTGAAAAGCAAGGAAATACCTCCTCTGGTGTCAGTAATCCCGAGTCGGTGCCGGGATGGTTTTAAAGTGTAAAGCTAATGTTTATCTCATTCATGTAATATTTTTAAAGTGTAGCTCGGTGTGAAGCATTTGTATATGTCACGTGTCATACGAGCGTTAATATACAATCCTCGGACACTTTTAATGAGTATAAAGAGTCTCATTCTCAGGACTATATTTATTGGCTTTCCTTTTAAAACATTAGTATAACGGGTTATACTGGATGTTAATAGAGATCATTGTTGTTATTGTGCTCAATTACAGAATGGTATTGTGTCTTTCTTTTTTGATACAAATAAGAAAGATACATGTAAAGCCTGTTTCTCCTTTTCTCCTTGAGGGGATAATTCTGTTTACATGTATTTGAGCCTGTTGGATTTTCCTTTATGTCCTTGGCCTGTCAGCCTTTTTTCTATTCAGCTAAGTCTGGGTCATTGGTACAGTATAAAAATGTTAAAAAATTTATAGTAATTTATATATTTTTTTTTACTTACCAATGACCCAGACGGGGATGGCCCTCCCATGAGTTGGGAACTCATACCTCCCCGCTGATTACATAATGCTTACCAGGCACTGGTTGTAAGAATGACTTTTGGTGCCAATTTTGAGACCTCCTTGACACTGCGCATGCGCAGTGGATACAAAGTATGGAGGACCACATAGGACATTTAAATTTCGGATGTTGATGCAAATTTTGGGGATTGGGGGGCAAAATTTGTGTTTGACCCTAGAATGTAAGGAGTTAGCGCCAGCTAAGTCTGGGTCATTGGTAAGTATAAAAAATATATAAATTACTATAAATTTTTTAACTTTCCAACCTGAGAGGCCAGTTTGAAACAAAATAGATATGAGGGCTTATTGGGTCATAAGTACCTAATTTATGCCAAAAACATTTTTCCTGTCACCCCATTGGAACTGCAGGAGCTAAACATAGAAAAAATTTAAAATGCCTGTATCTCCAAAACTACACGGCACTGAGAATTTTTATTTTGTGTGAAGCTTCCTTAGGAACAGCAGAAAGGAATGGTCCCAAAAAAAATTGCCATCGTTTTTTTTCATTGGGTACTTTTCAAGGACTTTGCTGAGTCAGCATTTTTAGCTCACCTGACTGAAAGTCAAGGTGAGCTTTTCTTATCGCTCTTTGTCTGTCGTCCACCCATCGTGGGAGCCCAAATTTGAACTTAGTGCATTTCAGGACTTTGCTGAGTCAGCATTTTTAGCTCACCTGACCGAAAGTCAAGGTGAGCTTTTCTTATCGCTCTTTGTCGTCCACGCATCGTTCGTCCGTCCGTCCGTCCTGTGTGAAGGTGGTGTTTGAGCCTCTTTCTCCTAAACCACTGGCCACATTTTAATTAAATTTCATGTAAGTAGTAGTAGGGGCATTTTAATTTTTATGCAAATTAGGTTTCTGCTCATATTGAGCAGAGGGGTGTGGAAAAAATGGTCAAATTTTTTGAAAATCTTCTTCTGATGAACCACCACTAGCAGAGACTTGATATGTGGTATACAGAGTCCTTTTGAGGTTTAGAATCAAGTTTGTTCAAGAGAAGTTTGTCGGGCATTATTTGCCTTCGTTATAGGAGGGGCAAATATTTTGGCCACGCCTAAAATTTCTATTTTCAGAACCGTGAGGTCGATTTGAACCAAATTTAATATGAGATGATAATGGGTCATAAGTAGTTGATTGATGCAAAAAAACTTTTTCTCGTTGCCCTGTGGGAACCTCGGGAGCTAAAAATAGGAAAAACCTTAAAACTGCCATATCTCCAAAACTACACGGCACAGAGAATTCTTATTTTGTATAAAGCTTACTTTTATCCAGTAGAATAGAATGGTTAAAAAAAATCCCTGTCGGTTTGATCACAAGATACTTTTTTCAGGACTTTGAAAAAGTGCTGAGTCAGCACTTTTTAACTCTTTTTTGTAGGCAATGGGAAAAACATTAAAAAATCTTCTTCTCCAGATCCAGCAGGCAGAATCTTTTGATATTTGGAATGCAACATTGTAGGGTGGATCTGATTCAAGTTTGTTCAAATCGGCAACCTGGGTTTATATTTGGGCTCAGTATAGGAGCCCGATTTCGAACTTAGTGCATTTCAGGCAAATTTCTTAAAAAATCTTCTTCTCCAGATCCAGCAGGCAGAGTCTTTTGAAATTTGGTATGCAGCATTGTGGGGTGGATCTGATTCAAGTTTGTTCAAATCGGACCCCTGGGTTTATATTCGGGCTCAGTATAGGAGCCCAAATTTGAACTTAGTGCATTTCAGGCAAATTTCTATGAAAATCCAGAAGGCAGAATCTTTTGATATTGGGTATGCACCATGCTTAGGGACGGTGAGAATCAAATTTGTTCAAGCCAAGTGCCTGGGTTCATATTTGGGCTCACTGTGGTAGCCCGAATTATAACTTAGTTCAAATTGAGGAATTTTCTTTAAAAATCTTCTTCAGATCCAGCAGTCGGAATGTTTTGATATTTGGTATGCAGCATCCTTAGGGGGTGAGATTCAAGTTTGTTCAAGCCATGTCCCTAGGTCCATATTTGGGCTCACTGTGGGAGCTCGAATGATAACTTAGTTCAAAATGAGGAATTTTCTTTAAAAATCTTCTTCTTCAGGTCCAGCAGTCGGAATGTTTTGATATTTGGTATGCAGCATCCTTAGGAGGGTGAGATTCAAGTTCGTTCAAGCCATGTCCCTAGGTCCATATTTGGACTCCCTGTGAGAGCTCGAATTGTAACTTAGTTCAAAATGAGGAATTTTCTTTAAAAATCTTCAGATCCAGCAGTCGGAACGTTTTGATATTTGGTGTGCAGCATCCTTAGGGAGGTGAGATTCAAGTTTGTTAAAGCCAAGTCCCTGGGTTCATATATGGGCTCCCTGTGTTCAATGTGAGGAATATTCTTTAAAAATCCCTTTTTTTTTTAGATCCACAGGTCAGAATTTTTGGATATTTGGTATAAGCCTTTTTTCTTGGGGGCGCGGTGGCTCAGTTGGTAGAGGTGCAGTCTGCAAGCCGAGAGGTCCTCGGTTCGAATCCCACCTGCGGCAACCGCGTTGTGTCCTTGGGCAAGACACTTCACCCCGATTGCCCCCTTGGGGGCACAATGACGCTGTGTACTGAGGCGTACTGCACGTCGAAGGTGCGCATGTCTTCAACCATTCTAACCCTGCCTGTGCTGCGGTGCAGAGTTCAGAGTTACGATGTTGGAGAGCTGACAGCTGCTCGTCGTTGCTCGGTGGTTCTCTCCGGGTACTGCGGCTTCCTCCACCCGTAAAACTGTCACGGTCACAAATAGCCATTGTGCATAAGTATGTGACCTTAAACACCAATAAAATAAATAAATAAATAAATAAGCCTTTCTTAGAAGGAGCAGATGCAACTTGTTGAAATCAATTCTCTGGGTTGATATTTAGGCTACCATGTCAGGTGAGCGCCCTCAGGTCCCCTGGGGCCTCTTGTTTAACACTGTGATTAATGGGAAAAACATTAAAGAATCTTCTTCTCCCACACTACTGCTCTAAAGGCTTTTATATTTCACATATGACATCTTTGGAAGATTCATTCACATGTTTGTTGAAATCAAATCTCTAGGTCCATATTTGGGCTCTCTATGTGAGCCCAAATGTTCAGATTAGTGCAATGATGAATATTCTTTAAAAATCTTCTTCCAATCCACCAATTAGAAGCTTTTGATATTTGGTATGCAGTATCCATAAGGGGGCGAGATTCAAGTTTGTTCAATTTGAGTCCCTGGCTTAATATTGGGGCTTTCTATGGGTAGGGTGAGGGGGTGGCAGTGGGTGCATGTTAGGTTCAGGTTTGTTCAAATCCATTCCTTAGTGTTTTTCCATAAAATTTGCCTTTCATGACTTCATTCCTTTGTAGTGTTGATGAACCATGTCTTACTGAATGTGACCTCAAATACTTCTTTGAACCACTTTGGCAGGTGAGCGATTAAGGCCACTTGGGGCCTCTTGTTTCCATTTTAGCTCACTTGGCCTAAAAGGCCATGTGAGCTTTTCACTTCACTTGGCATCTGTTGCCGTTGGGTGTCCGTAAACTTTTCACATTTTCATCTTCTCTGTAACCGCTGAGCCAGTGTGAACCAAACTTGGCAGGAATGGTCTATGGGAGGTCCTCATTTTGTTCCCGTCAGATGAAAAACATGGCTTCCAGAGGCATTCTTTGATTCTGGTTGGTGGATTTTCAAAAATTTCTCCTCTGAAACCACCAGGCCAAATATTTTGAAACTTCACATAAATGATGACTGGGACCCCCTCTACCAGCGATCCTCATTTAATGTTGATCGGGTTACAAACATGGTTATATATTACTATAGAAACCCTATGAGAAATCACATTTTTATCTTCTGTGGAACAACTAAGCTGATATGAACCAATCCTGGCAGGGATAGTCTATGGGGGGGTCCTCTACAAACTATCCTCATTTTGTTCCCATGGGTTTGAAAACTTGGCCGCCAACGCCATTCCTTGATGCTGATTGGTGGATTTTGAAAAATCTTCTCTGAAACCACAGGGCCAAATGTTTTGAAACTTTGCATGGTTTATGACTGAGACCCCCTCTACCAACAATCGTAATTTAATGTTGATCGGGTTGCAAACATGGCTTCAATTGCGGCTTATAGTTACTAGAGAAACCCTATGGGAAATCACATTTTCATCTTCTCTGGAACTACTGAGCTGATGTGAACCAAACCTGGCAGGGATAGCCTATGGCAGGTCCTCTACAAATGCTCCTCATATTGTTACCGTGCATCGAAAAACATGGCTTCCAGAAGCATTTTTTGATTCTGATTGTTGGATTTTGAAAAATCTTCTCCTCTGAAACCACAGGGCCAAATGTTTTGGAACTTTGCATGGTTGATGACTGGGACACCCTCTACAAACGTTACTCATTTAATGTTGATCTTTCTGCAAAGATGGCCACAATTGCGGTTTATATTTACTATAGAAACCCTATGGGAAATCACATTTTCGTCTTCTCTTGAACTACTGAACCGGCGTGAACCAAACTTCGCAGGAATGGTCTATAGGAGGCCCTCTACAACGATCCTCATTTTGTTCCCGTTGATTGGAAAATATGGCCACCACAGACATTCTGTGATTCTGATTGATGGATTTTGCTAAAATCTCCCCCCTGAAACTACAAAGTCAGATGTTTTGAAACTTCACATGATTGAGGACTGGGACACCTACCAATGATCCTCATGTAATGTTGATGTAATGTTGCAAACATGGCCACAATTGCAGCTCATAGTTACCATTGAAAGCCGATGGGAAATCACATTTTTATATTTAGTTCCAGGTGAACGATTACAGGCTCTTTAGAGCCTCTAGTTTCAGATTGTTGTTGTGATAACTTCAACAAATATTAATGGATTTAGTTGATATTTGGTATGCGAGACCTTCTTAACAGTGTCTTGAATGGGTTCGAACAGTGGTATGGTTCACCCATACTGAGAGGAGTTATAGCCCTCAATTGGTTAATTTTTGCCTGTTTTCAGCTCATTAACATGATAACTTGAACAAATATCAATGGATTTGATCAATATTTGGTGTGTGAGACTTTCTTAACAATGTCTTGAATGGGTTCGAAAACTGGTATGGCTTGGCCCTACTGAGCAGAGTTATCAAGTCCTCACGTTGTTGATATTTGGGTTCCCTGTTGGAGCACAAATTTTAACTTAGTGCAATATGGGGAATAGTCTTTAACATCTTTTCCAGAACCACCAATCAGAATCTTTTGTTATTTTGTGATTAGCTCACCTGACTGAAAGTTAGGGTGAGCTGTTGTGATCACTTTCTTCTGTCCATCGTCCCTGAACATGGTACTCGCAACTAATACTCCAAAACCACGGAACTGATTTCAGTGAAATTTGAGGTTATTGTTTGTTCTGAAATAGCATTTTGATTTTGTTCAAATCACCTAACCCCACCCCATAAGGAATGGGTGGGGTAAAATACTCCCAAATTTGAAAAAAAAATTACTTCTCATGTCCCAATTGGTACAGTGACTTGATATTTGGTACTAAGCTTCCTTTTGAGGTATCGAATAAAGTTTGTTCAAACAAAATTCACATGGCAATATTTGCCTTTGTTATGGGAAGGACAAGATGTTTGGCCCTGCCTCAAATTTCTATTTTCTGAACCAAATAGCCAGTTTGAACCAAATGTGTTATGTGGTATTATTTTTTTTGAGTCATAAGTTCTTGATTCATCCAAAAAGAAAAATATTCACACATCTCCGTGGAAACTCCAGGGGCTAAAAATTTGAAATATTTTCAAACATCCATATTTCCCAAACTGCAAGGAACACAGAACTGTTACTTGGATTGAAGCATCCTCAGGTCTAGTGGAAATGAATGGTAAAAAAATTGTCATTGGTTGTGTCAATCTGAATTAGGGTCTCAAAACTAAACAGAAAGAGGTACCTGAGGATAAATTGGCCCACTGTATGGGATAGCATCATCAAATTCACCCTCTGGGGACCTCATTCTACACGTCAGTCTGCTTATTTTCAGGCCTGATTATCTCACAATTTATTCCCCTGACTGTAAAAAAGTGATAATATTGTTGAAGATATATAGTGCCGTTTCTTACAGCAATAATGTGGAATCACCACAAGAAAGTTTTTCTCTTGTGTCCATACTGAAAACACAATTTCAAAAGATGAGCAAGTTTCATCAGCACAAAAGCGAAAGTCATTTTCTTTCAGTTATCCTGCAACTTATTTCCACTGCTACTTTTGTCTTCATCTTGTTCACTCAATTTAAAATTTTCTGCCTTTTGTTAGCTCACCTGGCCTAAAAGGCCATGTGAGCTTTTCCCATCACTTGGTGCCCGTCGTCGTCCGTAAACTTTTCACATTTTCATCTTCTTCTCTGTAACTGCTGAGCCAGTGTGAACCAAACTTGGCAGGAATGGTCTTTGGGAGGTCCTCTACAAACGATCCTCATTTTGTTCCCGTCAGATGAAAAACATGCCTTCCAGAGGCATTCTTTGATTCTGGTTCGTGAATTTTCAACAATCTTCTCCTCTGAAACTGCGAGGCCAAATGTTTTGAAACTTCACATAAATGATGACTGCGACCCCCTCTACCAACTATCCTCATTTAATATTGATTGGGTCACAAACATGGCCGCAATTGTGGCTTATAGTTACTGTAGGAACCCTATGGGAAATCACATTTTCCTCTTCTCTGGAAAAATCGAGGCAACGTGAAAACAAACCTGGCAGGGATAGTCTGTGGGAGGTCCTCTACAAACGATCCTCATTTTGTTCCTGTGGGATGAAAAACATGGCCGTCAGAGGCATTCTTGGATTCTGATTGGTAGATTTTCAAAAATCTTTTCCTCTGAAACTGCCAGGCCAAATGTTTTAATACTTCTCATAAGTGATGACTGGGACCCCCTCTACCACCAATCCTCATTTAATGTTGATCAGTTTGTAAACATGGCCACAATTGCGTCTTATAGTTACTATAGAAACCCTATGGGAAATCACATTTTCATCTTCCTCTCTGGAACTACTGAGCCGACGTGAACCAAACTTCGCAGGAATGGTCTATGAGAGGATGGAAATATGTGGCCACCAGAGGATATATTCTAATTCTGCACGAAGATCGGTACTGTCAGCAAAATACTTGTTTTTTGAGAATCTGGTAAGGGTTGGTTCCAGTTTTCTCCACTGAGAACTGGGAAAAAAACCCAAAAATATTGTGTATACAGTACAAGTCAAAATAAGCTGTAGCATAACTGCAAAAAACTAAGTAAACTTCTGCTCCTGCCCTGACAAGATCAGAATCTGACATTTTCTGGAAAGCTATCAGTGAGAGCTTTCCAGAAAAATGATGTCAGCTTCTGGTCTTATCAGTGTAGGAAGAGAAAGATACATAGTTTATAGGATTATCCTATTTTGACTTGTACGTCTGTAAACAATTGCAACTGTATGTTGATTATTAGTGTCAAGTTACTTATCAGAAAATACTGAGTGATGACAGGTGTTTGGAAAACCAGGAAAGTTTTTTTGTTTATTTTCACTTCCCATCATGTCAGCTTTGATGACAGTAATTATATATATCTTTTAAGATCTGACAAAATTGGAGTAAAATGTGTTTCCTGTAACCCTTTACCTATCCAAAGCTATTTTGAAAGAGAATACTGTCTGAGAAAATTGTAATTTTCAAAATATTTAACCTTCTTTTACAGATTTTTTTTTGTTGACACAGAATTCATAAATGTGTGCATTTTCAAGAAAATCTTCTTTGAAACTACAAGGCCAAATTTTTTGAAAACTTAGTGTGACTGATGATTGTAACCCCCTCTACCAATGATTCTCATTTTAATCTTCATCGGGATGCAAGTATGGCTGCAATTGTGGCTTAAAGTTATAATAATAAGTTACTCACTGGTCGGAAGTTTTTAAACACCAGTTCCGCACCTTGTTTTTTCAGAAGGGGATTAACAATTGCTATTTTCCATGCATCAGACACATATCCTTCTAGCAGAGACATGTTGATCATTTTTGTGATTACAGGAGCCAAAGAGTCTACACATGATTTGACAATAGATGTTGGCATTGGGTCAAGTGGACATGAGGCATTTGAGGATTCTTTTATTAATTTGCTTACCTCGTGGATTTCTAATGAATTTTTACTATAGAAAACCTATAGGAAATCACATTTTCATCATCTTCACTGAAAGTACTGAGCCAGTGTGAACCAGACTTAGCAGGCATGATCTATGAGAGATTCTCTACAACTGTTACTCATTTTATTCCTGTTGGGTGAAAAAACGTGGCCGCCAGAAGCATTCTTTGATTCTGATTGGTCAATTTTGAAAAACTCTTCACTGAAACCAAATGTTTTGAAATTTTGCATGGTTGATGACTGGGGCACCCTCTACCAATGATCCTCATTTAATGTTGATCGTTTTGCAAACATGGCCACAATTGCAGTTTATAGTTACTATAGAAAAACCCTATGGGAAATCACATTTTCATCTTCTCTCTGGAACTACTGAGTCGACGTGAACCAAAACTTGGCAAGAATGGTCTATAGGAGGCCCTCTACAAACGATCCTCGTTTTTGTTCCTGTTGGTTGGAAAAAAATATGGCCACCAGAGACATTCTATGATTCTGTTTGGTGGATTCAAATGTTTTGAAACTTCACACCAGTGAAGACTGGGACTCCTACCAATGATCCTCATGTAATGTTGATGTAATGCTGCAAACATGGCCACAATTGTAGCTCATAGTTACCATGGAAAGACTATGGGAAATCACACTTTTTTTTATATGTAGTTCCAGGTGAATGATTACTGACTCTGTAGAGCCTCGAGTTATTTCATACTTTTATTTTCCATTTATCTGTAGTCATGCTGTCTTGTTACCTGTAGTATTCCTTGTTCTGTGCATTCCTTTTTCTATCATATGAAATAAATAAGACAAACAAACAAACTATGGGTTAAATTGTAATTAGCTCAACTTGACATAGTCAAGATAAGCTATTGCCATCACGCGTGCGGAAGTCTGTTAGTCTGTGAGTCTGTTAGTCTTTTAGTCTGTGAGTCTGTGACGTTTGTTCACATTTTCCTTTAGCACGGGCTACACCCCGCAGTTCTTGTCTGATCGTCATGAAATTTCATATGCAGGTTTGGGGTCATGTCTAGATGAGAACGTCCCCTTTTGGTCACGATCGGGCAACCGGTATGGCTGCCCGAGCCCAAAACCCGAAAACCATTAGCACAGTCTACAGGTCGTATTTATGAAGGGATTTCATTGTAACTTGGTAGGATGCCTCTGAAAAGTGCCTAGATGAGAACGTCCCCTTTTGGGCATGATCTCTCAACCGTGATGGCTGCCCAAGCCCGAAACCCAAAAAGTTTTAGCACAGTCTGCAGTTCATGTTTAATGTGGAGGGATTTCATTGTAACTTGGTAGGATGACTCCGTATGATGTCTAGATGAGAATTTCCCCATTTGGGAATGATCTGCCAACCGTGACGACTGCCCGAGCCCAAAACCCGAAAACCTTTAGCACAGTCTACAGGTCATATTTATTGAGGAATTTCATTGTAACTTGGTGGGTTGACTTCATACAATGTCTAGATGAGAAAGTCCCCCTTTGGACGTGATTGGGCAACTGTGACGGCTACGGGAGCCCGAAGCCCGAAAACCTTTAGCACAGTCTAGAGGTCATATTTATGAAGGGATTTCATTGTAACTTGGCAGGATGACTCCAAATAATGTCTAGATGAGAACGTCCCATTTTGATCGCGGTCATGCAGCCTTGATGGGTGCCCGAGCCCAAAAACCTTTAGCATAGGCAAAAGGTCATATTTATGGAAGGATTTCATTGTAACCTGTTAGGTTGACTCCATATAATGCCTAGATGATGGCATCCCCTTTCGGTCGTGATTGGTCAGTTGTGATGGCTACAAGTGCCCGAAGCCTGAAAACCTTGAGCACAGTCTACAGGTCATATTTATGAAGGGATTTCATTGTAACTTCTTAGGATCACTCCAGATGATGCTCAGATGAGATTGTCCCCCATGGTTGCGATCATTCACCCATGATGGCTGCCCGAAGCCTGAAAACCTTTAGCACAGTCTACAGGTCATATTTATGAAGGGATTTCATTGTAACTTGGTAGGTTAACTTCATATAATGTCTAGATGAGAACGCCCGATCATTCACCCATGATGGCTGCCCGAGCCCGAAGCCCCAAAACCTTAAGCACAGTCTACAGGTCATATTTATGAAGGGATTTCATTGTAACCTGGTAGGTTAACTTCATATAATGTTTAGATGAGAACGTCCCCTGTTGGACATGATTGGGCAACTGTGACAGCTAAAGGTGCCCGAAGCCCAAAAACCTTTAGCACAGTCTACAGGTCATATTTATGAGGGGATTTCATTGTAACTTGGTAGGATGACTCCAAATAATGTCTGGATGAGAACGTCCCCTTTTGATCGCGATCATTCAGCCTTGATGGGTGCCCGAGCCCAAAAACCTTTAGCATAGATAAAATGTCATATTTATGGAAGGATTTCATTGTAACCTATTAGGTTGACTCCATTTAATGCCTAGATGATGACATCCCCTTTTGGTCATGATTGGTCAGCTGTGATGGCTGCAAGTGCCTGAAGCCCAAAAACCTTGAGCACAGTCTACAGGTCATATTTATGAAGGAATTTTATTGTAACTTCATAGGATCACCCCAGATGATGCCCAGATGAGATTGTCCCCTTTGGTTGCGATCATTCAACCATGATGGCTGCCCGAGCCCGAAGCCCGAAAACCTTAAGCACAGTCTACAAGTCATATTTATGAAGGGATTTCATAGTCACTTGGTAGGTTGACTTCATATAATGTCTAGATGAGAACATCCCCTTTTGGACATGATTGGGCAACTTTGATGGCTAAAGGTGCCCGAAGCCCGAAAACCTTTAGCACTGTCTACAGGTCATATTTATGAAGGGATTTCATTGTAACTTGGTAGGTTGACTCCAAATAATGTCTAGATGAGAACGTCCCATTTTGGCCGTGATCATTCAGCCTTGATGGGTGCCCGAGCCCAAAAACCTTTAGCATAGGCGAAAGGTTATATTTATAGAAGGATTTCATTGTAACATTGTTAGGGTGACTCTATATAATGCCTAGATGATGACGTCCCCTTTTGGTCGTGATTGGTCAACTGTGATGGCTACAGGTGCCCGAAGCCCGAAAACCTTGAACACAGTCTGCAGGTCATATTTATGAAGGGATTTCATTGTAACTTCGCAGGATCACTCCAGATGATGCCCAGATGAGATTGTCCCCTTTGGTTGCGATCATTCAACCATGATGGCTGCCCGAGCCTGAAGCCCGAAAACCTTTAGCACAGTCTAAGGTCATATTTATGAAGGGATTTCATTGTAACTTGGACTTCATATAATGTCTAGATGAGAACGTCCCCTTTTGGACACGATTGGGCAACTGTGACAGCTTCAGGGGCCCAAAGCCCGAAAACATTTAGAACAGTCTACAGGTCATAATTATGAAGGGATTTTATTGTAGCTTGGTAGGATGACTCCAGATAGTGTCCAGATGAGAAGGTCCCCTTTTGGTCACGATCATTCAGCCTTGATGGCTGCCCAAGCCCAAAAACCTTTAGCATGTCTGTAGGTCGTATTTATGGAAGGATTTCATTGTAACTTGTTAGGTTGACTCCATATAATGCCTAGATGATGACATCCCCTTTTGCTCGTGGTTGGTCAACTGTGATGTCAACAGGTGCCTGAAGCCCGAAAATCTTGAGCACAGTCTACAGGTCATTAGCTCACCTGACTGAAAGTCAGGGTGAGCTTTTCTGATCACTTTTCGTCTGTCGTCCGGCGTCCGTCGTCTGGCGTCCGTCGTGAAGGTGGTGTTTGGGCCTTTTTCTCCCAAACCACTGGCCGCATATTAATGAAATTTCATGTGAGCAGGGGCTATATAAGGGCATTTTGATTTTTTGTCAAATTAGGTTTCAGCTCATATTGAGCACAGGGATGGGGCAAAAATGCTCCATTTCTTAAAAAATCTTCTTCTCAAGAACCAGCAATAGCAGAAACTTGATATTTGGTATGCAGCTTCCTTTTGAGGTGTAGACTCAAGTTTGTTCAAGAGAAGTTTGTCGGGCATTATTTGCCTTCGTTATGGGAGGGGCAAAAATTTTGGCCACGCCTAAAATTTCTATTTTCAGAACCTTCAGGTCGATTTGAACCAAATTTGATATGAGGTGATAATGGGTCATAAGTAGTTGATTGATGCAAAAAAAATTTTTCTCATTGCCCCGTGGGAACCTCGGGAGCTAAAAATAGGAAAAACCTTAAAACTGCCATATCTCCAAAACTACACGGCACAGGGAATTCTTATTTTGTATAAAGCTCACTTTTATCTAGTAGAATAGAGTGGTTAAAAAAAATCCCTATCGGTTTGATCACAAGGTACTTTTTTCAGGACTTTGAAAAAGTGCTGAGTCAGCATTTTTTAACACTGTAGGCAATGGGAAAAAGATTAAAAAATCTTCTTCTCCAGATCCAGCAGGCAGAATCTTTTGATATTTGGTATGCAACATTGTAGGGTGGATCTGATTCAAGTTTGTTCAAATCGGCCCCCTGGGTTCATATTTGGGCTCAGTACAGGAGCCCGATTTTGAACTAAGTGCATTTCAGGCAAATTTCTTAAAAAATCTTCTTCTCCAGATCCAGCAGGCAGAATCGATTGATATTTGGTATGCAACATTGTGGGGTGGATCTGATTCAAGTGTGTTCAAATCGGCTTCCTGGATTCATATTTGGGCTCACTATAGAAGCCCGAATTCGATCTTAGTGCATTTCAGGCAAATTTCTTAAAAAATCTTCTTCTTCAGATCGAGCAGGCAGAATCTTTTGATATTTGGCATACAACATTGTGGGGTGGATCTGATTCAAGTTTGTTCAAATCGGCCCCCCTGGATTCATATTTGGGCTCACTATAGAAGCCCAGATTCGAACTTAGTGCATTTCAGGCAAATTTCTTAAAAAATCTTCTTCTCCAGATCCAGCAGGCAGAATCTTTTGTTATTTGTTATGCAACATTGTGGGGTGGATCTGATTCAAGTTTGTTCAAATAGGCCCTCTGGGTTTATATTTGGGCTCAGTATAGAAGCTTGAGTTCGATCTTAGAGCGTTTCAGGCAAATTTCTTAAAAAATCTTCTTCTCCAGATCCAGCAGGCAAAATCTTTTGATATTTGGTATGCAACATTGAGGGATGGATCTGATTCAAGTTTGTTCAAATCGGCCCCTTGGATTCATATTTGGGCTCACTATAGAAGCTCGAATTCGAACTTAGTGCATTTCAGGCAAATTTCTTCAAAAATCTTCTCCAGATTCAGCAGGCAGAATCTTTTGATATTTGGTATGCAACATTGAGGGGTGGATCTGATTCAAGTTTGTTCAAATCGGCCCCCTGGATTCATATTTGGGCTCACTATAGAAGCTCGAATTTGAACTTAGTGCATTTCAGGCAAATTTCTTAAAAAATTTTCTTCTCCAGATCCAGCAGGCAGAATGTTTTGATATTTGGTATGCAACATTGTGATGTGGATCTGATTCAAGTTTGTTCAAATTGGCCCCCTGGATTTATATTTGGGCTCACTATAGAAGCCCGAATTCGAACTTAGTGCATTTCAGGCAAATTTCTTAAAAAATCTTCTTCTCCAGATTCAGCAGGCAGAATCTTTTGATATTTGGTATGCAACATTGTGGGGTGGATCTGATTCAAGTTTGTTCAAATCAGCTTCCTAGATTCATATTTGGGCTCACTATAGAAGCTCGATTTTGAACTTAATGCATTTCAGGCAAATTTCTTTAAAAATCTTCTCAAGATCCAGCAGGCAGAATCTTTTGATATTTGGTATGCACCATGCTTAGGGGGTGAGATTCAAGTTTGTTCAAGCCAAGTCCCTAGGTCCATATTTGGACTCACTGTGGGAGCTTGAATTGTAACTTAGTTCAAAATGAGGAATTTTCTTTAAAAATCTTCTCAAGATCCAGCAGGCAGAATCTTTTGATATTTGGTATGCACCATGCTTAGGGAGTGAGATTAACTTTGTTCAAGCCAAGTCCCTAGGTCCATATTTGGACTCACTGTGGGAGCCCGAATTATAACTTAGTTCAATATGAGGAATATTCTTTAAAAATCTTCTTTTTTTTTTTAGATCCACTGGTCAGAATCTTTGAATATTTGGTATAAGCTTTTCTTATGAGGAGCAGATGCAACTTGTTGAAATAATTCTCTGGGTTGATATTTAGGCTACCATATCAGGTGAGCGCCCTCAGGCCCCTTGGGGCCTCTTGTATTTATAAAGGGATTTCATTGTAACTTCATGGGATCACTCCAGATGATGTCCAGATGAGAATGTTTCCTTTTGGTTGCGATCATTCAACTATGATGGCTGCCCAAGCCTAATGTCTAGATGAGAACAGCCCCTTTTGGACACCATTAGGCAACTGTGTTGGCTACAGGGGCCCAAAGCCCGAAAATCTTTAGCACAGTCTACATGTGATATTTATGAAGGGATTTCATTGTACCTTGGTAGGATGACTCTAAATAATGTCTAGATGAGAACGTCCCCTTTTGGTCGCGATCATTCAGCTTTGATGGCTGCCCGAACCCAAAACCCCAAAACCTTTAGCATAGTCTAAATATTGGTCATATTTATGGAAGGACTTCACTGTAACCCGTAAGTTTGACTCCATATAATGCCTAGATGATGACATCCCCTTTTGGTCAACTGTGATGGCTTCAGGGGCCCGAAGCCCAAAAACCTTGAGCACAGTCTACAGGTCATATTTATGAAGGGATTTCATTGTAACTTGGTAGATTGACTTCATATAATGTCTAGATGAGAATGTTCCCTTTGGACGCAATTGGAAAACTGACGGCTACAGGGGCCCAAAGCCCGAAAACCTTTAGCACAGTCTACAGTGCATATTTATGAAGGGATTTTAATGTAACTTGATAGGATGACTCATTTTGGAATAATTTCACTGTAATTTGGTAACTTTTGTTGATATACGTTAACTGTGAGGGCCACGTATATTAACTGTGAGGTCATATTAACCCACCCCTCAGATCTTTAGAACAGTGTACACCTCATATTATTTTTATCATAAACATAGCATACAGGGAACAGAAATGAACATATTCCCAATTATCACAATTCTTGTCTTATTTCATAATCCTTTCATAAACATTGAACATTATCCTTTTCATCAAACACAACACACAAGTTAAGCTACAGTGTCATTGACACTTTCATTTTTGTTAACCCTTTACCTAACATGAAAAGCAGACTACACTTGCAAAAAAAATCTTGAATAACTAATTTTTTTCATTTTTTGGCTCAAAAACATAGGTTATGACCCCTTGTTGGAACAAGCTCGACGAGCTTGTTCCAACAAGGGGTCATAAACTATGTTTTTGAGACAAAAAATGAAAAAATAAGGAAAATTAATTGGCGTTTTTTTTTAGAATAGCGCTGGCAGGTTTTGGCCATTACGTTGGGTAAAGGGTTAATCAAGTATACAAAAGACAGTAAGATTGAAAGCTGAAATGAATTTCTGAACACTACACACAAACTACATAATTGTCGCCTCATTCCCATCACCGGTCAAAATCACCTAATTACATCAAACTGGATAGCTTGAACACCTGGATAACTCGAAGTTCAGTGTCGATCCCACCAACTTTGAGTTAATGATGACGGCTACAGTATGGCCGCCGTGGACTGATCACTTTCCACGGGAGGGCAATATTTGTCCCCCGAAAAAATTTTCGGGGGACTATAGAAAACAGCGGTGTGCGTCCGTGCATGCATCCGTCCGTCTGTGCGGCCGTCCCACTGGGTGTCCCCCATAACTCCAGTTTGGATCATTTGATTGGAACCAATTTTCGTATGTGACCTTCTCAGCCCAAACCACAGGTCAAGTTCGAATATGGGTTCAACCAGATTATTTTTATTAGAGTTATACCCATCATTCGACTTAGAAATTCCAAGATGTGCAGTGTCCGGATGATAACTCCAGTTAGGATTATTTGTTCGGAAAGAATTTTGGTATGTGACTTTCTGGGATAATAATACAGGTCAAGTTCGAATATGGGTTCAGACAGATCATTTTTAGCTCAACTTTGACGTAAGTCCATCGTCCGTCTGGCCGTCCTGTCTGTCAACAATTCAATACGGATCGGGCTAGAGGCCGTATTTATGAACCGATCTTTACAAAATTCCTTGGGTACCTTTGTTATGACCGTGGGATGAGAAGAGTGTTTTAGGGTCCGATCCAAAATTCAAGTTGGCCGCTGGCAGCCATTTTGTACAAAATTAGGTGCAATCAGATTTTTGCGCAGAACTTCCATATGAAAGCTCTGATTTGAATAATTTTTGTCTGAATGTTTAGTACTATGGGATACATCACATATAATACAGATTTTTTTCTCATGCTTAAATTATGTAAATTAGAGTTACTTTGATGTATTTAGTGGTACTTTCAGCACTGTAAGTGCAAATGCCAATACGGCTCGAGCTAGAGGCCGTATTTATGAACTGATCTTTACGAAACTTCTTGCGTACCTTTGGTATCACCGTGGGACGAGAACGAGTGTTTTGGGGTCCGGTCCAAAATTCAAGATGGCCAATGGCAGCTATTTTGTACAAAATTACTTGTAATCAGATTTTTATGCAGAACTTCCATATGAAAGCGCTGATTTGAATAATTTTGTGAGTGACTTTTTAGTACCATGGAATACATCACATATAATACAGATTTTTTTCTCGTGCCGAAATTATGCAAATTAGATGAACTTTGATTTTTTAAGTGCTGCTTACACACAGTAAGTACACATGTCAATACGGCTCGGGCTAGAGTCTGTATTTATGAACCGATCTTCACGAAACATCTTGGGTACCTTTGTTATCACCTTGGGACGAGAACGAGTGTTTCTGGGTGCAGTCCAAAATTCAAGATGGCTGCCAGGGGCCATTTTGTACCAAAATTAGGTCTAATCAGTTTTTTAGCTCATCTTGACAAAGTCAAGCTGAGCTAATCTAATCGCTTCCCGTCCGTCGTCCGTCGTCCGTCAACACCATGTTTTGGTCTTCTCCTCCAAAGCCACTGGGCCAATTCAAGTGAAAGTTTGTGTGAGTGATGGTCCCAAAGGGGCATTTCATTTTTGTTCAACTCAGTATGCCCGGCCCCATAGGGAGGGAGTGGGGGAAAATGCTCCAAAATATTTTTAAAATCTTCTTCTCAAGAACCAGTGTGTGCAATGACTTGATATTTGCTGTGGAGCTTCCATATGAGGTGTAGAATCAAGTTTGTTCAAACGAAGTTCGTAAAGTAATATTTGGCTTTGTAATAGGAGGGGTAAGATTTTTGGCCCCGCCCAAAATTTCTATATTTTTATACTGTACCAATGACCCAGACTTAGCTGGTGCTAACTCTAAAAAATCCAGGGCCAAACACAAATTTTGCCCCCCAATCCCCAAAATTTGCATCCAAAACCAAAAGAAATCATGTCCTATAGGACCTCCATACTTCGCCCCCACTGCGCATGCGCAGTGTCAAGGACGTTCCGAAATTGGCGCCAATTATCATTCTCTGTTTGGCCCTTCATCAGTCAACATCTCACTGATCTTTGTGCTTGTAAATCTCAGTTTAAAGGATGCCAGACACGTAATTTTTGGAGAAATGGTGATTCTAAGGAGGATATAGAAGGAGGAGAGGAAAAAGGAGTGACAAAAATAATCAGGGCTGTACTTAAAATTTTTTATGAAATTATGTTAAGTTGCCTATTTTCGAGGCATGGGCCTCTTGTTGTCATTCTTGCTAAAAAGTTGCACTGCTTATTCAGTGTTTCCTCTCCCCTGGTCTTCTAAGGCCCCCCTTGCAATTCTCCCATGCTTTTGGCATATTTTTGAGAAATATCATTTCTAAATTCTCTTGGGAGAATTGCTTGGTTACAGAATGTTTTCTGTTATTTTCCCCATAGTTACGTTTTCACCCATGGGTGTATAAACGTTGTGTTCTGCATCTTCCATCTGATGTTCTGCAGATTCTCCCCTGGTAGTCTCTCTCTTGCATCAGATAGAGTGTAATTTTGATGACTGATTTCGGGCCAGTTTTCTCAGTGCCTGGAGTCATGTTTTCTGGTGTTTTACACTGTTTGTTTACATTGGCAACAGTCTCTTTTGAGGGGGGCTGTTTGCCTTTGGTGTAGTTTATCTCACTATAAGATACATTTTTATTAGCTCAACTTTGACGAAGTCAAATTTGAGCTATTGTCATGGCCCGTCGTCCGTCGTCCGTCTGTCCGTCTGGCCGTCTGTCCGTCTGTCCGTACGTCAACAATTGGCTATGGCTCGGGCTAGAGGTCGTATTTATGAACCGATCTTTACAAAACTTCTTGTGTACCTTTGTTATGACCCTGGGACGGGAACGAGTGTTTTTAGGTTTGGTCCGAAATTCAAGATGGCTGCCAGTGGCCATTTTGTACCGATGATGCAAAAATCAGTTTTTTGTACAGAACTTCTGTATGAAAGTTCTGATTTGAATAAAGTTTTGTATAAATGTTTAGTACCATGGGATACATCACATATAATACGGGTTTTTTTCTCGTGCGTAAATTATGCAAATTAGACTGACTTTGATTTATTTAGTGTTCCTTTCAGAGCTGTAAGTGCCAAGCTGCTATGGCTCGGGCTAGAGGCCGTATTTATGAACCGATCTTTACGAAACTTCTTGGGTACCTTTGTTATGACCGTGGGACGAGAACGAGTGTTTTTGAGTGCGGTCCAAAATTCAAGATGGCTGCCAGCCGCCATTTTGTACCGACGATGCAGAAATCTGTTTTTTGTACAGAACTTCCATATGAAAGCTCTGATTTGAATAATTTTTTGTATGAATGTTTAGTACCATGGGATACATCACATATAATACGGGTTTTTTTCTCGTACGTAAATTGTGCAAATTAGACTAATTTTGATGTTTTTTGGGGTTACTTTCAGCACTGTAAGTGCAAATGCCAATACGGCTCGGGCTAGAGGCCGTATTTATGAACCGATCTTTACGAAACTTCTTGGGTACCTTTGGTATCACCGTGGGACGAGAACGAGTGTTTTTGGGTCCGGTCCAAAATTCAAGATGGCCGATGGCAGCCATTTTGTACAAAATTAGGTGCAATCAGATTTTTGCACAGAACTTCCATATGAAAGCCCTGATTTGAATAATTATTTTGTGTGAATGTTTAGTACCATGGGATGCATCACATATAATACGGGTTTTTTTCTCGTGCAGAAATTATGCAAATTAGATGAACTTTGATTTTTTCAGTGCGACTTACACACAGTAAGTACACATGTCAATACGGCTCAGACTAGAGTCTGTATTTATGAACTGATCTTCACGAAATGTCTTGGGTACCTTTGTTATCACCTTGGGACGAGAACAAGTGTTTCTGGGTGCGGTCTAAAATTCGAGATGGCTGCCAGTGGCCATTTTGTACCGAAATTAGGTCTAATCAGTTTTTTGTACACATCTTCTATACAGCTCAGACTAGAGGCCATATTTATGAACCAATCTTTACGAAACTTCTTGGGTACCTTTGTTATCACCATGGGATGAGAGCGAGTGTTTTTGGGTGTGGTCCGAAATTCAAGATGGCCACCAGCAGCCATTTTGTACCAAAATTAGTGCAATCAGTCTTTTGTATAGAACTTCTGTATGAAAGTTCTGATTTGAATAAATTTTTGTATGAATGTTTAGTAACATGGAATACATCACATATTGTAAGTGGTTTTTTTTCGTGCTGAAATTATGCAAATTAGATGAACTTTGATTTATTCATTGCTACTTACACAATGTAAGCACACATGTCAATACGGCTCAGGGTAGAGGCTGTATTTATGAACCGATCTTCACAAAACTTCTTGGGTACCTTTGTTATCTCCTTGGGATGAGAATGAGTGTTTCTGGGTACGGTCCAAAATTCAAGATGGCTGCCAGTGGCCATTTTGTACCGAAATTAGGTCCAATCAGTTTTTTGTCTATTCTATACAGCTCGTATTTATGAACTGATCTTCACAAAACTTCTTGAGTACTTTTGTTTTCACCTTGGGACAGGAACGAGTGTGTTTTGGGGTGCCTTTGTTATCACTGTGCTATGAGAACAAATATTTTGGGGTTCAGTCAGACCCACTCTGGGACTCAAAAGATTTTTTCTAGTTCAGCATCTGACTGTCACCCACCTTTACAATACTTTACCTATACATTTGTTACAGGCAACGGTCAGTATTCATGTACAGACCGTTACATTACTTTATATGTACCTTTGTTATCAGGTCATTACCTAGATATTTGTCATTGCTGTGTCACATACTATACATGTACATGTCTTTGTCTTGACAAGTTGAGCTACAGTGTCATTGACACTTTCATTATCCGTAAGTGTTGCATTAATTATTTAATATAAATTTAAAATTTTTGACCACACTTAGCCATCGGATCCATCGGGGCTCAACGTTACTTTTCAGAAACTTGGGCTTCGCTGAAAAAATATATTTTTATACTGTACCAATGACCCAGACATAGCTGGTGCTAACTCTTAAAATATAGGGCCAAACACAAATTTTGCCCCCCAATCCCCAAAATTTGCATCTAAAACTAAAGAAAACATGTCCTGAGAGGCCCTCCACACTTCGCCCCTACTGCGCATGCGCAGTGTCAAGGACGTTCCGAAATTGGCGCCATTTATCATTCTAAGTTTGGCCATTCATCAGTTAACATCTGACTGATCTTTGTGCTTTTAAATCTCAGTTTAAATGATGCCAGACACATAAATATTAGTGAAATGGTGATTCTAAGGAGGATAGAAAAGGAGGAGAGGAAAAGAATGTGTGACAGAATATTATCAGGGCTGTAACTTAAAATTTTTTAATGAAATTATGTTAAGTTACCTATTTTCAAGGCAGCAGCCATTTTGTTGTCATTCTGATTATTTAGTTACACTGTTTTTACAAGTGTTTTTCCTCTCTCCCTGTCCTTTAAGTTCCCCCTTGCTATTCTCCCATGCTTTTGGCATAATTTCTGTAATTATTATTACTAAAATTTCTTGGGAGTTTAGCTGAATAACAGAATGAATTCTGTTCTTTCCCCATGTTTACGTCTTCACCTACGGGTGGTTAGGCGTTGTGTTCTGCATCTACCATCTGATGTTCTGCAGTTTCTTCCCTGGAAGTCTCTGTTTTGCATCAGATGGTGTATTTTTGGTAACTGATTTCGGGCCTGGGTGCCTGGAGTCTTATTTTAGTGTTTTTACACTCAATGTTTACATTTACAACAGCCCTCTGTGTGAGGGGGGGATTTCTAAATAATAATATCTTTATGTTATTTCAATCATAACTAGATACATTATTATTGTTCGTAAGTGTTGAATAAATTGTTTAAAATATTTTTAAAATTTTTGTCCACACTTAGGCTTGGGATCCATTGGGGCTCAACGTTACTTTTCAGAAACTTGGGCTGTTCTGAAAAAATATTTTTTCAAAATATTTTGATTTCAATTATTTTTTCTATATTAATGGATCATATTATTATTATGTATTTTGATTGCCAGGGGTTAGTGCGAGTACCAGGACTTGTTTTCTTTTCACATTGAAAGGATATTGATCTATTGTTTTAAGAGGAAGTCTTCCTCTGACCTTATTATCATTCTATATGTGGTCAGTGTACTCGCATTAACTCCGGTTCTGTATCGTATGATTTCGATGACAATATGGGAAGCGTATGTCACGGTATGTTGTTGGGGATTTGGACACTCCGGTCCTTTTCCCGCAGGGTCACTCTACTTTATCAATTTCTATTTCAGACGATCAAGATTAGGGTGATGTATCTGTGATGTCTTCCAACAGTGTGCCTCCGTCGTCACAATTAATGAAGGGCTAGCGGAAAAGTGCTCATGTAATACGCCAATTGCCTAAGAGGACCCTAGTAGGTTCGACGGCCTTTGACGTCCGCTAGCTCGCCCGGTGTAGCGTCCATTCACCGAATGGTTCGGCAGCCGGGTTCGTCCGTTGCGGTCTAGAAGGAATTTTGGGGTGATGCGAGCACTATAAAATTAACTTAATGCACACCCAGTGACGGCGGATCGGAGGGAGAACGGAGGAAGCCTTTTAGTCCGGTTCATAGCTCGTTCCGGTCCTTCCGGACGGCAAGCGAGAGAGGCCCCTCTCTCGTTCAACAACATCTGGCCCCAGATGTTGTGGTACAAATGTGTCGTTAGCGGAGCATACGTCCGTCGCTCGGGACGCTCCGTTGTATAGGCAGTCCGCTGAGACTGCTAAGGCTTCCTCTTCTCGTCAGCGCACACGACCGCACCTTGGCTGCGTGACCGCCGATATATTACCAGCTTCGCCGATCAAGGATTCTTCGGCGACCAGGTCACACCATCCGGCAGCCAGGGATTCGAGACCGATGGACTCCGGACGTTCGCATAGGAAAAGTATGCGGGAGCCATCTGATGCGGAGCTGCCCTCGGCGAAGCAGCGATAGACTGCGCCTCCGCAGGTCTCGACGCCGGACATTCTTGTGCACATAGCACAGCTTATCGCAGCATCCCAGCAGCCGACAGAAACGGTGTCGGATTGAGAATTATCCGACAGCGCTGGGTCGGTAGCCGGGGACTCGAGGCCTGCAGACTCCGGACGTTCGCATAGGAAGTATGCGGGAGTCAACGTACACGGAGCTTCCAGCGGCAATGCATCGTAAGTCCGCTACTGCACAGGCCTCGCGAACGGACGTGCTTTCCTTAATAGCACAGTTTATCGCAGCATCCCAGCATCAACTGAATCTGTCGCATATATTTTATCCGATGATGCTGGGTCGGGACGCTCCGCGTAAGCGGGTACGGACGTCCGAAAGTTTCATCCGGTCCGACGGGATACCGAAAGGGATTCGGTGGATTTCAAGCTTTCCCTTTCGGAACAACATATGCTGCGATGCCGGATAAGAAACTGATAGCGTCGGTGGACTTAGAAATTTTTGGTTCGGTTCAGGGACATCGTCCCTCAGTTCCGACATAGTCCAATAATGTCACACAAACTTTCGAATTATTGAACGACGCTATATATATTATTATTTTATGCTTGCTATCCAAGCATTTCTGGTTTCTTGTTCGAAGAGTTATGGAGATGTCTTTCAAAAGTGTGCCTCTGTCGTCATAGTTAATGAAGAGTTAGCGGCAATAAGTGCTCATGGAATATGTCTATCGCTTACGGAGTGACATTCGCTAGCTCACCCGGTGTTGCGTACATTCATCGAATGGTTCGGCTGCCGGGTTTGTCCGTTGCGGTCTAGGAAGGAGATTTGGGTGATGCGAGCACTTTAATTACTCTAGTACTCACCCAGTGACGGCAGATTGAGGACAGATCGGAGGAAGCCAACAACATAGGGGACCGCATGTTGTGGTTCAGATATTTTACATTCGGAGCATATGTCCGTTGCTCGGGACGCTCCGTTATATTGACAGTCCGAGAGACTGTCTTTAATGCTTCCTCATCCTCACAGCAGGGCACACGACCGCACATTGGCTACGTGACCTCGAGTATCCGATCAGTTTCGGCATTCAGTGATTCCACAGCGAATAGGTCGCGCCATCCGGTAGCCAAGGGACACGAGGCCTATACACTCCGTTCGCTCGCATATTGGAAGTATGCACGGGGTAACGATCTCGGAGCTTCCTGCGGCAATGCATCGTAAGACCGCTGCTCCTCAGGCCTCAGTGACGGACGTGCTATCCGAGTTAGCACAGTTGTTTCGCAGCATCCCAGCAATTGACGGTTTCTCGGTCGAATCAGGAATTATCCGACGGCGCTGGGTCGGTGCGGTCCGCGGTTGCATCAAGCTACGGACGACCGAACGCTTTATAGGGTCCGACAGGATGGCGAAAGGGATTCGAAAGATTTCGAGTTTTCCCTTTAGTAGTATCGGAAGATGCCTTTCATATCTTCTGGCATTTCTTCCAGTGATTATTTTTCGGACTTCATTGCTGCGATCTTGGATAAGAGACTTATAGCGTCATTGGACTCGGATTTTTCGATCGGTACAGGGACTTTGTCCCTGACTTTCCGACGCAGTCCAATATTGTCATTACAACATGTGTTTTATTTTTCGACGCTATATATTTATATATATATACAAGACGGCTACTAAGCATGATAGTTTAGTTTCTTGTCCGCGTGGCTCATTTCTGCCATTTTATCTTTTTTTACATATAGTTTATTTTGGCAGAGCAGGGCATACCGAGAGTTCATATGCGTCTAGACGGTGTGATTAAAGACTGCATATATTCTTTTTCACCGTTTATGTCTTTTCCAATTTCAATGTTGGGAACGACATTATGTATATTAGACTTAACTTAGACGCTTTATTATACGTAATCCGCCTTACTGAGGCGTTATCATTACGTCTTCAAGAAAAGATTTACGGGATATTATTCTCAATGTAATTTCTTTTGAGGGCAGTAGTTTGTTCACGTATAACTCCGCCCTTCAGTGGCTGATTGGAGTTGGTTAGACGTGAGGCAACCCTAGCTACATCCACGCGTGGATAGTAGGTTAAGAACTCTCTCAGAGTCGCTTCGTTCTCGGAGGAGCTTCTCTTCGACGGCAACTTTCCGGCAATCCATGAATTGCTTGATTTATACATTCTCTTGTCTATCTAGTGTTACAAGAGATTCAGACTGGGGCAAACATTCGGTGGTTGACTCAGAGAGTGCCGCCGCAGTTGCCGGACCCGAGTGTGGCTGTTATGACGGTTGCCAGTCAAACAGATTGGGATATATACTGATCCCTACGGATTCGAAGTGCCAGGGTCTTTGGGTTCCGCAGTCTTTTAGCTATCAGTTAACTTCCGCGGAATAATGTTTTTTAGGCTTGCTTTATGTCATTGCATGAACATTATTCAGAAACGCATGCCCAAATTCCTGTCCTTTAATTCGACAGTAGTGGCGTATCTCCGGAACCAGGGAGGCACTCTTTCGTTTCCGTTATTCAATTTAATGGAAAGAATCCGTTTGTTGGTTATAGTACACCAAGTTCAGTTTTGGTCCGTCATATTCTGGGTCGTCTGATTGTTTTATCGCACTCCCGTTCTCTTACGGGTCGCTTGTTGCTGTCAGAATGGACTCTCAACAAACAAGTATTCAATCAGATTTGCTATCTATGGGAGCGCCCAATGATGTTTTATTTATGACACAGCTGGCTAATCAATTGCAGACGTATGTGTTGGCTTGTCCAGATCTCTGAGCTAATACTGTTAACGCTCTATTGATCTATAGGACAGAATGTTAGGATACGCGTATCCTCCGGCGCTGTTGTTTTTAGCAGGTATTGCTAAGATAAACAACCACAATACATTTCTGTTGATAGCATCTCTATCTTCACAGAGATCATGAGTAATTTACTCTCTTGTCTACTGTGGATCTTAACGTGAAATCTTCCTCTATGTGAGGATCTTTTTTCACTGGGTAAATCGTGTCATCTTTATCACAACCAGCAAGGTCGCAACCTTCATGTATTCCGTTGTGTGGTCCGTATTGCATTGTAAGCACTGTACTGGACGAGCTTTGGACGCGATTTCTTACTATAGGAGATCCTCTTCTTCGCTATTCTATGCGACTAAAGTGGAGGCTCTTCCGTCGTGGTGTAGGGATCATTATGTTCATATGGTTGATCCCTCCATACTACTCATTGCTATTTTTTAGTATACTTGTTTCACAAGATCTACTGCAGCCTGTTGTTATTTAGGTTATAGGTTTATGTTACCTCATACCTATGCACTCTACGATAGTTTACAATTGAGTCTTTTGTCTCTTTATCTAAGTCAGTTAGTAACTTTTTGATAAATAGACTTAGAATCTTTAGATTAAATTTCTATACGGATTTTAACTTCAGGTTCTTATTTAGCTAAATAATCATTTGAGCCTCTGGAAACAGTAGTTTTCAAATTCTGACCTTTTAGACAGTAATTATTTTGGTTTCTCTTTTACTGTAGAGTCAGTGAGTTTCATGCACTATCGATGGATGATTTTCACTTTCATAGTTTCGGAATCAATACTTCCGTTACTATTTAGGTTGGATTGTTGCATAAGAGTTAGGCTCCTATTATCCGGAACCTATTATTTTAAGGTCCTTCCGTCTTCGTATGGGCATAGGCCTTTACTCTTTCCGGGTACAGTTTATGTATTTATAAACAGATATCTGTTTATTACAAGGGCGTAAGCTTCTTCTGTCTTTGATGTCTAGTAGAAGGACGTTACGCTCCATTTTATTGTTAATGGATTCTATTAACTAGCGTACTGCTTATGGTATATCATTGGCTTAGCAGTTGTGCTTAAGATTTCGGCTCATGAAGTAAGAGTTCTTCTACTTCTTGGGCTTACATTAATAGTGTTCTATTATAGATTTTTGAAGGCTGCTCATTGCGCTCAGCCATCCATTCATGAATTTTATCTCAGAAATATCGAATCCATTTCTGGAGGCCTCTATTGTTAGGTCTATTATCTACTGCTCAGAATGTCATTCACTTAACAGTTGCTACTATAGCTAGGTAGGCTGTCTGTTTCGGCAGTGTCTCCGTTCGGCTGCCCTCTTCGCTCTGGGCTATTTGACCCAGGGCAAGAAAAAGGGGGGGGGGGGGGAGGGTGTTCCCTTGGGTCACCTGTTTTTACTATGAAAACAAGGGGATACCTCCTCCGGAGTTAGTAATTCTGAGCTGTTATTGGGATGGTTGTTTAGTGAGAAGTTTAAGTTTATAAAATTCATTCAAGTCTTAGTTTTTAAAGTATAGCTTTTGAATATTGCATATGTCAACGGACATGATTATGCAATTCTCACACACTTTTAGGAGTATAAGAGTCTCTATTCTCTAGACTTACTTGATTATTGGCTTACTTTAAAAATTATTAGTATAAGGATTATTGGATATTAATAGAGTACATGGATGTATGAAGCTCAATTTTTGGAAGGTGTTGTATCTTTCTAATTTATCATAAATAAGAAAGATACATGTAAGGCCTATTACTTCTTTTCCCTACAGGGGATGACTCTATTTTATTTTATTGAGCGTATTCCATTTTGCTCTATGTCCTTGGCCCTCCAGCCTTTTTACTATTCAGCTATGTCTGGGTCATTGGTACAGTATAAAAATGTTAAAAAATTTATAGTAATTTATATATTTTTTATACTTACCAATGACCCAGACGGGGATGGCCCTCCCAGGAGTTGGGAACTCTTGCCTCCCCGCTGAGTACATAGCGCTTACCAGGCACTGGTTATTAGAATGATAAATGGCGCCAATTTCGGAACGTCCTTGACACTGCGCATGCGCAGTAGGGGCGAAGTGTGGAGGGCCTCTCAGGACATGTTTTCTTTAGTTTTAGATGCAAATTTTGGGGATTGGGGGGCAAAATTTGTGTTTGGCCCTATATTTTAAGAGTTAGCACCAGCTATGTCTGGGTCATTGGTAAGTATAAAAAATATATAAATTACTATAAATTTTTTAACTTTTCAAAAATTATTTTGATTTGTAATTGTTTTTTCATTATTAATGGATCATGTTATTATGTATCTTTGTGTCAGGGGTTTGTGCGAGTAACTAGGACTTGTTGTTGACTTTTCACAATGAAAGGATATTGTTCAAATTGTAATAGGAAGAAATCTTCCTCTGACTTTCATGATCATTGCATTAATTGTAGTCAGTGTTCTCGCACTAATCCCTGTTCTATATGTCAATATTGGGATGACAAACATTGGAAACGTGTGTCACGATATGTTGTTAGTGGAGAAAGGGCTATGCCGGCTCTTTCTCCGCAAGGTCACTCTACTCTCTCAGTTTCTATTTCAGAGGAACAAGAACAGGGTGATGTTTCCATGTTATCTTCCGCAAGTGCGCTTCCGTCGTCACAAATGAATACAGAGCTAGCGGCAAAAGTGCTCATGGAGATTGAACAAATGTCGTCCGCTAGCTCGCCCGGTGTAGCGTCCATTCACCGAATGGTTCGGCAGCCGGGTTCGTCCGATGCGGTCCAGGAGGAAATGTTGGGTGATGCGAGCACTATAAATATTCAGTGTGCACACCCAGTGACGGCGGATAGTAGGCGAGATCGGAGGAAGCCTTTGTGTCCGGTTCCTATCTCGTCCAGGTCCAGCCGGGCCGCGAGCGAGAGAGGCCCCTCTCATGTACAACAACATCTGGGACCAGATGTTGTGGTACAAAATGTGTCGCAAGCGGAGCATACGTCCGTCGCTCGGGACGCTCCATTGTATAGGCAGTCCGCGGAGACTGCTCAGGCTTCTTCCTCTCGTCAGCGCACACGACCGCACCTTGGCTACGTGACCGCCGATATTTTACCAGCTTCGCCGATCAGGGATTCTTCGGCGACCAGGTCACACCATCCGGTAGCCAGGGACACGAGGCCGATGGACTCCGGACGTTCGCATAGGAAAAGTATGCGGGAGTCATCAGATGCGGAGCTGCCCTCGGCGAAGCAGCGAAAGACTGCGCCTCCGCAGGCCTCGGTGTCGGACGTACTTGTGCAGATAGCACAACTTATCGCAGCATCCCAGCAGCCGACAGAAACGGTGTCGGATCGGGAATTATCCGATGGCGCTGGGTCGGTACGCTCCGCCGAAGCATCGGGGGCGGACGACCGGGAGCATCATGAGGTCCGACCGGATGGTGAAGGGGATACAGATGATTTGGAGCTATCCCTTTCGGAACAACATACAGCTGCCGTGGACTTCATCCGGCACTTTCTCCCTCAAGTTGTTCCGTCGGGCCAGACTGCTGCGGTTCCGGACAAGAGAATTATAGCGTCATTGGACTCTGATTTTTTTGAGCGGTTCAGGGACATCGCTCCTGAGTTTCCGTCTCAGTCCAATATATAGTTGCAAGAACATTTGAATTATTGAATGACGCTATATTCAAACTTGCTTCCAAATCGGGGAAAGCAGGTTTCTTGTCCGCCAATACTCTCAACCTGCCTTTCATTAATGCAAGGAATAAATTCGACACGGCAGGACAGGGTATCCCGAGAGTTCCTCTGCGTATGGACGACAAGGCGGAAGACTTAGAGTTATCATTACCGTCGTCGGCGTCTATTCCAACCGCGGTGTTGGAAACAACTATTTCATCTAACAGAGCCAGTTTAGATGCCTTATCTTATGCAGATCACCTTACTAAGGCGTTATCACTGCGCCTTCAAGGGGAAGAATTTCAGGATATACAATCCTCTTTAAGACTTCTTTCAAGGGCAGTAGCTTATTCCACGTGTAACTCCGCCCTTTCAGTGGCAAACCTCGAGTTGGTTAGACGTGACGCAGCCCTAGCTTCATCCACACTCGTGGATACTAAGGTGAAGAACTCTCTCAGAGTCGCTTCGGTCTCAGGAGAACTTCTCTTTGACGGCAAGCTTTCTGCTATTTATGATAAAATTACAAAGAAAGCTAAGGATTCTCTGTTGTTCAAATCTGCTCCTAAGAAGTCAGATACAGCAGACACGAATAAGACAGGCACTTCTGGGTCTAATGCGCCCAAGAGAGGTTCCTATAGAGGTTCCGGTGCGTCCTCTTGGTCTTATTCGAGAGACCGTCAGGGTAGCGACTCTCGTTCGGGACGTCCTTCAGGCCGGGACAATCGGTCGGACGCCCCGAGGTCGATGGAGCGAGGTGCGGGCCGTGGAGGACGTGGTTTCTCCTACCGCTGGCCTCGCAGGTCCAGGAGGTGATGGCTTAAACCTCTATCGCGTACCGGTTGGCGGAAGGTTGTCAAGCTTTTCACAAGAATGGGCGTCGATTACGGACGACCCTTGGGTGAGAGGAGTGACTTCGGAAGGTCTAAAGATATCCTTCAAACGAAAGCCTCCATTAACTCGAAGTCCAAAGTGGACTCATCTTCCGTCAAATCCGCAGAAAAGAGATGCTCTGTTATCAGAGGTGCAGTCTCTTTTAATGAAGAACGCGGTAGAGGTCGTAGAAAACCAGGAATCTCCGGGATTCTACAGCCATCTGTTTCTGGTTCCGAAACCAGACGGCTCGTTCCGTCCAGTCATAGATTTGAGCTGGATAAACAAGCTGATCGTCGCTCCGAAGTTTTATATGGAGACGATTCGATCGGTCAGAGCGAGTATTCGGGTGAACGATTATGCAACGAGCATAGATCTCAAAGATGCGTACTTTCACGTCATGGTACATCCGACATTCCGAAAGTACCTACGCTTCGCAGTCCTAGGAGTGGTGTATCAATTCCGGGCGATGTGCTTCGGATTGAATCTAGCACCCTGGGCTTTCACTCGGGTAATGAACTCGGTAATGATCTATTTCCGAGCTCATTCGTCTGCGGTAACGTCGGCCTACCTGGACGACATTCTTCAGAGGTACGGCAACGAGTTAACGCTTCAGAACGATGTTCAGAATCTTCTTCTATTGCTCCGACGTCTCGGTTTTATAGTAAACGAGGAGAAGTCGGATCTGGTGCCGTCCAAGTCATTCACTCATCTGGGAATGAGCTTCGAGATGCACAACAATCTCGTTCGTCTGCCGTTAACCAGAGCGAAATTAGTCAGTTGTTACGCTCGCTATTGTCTGCACGCAGACAAAGTCACGGCGAGAGGATTTATGAGACTGATAGGTCTGTGCGGAGCCGCCGCGGATCTCATTCCGATGGGGCGGTTACGCACACGTCCTCTTCAAATTTTCTTGACTCAGAATTGGAGTGTGAAAATTCATTCGCTCGATGTAGACGTTCTCTTGTCAGATCAAGTGAAACAAGAGATTCAGACTTGGGCAAACATTCAGTGGTTAACTCAGGGAGTTCCGCTGCAGTTGCCGGATCCGAGTTTTACCATTATGACGGATGCCAGTCAAACAGGTTGGGGTGCATCATTAATCCCAACGGATTCGAGATGCCAGGGTCTTTGGGATCCGCAATTCCTGTGCAAGCACATAAACATCAAGGAAATGATGTCAATTTGGCTTGCGTTACGTCACTGGATGGACATTATTCACAATGCTCATGTCCAAATCCTATCCGACAATACGACAGTAGTGGCGTATATACGGAATCAGGGAGGCACTCATTCAGTTCCGTTGTTCAATCTAACGGAAAGAATCCTTCTGTTTGTGCTAGAACATCACGTTCTTCTTTCGGTCCGTCACATACCGGGTCGTCTGAATGTGCTAGCAGACTCCCTTTCACGAAAGGGTCGCTTGTTGCCGTCGGAGTGGACTCTCAACAAACAAGTATTCAATCAGATTTGCTACCAATGGGAACGGCCAATGATAGACTTATTTGCCACACATCTCAACAATCAGTTGCAGACGTATGTGTCTCCGTGTCCGGATCCAAGAGCATTTGCAGTAGACGCTCTGTCGATCCCTTGGGACGGAATGATAGGATATGCGTATCCTCCAGCGCCGTTAATTCAACAAGTATTGCTAAAGATAAAACAATCTCAATGCAAGATTCTGTTGGTAGCATCTCTGTCGCCACAGAGACCGTGGATAAATCTACTCAGGTGTCTGTTGTAGGACCTACTGCGAAAGCTTCCTCCACGGGAGGATCTTCTTTCGCAGGGGAAATCGCGCCAACTCCATCACAACCCGCAGGGTCTCAACCTTCACGTTTTTCCGTTGTGCGGTCCTTCTTGCATGGCAAACACTTTACAGGACGAGCAGTGGACGCGATTTCTAACTGTAGGAGGACCTCCTCTTCGCTAAACTATGCGGCTAAGTGGAAGGTTTTTCGTCGTTGGTGTAGGGATCATTCTGTAGATATATTCGATCCCTCTATACCAGACATTGCAAACTTTCTAGTATACTTGTTTGATGAAATCAAACTGCAGCCTGTTACTATAAAGGGTTATAGATCTATGTTATCTGATACCTATGCACATCATGATAGTTTACAAATTGGATCTAATGTCTCTTTATCTAAGTTGGTTAGAAACTTTTCGATAAATAGACCCAGAACTCTTAGATTAATTCCTAAGTGGAATTTAGCTTGGGTTCTTCTTAAATTGAAGGAAAAGCCATTTGAACCTCTTGGGACAGTAGATTTCAAATTCTTATCTTATAAGACAGCTTTTCTCTTAGCTTTCTCTTCTGCTAGAAGAGTCAGTGAGCTTCATGCACTGTCGGTGGATGATTCTCACTATCGAAGTGTTGGGAACACTATCACCTTCACTACTAATGGGGTTTTTTTAGCTAAGAATCAGGCTCCTAATAAATATCCGGAACCTATTGTTATTAAGGCTCTTCCGTCTTCAGACGGGCGTAGGCCTTTACTCTGTCTTGTTAGAGCATTACGTATCTATAAACAGAGATCTCAGTTTATCAGAAAAGGACGGAAACGTTTCTTTCTGTCTTTGATGCCTAATAGAAAGGACATTTCGGTCCATTCTATTGCTAGATGGATTCAATTAACTATCCGTACTGCTTATGAAAATTTATCTTCTCAGCAGTCTGTGCTTAAGATTTCTGCTCATGAAGTAAGAGCTCTTTCTACTTCCTGGGCTTATGCTAATAGTGTTGCTATTACAGATTTAATGAAGGCTGCTTATTGGTCTCAGCCATCCACATTTACGAATTTTTATCTCAGAAATATTGAGTCCATTTCTGGAGACCTGCATTGTTTAGGTCCATTATCTGTTGCTCAGAATGTCGTCCACTAATCAGTTGCAACTATAGTTATGCAGGCTTTCTGTTCCGGCAGTGACTCCGTCCGGCTGCCCTCTTTGCTCTGGGCTATTTGACCCAGGGCAAGGGGAAGGGGGGGGGGGGGGTGGGTGTTCCTTTTGGTCACCTGCTTTATAGTGAAAAGCAAGGGAATGCCTCCTCCAAGTCAGTATTTCTGAGTCGCTTCCGGGATGGTTTTAAAGTGTAATATTAATGTTAAAATTCATTCATGTCTTATTTTTAAAGTGTAGCTCGGTGTGAAGCATTTGTATATGTCAAGTGTCAAACGGGCTTTAATATACAATACTCGGACACTTTTAAATGACTATAAAGAGTCTCAATTCTCTGGACTACTTTATTTATTGGCTTGCTTTAAAAATAATTAGTATAAGGGATATACTGGATGTTAATAGAGAACATGAATGTTATTGTGCTCAATTATTAAGGGTAGTGTATCTTTCTAATTTAATATTAAATAAGAAAGATACATGCAAAGCCTAATACTCCTTTTCTCCTTAAGGGGTTACCTCTTTACTATATAGTTGAGCTTATTGGATTTTCCTCTATGTCCTAGGCCCTCCAGCCTGTTTACTATTCAGCTAAGTCTGGGTCATTGGTACAGTATAAAAATGTTAAAAAATTTATAGTAATTTATATATTTTTTATACTTACCAATGACCCAGACGGGGATGGCCCTCCCTGGAGTTGGGAACTCTTGCCTCCCCGCTGAGTACATAGCGCTGACCAGGCACTGCCAGTAAGAATGATAATTGGCGCCAATTTCGGGACGTCTGCGTCACTGCGCATGCGCAGTAGAGGCGTAGTATGGAGGTCCTTTAGGACATGATTTCTTTTTGTTTTGGATGCAAATTTTGGGGATTGGGGGGCAAAATTTGTGTTTGGCCCTGGTTTTGTTAGAGTTAGCACCAGCTAAGTCGGGGTCATTGGTAAGTATAAAAAATATATAAATTACTATAAATTTTTTAACTTCTGAGTCGTTTCCGGGATGGTTTTAAAGTGTAATATTAATGTTAAAAATTCATTCAAGTCATATTTTTAAAGTGTAGCTCGGTGTGAAGCATTTGTATATGTCAAGTGTCAAACGGGCGTTAATATACAATCCTCGGACACTTTTAAAAGAATATAAAGAGTCTCAATTCTCTGGACTAACTTTATTTATTGGCTTACTTTAAAAATAATTAGTATAAAGGGTTATACTGGATGTTAATAGAGAACATGAATGTTATTGTGCTCAATTATGAAGGGTATTGTATCTTTCTAATTTAACATAAAATAAGAAAGATACATGTAAAGCCTAATACTCCTTTTCTCCTTGAGGGGTTGCCTCTATATTATATAGTTGAGCTTATTGGATTTTCCTCTATGTCCTAGGCCCTCCAGCCTTTTTACTATTCAGCTAAGTCTGGGTCATTGGTACAGTATAAATATGTTAAAAAATTTATAGTAATTTATATATTTTTTATACTTACCAATGACCCAGACGGGGATGGCCCTCCCAGGAGTTGGGAACTCTTACCTCCCCGCTGAGTACATAGCGCTGACCAGGCACTGCCAGTAAGAATGATAATTGGCGCCAATTTCGGAACGTCCTTGACACTGCGCATGCGCAGTGGGGGCGAAGTATGGAGGTCCTATAGGACATGATTTCTTTTGGTTTTGGATGCAAATTTTGGGGATTGGGGGGCAAAATTTGTGTTTGGCCCTGGATTTTTAGCTCACCTGAGCGAAGCTCAAGGGGAGCTTTACTAATCACTTTCTGTCCGGCGTCCGTCGTCCGGCGTCCGTCGTCCGGCGTCCGTCGTCCGTCGTCGTCCGTCCGGCGTTAACTTTACATTATCGACTTCTCCTCCTAAACCACTAGCCCAATTTTATTCAAATGTTGGCTAAATGATTATTACCTAATGCCAATTCAGATTTGTTCAAATGAAGTTGCCCCTCCTCCTGGGTGGTGCCACGCCCCCAAGGGGCACCAAAATCTTTGTAAATCTTCTTCTCATGAACCAGCAGTAGCAGAGACTTGATATTTGGTGTGCAGCTTCCTTTTGAGGTGTAGACTCAGATTTGTTCAAGAGAAGTTTGTGGGGCTATACTTGGCGTTGTTATGAGAGGGGCAAAATTTTTTGCCCCGCCCAAAATTTCTATTTTCCAAACCGAGAGGCTGATTTGAACCAAATTTTATGTGAGGGCTTATTGGGTCATGAGTACTTGATTTATGCAAAAAAAATTTTTCCCGCAGCCCCGTGGGAACCGCAGGAGCTAAAAATAGAAAAAATTTAAAACGCCCATATCTCCAAAACTGCACGGCACTGAGAATTTTTATTTGGTGTGCAGCTTCCTTAGGACCAACAGAAAGGATTGGTAAAAAAAAATTGCCATCGGTTTTATCATAGGGTACAGTTTCGGGACTTTGAAAAAGTGCTGAGTCAGCACTTTTTAACACTGTAGGCAATGGGAAAAACATTAAAAAATCTTCTTCTCCAGATCCAGCAGGCAGAATCTTTTGATATTTGGTATGCAACATTGTAGTGTGGATCTGATTCAAGTTTGTTCAAATCGGCCCCCTGGGTTCATATTTGGGCTCAGTATAGGAGCCCGATTTCGAACTTAGTGCATTTCAGGCAAATTTCTTAAAAAATCTTCTTCTCCAGATCCAGCAGGCAGAATCTTTTGATATTTGGTATGCAACATTGTGGGGTGGATTTGATTCAAGTTTGTTCAAATCGGCCCCCTGGGTGTATATTTGGGCTCAGTATAGGAGCCCAAATTTGAACTTACTGCATTTCAGGCAAATTTCTTTGAAAATCTTCTTCTCCAGATCCAGCAGGCAGAATCTTTTGATATTTGGTATGCAACATTGTAGGGTGGATCTGATTCAAGTTTGTTCAAATTGGCTCCCTAGATTCATATTTGGGCTCACTATAGGAGCTCGAATTCGAATTTAGTGCATTTCAGGCAAATTTCTTCAAAAATCTTCTTCTCCAGATCCAGCAGGCAGAATCTTTTGATATTTGGTATGCAACGTTGCGGGGTAGATCTGATTCAAGTTTGTTCAAATCGGCCCCCTGGATAAATATTTGGGCTTACTATAGAAGCCCGAATTCGAACTTAGTGCATTTCAGGCAAATTTCTTAAAAAATCTTCTTCTCCAGATCCAGCAGGCAGAGTCTTTTCATATTTGGTAAGCAACATTGTGGGGTGGATCTGATTCAAGATTGTTCAAATCGGCCCCCTGGGTTCATATTTGGGCTCAGTATAGGAGCCCGATTTCGAACTTAGTGCATTTCGGGCAAATTTCTTAAAAAATCTTCTTCTCCAGATCCAGCAGGCAGAATCTTTTGATATTTGGTATGCAACATTGTAGGGTGGATCTGATTCAAGTTTGTTCAAATCGGCCCCCTGGGTTCATATTTGGGCTCAGTATAGGAGCCCGATTTCGAACTTAGTGCATTTAGGCAAATTTCTTAAAAAATCTACTTCTCCAGATCCAGAAGGCAGAATCTTTTGATATTTGGTATGCAACATTGTGGGGTGGATCTGATTCAAGTTTGTTCAAATCGGCTTCCTAGATTCATATTTGGGCTCACTATAGAAGCTCGAATTTGAACTTAGTGCATTTCATGCAAATTTCTTAAAAAATCTTCTTCTCCAGATCCAGCAGGCAGAATCTTTTCATATTTGGTAAGCAACATTGCGGGGTGGATCTGATTCAAGTTTGTTCAAATCGGCCCCCTGGGTTTATATTTGGGCTCAGTATAGGAGCCCAAATTTGAACTTAGTGCATTTCAAGCAAATTTATTAAAAAATCTTCTTCTCTAGATCCAGCAGGCAGACTCTTTTGATATTTGGTATGCAACATTGTGGGATGGATCTGATGCAAATTTGTTTAAATCGGCTCCCTAGATTCATATTTGAGCTTACTATAGAAGCTCGAATTCGAACTTAGTGCATTTCAGGCAAATTTCTTAAAAAATCATCTTCTCCAGATCCAGCAGGCAGAATCTTTTGATATTTGGTATGCAACATTGCGGGGTGGATCTGATTCAAGTTTGTTCAAATCGGCCCCCTGGATTCATTTTTGGGCTCACTATAGAAGCTCGAATTCAAACTTAGTGCATTTCGGGCAAATTTCTTCAAAAATCTTCTTCTCCAGATCCAGCAGGCAGAATCTTTTGATATTTGGTATGCAACATTGCGGGGTGAATCTGATTCAAGTTTGTTCAAATCGGCCCCCTGGATTCATATTTGGGTTTAATATAGAAGCCCGAATTCGGACTTAGTGCATTTCGGGCAAATTTCTTCAAAAATCTTCTTCTCCAGATCCAGCAGGCAGAATCTTTTGATATTTGGTATGCAACATTGCGGGGTGGATCTGATTCAAGTTTGTTCAAATCGGCCCCCTGGATTCATATTTGGGCTTAATATAGAAGCCCGAATTCGCACTTAGTGCATTTCGGGCAAATTTATTAAAAAATCTTCTTCTCCAGATCCAGCAGGCAGAATCTTTTGATATTTGGTATGCAACATTGTGGGGTGGATCTGATTCAAGTTTGTTCAAATCGGCTTCCTAGATTCATATTTGGGCTCACTATAGAAGCTCGAATTCGAACTTAGTGCATTTCAGGCAAATTTCTTAAAAAATCATCTTCTCCAGATCCAGCAGGCAGAATCTTTTGATATTTGGTATGCAACATTGCGGGGTGGATCTGATTCAAGTTTGTTCAAATCGGCCCCCTGGATTCATATTTGGGCTCACTGTAGAAGCTCGAATTCAAACTTAGTGCATTTCGGGCAAATTTCTTCAAAAATCTTCTTCTCCAGATCCAGCAGGCAGAATCTTTTGATATTTGGTATGCAACATTGCGGGGTGGATCTGATTCAAGTTTGTTCAAATCGGCCCCCTGGATTCATATTTGGGCTTAATATAGAAGCCCGAATTGCACTTAGTGCATTTCGGGCAAATTTATTAAAAAATCTTCTTCTCCAGATCCAGCAGGCAGAATCTTTTGATATTTGGTATGCAACATTGTGGGGTGGATCTGATTCAAGTTTGTTCAAATCGGCTTCCTAGTTTCATATTTGGGCTCACTATAGAAGCTCGAATTCGAACTTAATGCATTTCAGGCAAATTTCTTAAAAAATCTTCTTCTCCAGATCCAGCTTCAGAATCTTTTCATATTTGGTAAGCAACATTGTGGGGTGGATCTGATTCAAGTTTGTTCAAATCGGCCCCCTGGGTTTATATTTGAGCTCCGTATAGGAGCCCAAATTTTAACTTAGTGCATTTCAGGCATATTTCTTAAAAAATCTTCTTCTCCAGATCCAGCAGGCAGAATCTTTTGATATTTGGTATGCAACATTGTGGGGTGGATCTGATTGTGATTCATGAACGTATTTATTTGTAAAGTTGATAGAATCTTAGACAAAATTTGCAGAAAAGATCTACTATAGAAGGGGTGGTATCCAGGGTGAACCGTTTACCCAAATCTAGCAGTACTAATGCATTATTCACACAAATCTCCGTTCAAATTTTATGACCCTCATTGGAACACACGCATTCAGCTCATTCCAACAAAGGTCATATGCCATGTTTTCGAGACAAAGGAATAAAAATTTTAGTTATTCATGAAATTTTTAGGCAACTGTTGTCTGTTATTCACATTGCTTCATGAAATTTCAGTACTTTTAGAAGTTACCTCAGTAATCAAGGGTTAATTCCCCTTAATTAAATGTCGCCTCTAAAAAACAACCACTTTGCATATCTTACCTTTTTACCAGCATAACTGCCAAAACTTGTCAGCATTCTTCGCAAAAATCGCTATTCAAATTTTAATTTTTGTCTCTTAAACATACATGTACTTATCGCTTGTAAATACCCCATTGGAATGAGCTTTTTGCGCACATTCCAATGAGAGGTCGCATACCATGCTTTTTGAGTCAAAAAAGCAATTTTTTTAGTTATTCCAGAATTTCGTACGTAAAACACAGCTTTATGACTTCACATTAAAATGAGCTCTCTAAGCTTGTTCCAATCAACATTCACGCACTATGTCTTTCACACAAAAAATAAAATTTTCCATTTATTCAGGAATTTTGTTTGCAAGAACACTCTTACCCCCCCCCCCCCCCCCCCCCCCCCACACACACACACACAAACACACACACACACACAAACACAGACACACACATCTAAAAGTTTGTCAGCAAAAAAACAGTTACTTCAATTTTTAAATGCATTATAGGAACAACTTGCCTAATCAAATTTAAATACTTTTGCATCATTCTGTATCTAGAACAAACCATTTACCATATCTTTACGCAAAATTCTCCAGCATCATTCACAAAAAAACACCATTATTTATATATTCACATTTCTGTCTCAAAAATATACCTGATCTTCCCATACCCCTATTGGAATAATCTGTTTGAGCTTGTTCCAATGATGATAAAAAAAACTAATATTTTAGAAAATTTGTGAAAATTTTTGTTTTCTTGCATGCAAATATATACATGTAACACATGGAAGATATCCACAGTTGGGGAGAGATGTCCAAGGCTATCTCTTCACATTCCTTGTTTGTGCTTCATGCTAAACCAGTTTGTCTGCAGAGATAAATTTGCTTTATTAAAAATCATTGGAGATTGGCCACACACCAACGATTTTAAATAAAACTAATTTTAGGTAACAAATGTTGAACTTCAAACAAAATCTATCACTCAACCAGTTAATGTTGATGAGGCATGACATGGTGAAGGTGACCTAAAATACTTCTTAGAGTCACTTTGTCAGGTGAGCGATTAAGGCCACGTGGGGCCTCTTGTTTAGAGTTAGCACCAGCTAAGTCTGGGTCATTGATAAGTATAAAAAATATATAAATTACTATAAATTTTTTAACTTTCTGAACCGATGGTCCGGTATGAACCAAATTTGGTTTGTGGTAGTATTGGGTCATAAGTACTTGACCCATGCAAAAAAAAAAAATTCCCGCATCCCCATGGGAACCCTGGGAGCTAAAAATAGAAATATTTTCAAACGCCCATATTTCCCAAACCCCACGGAACAGAGAGCTTTTATTTGGTATGACGTATCCTTATGACCAGTAGAATTGAATGGTAAAAAAAAATTGCCATCGGTTATGTTAGGGTGTTCTGTAATGGGCATCGAAAAAATGCTGAGTCAGCATATTTGCAAAAATTAAAAAAAATCTTTTCTCCAGAACCAATCATCAGAATCTTTTGATATTTGGTATACAGCATTCATAGGGGGGTCAGATAAAAGTTTGTTGAAATAAAGCTCATTGGTTCATATTTGGGCTCTCTACAGGCGCCCGAAGTTTTAACATAGGGTAATATGGGGAATATTCTTTAAAAATCTTCTTCTTCAAAACCACCAGTCAGCATCTTTTAATATTTGGTATACATCATTGTTATGAGGGTCAGATTCTAGATTGTTCAAACCAAGTCCCTAGGTTAATATTTGGGCTTCCTACGGAAGCCCAAATTTTATCTTTGTTCAATATGGAGGGTAATTTAAAAAAATCTTCTTCTTCAGATCCATCAGTCAGAATGCTTTGATATTTGGTATGCAACATCTCTATGGGGGTCAGATTCAAGTTTGTTCAAATCAAATCCCTAGGTATATATTTGGGCTCACTATGGTAGCCCAGATTTTTACTTAGTGCAATGTGAGAAAAGTTCTTTAAAAATCTTCTTCAGATCCACCAGTCGGAATACTTTTATATTTGGTATACAACATCTGTAGGGGGGTCAGATTCCAGGTTGTTCAATTCGAGTGCCTAGGTTAATATTTGGGCTCCATATGGGAACATGAAATTTAACTTAGTACAATATGAGGGAATTTCTTCAAAAATCTTCTTCAGATTCACTTGTCAGAATGCTTTCACATTTGGTATACAACATCTCTAGGGGGTCAGATTCAAGTTTGTTCAAATCGGATCCATAGGTCAATATTTGGGCTCGCTATGGTAGCCCAAATTTGAACTTAGTGCAATTCGAAGAAATTTCTTTACAATTTCTCTTCTTCTGATCCAACAGTCAGAATGCTTTCATATTCGGTACACAACATCTCTAGGGAAGTCAGATTTAACTGTGTTCAAATCAAGAGCCGGGGTTAATATTTGGGCTCTCTATGGGAGCCGGAATTGGCCATTTTGCTGAAGAATTAAAAAATTTTGTATTCAGATCCCTCTAGAGGTACTAAGATTAATCCACATAGGTTGTATCAAGGGGCTTCATAGGGGAGCTCTACATTTTACTTATGATCAACTGAAGAAAAGGCATGATGCCCAGATTATTTTTGTCACTCCTGAGGGACTCAAGGATTGACAGTGTAGCCTATGGAGATGGCTTGCTTAATGTAGACTCATTGTTGGACTCTGTTTAAATTGTGTTCTGTACAAGATGAGTGCTTCAGGCCCCGTGGTGCCTCTTGTTTTTACACAACTTCTATACGGCTCAGACTAGAAGCCGTATTTATGAACCAATCTTTACGAAACTTATTGGGTACCTTTGTTATCACCGTGGGATGAGAACGAGTGTTTTTAGTTGTGGTCCGAAATTTTTGGGTGTGGTCCAAAATTCAAGATGGCCACCAGCAGCTATTTTGTACCAAAATTAGTGCAATCAGTTTTTTGTACAGAACTTCTGTATGAAAGTTCTGATTTGAATAAATTTTTGTATGAATGTTTAGTAACATGGAATACATCACATATAGTACAGGTTTTTTTCTCGTGCAATTATGCAAATTAGATGAACTTTGATTTATTCAGTGCTACTTGTACACAGTAAGTGCACATGTCCATACAGCTCGGGTTAGAGGCTGTATTTATGAACCGATCTTCACGAAACTTCTTGGGTACCTTTGTTATCACTTTGGGACGAGAACGAGTGTTTCTGGGTGCGGTCCAAAATTCAAGATGGCTGCCATTGGCCATTTTGTACCGAAATTAGGTCCAATCAGTTTTTTGTCACAATTTCTATACGGCTCGTATTTATGAACTGATCTTCACGGAACTTCTTGGGTACCCTTGTTATCACCTTGTGACAGGAATGAGTGTGTTTTGGGGTGCCTTTGTTATCACTGTGCTATGAGAACAAATATTTTGGGGTTCAGTCAGACCCACTCTGGGACTCAAAGATTTCTTTTCTAGTTTAGCATCTGACTGTCACCCACCTTTACAATACTTTACCTATACATTTGTTACAGGCTAGGGTCAGTATTTATGTACAGACCATTACGATACTGTATACGTACCTTTGTTATCAGGTCAATACGTTGATGTTTGTCTTTGCTGTGTCAGATACTATACATGTACATGTCTTAACAAGTTGAGCTACAGTGTCATTGACACTTTCATTTTAGCTCAACTTTGACGTAAGTCAAATTTGAGCTTATGTCATGGCCAGTCATCCGTCTGGCCATCTGTTCATCCTGTCCGTCAACAATTCAATACGGCTTGGGCTAGAGGCCGTATTTATGAACCTATCTTTACGAAACTTCTTGGGTACCTTTGTTATGACCGTGGGACGAGAACGAGTGTTTTGGGGTCTAATCCGAAATTCAAGTCAGCCGCTGGCAGACATTTTGTACAAAATTAGGTGCAATCAGATTTTTGCGCAGAACTTCCATATGAAAGCTCTGATTTGAATAATTTTTTGTATGAATGTTTAGTACCATGGGATACATCACATATAATACAGGGTTTTTTCTTGTGCGTAAATTATGCAAATTAGATGAACTTTGATGTATTTAGTGTTACTTTCAGCACTGTAAGTGCAAATGCCAATACGGCTCGGGCTAGAGGCTGTATTTATGAACCGATCTCTACGAAATTTCTTGCGTATCTTTGGTATCACTGTGGGATGAGAACGAGTGTTTTGGGGTCCGGTCCAAAATTCAAGATGGCCGATGGCAGCCATTTTGTACAAAATTAGGTGCAATCAGATTTTTGGACAGAACTTCCATATGAAAGCGCTGATTTGAATAATTTTTTGTGTGAATGTTTAGTACCATGGGATACATCGCTTATAATACGGTGTTTTTTCTCGTGCCGAAATTATGCAAATTAGATGAACTTTTGTTATCAGGTCATTACCTAGATGTTTGTCTTTGCTGTGTCACATACTATACATGTACATGTCTTAACAAGTTGAGCTACAGTGTCATTGACACTTTCATTTTAGCTCAACTTTGAAGTAAGTCAAATTTGAGCTTATGCCATGGCCAGTCATCTGTCTGTCTGTCAACAATTCAATACGGCTCGGGCTAGAGGCCGTATTTAGTGCTGCCGCGGTTATCCGGATAACTGGTTAACCTGTGGTTAAAACTTTAACCGGTCAAGAAAATGTTTTAACCAGTTAACCTTACATTCATTATACTCACCGTATATGTCTGTGTATAAGTCGCACCCCAAACTCACACCTGGAATTCCTCCCTTTTGCCTAAAGCCCATGTATAAGTCGCACCCCCCATTTTTAAATATATGCAGTCAAAAAGAATTAGTTGCAAGTTACGTTTTACCAATTTGGGACAGTTTGGGATGCAACGGAAATAGGTAAGTTTTGACGAGTTACCACATGGTGAATAAGATAAAAGAATAAAGGAAAATTATTACTAAAGATTTAAAAAATACTCGCATTTATTTGTTTTTCGTTGTTTGTTTATCACCCCAATGTCTTTCTTCATCCCTGTCAAGAAAATCCAACGCTCGTTTGTGACTGAAAGTTCATAGTTTCAGAATCAGAGCCATAACCTGCACAGTTGTGATTAAGTTGGTTTTTCCGGAACGCGAGAATGTTCCGGAAAAACCAATAAAAATACGACAAATGCGCAGGTTACAGCGCAAATTGTTTTCAAATTGTTGTCCCACTTAAGCATTGTTGGTGCTATTGAAACTAACTTTACCTGGTGCACATGTGCGTAATTTATAACCGGACATTACACATCAGTGAATTGGAGTTCATGGAATAAATAAATACGTCTCTCCAGGTATTGCTGGCAAACATTTATTGTGTTATTATTTATTTTTTCGTTATTATTTTGATGATTTTGTATTTTTTATGGTTTCATCCATATTGGCCCCACAAACCTGTTGATTTCTGGTACACGCACTGATGTAAACACATGGGCGATTGAACAACAACGACTAAATAGAATACTTCTTTATTATTATTTATGGTCAATATAAATAACATTGGCCGGCCCGATATAATAGTTACAGTTGAAGCAAGAACACACTACAAATATAGGTACCTTAAATGCAGTTTACCATGGTTAACCACGGTCAAACACGCTGGTTAACCGGTCAGAAAAAAGTCTTAACCGCGGCAGCACTAGCCGTATTTATGAACCTATCTTTACGAAACTTCTTGGTTACCTTTGTTATGACCGTGGGACGAAAACGAGTGTTTTTGAGTCCGATCCGAAATTCAAGTTGGCCGCTGGCAGCCATTTTGTACAAAATTAGGTGCAATCAGATTTTTGCGCAGAACTTCCATATGAAAGCTCTGATTTGAATAATTTTTTGTATGAATGTTTAGTACCATGGGATACATCACGTATAATACAGGGTTTTTTCTTGTGCGTAAATTATGCAAATTAGACTAACTTTGATGTATTTAGTGTTACTTTCAGCACTGTAAGTGCAAATGCCAATACGGCTCGGGCTAGAGGCTGTATTTATGAACCGATCTCTACGAAATTTCTTGCGTACCTTTTGGTATAACTGTGGGATGAGAACGAGTGTTTTGGTGTCCGGTCCAAAATTCAGGATGGCCGATGGCAGGCATTTTGTACAAAATTAGGTGCAATCAGATTTTTGGACAGAACTTCCATATGAAAGCGCTGATTTGACTAATTTTTGTGTGTGAATGTTTAGTACCATGGGATACATCACATATAATACGGGTTTTTTTCTCGTGCTGAAATTATGCAAATTAGATGAACTTTGATTTTTTCAGTGCTACTTACACGCAGTAAGTACACATGTCAATACTGCTCGGGCTAGAGTCTGTATTTATGAACCGCTCTTCACGAAACATCTTGGGTACCTTTGTTATCACCTTGGGACGAGAACGAGTGTTTCTGGGTGCGGTCCAAACTTCAAGATGGCTGCCAGTGGCCATTTTGTACTGAAATTAGGTCTAATCAGTTTTTTGTACACAACTTCTATACGGCTCAGACTAGAGGCCATATTTATGAACCAATCTTTATGAAATTTCTTGTGTACCTTTGGTATCACCGTGGGAAGAGAAACGAGTGTTTTGGGGTCTGGTCCAAAATTAAAGATGGCCGATGGCAGCCATTTTGTACAAAATTAGGTGCAATCAGATTTTTGGACAGAACTTCCATATGAAAGCGCTGATTTGAATAATTTTTTGTGTGAATGTTTAGTACCATGGGATACATCACATATAATACAGGTTTTTTTCTCGTGCTGAAATTATGCAAATTAGATGAACTTTGATTTTTTCAGTGCTACTTACCCACAGTAAGTACACATGTCAATACTGCTCGGGCTAGAGTCTGTATTTATGAACCGCTCTTCACGAAACATTTTGGGTACCTTTGTTATCACCTTGGGACGAGAACGAGTGTTTCTGGGTGCGGTCCAAACTTCAAGATGGCTGCCAGTGGCCATTTTGTACTGAAATTAGGTCTAATCAGTTTTTTGTACACAACTTCTATACGGCTCAGACTAGAGGCCATATTTATGAACCAATCTTTATAAAACTTTTTGGGTACCTTTGTTATCACCGTGGGATGAGAACGGGTGTTTTTGGGTGTGGTCCAAAATTCAAGATGGCCACCAGCAGTCATTTTGCACCAAAATTAGTGCAATCAGTTTTTTGTACAGAACTTCGGTATGAAAGTTCTGATTTGAATAAATTTTTGTAGGAATGTTTAGTAACATGGAATACATCACATATAGTACGGGTTTTTTTCTCGTGCAGAAATTATGCAAATTAGATGAACTTTGATTTATTCAGTGCAACTTGTCCACAGTAAATGCACATGTCAATACGACTCGGGTTAGAGGCTGTATTTATGAACCGATCTTCACGAAACTTCTTGGGTACCTTTGCTATCACCTTGGGATGAAAACGAGTGTTTCTGGGTGTGGTCCAAAATTCAAGATGCCTGCCAGTGGACATTTTGTACAGAAATCAGGTCCAATCAATTTTTTGTCACAACTTCTATACAGCTCGTATATATGAACTGATCTTCACGAAACTTCTTCAGGGTACCTTTGTTATCACCTTGTGGCAGGAACGAGTGTGTTTTGAGGTGCCTTTCTTATCACTGTGCTATGAGAACAAATATTTTTGGGTTCAGTCAGACCCACTCTGGGACTCAAAGTTTTCTTCTCTAGTTTAGCATCTGACTGTCACCCACCCAGACCCACCTTTACAATACTTTACCTATACATTTGTTACAGGCTACGGTCAGTATTTATGTACAGACCATTACAATACTTTATATGTACCTTTGTTATCAGGTCATTACCAAGATGTTTGTCATTGCTGTGTCTCATACTAACTATACATGTACATGTCTTAACAAGTTGAGCTACAGTGTCATTGACACTTTCATTACTAGAGTTATGCCCCTTTTTCGACTTGTTTTTACGGGGGACATGCGGCCGAGCGGCCTTTTATTTTCACAGATGCAGTAATATTAGATTCCAAACATTAATTATAGGAATATTCATCACAAATCTAATTAATGAAGCACCTGGTACTTCATTAATTAAAGTTTTGCCGATCGTGATTTTTATTACCCGGTAAATGCATGCGTGGTCATCGCTGCCCACATGTGGATTACGACCAGTCCATGGCAACTGTACTGTATGGCATCCCAGTTAGGGAAACTGCTTCCTATACTGTGGGCTTGTTAGGGGAACCATAATGGTATTTGAGAAGAGCAGGGCCACAAAGTTGCCTCAAAGAGGTCATCCAACAAAATGAGGAGGCATTAATATGTTGTATAACAACTTGCTTGCCAATCCTTATAAAATAGAAAGCTTAAAACATGGAACCAATCCAAATCTTCAATTGGTGGTTAAACTCTTTACCTCACCTAACCGCCCAAACCGGCCTGTTCTATTCACAAAAATTATGATTCAAATTTTATTTTTCAGTTTCATAAAAACACAGCTTATTAATGGTCCAGTGATTTTTTTTTTCAGAAACTAATTGATAAAACTAAAGTGAGTTGTATCCGATGGGTGCCAGGATCTCCAAATCACTTTCTAGTATCACATTCAAGTGGACATTTATATTGTTACAATGAGGAACTTCCATGTGGACCTACACCGCCACATTATCAACCTTTCAAACAAGGAGAAGGCTACTGTATAAATACATGTAAAACAAAAAGTACTAAAAATCCTTTATATCGATGGGTTATAGGACAAGGTGGTGTTAGTGAGTTTGCATTTTCTCCATGTTCTAAATACTTAGCTGTTGTTGGACAGGATGGATTTTTAAGAGTATTTAATTATGACACAATGGACTTGGTTGGATCAATGAAAAGCTATTTTGGGGGATTGCTTTGTATATGTTGGTCTCCCGATGGTAAATACATAGTTACAGGTGGTGAGGACGATCTAGTGACAGTATGGTCATTTCATGAAAAGAGAGTTCTATGCAGGGGTCACGGCCACAAATCGTGGGTCAACATGGTGGCCTTTGACCCATTCACAATGTGTGTTTCAGATGATGACAACTGTGATATTATTGACCCTGCTAAAGTTACAAAAAATCTAATTAGTGACAGTGTGAATTCTCGGAAGGACAGCTCTTCTCCAGATTATTCACAGGCAAATGGCACCAAAAAGTTTCCCATTTCGAATTCCTCAGATGGTAAAATTATGAATATTGCATCATATCGGTTTGGTTCTATAGGACAGGACACCTTATTCTGTTTGTGGGATCTGACAGAAGACATAATTAAGCAACCTGTAGGTAGATCTCGCACAAGTGTACACGTAAATGCATCAATGCAGTTTTCATCACATACGTTACCTCGATGTAATAGTTTACAACATGCTCCCAAAGCTAATTCTGTGAATTCTGTACCAAACGATCATAGTGTGCTCGATGGGAATATTCCAAACTCAACTGGTAGTGTAACATCCAAATTTGCAACACTTTCAGTTGCTGAGAGGAAAGACTTCCAGGAAAAGAAAGAGCATAAAAGAAACTTTAGCTTAGCCAGTAAAAGTGACAAAGTTAACTTTTTGAAATCAAATCATGTCCGGCCTGCAGATGATGGGATAAAATTATTGGGAACGCCAGCATGTCCTCGGTTGGATGAAACGCCAATGTTGGAACCATTAGTTTGTAAAAAAGTAGCTCATGAACGATTGACAACATTAGCATTTCGGGAGGAGTGTATTGTTACAGCCTGTTGTGATGGTCTTGTCAACACATGGGCAAGACCTGGAAAAATTGTGAGTATCTAGTTTTATCAAGCCAAGTGCTTTTTTGTTGCTCATTGTTTTTGCACTAATCCTTTACTTAACAAATTAGTTAACCCTTTACCCAACATAACGGCTAAAACTGGCCAGTGCTATTCTAAAAAATCGCCAATTACTTTTCATTAATTTTTTCATTGTTTGTCTCAAAAACATAGGTTATGACCCCTTGTTGGAAGAAGCTCGTTCCAATGAGGGGTCATAACCTCTGTTTTTGTGACAAAAAATGAAAAAAATTAGTTATTCAAGAATTTTTTTTACAAGTGTCGATTGCTTTTCATGTTAGGTAAAGGGTCAATCCAACTATACAGGGATGTGATTTTCGTCCATCGGCGTACGTCCACAATTTCCTTTGGCATACCTCACAGGTCGCATTTATGATCAGATCACTTTGAAACTTGGTATGCTTGTTTCGGGTGACCTCTAGTTGGGAGCTATCGATTTTCTTCAATTTCCGTCAAAAAATGTTGCTGCGGCCAACGTTCTTAGAACTTAGTTTAGTCAGACCACAATATTTCCCTTTGGCACACCCTACAGGGCACATTTATGATTGGATTGCTTTGAAACCTGGTATGCTTGTTTAGGGTGACCTCTAGATGGGAACTTTCGATTTTCTTCAATTTCCGTCAAAAAATGTTGCCACGGCCAACGTTCTTAGAACTTTGTTTAGTCAGACCTAAATATTTCCCTTTGGCACACCCTACAGGGCACATTTATGATCGGATTGCTTTGAAACCTGGTATGCTTGTTTGGGGAGACCTCTAGATGGGAGCTATCGATTTTCTTCAATTTCCGTCAAAAAATGTTGCCACGGCCAACGTTCTTATAACTTAGTTTAGTCAGACCACAATATTTCCCTTTGGCACACCCTACAGGGCACATTTATGATTGGATTGCTTTGTAACCTGACCTGGTATGCTTGCCGCGGCCAATGTTCTTAGAACTTCGTTTAGTCAGAACACCTAAATACTTCCCTTTGGCACACCCACAGGGCACATTTATGATCGGATTGCTTTGAAACCTGGTATGCTTGTTTGGGGTGACCTCTAGATGGGAGCTATCGGTTTTTTTCCATTTCCGTCAAAAAATGTTGCCGCGGCCAGTGTTCTTAGAACATAGTTTAGTCAGAAGACCTCAATATTTCCCTTTGGCACACTCTACAGGGCACATTTATGATCGGATTGCCCTTGAAACCTAGCATGCTTGTTTGGGGTGACCTCTAGATGGGAGCTATCGATTTTCTTCAATTTCCATTGAAAAATGTTGCCGCTGCCAACGTTCTTAGAACTTAGTTTTGTCAAACCTCAATATTTCCCTTTGGCACACCCTACAGGGCACATTTATTACCTCAACTTGACAAAGTCAAGCTGAGCTATTGCCATCACTTCTCGTTTGTACACAACTTCTATATGGCTCAGACTAGAGGCGGTATTTATGAACCGATCTTCACGAAACTTCTTGGTTACCTTTGTTATCACCTTGGGACAAGAACGAGTGTTTTTGGGTGCGGTCCAAAATTCAAGATTTTCACCAGCAGCCATTTTGTACCAAAATTAGTGCAATCAGTTTTTTAGCTCACCGAAGGGAGCTTAACTTATCACTTGCCGTCCGTCGTCGTCTGTCCGGCGTCGTGAACATTTTTCTCCTCTGAAACCACTGGTCCGATTTTCACGAAACTTCATGTGGATGTTCATTACTATATGACAATTCATGTTTGTTCAAATGAAATGGCCACGTCCCTTGGGGGCTCTGTATGGGGCATAACTCTGATAGCACCGTATGAATTATAGAAAAATTATTAAAAAATCTTCTTCTCCAGAACCAGTGGGCAGAATTTTTTGATACTTGGTATCCAGCATCTTGGTATGGGTCTTATTCAAGTTTGTTCAAATCGGCCCCCTGGATTCATATTTGGGCTCACTATAGAAGCCCAAATTTGAACTTCGTGCATTTCAGGCAAATTTCTTAAAAAATCTTCTTCTCCAGATCCAGCAGGCAGAATCTTTTGATATTTGGTATGCAACATTGTGGGGTGAATTTGATTCAAGTTTGTTCAGATCAGCCTCCTGGATTCATATTTGGGCTCAGTATAGAAACCCAAATTCGAACTTAGTGCATTTCAGGCAAATTTCTTAAAAAATCTTCTTCTCCAGATCCAGCAGGCAGAATCTTTTGATATTGGTATGCAACATTGTGGCGTGGATCTGATTCAAGTTTTTTCAAATCGGCCCCCTGGGTTCATATTTGGGCTCAGAATAGGAGCCTAAATTTGAACTTAGTGAATTTCAGGCAAATTTCTTTAAAAATCTTCTTCTCAGGATCCAGCAGGCAGAATCTTTTGATATTGGGTATGCAGCATGCTTAGAGGGGTGAGATTCAAGTTTGTTCAAGCCAAGTCCTTGGGTTAATATTTGGGTTCACTGTAGTAGCCTGAATTATAACTTAGTTCAAAATGAGGAATTTTCTTTAAAAATCTTCTTCTTCAGATCCAGCAGTCGGAATGTTTTGATATTTGGTATGCAGTATCCTTAAGGGGGTGAGATTGAAGTTTGTTCAAGCCATGTCCCTAGATCCATATTTGGGCTCACTGTGGGAGCCCGAATGATAACTTAGTTCAAAATGAGGAATTTTCTTTAAAAATCTTCTTCTTCAGATCCAGCAGTCGGAATGTTTTGATATTTGGTATGCAGCATCCTTGGGGGCTGAGATTCAAGTTTGTTCTAGCCATGTCCCTAGGTCCATATTTGGGCTCACTGTGGGAGCTTGAATTGTAACTTAGTTCGAAATGAGGAATTTTCTTAAAAAATCTTTTTCAGATCCAGCTGTCGGAATGTTTTGATATGTGGTGTGTAGCATCCTTATGGGGGTGAGATTCAAGTTTGTTAAAGCCAAGTCCCTGGGTCCATATTTGGGCTCCCTGTGGGGGCCCGAATTATAACTTAGTCAATATGAGGAATTTTTCCTTAAAAATCTTCTTCTTCAGATTCAGCATTCGGAATGTTTTGATATTTGGTATTCAGCATCCTTAGAGGGTGAGATTCAAGTTTGTTCAAGCCATGGCCCTGGGTTCATATTTGGGCTCAATGTGGGAGCCCGAATGATAACTTAGTTCAAAATGAGGAATTTTCTTTAAAAATCTTCTACAGATCCAGCAGATGAATGCTTTTGATATTTGGTATGCAACATCCTTAGGGCGGTAAGATTCAAGTTTGTTCAAGCCATGGCCCTAGTTCCATAAAATTTGTCTCTCATGACTTCATTCCTTTGTAGTGTTGATGAACCATGTCTAACTGAATGTGGCCTCCAAATACTTCTTTGAACCACTTTGGCCGGTGACCGATTAAGGCTCCTGGGGGCCTCTTGTTTATATTGAGGATTAGTGACCCTTTTGACAGCCAGGGTCACCTTGTATTGGACAGTTTTATGGGTGGAGGAAGCTGGAATACCTGGTGAGAACCAACGAACAATGGCGAGTAACTCTCATACATGCCAGCATACTAACTCCACACAAGCTGGGTTACAATGGGTTGAAGACAAGCACACCATTGCCGTGTAGTACGCCTTAGTACACAATGCCCCTGTGACCTCACGTGGTCAACCAGGATTATGTGCCTCGCCTGAGGACACGATGCAGTTACACCTTGTGGGGACTGAACAGTGGACCTTTTGGTTTGAAATCCAATGCCTAAACCACTGAGCCACAGACTATTTCAGTTTCAGGAATGTTGACGTCTGTTAGCCAATTATTTCTAGCTGTACACCAATTCTAAGTTACCATAATGATTTCATTGGAGTTATGTGACCAGCACCCACACATATTATTGATGAAAGTAAAAGCGGTGGATTAGTGCTGGGTTTTTTTTAGCTCACCTAACTGCAAGTCTGTGTGAGGTATCGCCATCACTATGCAAGGTACTTTGTTGTTTCAAATAAACAAAAGCAAGTCAGTTGTTCTTTCTTAGCCAAGACAAATATGATGATACTTAACCAGTCCATTACCACAATCACTTAAAAAAAGCAATTTATTTCAAGTGCTGAGGTATGCTAATTTTGACACTTCTTGTCAGAATCTGTGGACTGCTGAATATTATAATTTTATGAAGACTCCTCAGAGTCTGTTCCATTCCGGAGTGGCTGAATTTTACCTGAAATGTCCACTCCAATAAAGCATCTGGTAATTAACTGCCATTTTGGGCGTAATTATTAGCCAATGTTTTGGTCTTTCTGGCAGATATTTTGAGTAAAGTTGCAAGCTGACATTTCGTCCCTTTAAGTTGTTTGGCATATTGCAATAAAAAATAATCGGTATAACTGTATACCGCGATATCATATTTTATACTATAACCCAATGGCCCAGACTAGCTGGTGCAAACTCAAAGTTATCAACGGCCAAACACAAATTTTGAACCCCCCACCCAATCCCCAAAATTTGCTTGCAAAACCGAAAATTAAAAGTCCTATCTGGTCCTCCATACTTTTACTCTCAGCGCATGCGCAGCCGTCAGGAACTGACTGGAATTTTCCCAACGTCATTCTTTGTTTTGCCCTAAAGTCAGCAACAATGAACTGACATCCTATGCTTTAAAATCTCCTTTTTGAGGATGCCAGACACAAATCAATGCAAGAATCGGTGGATCCAAGGCTGTTATTGGATGATGGAAGTGTTCAACGGTGGTTTTAGACGTTCAGGGCTGTAACTTTATAATAATTAGAATATTATTTTATGTTTCCCAATTTCAGGACATACGCCTGACGTCATCATTTTTGTTAATGATTATTCCACTGTTAAGTATTCCTTCCCTATCCTTCCATGAACCCTTCCTGTTAAACTCTTAAGCTTTTTGGCTATTTTTTATTGAAATTTTTTATTAAATTTCCTGGGAGTTTTAACATGCATTACAGAATATTATTCTGTTTTTCCCCATGGTTACGTCCTCACCCTAGGGGTGTTAGGTCGTTTAGTCTTGCATCTTCTATCTAATGTATCGTTTTTTCTTCGTATGAAGAACTGACTTTGGGCCTTTTTGTGTGCCTGATGTCTTGTTTGCATTGACGTTGTTTACATTGACAACATCCTCATATATAGGTAGTTTTTAGCTCAACTTGACAAAGTCAAGCTGAGCTATTGCCATCACTTCTCGTCCGTCGGCGTACGTATGTACGTACATACGTACGTTAGTACGTTAGTACGTACGTCCACAATTTCCTTTGGCACACCTCACAGGTCGCATTTATAATCAGATTACTTTCAAACTTCTTATGCTTGTTTGGGGTGACCTCTAGATGGGAGCTATCGATTTTCTTCAATTTCCGTCAAAAAATGTTGCCGCGGCCAACGTTCTTAGAACTTAGTTTAGTCAAACCACAATATTTCCCTTTGGCACACCCTACAGGGCACATTTATGATTTGATTGCTTTGAAACCTGGTATGCTTGTTTGGGGAGACCTCTAGATGGGAGCTATCGATTTTCTTCAATTTCCGGCAAAAAATGTTGCCACGGCCAACGTTCGTAGAACTTAGTTTAGTCAGACCTCAATATTTCCCTTTGGCACACCCTACAGGGTACATTTACGATCAGATTGCTTTGAAACCTGGTATGCTTGTTTGGGGAGACCTCTAGATGGGAGCTATCGATTTTCTTCAATTTCCATCAAAAAATGTTGCCGCGGCCAACGTTCTTAGAACTTAGTTTAGTCAGAAGACTCAATATTTCCCTTTGGCACACCCTACAGGGTACATTTATGATCGGATTGCTTTGAAACCTGGCATGCTTGTTTGGGGTGACCTCTAGATGGGAGCTATCGATTTTCTTCAATTTCCATCAAAAAATGTTGCCGCAGCCAACATTCTTAGAACTTAGTTAAGTCAGACAACAATATTTCCCTTTGGCTCACCCTACAGGGCTCATTTATGATTAGATTGCTTTGAAACCTGGTATGCTTATTTACGGTGACCTCTAGATGGGAGCTATCGATTTTCTTCCATTTCCGTCAAAAAATGTTGCCACGGCCAACGTTCTTAGAATTTAGTCTAGTCAGACCACAATATTTCCCCTTTGTACACCCTACAGGGCACATTTATGATCGGATTGCTTTGAAACCTGGCATGCTTGTTTGGGGAGGCCTCTCATGGATTATTATTCCAGTATTGTAGCTCAAAAAATTTGGATTTTGTCCACACTTAGGCTCTGTCGGTATGCCTTTGGGCTCTTAATTTTCCCTTTGGGAACTCAGGCATTTTAAAAAAAATTTTCCCAAAAATATTTTTAATTTAATTTTGATTGCTATTATTCATGTATCTTAATTATATATTTTGTTGTGGAGTTTGGAGGACTGATATCGACTTTAGTCGATGCACTCCTGCGGACTCTTGTCATTCTTGTGTTCACTGGGATGACTAATGTTGGATACAGGTGTCGCGGTACGTTGTTGGCAGTGAGATTCTGAGGCCAGGCCTCTCACCACTGCATTATAATTCATTTTGTCAGTTTCTATTTCAGAGGAACATGAACATGGTGATGATATTCTGACACCCATCCAAGTGTGCTACCGCCGTCGCGCTCCATTGAGCATATAGAGCTAGCTGCAGTGCGCATGATTGCAAGAGTTAGGGCCTTTTGTTAAGGGTTTTAATCTCTTGCAAGCAGCTAGCTTGACCGGTGAAGCGGTACTCCTTTCGTGGGTGCCATGACGCTGGGTAAGTCCGTTGCGGTTGAAGGAAGTGTAGATGTGGGTAGAGCAAGCACTTTAATATAAATAAGCTCACCCAGCGATGACGGAAATAGGGAGGAAGTCAGCAAGTTTCTTGTACTTGGCGAGGTCTAATAGGCTGCGAGCCTGTATTATTATTTTATCTGTTATTATGCTGCTTCTATTGTAATCACACTTGCTTGAATGAGACGTGAATGGAAAAATTAATCTCGCAAAATTTCGTTGCCCAAACCTTCCAACAATGAGTTTTCGGAAGCTAAGACAGAAAAAATGTCTGGGCTGAAAAAAAAAACCCCGAGAAGGGGCCTCTCGGGTCCGGGCCGATCGGCCCCGACTCAAGGCAAGCCCTGAAAGTGTGCGTATTGACTATTGACCACACGCTCTTATGTTAATTAGATGTCTATTATGAATTATGAAAATATTGAGAGAAAAAATTGTAACTTGCTGACTTTCTAAGTTTCTTTTATGCGAGTGGCACGTCGCTCCATGTTGCAAACGCACAACAGCAACGAAAATTGCATTATGGGTATAACATCGACTTTCGCGATTTTTAAAAAATTGCTTCGGTTCAATTATCGGTGTTCTTGTATACCGAAAAAACCAACACCGAGACAGCTCTAGTCGTGTTCTATGACGACCTCATGGGCACATCCACTTTTTAGTTGGTTGGTTTCCTGTGGATGTTCGTCTATATGGCATATACGAGCATATGATTCATCATCAATAAATTGCTAGCCTTTGGGTACCTGGGAGGCTGTCTAGTCAGTTAACTGGTATTCAGATGATTACATGCGGGATTTCAATGCTCACGTGCATAATAATTGCATTATTAGGCAGATGCATTTTTGTATGTTAAGGACCTTAGAAACAATGAATTATTTCGGGGGCGGTCTGTGACGAGTCTGTTAATCTCGATCCATTTCTAGATCCAGGTTTATTAATTGCGGTACCCAATCAAATACATGTTGTCTTACACTCTCGTATATTCGCACGTTTCTATGAACATAGATATCGGAAGAACACATCTGGGAGTATTATTTACTGGAATTTATTGTACACCTGAATGGGGTTACCTTGGAAGTGTGTTTACTCTCCAGAGATCATCCATTGTGATTCTATTGGTCGTGTGTATGTTATATATTATATCACCGGTTTTCGAGCTGTCTGTGTATGCTGACTCCAGTATTTGTTACAAGAGGGCGATATTAATTACCGGGATTGCCACTATAGCCTTAGCTTCTGAAGTGACGTTAAGCAGCATTGTTATTTGGTACCACTTTTACTGATTCCAGAGTGCTCCCCTCTTCTTTTTGAAGAAGATTCCTACAAAAAGGGGGGGGGGGGATTTTTTTTTACCTCTCCTCCAGCTTGATAAGTATGTAACTATGAGTGAAGCTGTTTTGTCTGTAATTATATCCTGGATACAGCTTGTGTTTGTATAGGGCGTATGTTTGTGGGGGATATCCTATCCTCTCATTCACATACGCCATCCCAATTTTGAGGGGTTAGTCTGGACTAGCCTTAAAAATTGGGAACTCGTTACATCCAAATTAGCATAGTATTCATGCTAAGAATACGGAATTACTTGAATTTGACTCCTTATTTATGATGTGTCTTCTCTATTACTGTACAGAGAGACATGCATGTAATTCCTTTGAAATTTAATTTCCTTTCACCTTGGATTACAGGCTTGGAACTATGTTGATATACTAATTCTGAAGTCCTAGGCCCTCTGCCTTTTTATGATTCAGATAGTCTGGGCCATTGGGTTATAGTATAAAAATATTATAAATTTAAAGTAATTTGTATATTTTTTATACTTACCAATGGCCCAGACGGGTATGGCCCTCCCATGAGTTGGCACTCATACCTCCCCTTCTAGTTATTTGTTATTAAAAGTATGGAGGACCAGATAGGACTTCTAATTTTCGGTTTTGCAAGCAAATTTGGGGGATTGGGGGGTTCAAAATTGGTGTTTGGCCCTTGATAACTTTGAGTTTGCACCAGCTAGTCTGGGCCATTGGTAAGTATAAAAAATATACAAATTACTTTAAATTTATAATTTTCTGAATACCGACATATTTAATTATTCAATACTGCCTAACACTACTGTGGATTCACCCATTTCCCAGTAAATGTGTCTCATGTAAATCACATCATTGGTACACATGCTTTGAACCAATGTTAAACCTGCTTTTGCAAACTTAGTTGGTTGGATTGTTCAACAGTTTTTCACAATTCATGTGTGTATTGAATGTTACCAGGTATAATACAAACATTGAGAAATGTGCTAGATAGCATTCTGCATGGAATCCAGTCCAGTACATGTACAGGCCTACGTTTAAACATGTCATGTAAGAATGCATGAATTTATGCAATTGATTGGTCATTAATGTATCTGATTGAAGTTATGGCATGAATGAAATGCTACAACAGTGTCATGCAAGAAAGTAAACAGATGGCCAAGGGAGACTTTTACTTTAAACATTTAAGCATCATTCTCTAAATTCAAGTTTAACCCTTTGAACCCTGATGGTGTCTTCCATGTCAGTTCGACGTCAGCAATGGGAAGAGTCCATACCTATTAACTGGGGGTATAAAATTCAATATTTTCAACATGCAGCCTTTGGGCTGCACGTTGAAAATTTTGATAGATATCCCACACATTCACACTGAGCAGTCATCCTACATAGTGAAATTATGACATCACGTTCCTGGACCTGAAAATAGGCCTTTAGTGTTCAAGGGTTAATTGCATAAACAGAGAACACAACTCACGTAGAGTGCAGGGTGACCGGAATGAATGACTTCATTTAATAACATGCAGGAAGAAGACCACCAAGATGCATGCAATTGCATTCTTGCAAAAAGTACATGCAATAATCTTGTACTGAATGTTACCAGGTATAATACAAACATTGAGAAATGTGCAAGATAACATTCTGCATGGAATCCAGTCCAGTGCATGTACAGGCCTACGTTTAAACATGTCATGTAAGAATGCATGAATTTATGCAATTGATTGGTCATTAATGTATCTGATTGAAGTTATGGCATGAATGAAATGCTACAACAGTGTCATGCAAGAAAGTAAACAGATGGCCAAGGGAGACTTTTACTTTAAACATTTAAGCATCATTCTCTAAATTCAAGTTTAACCTTTTGAACCCTGATGGTGTCTTCCATGTCAGTTCGACGTCAGCAATGGGAAGAGTCCATACCTATTAACTGGGGGTATAAAATTCAATATTTTCAACATGCAGCCTTTGGGCTGCACATTGAAAATTTTGATTGGTATCCCACACATTCACACTGAGCAGTCATCCTACATAGTGAAATTATGACACATCATGTTCCTGGACCTGAAAATAGGCCTTTAGTGTTCAAGGGTTAATTGCATACACAGAGAACACAACTCACGTAGAGTGCAGGGTGACCGGAATGAATGACCTCATTTAATAACATGCAGGAAGAAGACCACCAAGATGCATGCAATTGCATTCTTGCAAAAAGTACATGCAATAATCAGGGACTCTGATGATTCGGTCAGAAAAAAAAAAACACAAGCAGTCACATCATTTAATCATGTTACATTGGAATCCTGGGGAGCGCGGTGGCTCAGTGGTAGACTGTTGGACTTCTATGCTAGAGGTCCCGAGTTTGATCCCTGTCCGGGACAACCTGCGTTGTGTCCTTCGGCAAGGCTCTTTATCCTGGTTGCCAACATGGGGGCATGATGATGCTGTGTACTAAAGCGTACTGCCTGCCGATGGTGCATATGTCTTCAACCGCTGTTACCCTGCTTGAGCGAAGCTTCAACAGAGAATGTTGAGGAGATGACAGTTGCTCGTCGATGCTCAGTGGTTCTCTCCAGGTACTCCGGCTTCTTCCACCCGTAAAACTGTCACGGTCACGATTAGCCATCGTGCATAAGTATGTGACCTTAAACACCAATAAATAAATAAATTGAAATTCTGTTACTGAATGCTTGAAAATATGTTATTTAGAACTCTTTTTGGAGGTTCTGCCAAACAACACATTGCTCTTTACAACATATGAGGTTATTTATTAGATATGATCTTCTTATCCTGAATTGCCCATTAGTATGCTCGGCTGATATGCCAAACTTGTCTGATATGAACCAAGTTTAAGTTGTCCCCCTGGATGCATTACTAGGCGCAGCCAATTTGTGTACACGCCAAAATCGTTCACCATTATTGGTCGAATGCAATCAGGAATATTGTTGTTACCAGGCATGATGGAGTAGTTTGAACCTGAGTTTTTGTGTGCCAAGGAATTAATGATGGCAATAAGCAGGCCTGGAAATAACTCACAAACGACCATTCAGGTTTGGTGTGGTTTATGTCAATTGTAAAATATGTGAACAAACTACAGGTTATGGCAAGTTACACCGAAGTAATACAACATAAGTTTATTAAATTAAGATCTTAAAAGAATTTCTGCCAAAATAAATAGCAACAACTAATGTGCGATCTCGCTTCAGCGAGATCACATTAGTTGTTGATCTTTAAATAGGTAAGAATCCTATTAAAATGTTAAAAAAGATTGACTGGCATAGTAAGAACAGAAGGCGGAGAAGAATCACAACACCCTTTTCTTATGGATTACAAGCATGCGATATAGCATAACCTGCCAACAGGTTACGATATATGAGCCCTTTATTTCCAGGCCTGAATAAGTAAGGATTAGGTGGATGAAACGAAAGAAGAGAGGTGAACAGAAAATTCAGCACAAACTAAGTGGAGATTTGTCGAAGTATGATAAGGCCAAAAAAAATTAATAGTTTACTTGCAGTTACATAGCAGAAAAAAATAGGGTCGGTAGGTCTGGATATTTTTTTTTTTTTTTTCAACTTTTTTCCTTGAATTTGTGCTTGAGTTAATTTTGAGACCAAATTCTTCCTACATTTGTCACTGAAATATACTGCTTTGATATTCTGTTGAGTCAGAATTGCAAAATTACACCCAAAATGGCAGTTTATGAGCAGATGCTTTATTCGCGACTGCAGCGGCCATTTCAGGTGTAATTCCGCAACTTCAAAATGAAACAGGCTCTGAGGTGTCTTGATAAAATTATCATCAGCTTTCCTCAGATTCAGAAGTGAAGTGTGCGTTCGCAAGTCTCACTTTATCACGGGAAGTATTAAAATTAGTGCACCTCAGCACATGAAATAAATGGACATTTTAATTGATTGTGGTAATGGACTGGTTAAGTATCATCATGTTTATCTTGGCAGAGAAAGCATAAATGACTTGCTTTTGTTTATTTGAAAACAATGTACCATGCATCGGTCTTGTATCAAACACTTGCATGCACACTATTTTGAAGGCAAGATGATATCATGACGTGACCATGTGCAAACATCCAATCACTATGAAGTACAAGTGTCAAACTACATGGAATCCCTTGGAGTTTCCCAAGAAAAATTTCCTGGTTTTAAATAGGAATGCGATTGGTCGAATGCTCAATGTGACTGACTACGCAACCTTTGTGTAATGCAGTACACGTGGTTGTGGCTTTTCACTTCAACTTGTTTGTGACAAATTAGAGGTAAACAATGTTCTATCATTTTCGTAATAATGGTGATTGCCGAAACAAACCACTTGAATAGTTTGGAATGAAAAGTAATAAAGAAAGGTTCGATAGTCTGCAAGGTTAGACAGGGTGGTAAAAAGAGAAAGACCCAAATTTAAACCAACAGTAATCAGCACCAATGAAGTAAATTCACTTGTAAACCGTGATAAATAAGTTGAAATTTCCATACCGGAGTTAAAGCAGCTTCGGTATACAATTACCAATAAGCCTTAATCGAAACTGCCATCTTGACTTTAATCTATGCAAGGTCACAGGTCGCGGGGTGTAAACAAAGCGACTTCCATGTTCATTACTTGGAGTTGTATGTCAGCCAAATCAACAAGTTTTACGAAGTACAAGTTTAAATTCGTAAAACCGATGTTGTCATTCGAATTAACTGAAGGGGCAACCCAAGAAGATGTTAAAAGATGGAATATCACAGGTTTACAGAGGATTTTTTTTGCAGACGAGGACTTGTTTTGAATGGCAACAAGGACACGTGTTGCACGGAGTTTCACGGCTTGGGAAATCCCTGGAAGTTGTTGAAAACAGTTCCCATGGCTATGGAGTAATGGCACAGCATGCATTCGAACACCATTTATGTCGATAGGAACTCAATTCAAAATAATGAAAGTTCTCATATAATGTTGCTATTGCCTTAAACAAATGGTAACCTTGGCTAAATGTTTTTTGAATTCTCACTAATGAATGTAATGGGGTCCAAAGCAGTTCACCCGCTCTCTTCTCCCATTGCTCACAACGTGTTTTCTTGAAATGTTCACACCTCGCGACCTGTTTTTAGCTAAATTGCCCTCTTTAACATGTAATTGTTGTATAAGTCTCAGTGGCATTCAACCAGTGATTTCTTCAAGTACTCTCAGTTGCATAAGTATACCCTGTCGGCCTACCAGCAGTTTAAAAGTTGAAAATTATCGGAATGTGTCGATATCAGGGAATGACTACTTTGACACATTTGTGTATATAATCTCATGTTTTCGTGTGTAGAAAATAAAATTACTCTGAAATCATTATAAGGAGTGCTTTATTTATTCTATCCAAGCTAGAAACAAATAAAACCTGGAGTCAATTTGATCAATGTTTCCATTAACACACTCGTCGTGAACTTTGGAATATTAATAAGCTGTTCGATGGAAATGAAGATGCGAGTATGATGCACCTGTCACTTCTGGTACCAGATTAACAAAAATAAAAAAATCAACCAGTAATCTCAAACTGCAGGTCCCCACCCCCACCTCCCCCATCCGTAGGAACCCCAGGAAATGAAACAGTGGTGGGTGCTTTCACATTAAAGGTTGCCTGTTTTTGGAGACAGAGGTGGAGAAATAAATGTCTGATTTTGAGAATATTTTTCTTGATTTTCTTTTCATCAGAATGTTAACCCTTTACCCAACGCAGACGATATCAAAATTTATTATTTTAAATATATTTTTTTCAAATTTTTCCAAAAATTTCAACAAAACCATATCATGTGACCCCTCGTTGGAACGAGCTCAACGAGCTCGTTCCAATGAGGGGTCACGTGATATGGTTTTGTTGAAATTTTTTTGAAAAATAATATTTTTTCAACTTCTGAATTTGCACATTACATGGGCGATTCGTTGGGTAAAGGGTTAAAGAATGAAATTTAAGATATTACTGACCTACATGTACAAGTATACCCAATTTTTTTGGCTGGACCGCTTTCCAAATAAAATGAAGTTATAAGTCGAGTTGTGACAAAGTCAAACTTATAGTTTGATGAATGGTGGTTGAGCGGGCGTAAACAATTGGTTTCCGGACGATAACTTGATAATGGTTCGACCTACATTCCTGAAACTTCATAGGTAGGTTGGCCTTGGTGAGAGGAAGAACCCCATTTATTTTGGACTCACTAGGTCAAGGTCACAGTGACCTTGAACATACTAAATCATAAATAATTGGTTTCCTGATGATAACTTGACTATGGTTGAACCCATACTCATGAAACCTCATATGTATGTTGGCCTTCATGAGAGGAAGAACCCTATTTATTTTGGACTCGCTAGGTCAAAGGTGAAGGTCACAGTGACCCAGAACATAGTAAATCAAAACAATTGGTTTCCAGATGATAACTTGATAATGGTTCGACCCATGTTCATGAAACTTCATAGGTAGGTTGGCATCAGTGAGAGGAAGAACCCTATTTATTTTGTACTCGCTAGGTGAAATGTCAAGGTCACAGTGACCTTGAACATAATAAATCATAAAAAAATTGGTCTCCAGATGACATTTTGACAATGGTTCCACCCACATTTATGAATCTTCATAGGTAGGTTGGCATTGGTGCAAGAAAGAGCCCCATTTATTTTGGAATCACTAGGTCAAAGGTCAAGGTGAGAGTGACCCTTCACATAGTAAATTGTAAACAACTGGTTTCCGGACGATAAGTTGATAATGATTAAACCCACTTTTGTGCTGTCACAACTCGACATTGGATCGGTGATCCTATTGGCATTTTTTTAATATCAACCATGTTTGATTTAACCAAATAAAAGGCATCAAGAAACATCATCTCCATCTTGGATAAAATAAAAATGCCGAGCCTTGACATTAAGAAAATAAAATATGAACAAAAAATATAAGTATTTTTGTGGGAAGAGAAAAAATTTAGCCCAAAATTCAAATTTCTGTTTTTTGGCTCACCTGACTGAAAGTCAGGGGAGCTTAAGTGCTCACTTTTTGTCCGTTGTCCGTCTGGCATGGACTTTACATTATCGACTTCTCATTATCCACAGGGCTGAATTGAACCAAATTTGATGTTCCTTATCATATGTCAATTCAAGTTTGTTCAAATAAAGTTGCCACGCCCACAGGGGGCACCACAAGGAGCATTACTCTGATAGCACCCATACATTGTTTTCCAAAATTAAAAAATCTCCAGAACCATCAATTAGAATCTTTTGATATTTGGTTTATAACATCTCTAGGAGGGTCAGATTCAAGTTTGTTCAAATCAAGTCCCTGGGTTAATAATTGGGCTCCCTGTAGGAGCCCAAATTTTAACTTATTGAAATATGAGGAAATTTCTTTAAAAATCTTCTCAGTTGAGTCAGAATGCTTTCATATTTGATATACAACATATTAGTGCTGAAACAGTTTTTCGACTAGTTGATGCCGACGCAATTAGTTTATAACGAATCTATTAACCGATTAGTGAATCACTTGTTGATTAGTCATCTGAGTGTATTCTCTAAAGCCTTGAGGTTTCCTCTTTGTTTAACTTTAAGAAATTTAATTCAGGTTTATTCAAATAAATTCAGTGCTTTCGATTTGAGGTGCGCTATCGCACTCGCGCTTCTACATTGGAAGCAGAAGCTCTCTACAGATGTTCATGATTTTTCAACACGTTCTTGTTTTGGGTAAATGTTGCTGTAATAAGATTTGTCAGAAAACAAAACGTCACATAATGATATTTACTACTGAATGAAGTTTTACAACTCGCATTACGTAGTGCACACACTAACCAAACAAATCGCACTGTTTGGTCACATGATGTATTTAATATTCAATGAGGCTATTGTTTATAGTTTGTCTAGCTTTTCATTGGGGGTTGATTAAGTTATGCAGGTCATGGAACAATCACATCATCTGAGTACACTTCTTCAGTGACCTGTTTTCTGCTTTCAAAGTTTTTTAGCACAATAACAAAGTGCAAAAATTTCTTATTAGACCCCAATCTACAAGGGACTTTTGGGGGAAAAGTTCAATTTCGCCTAAAAATATTTGACAGAACCCAATATTGGAACACCAAAGATTTATTATCAGACAAATTTATTTTTTGCGGCACCCGCTGTTTGGTCGTATGGACATGGAGACATCAGCTTCCGTAATGTCGCTCAGTTAGACCCATTAATTGTAGCATAATTTGGAAGCCACTCCAGCCAATGAATTCAGTTAAAACGACAGTTTTGTAGAATTTATTGCTTAGTTTAGCATCTGACATTGCATAACCGACTAGTCGATTAATCGTCGACTACTACCCGGCGATTTGTAAAAATCCAAATGGCATTAATCGTTGCAACACTACAACATATCGAGAGGGTCAGATTCAGGTTTGTTCAAATCGGGTCCCTGAGTTATTATTTGGTTTCCCCCTCTTCTAGTGTTCCCATCTTAGTTTCCCCCCCCCCCCCCCCCCAAAAAAAAAAAAAAATTGAAACTTAAGACAAAAAAAATACAATTTCCCAGACTCCCGAGTCCATTTGTGTCCATAATTTATAAATTGTGAAAGGCATCAATAACTAAGCCACATCGGCATTACATAGAATCCAAATAAATTATGAAATATTTCACACATAAATTTGCTATTACGTAACCAACCCCCCCCCCCCTCCCCCCACACACACACACTACATCTCATAAGCATAAATGTCTGGATATTAAAATTTCTTGCCTGATGTTCCCTTTTTGGGTTAACATGGGGGGGCTTAACTGAAACTTGGGGGCATGTACTCCCTTAGTCCCCCTTCCCCACACCAATGGTTATGCCCCTTATGTATGGCTTGTTTTTGCTATTAAACAATTGAGGGGGGAGGGGGTTGTCATATTTCAGGGTTAACATCTCTATTCAGTGGTAAATGACACCGTACATAACACATTGTGAAAAGTCAGAGAAATTGCTTGTTTTGAGACTACCATCACACAGCAGACCTTGTTCTTGAAATTTATTTATGGTTTATCAATTTGTTGTGCATTTTTTAGCGACGAATGTCCGACTTCACAGAAAATGAATGATTTGGATTTCTGTATTGCCCCAGTTGACCCGAAGTCTTGTCTTTTTAAAAAATAAACTATACATTCTCACAAAAAGTAGCACAAGCAAGCACACGTAACAAGTTATTTTATTATCTTGACTCGAGATATAATTGAGTCAGTGTCAGTTTATTCCATCTACGTGAATTGCAAGAATTTGCCGAGAAGCGCATTAAAGTCAATTTGTTTTTGTATTTAATTAACATCTTCATGGTATTAACAATAAGTTTCACGCAACATGCGAGGAACGAATTATAGCCATGGGCTTCAACAGAATGTTCCTTGGAACTGAAACATGCAAAAGTGATTTCATTTCATCACGGTATTTACTGGGTAAAAAACTTCACACATCATCACAGGAGTCACGCATGCGTGAAATTTGGACACTTCTCGACGACTGTACTGTATACAAGCAGCATCAGCAGCACACTTTAACTGTGGGTAAGTAAAGAAGGATTGGTATCATCAGACAGGTTGATAATATACACCTAGAACTTAATTAAGCACTCCCTGTTTTTTAGCTCATCTTGACAAAGTCAAGCTGAGCTAATCTCATCTCTTCCCGTCCGTCGTCCGTCAACACCATGTTTTGGTCTTCTCCTCCAAAGCCACTGGGCCAGTTCAAGTGAAAGTTTGTATGAGTGATGGTCCCAAAGGGGCATTTCATTTTTGTTAGCTCAACTTTGACGAAGTCAAATTTGAGCTATTGTCATGGCCTGTCGTCCGTCTGTCCGTACGTCAACAATTGGCTATGGCTCGGGCTAGAGGTCGTATTTATGAACCGATCTTTACGAAACTTCTTGTGTACCTTTATTATGACCCTGGGACGGGAACGAGTGTTTTTAGGTGTGGTCCGAAATGCAAGATGGCTGCCAGTGGCCATTTTGTACCGATGATGCAAAAATCAGTTTTTTGTACAGAACTTCTGTATGAAAGTTCTGATTTGAATAAAGTTTTGTATAAATGTTCAGTACCATGGGATATATCACATATAATACGGGTTTTTTTCTCGTGCGTAAATTATGCAAATTAGACTGACTTTGATTTATTTAGTGTTACTTTCAGAGCTGTAAGTGCCAGGCTGCTATGGCTCGGGCTAGAGGTCGTATTTATGAACCAATCTTTACGAAACTTCTTGGGTACCTTTGTTATGACCGTGGGATGAGAACGAGTGTTTTTGGGTGCAGTCCGAAATTCAAGATGGCTGCCAGCAGCCTTTTTGTTCTGATGATGCAGAAATTTTTTTTTTGTACAGAACTTCCATATGAAAGCTCTGATTTGAATAATTTTTCATATGAATGTTTAGTACCATGAGATACATTACATATATAGGTTTTTTTCTCGTGCTTATATTATGCAAATTAGACTAACTTTGATTTATTTAGTGTTACTTTCAGCACTGTAAGTGCAAATCCCTATATGGCTCGGGCTAGAGGCCGTATTTATGAACCGATCTTTACGAAACATCATGGGTACCTTTGTTATCACTGTGAGACGAGAACGATTGTTTTGGGGTCTGGTCGGAAATTCAAGATGGCCGCTGGCAGCCATTTTGTACAAAATTAGGGGCAATCAGATTTTTGCACAGAACTTCCATATGAAAGCTCTGATTTGAATAATTTTTTGTATGAATGTTTAGTACCATGGGATACATTACATATAATATGGGTTTTTTTCTTGTGCGTAAATTATGCAAATTAGGCTAACTTTGATTTATTTGGTGTTACTTTCAGCACTGTGAGTGCAAATCCCAATACGGCTCGGGCTAGAGGCCGTATTTATGAATTGATCTTCATGAAACTGCTTGGGTACCTTTGTTATCACTGTGGGATCAGAAGGAGTGTTTTGGGGTCCAGTCTGAAATTCAAGATGGCCGCTAGCAGCCATTTTGTTCAAAATTAGGTGCAATGAAATGTTTGCGCACAACTTCCAAATGAAAGATCTGATTTGAATAAATTTTTGTATGAATTTTTAGTACCATGGAATACATTACATATAATACAGGGTTTTTTCTCGTGCATAAATTATGCAAATTAGGAGTCCGGGTGGGACTTAGAAAATTTTGGACCAAAATCCGGAAATTAGTTTTTTGTTTTTTTTTTGTGTTTTGGTCAATTTTAAGACCCAAAAAAAAAAAAAATTTTTATACTGAAAATTTGGGGTTCGGGTGGAAAATTTTTTTACGAAAATCCAGAAATTAGTTTTTGGTTTTTTGATGCTTTTTGGTAAATTTTAAGAAGAAGAAAAAATTTTAGTCTGAAAATATTTTGTTTGGGACTGAAAATACCTTTGTTATCAGGTCATTACCTAGATGTTTGTCATTGCTGTGTCACATACTATACATGTACATGTCTTTGTCTTGACAAGTTGAGCTACAGTGTCATTGACACTTTCATTCAACTCAGCATGCCCAGCCCCATAGGGAGGGAGTGGGGGAAAATGCACCCAAATATTTTAAAAATCTTCTCCTCAAGAACCAGTGTGTACAATGACTTGATATTTGCTATGGAGCTTCCATATGAGGTGTAGAATCAAGTTTGTTCAAACGAAGTTCGTGAAGTAATATTTGGCTTTGTAATAGGAGGGGTAAGATTTTTGGCCCCGCCCAAAATTTCTATTTTCTGAACCGATGGTCCGGTATGAACCAAATTTGGTTTGTGGTATTATTGGGTCATAAGTACATGACCCATGCAAAAAAAAAAAATTCCCGCATCCCCATGGGAACCCTGGGAGCTAAAAATAGAAATATTTTCAAACGCCCATATTTCCCAAACCCCATGGAACAGAGAGCTTTTATTTGGTATGAAGTATCCTTATGACCAGTAGAATTGAATGGTAAAAAAAAATTGCCATCGGTTATGTTAGGGTGTTCTGTAATGGGCATCGAAAAAATGCTGAGTCAGCATATTTGCAAAAATTTAAAAAAATCTTTTCTCCAGAACCAATCATCAGAATCTTTTGATATTTGGTATACAGCATTCATAGGGGGGTCAGATAAAAGTTTGTTGAAATAAAGCTCATTGGTTCATATTTGGGCTCTCTACAGGAGCCCGAAGTTTTAACATAGGGTAATATGGGGAATATTCTTTAAAAATCTTCTTCTTCAGAACCACCAGTCAGAATCTTTTAATATTTGGTATACATCATTGTTATGAGGGTCAGATTCTAGATTGTTCAAACCAAGTCCCTAGGTTAATATTTGGGCTTCCTACGGAAGCCCAAATTTTATCTTTGTTCAATATGGAGGGTAATTTAAAAAAATCTTCTTCTTCAGATCCATCAGTCAGAATGCTTTGATATTTGGTATGCAACATCTCTATGGGGGTCAGATTCAAGTTTGTTCAAATCAAATCCCTAGGTATATATTTGGGCTCACTATGGTAGCCCAAATTTTTACTTAGTGCAATATGAGAAAATTTCTTTAAAAATCTTCTTCTTCAGATCCACCAGTCGGAATACTTTTATATTTGGTATACAACATCTCTAGGGGGGTCAGATTCCAGGTTGTTCAATTCGAGTGCCTAGGTTAATATTTGGGCTCCATATGGGAACATGAAATTTAACTTAGTACAATATGAGGGAATTTCTTCAAAAATCTTCTTCAGATTCACTTGTCAGAATGCTTTCACATTTGGTATACAACATCTCTAGGGGGGTCAGATTCAAGTTTGTTCAAATCGGATCCATAGGTCAATATTTGGGCTCGCTATGGTAGCCCAAATTTGAACTTAGTGCAATTCGGAGAAATTTCTTTACAATTTCTCTTCTTCAGATCCAACAGTCAGAATGCTTTCATATTCGGTACACAACATCTCTAGGGAAGTCAGATTTAACTGTGTTCAAATCAAGAGCCTGGGTTAATATTTGGGCTCTCTATGGGAGCCGGAATTGGCCATTTTGCTGAAGAATTTAAAATTTTGTACTCAGTACCTTCTAGAGGTACTAAGATTAATCCACATAGGTTGTATCAAGGGGCTTCATAGGGGAGCTCTACATTTTACTTATGATCAACTGAAGAAAAGGCATGATGCCCAGATTATTTTTGTCACTCCTGAGGGACTCGAGGATTGACAGTGTAGCCTATGGAGATGGCTTGCTTAATGTAGACTCATTGGACTCTGTTTAAAATTGTGTTCTGTACAAGATGAGTGCTTCAGGCCCCGTGGGGCCTCTTGTTTCACAGTTAGTGTTAATAGAAACTTTCCTTACTTTCATGCTATCTTTCAGATGTCCAAAAGTGATTGTTTGTGGAAAGAATGGTCTATTGACAAATGAAAGACAACACAAAAATGCAAATATGAAGTATTTTAATGGCGCTATTTACACATATCTGTCACTAATGTTTTTGATGGAAAAATGTTCTCTCGACAAGTATGGTGCTTGAATGGTCCATGATGAAACAATGCCGGTAATCACTGATAAAAAATGTAACTTTTGATCTCCTGAACACAATAGCAGTATCTGACGTCAGTAATGAGTGTATCCACCACATGCCTGGATTTCAGCCTGAACTGAACCCTCCTCCCAATGCTACCAGTGAGGCTTCTGATACGGTCCAGAGGAAGCTACTGCCACTCTCATGCAATGCAGCTTCCAAATCGGCCAAATTCTGTACAGGCAGATCCCTTGCTTGCACACAACGTCTTAAGAAAATCCCAGATGTGTTCTGAGGGATTCAAATCAGAGCTCATTGTAGGCCAAGGTAGTGTTGTAATAGCGTTGTTCTGAAGGGGAAAAAATTCACGGCATGGGAACGATGTGGCCTTGTATTGTCGTCCATGAGTACAGGGCGAGGAGCCAATGGGTGGTTGTTAAAATGAGGCACGACAACCGGATTGAGAATGTCCCAGATGTACTGATGACCATTGAGATTTCCACATACAGCCACCATATCAAGTTTACAATCATGAGAGAGGCATCCCCAGATCATTACTGATCCTCCACCATAATGAACAGTTTGTCTGATGTTCCTGGGTACATAAGCAGTATTTCTAGGCCTCCACACTCTCATGCGACCATCTGCGACGTGAAGCAGGAACCTAGTAACCTATTCTCATCTGACCCGTGGAATCTCCTCCACGCCCTTAGATTCCAAAGTTGTCATGCCATACACCACTCCAAACATCTTCTTTGATGCTGATCAGACAGAGGTGGATGCTCGATGACCCTTCTGGACCTCATACCCAGTGCTTTGAGACGGTTTCGGACAGTTCTGTTGCACAAATGCCTGTTGGGGAGCCAAAGGCTTTTCAAAACCCCACTTGAAGCAAAGGGTTCACGCCTAACTAGGCGTGCCAGACTCCGATCTTCCTGAGGAGAGGTCTTTTGGGGTTGACCTGGGCTTGGTCGGTGCTTAACATCGTTGATTTGTTGATGTTTTTGGACAAGTCTGCTGATGACAGGATGACGATAGCCTAGTTGCCTTCCAATAGCTTTGATTGGCATGCATGTTGCATGCATGCCAACGATTTGCCATCTTAGTGCCTCTGACAGTCTCCTCCTTGCCATGTCAACATTTATTGATAAAAGAAGTGACAAATTTTCTTGTTTTATAGCCAGATATTGCATTTGGATGATAGTGTTTTTGAGACACTCTTGGGAAGCATGCTTCACGTGGATGAGGGGATGTGTTTGGGGTACCCTATCAACCAGAAACATCATGTTTCACTAAATGAAATATACTGCAAGACATAGCAATCATTAAAACATAATAATCAGGGATCGTGATGGCTCAGTGGTAGACGGTTGGACTTCTATGCTAGAGGTCCCGAGTTCAATCCCCAACCGGGACGAACCGTGTTGTGTCCTTGGGCAAGGCACTTTATCCCGGTTGCCAACATGGGGGCATGATGACGCCGTGTACTAACCGCTGTAACCCTGCTTGAGCGGAGCTTGAACAGAGTTAGAATGTTGAGGAGCTGGCAGTTGCTCGTCGATGCTCGGTGGTTCTCTCTGGGTACTCTGGCTTCCTCCACCCGCAAAACTGTCACGGTCACGATTAGCCATTGTGCATAAGTATGTGACCTTAAACACCAATAAATATATAAATAAATAAAACAGTATTCAGTAACAGCAACTTCACTGTCATGAAACATTTCAGGGGGTGCTTAATTAAGTTTCAGGTGTATATAATTAGTTCAGACTTTTGGAATCTTAGTGGTACAGTCACTGAAAACATGTGCCATGAGGAAGCTTTGAAACTGGCCTGAAGCCTGAGTGGTAAATTCCACTGCTCTCAGATTCTCATTTTTTCCTTCCGAGAATCGATTCTGAATCTCAGAAATTTTAAGCTGTGTGGTTTTATGATCACAATACTGTATGTAACTTATTATTTTCTATTTCAGAATTTAACTCAACAGCATTCTGTAGGAAGTCAACAGCCATCAACTGGAGGTACTGTGGTGTGACATAGGGTAATAGACTGTACAGTTATAATCACAATAAGTTGTAACACAGCTGCAAAACTTTCTCTCTTCAGGCCTTAAAATTCATCTCGATTCACAAGAATCATTTTTGATTCTCCTGAACTCCTGCTGCATTTCTTAAATAATAATTTATAATTTGAGAGTACGGATTAGTAACCCTTGTGAGTGCAACCTGCACAAATTCCACAATAAAGCAAGTCTCATATTTATATATTTACTAGAATTTAACCCTATAGGGCCTAGTTCCAATTTTGGTGAGTTTCTTGTCGTATGCATTCATGAACATGTGTTCCAACATTCAAGTTTTCGGTGTTCTTCGTGATGCAAGTTACAGTATCTTGGCAGTGGTTTCTTGTGAAGTTTGAATACCTAAAACTTCTCTGGACCCCACTCTTAAGACAAAAGTGTTTCCTTATTATAAGGGAGCAAAAAGTTAAGTAGAATTTTCAAGTCCTTTAAGGACACTTTCAGAATCTGTGTTAGCAATCAGATGGACCTTTTGTGAGAATCAAAATTTATTCTCATTGTTTTCCTTGCAAGAATCATTTGTGAGAATCAATTCTGTTTCTTACTGGAATTTTAACCCTTTTCCTAACACATCCGCCTGCGAAATTGACAAATTAAGTAGTTAAAAAAATATATATTTCCAAAAATTTCAACGACACCATATCATGTGACCCCTCAGTGGAACGAGCTCATCGAGCTTTTTGTTCCAATGAGGAGTCACATGATATCGTTTCGTTGAAATCTTTTGAAAAATTTGAAAAAAACAAACATTAAAATAATAAATTTTGATATTGTCTGCATAGGGTAAAGGGTTAAGCCGTGCCCTTACTTTATCCTCGCTAGTACCAGATCCTGATATCATTTTTTGGAAGGTGTTTAGAAGAAGTTTCTAAGCACCATATTTTGGAAGTTTGTACTATCAGTGATGGAAATTAGAGAAATTTTCTTTTGCTGTTGTTATTAAACTTATTTTGATTGTCACTGTTTCTGCAGTTTCATCGTTTGTTCATCTGCTGCTTAGTAATATTTAAGTGGTAGTGTGTGTATGTGTGGGTCAGTTTCTGTGTGTCGGTTTGGTTGGTGCGATTTAAATGTATCATGGCATTTTTTCAGGGGCATTAGCCACCCCTGGTAGCTAACTCTAGTTATAATAATAATAATGATGTGCTACGCATCATGGAAAATGAGAATTTTAAGCTTTTGTGGAACAGGCCCATTTACAGCCTAAGGCCACTTGCAGCCAGCTAACCTGATCTTAACATGTTCGTTAAAACAAAGAAGATTATTTATATTATCAAACCAAACGTTTCACTTGCTTCCCCAGCAAACCAGAAAATAAGCAGACTGTCATCTGCAAAATGAGGTCCCCAGAGGGTGAATTTAGTGATGCTGCCATGCATAGCAGGGTAGCATCACTAAATGTACCCTCTGTGAACCTCAATCTGAATCAAGGTCTGAAAACCATAAACAGAAATAGGTACCCAGAGGATAAATTGGCCCACTGTAAGGGGATAGCATCATCATATTCACCCTCTGGGGACCTCATTCTGCAAATGTCAGACTGCTTATTTTCAGGCCTGTCCCCCAGTATCAGGTGTCATGCTCTACATTGTCCTCAATTTGTTACTTCAGTGCAAATCAATGGGATATGCAGTAGGCATATTTTTATACTGTACCAATGACCCAGACTTAGCTGGTGCTAACTCCACAAAAACCAGGGCCAAACACAAATTTTGCCCCCCAATCCCCAAAATTTGCATCCAAAACAAAAAGAAATCATGTCCTAAAGGACCTCCATAGTACGACTCTACTGCGCATGCGCAGTGACGCAGTCGTCCCGAAATTGGCGCCAAATATCATTCTCTGTTTGGCCCTTCATCAGTCAACATCTCACTGATCTTTGTGCTTGTAAATCTCAGTTTAAAGGATGCCAGACACGTAATTCTTGGAGAAAATGTGATTCTAAGGAGGATAGAAGGAGGAGAGGAAAAAAGAAGTGGCAAAAAATAATCAGGGCTGTACTTAAAATTTTTTGTTAAAATTATGTTAAGTTGCCTATTTTCGAGGCAAACGCCTCTTGTTGTCATTCTTGCTAATTGTTGCACTGCTTATTCAGTGTTTCCTCTCCCCTAACCTTCTAAAGTCCCCCCTTGCAATTCTCCCATGCTTTTGGCATATTTTTGAGAAGTTTCATTTCTAAAAATTCCCTGGGAGAGTTGCTTGGTTACAGAATGTTTTCTGTTATTTTCCCCATAGTTACGTTTTCACCCATGGGTGTATAACGTTTGTGTTCTGCATCTTCCATCTGATGTTCTGCAGATTCTCCCCTGGGAGTCTCTGTTTTGCATCAGATAGAGTGTAATTGAGGACTGATTCCGGGCCAGTTTTTTCAGTGCCTGGAGTCATGTTTTCTTCTGTGTTTACACTGTTTGTTTTCATTGGCAACAGCCTTTTTTGAGGGGGGCTGTTTGCCTTTGAGGTAGTTTATCTCATTATAAGATACATTTATATTATCCGAAAGTGTCTCATTAATTATTTTATATAATTTTAAAATTTTTGACCACACTTTGCCATCGGATCCATCGGGGCTCAACGTTACTTTTCAGCAACTTGGGCTTCTCTGAAAAAAATATTTTTTCAAAATTATTTTGTTTTGCAATTGTTTTTTCATTTATTAATGGATCATGTTATTATGTATCTTTGTGTCAGGGGTTTTTGCGAGTAACTAGGACTTATTGTTGTTCTTTCACAATGAAGGGAACTTGTTCAAATTGTAATAGGAAGAAATCTTCCTCTGACTTTCATGATTATTGCATAAATTGTAGTCAGTGTTCTCGCATTAATCCCTGTCCTGTATGTGAACATTGGGATGAGAAACATTGGAAACGTGTGTCACGATATGTTGTTTCTGGAGAAAGAGCGATGCCGGCTCTTTCTCCACAAGGTCACTCTACTCTCTCAGTTTCTATTTCAGAGGAACCAGAACAGGGTGATGTTTCCATGTTATCTTCTTCAAGTGTGCGTCCGTCGTCACAATTAAATACAGAGCTAGCGGCAAAAGTGCTCATGGAGATTAGACAAATGTCGTCCGCTAGCTCGCCCGGTGTAGCGTCCATTCACCGAATGGTTCGGCAGCCGGGTTCGTCCGATGCGGTCCAAGAGGAAATTTTGGGTGATGCGAGCACTATAAAAATAATAGATGCACACCCAGTGACGGCGGATAGTGAACGAGAACGGAGGAAGCCTTTTAGTCCGGTTCCTAGCTCGTCCAGGTCCAGCCGGGCCGCGAGCGAGAGAGGCCCCTCTCTCGTACAACAACATCTGGGACCAGATGTTGTGGTACAAAATGTGTCTTTAGCGGAGCATACGTCCGTCGCTCGGGACGCTCCGTTGTATAAGCAGTCCGCAGAGACTGTTAAGGCTTCCTCTTCTCGCCGGCGCACACGACCGCACCTTGGCTGCGTGACCTCCGATATCTTGCCAGCTTCGCCGATGAAGGATTATTCGGCGACCAGGTCACACCATCCGGCAGCCAGGGATTCGAGACCGATGGACTCCGGACGTTCGCATAGGAAAAGTATGCGGGAGCCATCTGATGCGGAGCTGCCCTCGGCAAAGCAGCGAAAGACCGCTCCTCCGCAGGTCTCGACGTCGGACATTCTAGTGCAGATAGCACAGCTTATCGCAGCATCCCAGCAGCCGACAGAGACGGTGTCGGATCGAGAATTATCCGACGGCGCTGGGTCGGTACGCTCCGCCGAAGCATCGGGGGCGGACGACCGGGAACATCGGGAGGTCCGACCGGATGGTGAAAGGGATACGGATGAATTGGAGCTATCCCTTTCGGAACAACACAAAGCTGCCGTAGACTTCATCCGGCACTTTCTTCCTCAAGTTGTTCCGTCGGGCCAGACTGCTGCGCTTCCGGACAGGAGAATTATAGCGTCATTGGACTCTGATTTTTTCGAGCGGTTCAGGGACATCGCTCCCGAGTTTCCGTCGCAGTCCAATAATGTTGCAAGAACATTTGAATTATTGAACGACGCTATTTTTAAACTTGCTTCCAGGACAGGGAAAGCAGGCTTCTTGTCCGCAAATACTCTCAACCTGCCTTTCATTAATGCAAGGAATAAATTCGACACGGCAGGTCAGGGTATACCGAGAGTTCCTCTGCGTATGAACGACGAGGCGGAAGACTTAGAGCTATCATTACCGTCGTCAGCTTCTATTCCAACCGCAGTGTTGGAAACAGCTATTGCGTCTAACAGAGCCAATTTAGATGCCTTATCTTACGCAGATCACCTTACGAAGGCGTTATCACTGCGTCTTCAAGGGGAAGAGTTTCAGGATATACAATCCTCCTTAAGACTTCTTTCAAGGGCAGTAGCTTATTCCACGTGTATCTCCGCCCTTTCAGTGGCAAATCTGGAGTTGGTTAGACGTGACGCAGCCCTGTCTACATCCACACTAGTGGATTCTAAGGTGAAGAACTCTCTTAGAGTCGCTTCGGTCTCAGGAGATCTTCTCTTTGACGGCAAGCTTTCCGCTATTTATGATAATATTAAAAAGAAAGCTAGTGATTCTCTGTTGTTTAGATCCGCTCCTAAAAGGTCGGATTCAGCAGACACGAATAAGGCGGGCACTTCTGGGTCTTATCCGCCCAAGAGAGGTTCCTATAGAGGTTCCGGTGCGTCCTCTAGCTCTTATTCGAGAGACCGTCAGGATAGCGACTCTCGTTCGGGACGTCCTTCAGGCCGGGACAATCGGTCGGACGCCCCGAGGTCGACGAGGCGAGGTGCGGGTCGTGGAAGACGTGGTTTCTCCTACCGCAGGCCTCGCAGATCCAGGAGGTGATGGCTCAAACCTCTATCGCGTTCCGGTTGGCGGAAGGTTGTCGAGTTTTTCTCAAGAGTGGGCGTCGATTACGGACGATCCGTGGGTGAGAGGAGTGACTTCGGAAGGTCTAAAGATATCCTTCAAACGAAAGCCTCCATTAACTCGAAGTCCAAAGTGGACTCATCTTCCGTCAAACCCTCAGAAAAGAGACGCTCTGCTATCAGAGGTGCAGTCTCTTTTAATGAAGAACGCGGTAGAGGTCGTAGAAAACCAGGAATCGCTGGGATTCTACAGCCATCTGTTTCTGGTTCCGAAACCAGACGGCTCGTTCCGTCCAGTCATAGATTTGAGCTGGATAAACAAGCTGATCATCGCTCCGAAGTTTTATATGGAGACGATTCGATCGGTCAGAGCGAGTATTCGGGTGAACGATTATGCAACGAGCATAGATCTCAAAGATGCGTACTTTCACGTCATGGTACATCCGACATTCCGAAAGTATCTACGCTTCGCAGTCCTAGGAGTGGTGTATCAGTTCCGGGCCATGTGCTTCGGATTGAATCTAGCACCCTGGGCTTTCACTCGGGTAATGAACTCGGTAATGATCTACTTCCGAGCTCATTCGTCTGCGGTAACGTCGGCCTACCTGGACGACATTCTTCAGAGGTACGGCAACGAGTTAACGCTTCAGAACGATGTTCAGAATCTTCTTCTATTGCTCCGACGTCTCGGTTTCATAGTAAACGAGGAGAAGTCGGATCTGGTGCCGTCCAAGTCATTCACTCATCTGGGAATGAGCTTCGAGACGCACAACAATCTCGTTCGTCTGCCGTTAACCAGAGCGAAATTAGTCAGTTGTTACGCTCGCTATTGTCTAAATACAGACAAAGTCACAGCGAGAGAATTTATGAGACTGATAGGTCTGTGCGGAGCCGCTGCGGATCTCATTCCGATGGGACGGCTACGCACACGGCCTCTTCAAATTTTCTTGACTCAGAATTGGAGTGTGAAAATTCATTCGCTCGATGTAGACGTTCTCTTGTCAGATCAAGTGAAACAAGAGATTCAGACTTGGGCAAACATTCAGTGGTTAACTCAAGGAGTTCCGCTGCAGTTGCCGGATCCGAGTTTTACCATTATGACGGATGCCAGTCAAACAGGTTGGGGTGCATCATTAATCCCAACGGATTCGAGATGCCAGGGTCTTTGGGATCCGCAATTCCTGTGCAAGCACATAAACATCAAGGAAATGATGTCAATTTGGCTTGCGTTACGTCACTGGATGGACATTATTCACGATGCTCATGTCCAAATCCTATCCGACAATACGACAGTAGTGGCGTATATACGGAATCAGGGAGGCACTCATTCAGTTCCGTTGTTCAATCTAACGGAAAGAATCCTTCTGTTTGCGTTGGAACATCACGTTCTTCTTTCGGTCCGTCACATACCGGGTCGTCTGAATGTGCTAGCAGACTCCCTTTCTCGAAAGGGTCGCTTGTTGCCGTCGGAGTGGACTCTCAACAAACAAGTATTCAATCAGATTTGCTACCAATGGGAACGGCCAATGATAGACTTATTTGCGACACATCTCAACAATCAGTTGCAGACGTATGTGTCCCCGTGTCCGGATCCAAGAGCATTTGCTGTAGACGCTCTATCGATCCCTTGGGACGGAATGATAGGATATGCGTATCCTCCAGCGCCGTTAATTCAACAAGTATTGCTAAAGATAAAACAATCTCAATGCAAGATTCTGTTGGTAGCATCTCTGTCGCCACAGAGACCGTGGATAAATCTACTCAGGTGTCTGTTGTGGGACCTACCGCGGAAGCTCCCTCCACGAGAGGATCTTCTTTGGCAGGGGAAATCGCGCCAACTGCATCACAACCCGCAAGATCTCAACCTTCACGTTTTTCCGTTGTGCGGTCCTTCTTGCATGGCAAGCACTTTACAGGACGAGCAGTGGACGCGATTTCTAACTGTAGGAGGACCTCCTCTTCGCTAAACTATGCGGCTAAGTGGAAGGTTTTCCGTCGTTGGTGTAGGGATCATTCTGTTGATATATTTGATCCCTCTATACCAGACATTGCTAACTTTCTAGTATACTTGTTTGACGAAATCAAACTGCAACCGGTTACTATAAAGGGTTATAGATCTATGTTATCTGATACCTATGCACATCATGATAGTTTACAAATTGGATCTAATGTCTCTTTATCGAAATTGGTTAGAAACTTTTCGATAAATAGACCCAGAACTCTTAGATTAATTCCTAAGTGGAATTTAGCTTGGGTTCTCCTTAAATTGAAGGAAAAGCCATTTGAACCTCTTGGGACAGTAGATTTCAAATTCTTATCTTATAAGACAGCTTTTCTCTTAGCTTTCTCTTCTGCCAGAAGAGTCAGTGAGCTTCATGCACTATCGGTGGATGATTCTCATTATCGTAGTGTTGGGAACACTATCACCTTCACTACTAACGTCGGTTTTTTAGCTAAGAATCAGGCTCCTAATAAATATCCGGAACCTATTGTTATTAAGGCTCTTCCGTCTTCAGACGGGCGTAGGCCTTTACTCTGTCCTGTTAGAGCACTACGTATCTATAAACAGAGATCTCAGTTCATCAGAAAGGGACGGAAATGTTTCTTTCTGTCTTTGATGCCTAATAGAAAGGACATTTCAGTCCATTCTATTGCTAGATGGATTCAGTTAACTATCCGTACTGCGTATGAAGATTTATCTTCTTCTCAGCAGTCTGTGCTTAAGATTTCTGCTCATGAAGTAAGAGCTCTTTCTACTTCCTGGGCTTATGCTAATAGTGTTGCTATTACAGATTTAATGAAGGCTGCTTATTGGTCTCAGCCATCCACATTTACTAATTTTTATCTCAGAAATATTGAGTCCATTTCTGGAGACCTGCATTGTTTAGGTCCGTTATCTGTTGCTCAGAATGTCGTCCACTAAACAGTTGCAACTATAGTTATGCAGGCTTTCTGTTCCGGCAGTGACTCCGTCCGGCTGCCCTCTTCACTCTGGGCTATTTGACCCAGGGCAAGGGGAAGGGGGGGGGGGGGCGGGTGTTCCCTTAGGTCACCTGCTTTATAGTGAAAAGCAAGGGAATGCCTCCTCCAAGACAGTATTTCTGAGTCGCTTCCGGGATGGTTTTAAAGTGTAATATTAATGTTTAATTTCATTCATGTCTTATTTTTAAAGTGTAGCTCGGTGTGAAGCATTTGTATATGTCAAGTGTCAAACGGGCTTTAATATACAATACTCGGACACTTTTAAATGATTATAAAGAGTCTCAATTCTCTGGACTACTTTATTTATTGGCTTGTTTTAAAAATAATTAGTATAAAGGTTATACTGGATGTTAATAGAGAACATGAATGTTATTGTGCTCAATTATTAAGGGTAGTGTATCTTTCTAATTTAAATATTAAATAAGAAAGATACATGTAAAGCCTAATACTCCTTTTCTCCTTAAGGGGTTACCTCTTTATTTTATAATTGAGCTTATTGGATTTTCCTCTATGTCCTAGGCCCTCCAGCCTGTTTACTATTCAGCTAAGTCTGGGTCATTGGTACAGTATAAAAATGTTAAAAAATTTATAGTAATTTATATATTTTTTATACTTACCAATGACCCAGACGGGGATGGCCCTCCCTGAGTTGGGAACTCTTGCCTCCCCGCTGAGTACATAGCGCTGACCAGGCACTGCCAGTAAGAATGATATTTGGCGCCAATTTCGGGACGACTGCGTCACTGCGCATGCGCAGTAGAGTCGTACTATGGAGGTCCTTTAGGACATGATTTCTTTTTGTTTTGGATGCAAATTTTGGGGATTGGGGGGCAAAATTTGTGTTTGGCCCTGGTTTTTGTGGAGTTAGCACCAGCTAAGTCTGGGTCATTGGTAAGTATAAAAAATATATAAATTACTATAAATTTTTTAACTTTTATTGGGGAGTTGACATATTTTACACAAGGTTCTTGGCAGGTATAATTAGGCAGTGCTTCCTATGAACAGTCCTATTTTCTGCTTGGACTGTGTGTTGAGCATGTGAATGCCCTAGTCTGATGTGGAACAGGTCCATTTTATAGCCTTAGGCCACTTGCAGCCAACTAACCTCACCTACATCTGTAAGATGTGGTGAGCTATTGTGATAACCTCGGGCGTCAGCGTCGGCGTCCGGCGTGTCCAGTATTGTAAGATTTAATGTTAAGGTGAATTTCTCAAACATCAGTGGGCTCAGGCCTTTGATATTGCTTATGTAGGTTGTAGGGGACTCTTAGAACAGTATTTAACCCTGAAACTACGACTTTTTTCCAAATTTCAGCTAAAATTTTTTGCCAAAAGTTGTTGTAAGAATTTGCGTTTAGGTGTTGTAAGAATTTGCGTTAAAGTCAGCTTTTGTGCAGATTGTGCTGCTTTAACTTCTCATTACTGTTGATTTTCATATTTCAATAACAACTGTAGGTATTAACCCTACTGTATGCAGAAATTTAACAGAAATTTTCTTTTTTTTCACTCAAAATTTTCATGTTTTTCTCGGACTTAGTAAATTTTAAGTTGTAAAACTTTGTAAACTTTGTGTTTAGGTAAGTTGTGTTTCTATGTGTCTTTCCAGGCGATTAATATTCTGCACTTGGGTTACTGAACTCCATTGCAGTAATATTTAACCCTCATTACATGCATATTTGAGGAATTTGAGGCTGATTTTCTGCCAAAACTTGTTGTAAGAATTAGCGTTTAGGTGTTGTAAGAATTTGCATTAAAGTCAGCTTTTGTGCAGATTGTGGTGCCTTCACCTCTCATTACTGTTTATTTTCTCATTTCAATAACAACTGTAGGTATTAACCCTACTGTATGCAGAAATTTAACTGATTTCTTTTCTTTTTTTCAGTCACAATGTTCACGTTTTTCTCTGACTAACTCAATTTTAAGTTCTAAAAGTTTGTGTTAAGGTGAGGTGTTAAGGTGAGTTCTGTTTCTATGTGTCTTTCCAGGCAATTGATATTGTACGCATGGGTTACTGAACTACATTGTGGTAACGTTGCGCCCTTATTACATGCATATTTGAGGAATTTGACGGGGATTTTGGGGACTTATATTCACTTTCTTTAAAAAAAATTTTTTTCAACTTTTTTTTTTTTATTATTTAATACTTCCTCATACTTGTTACTAGTAACATAGGCTTATTTTAATTGTTGATGTGATGTATTTTTGTTGGGACTTATAGTCACTTTCTTGAACGAATGTTTTTCCATAACTCCTCTTTAACCAATGAATGTACTTCAATTAAAATTTCAGTGATTTATGAAAGCCTTTCCTAATTCTTATTTATGATTTAATATCTGGCCTCACGATTCATATTCTTAATCATAAACATTTCTAAAAGATGTATCCAATGATTCTATGTTGAATTGATATATAATAAATGCAGAAATATAGACTTTCCAAAGCCATCACATAAACCACATTAATCATTTGATGCCTAGTTAATGATTTATATTAACTAAATATTAGGCATGTTACATTGGAATGACATTGCTACGCATCATGGAAAATGAGAATTTTAAGCTTTTGTGGAACAGGCCCATTTACAGCCTAAGGCCACTTGCAGCCAGCTAACCTGATCTTAACATGTTCGTTAAAACAAAGAAGATTATTTATATTATCAAACCAAATGTTTCACTTGCTTCCCCAGCAAACCAGAAAATAAGCAGACTGTCATCTGCAAAATGAGGTCCCCAGAGGGTGAATTTAGTGATGCTACCATGCATAGCAGGGTAGCATCACTAAATGTACCCTCTGTGAACCTCAATCTGAATCAAGGTCTGAAAACCATAAACAGAAATAGGTACCCAGAGGATAAATTGGCCCACTGTATGGGGATAGCATCATCATATTCACCCTCTGGGGACCTCATTCTGCAAATGTCAGACTGCTTATTTTCAGGCCTGTCCCCCAGTATCAGGTGTCATGCTCTACATTGTCCTCAATTTGTTACTTCAGTGCAAATCAATGGGATATGCAGTAGGCATTTTTATTGGGGAGTTGACATATTTTACACAAGGTTCTTGGCAGGTATAATTAGGCAGTGCTTCCTATGAACAGTCCTATTTTCTGCTTGGACTGTGTGTTGAGCATGTGAATGCCCTAGTCTGATGTGGAACAGGTCCATTTTATAGTCTTAGGCCACTTGCAGCCAACTAACCTCACCTACATCTGTAAGATGTGGTGAGCTATTGTGATAACCTCGGGCGTCAGCGTCGGCGTCCGGCGTGTCCAGTATTGTAAGATTTAATGTTAAGGTGAATTTCTCAAACATCAGTGGGCTCAGGCCTTTGATATTGCTTATGTAGGTTGTAGGGGACTCTTAGAACAGTATTTAACCCTGAAACTACGACTTTTTTCCAAATTTCAGCTAAAATTTTTTGCCAAAAGTTGTTGTAAGAATTTGCGTTTAGGTGTTGTAAGAATTTGCGTTAAAGTCAGCTTTTGTGCAGATTGTGCTGCTTTAACTTCTCATTACTGTTGATTTTCATATTTCAATAACAACTGTAGGTATTAACCCTACTGTATGCAGAAATGTAACAGAAATTTTCTTTTTTTTCACTCAAAATTTTCATGTTTTTCTCGGACTTAGTAAATTTTAAGTTGTAAAACTTTGTAAACTTTGTGTTTAGGTAAGTTGTGTTTCTATGTGTCTTTCCAGGCGATTAATATTCTGCACTTGGGTTACTGAACTCCATTGCAGTAATATTTAACCCTCATTACATGCATATTTGAGGAATTTGAGGCTGATTTTCTGCCAAAACTTGTTGTAAGAATTAGCGTTTAGGTGTTGTAAGAATTTGCGTTAAAGTCAGCTTTTGTGCAGATTGTGGTGCCTTCACCTCTCATTACTGTTTATTTTCTCATTTCAATAACAACTGTAGGTATTAACCCTACTGTATGCAGAAATTTAACTGATTTCTTTTCTTTTTTTCAGTCACAATGTTCACGTTTTTCTCTGACTTACTCAATTTTAAGTTCTAAAAGTTTGTGTTAAGGTGAGGTGTTAAGGTGAGTTCTGTTTCTGTGTCTTTCCAGGCAATTGATATTGTACGCATGGGTTACTGAACTACATTGTGGTAACGTTGCGCCCTTATTACATGCATATTTGAGGAATTTGACGGGGATTTTGGGGACTTATATTCACTTTCTTTAAAAAAAAAATTTTTCAACTTTTTTTTTTTTATTATTTAATACTTCCTCATACTTGTTACTAGTAACATAGGCTTATTTTAATTGTTGATGTGATGTATTTTTGTTGGGACTTATAGTCACTTTCTTGAACGAATGTTTTTCCATAACTCCTCTTTAACCAATGAATGTACTTCAATTAAAATTTCAGTGATTTATGAAAGCCTTTCCTAATTCTTATTTATGATTTAATATCTGGCCTCACGATTCATATTCTTAATCATAAACATTTCTAAAAGATGTATCCAATGATTCTATGTTGAATTGATATATAATAAATGCAGAAATATAGACTTTCCAAAGCCATCACATAAACCACATTAATCATTTGATGCCTAGTTAATGATTTATATTAACTAAATATTAGGCATGTTACATTGGAATGACATTATCAAGCACGAATGTAGGTGAGCGTTGGGATGTAACATCCCTCTTGTTTCTGCCTGATTTCATGACAGGTACAATTTCTTGTAGTTGAATATGGACTGTAAACTAAAATTACCAAATGGGCTTATCCTATCTTTCCTTCTATCCATCCTTCTTACCATCCATCCTCCCTTCTGTCCATCCATCTTTTCCTATTTCTTGTCATCACATTTTAAATAAAACCGTTTCACAATATTTTTCTCAAATGTAATGTATAGCTTTTTGGTGATAATATCAGTTTGTGAAAACATTTTTCTTGAGCATCAATCAAGTACTTATGGACACAATTATACTACATGCCAAATTTGTTTCAAATCAGCCGTTTGGCTCTTGAAATACCAACTTCTTTAAAAACCTTCTTCAGATCTACCAGTCAGAATTCTTTCACATTTGGCATATAACATCTCAAGGGGGATCAGATTCAAATTTTAATCAATTTGAGTCTCTGGCTTGTGGGGGGGGGGGGGGGGGGGTGAGGGGGGGGGGGGGAGGTTAGCAGGTAAGGTTCAAGTTTCTTCAAATCCATTCCTTAGTGTTTTTCCATAAAATTTACCTTTCATGACTTCATTCCTTTGTAGTGTTGATGAACCATGTCTAACTGAATGTGACCTCAAATTCTTCTTTGAACCACTTTGTCAGGTGAGCACTTAAGGTCCCTTTGGGCCTCTTGTTTCAAAGGAACTAAATTGGTCAAAATTTGGGCTTCAAAATTTCTATTTCCTGAATGAATGGGCTGATTTGAACCAAATTTGTCATGTATAACTTGGTCATAAGTACTTGATTTATGCTATTTTGGGGTTGTTTTTTTTTTTGGGGGGGGGGGGGGTGAGGGGGTGTTAGAGAGAATCACACAGAAGTTAAAAATAGTGTTGAAGCGGTTAGTAAATTTTGTAACCGGTAACCATTTACTATTATTCGAATAATTACCAATTAATCGCTACATTTACGTCAAAGTTAACTTGAACGGTGTCAGCTTTTTTTCCACTGTAAACAAGTGACTATACTGTATACAGCAGATTCAGAATTTGATATTACGATACCCCTTCCCTCATTCATTTTTAACACCCGTTCCTTCTGGCATTATTTGGCATATTAAATGATTCTTATCCCAGCCTCACAACATGTTAAGTAGATGATACATCTGGTATAATTGGAAATTAATACTAATTTGGTAAAGTCCAAGTTGAATATTTTTTACCTATAAAAAGGCTATATAAATTACTGAAAACCTGTACCGGTGTTCTCATTGCTTATTTGTTACCGTTTTCAGTCTGTTCTTTATGTGATTTTACAGAATTAAATAAATTTACTAATAGATAAAATGTGGGTTTTTTTTATTTGAATGCAACGGTAAGTATCAGAACAGTATAAACTTTACCTCGATATATCCAACTTAATATGTACATTTTGGGATTTCCCCATGTCATAAATTGACTGCATGCTTGTTTGGGGTGACCTCTAGATGGGAGCTATCGATTTTCTTCCATTTCCGTCAAAAAATGTTGCCGTGGCCAACGTTCTTAGAACTTAGTTTAGTCGGACCTCAATATTTTCCTTTGGCACAACCTACAGGGCACATTTATGATTGGATTGCTTTGATCCCTGGCATTCTTGTTTGGGGTGACCTCTAGATGGGAGCTATCGATTTTCTTCAATTTCCGTCGAAAAATGTTGCCGTGGCCAACGTTCTTAGAACTTAGTTTAGTCAGACCTCAATATTTCCCTTTGGCACAACCTACAGGGCACATTTATGATTGGATTGCTTTGATCCCTGGCATGCTTGTTTGGGGTGACCTCTAGATGGGAGCTATTGATTTTTTTATACTGTACCAATGACCCAGACATAGCTGGTGCTAACTCTTAAAAATCTAGGGCCAAACACAAATTTTGCCCCCCAATCCCCAAAATTTGCATCTAAAACCAAAGAAATCATGTCCTGAATGGCCCTCCATACTTCGCCTCTACTGCGCATGCGCAGTGTCAAGGATGTCCCGAAATTGGCGCCATTTATCATTCTTTGTTTGGCCCTTCATCAGTTCACATCTGACTGATCTTTGTGCTTGTAAATCTCAGTTTAAATGATGCCAGACACATAAATATTACAGAAATGGTGGATCTAAGGAGGAAATAGAAGGAGGAGAGGAAAAATGAGTGACAGAAAATAATCAGGGCTGTAACTTAAAAATTTTTAATGAAATTATGTTAAGTTACCTATTTTCGAGGCATGGGCCTGTTGTGGTCATTCTTGCTATAAAGTTACACTGCTTGTTCAGTGTTTTCCTCTCTCCCTTTCCTTTAAGTCCCCCCTTGCTATTCTCCCATGCTTTTGGCATATTTTCTGTAATATTATTACTAAAATTTCTTGGGAGTTTTAGCTGGATAACAGAATGAATTCTGTTCTTTTCTCCACGTTTACGTCCTCACCCATGCGTGTTTAGGCGTAGTGTTCTGCATCTACCATCTGATGTTCTGCAGTTTCTTCCCTGGAAGTCTCTGTTTTGCATCAGATAGTGTATTATTGGTAACTGATTTCGGGCCAGGGTTATCAGTGCCTGGAGTCATATTTCTGGTGTTTTTACACTTCTTGTTTACATTGACAACAGCCTCTGTGGAGGGGGATTTCTTGTCTTTGTGTTAGTTTAATCATAACTAGATACATTATTATTATTCGTAAGTGTTGCATTAATTTTTTAAAATATTTTTAAAATTTTTGTCCACACTTAGGCTTGGGATCCATTGGGGCTCAACGTTACTTTTCAGAAACTTGGGCTTGTCTGAAAAAATATTTTTTCAAAAAATTTCTTTGATTTCAATTATTTTTTCTATGTTAATGGATCATGTTGTTATGTATTTTTGTTTTTAGGGGTTGGTGCGAGTACTAGGACTTTTTGTATTCTTTTCACAATGAAAGGGTATTGTTCACTTGTAATAAGAGGAAATCTTCCGCTGACTTTCATAATCATTGTATTAATTGTAGTCAGTGTAATCGCACTAACTCCTGTTCAGTATTTGTCAATTGCGATGACAACATGGGAAGCGTGTGTCACGGTATGTTAGCGGGGAAATGGCCATGCCGGTCCTTTCTCTGCATGTCACTCTAGTTTATCAATCTCTATTTCAGATGAACAAGAACAGGGTGATGTATCCGTGATGTCTTCCAAAAGTGTGCCTCCGTCATCACAATTAATGAAGAGCTAGTGGCAAAGTGCTCATGGAAATACGTCAATTGCCTAAGAGGTCCCTAGTAGGATCGACGGCCTTTGACGTCCGCTAGCTCGCCCGGTGTAGCGTCCATTCATCAAATGGTTTGGCAGCCGGGTTCGTCCGTTGCGGTCCAGAAAGGAGTTTTGGGTGATGCGAGCACTATAAATCAACCAAGTGCACACCCAGTGACGGCGGATCAGAGGAGAGAACGGAGGAAGCCTATTAGTCCGGTTCCTAGCTCGTCCAGGTCCATCCGGGCTGCGAGCGAGAGAGGCCCCTCTCTCGTACAACAACATCTGGGACCAGATGTTGTGGTACAAAATGTTTCGCATTCGGAGCATACGTCCGCCGCTAGGGACGCTCCGTTATATAGACAGTCCGGAGAGACTGTCAATAAGGCTTCCTCATCCTCACGGCAGCGCACACGACCGCACCTTGGCTATGTGACCTCGGATATCCAGCCAACTTCGCCAATCAGAGAATCCATGGCGACCAGGTCACGCCATCCGGTAGCCAGGGACACAAGGCCTGTAGACTCCGGACGTTCGCAAAAGAAAAGTATGCAGGAGTCAACGTACACGGAGCTTCCAGCGGCAAAGCATCGTAAGACTGCTACTCCACAGGCCTCAGTGACGGACGTGCTATCCCAAATAGCATAACTTATTACAGCATCCCAGCAACGACAGAATCTCTGTCGGTTCATGTAATATCCGACGATGCCGGGTCGGTACGCTCCGCTGAAGCATCAGGTACGGACGTCCGAAAACTTCATAGGGTCCGACAGGATGGCGAAAGGGGTTCGGAGGATTTCGAGCTTTCCCTTTCGGAACAACATAAGCTGCTGTACATGTCATCCGGCTTTATCTTCTAGAGGTTGTTTCGTCGGATCAGAATGCTGCGATGCCGGATAAGAGACTGATAGCATCTGTGGACACAAGAATTTTTGATCGATTCAGGGACATCGTCCCTCAGTTTCCGACACAGTCCAATAATGTCACAGGAAGTTTCGAATTATTGAACGACGCTATTTATATATGCTTGCTATTAACAAGCAAGTCTGGTTTCTTGTTCGCAAAAGTTACCGTGATGTCTTTCAAGAGTGTGCCTCTGTCGTCATAGTTAAATGAAGAGCTAGCGGCAATAAGTGCTCATAGAAATACGTCAATCGCCTAAGAGGTCCCTAGTAGGATCGACGGCGTTGACATCCGCTAGCTCACCTGGTGTAGCGTCCATTCATCGAATGGTTCGGCAGCCGGGTTCGTCCGTTGTGGTCCAGGAAGGAGTTTTGGGTGATGCGAGCACTATAATAAGACAATAGTACACACCCAGTGACAACGGATCAGAGGAGAGATCGGAGGAAGCCTGTTAGTCCGGTTCCTAGCTCGTCCAGGTCCGTCCGGGCTGCGAGCGAGAGAGGACCCTCTCTCGTACAACAACATCTGGGACCAGATGTTGTGGTACAAGCGTTTCGCATTCGGAGCATATGTCCGCCGCTCGGGACGTTCCGTTATATAGACAGTCCGAGAGACTGTCGATAAGGCTTCCTCATCCTCACGGCAATGCACACGACTGCACCTTGGCTACGTGACCTCGAATATCCTGCCAGCTTCCTCATTCAGGGATTCCACGGCGAACAGGTCACGCCATCCGGTAGCCAAGGGACACGAGGCCTGTAGACTCCGGACGCTCGCATAATAGAAGGATGCACGGGGCAACGTACACGGAGCTTCCAGCGGCAAAGCAACGTAAGACCGCTTCTCCACAGGCCTCAGTGACGGACGTGCTATCCAAAAAGGCACAACTTATCGCAGCATCCCAGCAAACGACAGAATCTCTGTCGGATCAGGAATAATCCGACGACGCTGGGTCGGTTCGCTCCGCTGAAGCATCAGGTACGGACGACCGAGCACTTCATAGGGTCCGACAGGATGGCGAAAGGGATTCGGAGGATTTCAAGCTTTCCCTTTCGGAACAACAGAAGCTGTCATAGATTTCTTCCGGCATTATCTTCCAGAGGTTGTTCCGTCTGACTAGAATGCTGCGATGCTGGATAAGAGACTAATAGCGTCATTGGACAGAGTTTTTGATCGGTTCAGGGACATTGTCCCTGAGTTGCCGACACAGTCCAATAATGTCACAAGAACATTCGAATTATTGATTGACGCTATATATAAGCTTGCTACCAAAACAGGCAAGTTTAGTTTCTTGTCCGCAAATGCTCTAAATCTGCCTTTCATCAATTCTAGGAATAAATTTGAAATGGCAGGACAGGGCATACCGAGAGTTCCTCTGCGTCTAGACGACGAGGCTGAAGACTGGGAATTGTCTATATCGCCATCTATGTCAATTCCAACAACGACGTTGGAAACGACAATAATGTCTAACAGACTTAACTTAGACGCTTTATGATACGTAGACCACCTCACTGAGGCGTTATCATTACGTCTGCAAGGGAAAGAATTCCAGGATATGATCCTCAATGAGATTTCTTTCAAGGGCAGCTGTTTTTCCACGTATAACTCTGCCCTTCAGTGGCAAACCTGGAGTTGGTTAGACGTGAGGCAGCCCTAGCTACATCCACACACGTGGATAGTAAGGTGAAGAACTCTCTCAGAGTCGCTTCGGTCTCGGAGAAGCTTCTCTTCGACGGCAACCTTTCAGCAATCTATGAATTGCTTGATATAGACGTTCTCTTGTCAATCAAGTGTAACAAGAGATTCAGACTTGGGCAAACATTCGGTGGTTGACTCAGGGAGTTCCACTGCAGTTGCCGGATCCTAGTTTTACGATTATGACGGATGCCAGTCAAACAGGTTGGGATACAATATTGATCCCAACGGATTCGAAGTGCCAGGGTCTTTGGGTTCCGCAGTTTCTAGGCAAGCACATAAACATCCAAGAAATGATGTCAATTTGGCTTGCACTACATCATTGGATGAACATTATTCAGAAACGCCTGTCCAAATCCTGTCCGACAATACGACAGTAGTTGCGTATATCCGGAACCAGGGAGGCACTCATTCTGTTCCGTTATTCAATTTAACGGAAAGAATCCTTCTGTTTGTTCTAGAACACCAAGTTCTGATTCGGTCCGTCATATTCCGGGTCGTCTGAATGTATTAGCAGACTCCCTTTCACGGAAGGGTCGCTTGTTTCCGTCAGAATGGACTCGCAACAAACAGGTATTCAATCAGATTTGCTACCAATGGGAGCGGCCAATGATAGACTTATTTACGACACAACTCAACAATCAATTGCAGACGTATGTGTCACCATGTCCGGATCACCGAGCATATGCAGTAAACACTCTATCGATCTCGTGGGACGGAATGATAGGATATGCGTATCCTCCAGCACTGCTGATTCAGCAAATATTGCTAAGATTAAACAATCACAATACAATTCTGTTGGTAGCATCTCTGTCTCCACAGAGACCGTGGATAAATTTACTCAGGTGTCTGCTGTGGGACTTACCGCGAAATCTTCCTCCACGAGAGGATCTTCTTTCGCTGGGGAAAATTGTGTCAACTTCATCACAACCCGCAAGGTCGCAACCTTCACGTATTCCGTTGTGCGGTCCTTCTTGCACGGCAAGCATGTACAGGACGAGCAGTGGACGCAATTTCTAACTGTAGGAGGACCTCCTCTTCGCTATACTATGCGGCTAAAGTGGAAGGTCTTTCGTCGTTGGTGTAGGGATCATTATATTGATATTTTTGATCCCTCCATACCAGACATTGCAAACTTTCTAGTATACTTGTTTGACGAGATCAACTGCAGCCTGTTACTATTAAAGGTTATAGGTCTATGTTATCTGATACCTATGCACTCCATGATAGTTTACAATTGGGTCTAATGTCTCTTTATCTAAATTAGTTAGAAACTTTTCGATAAATAGACCTGGAATCCTTAGATTAATTCCTAAATGGAATTTAGCTTGGGTTCTTCTTAAACTAAAAGAAAACCATTTGAGCCTCTTGAGACAGTAGATTTCAAATTCTGGTCTTATAAGACAGCAATTCTCTTAGCTTTCTCTTCTGCTGAAGAGTCAGTGAGCTTCATGCACTATCGGTGGACGATTCTCACTTTCGTAGTATCGGGAACACTATTACCTTTACTGCTAATGTTGGATTTTTGGCTAAGAATCAGGCTCCTAATAAATATCCGGAACCTATTGTTATTAAGGCCCTTCCGTCTTTGAATGGGCATAGGCCTTTACTCTGTCCGGTTAGAGCTTTATGTATTTATAAACAAGATCTCAGTTTATCAGTAAGGACGTAAAAGCTTCTTCTGTCTCTGATGCCTAATAGAAAGGACATTAAGGTCCATTCTATTGCTAGATGGTTTCAATTAACTATCCGTACTGCTTATGATAATCTATCTTCAACTCAGCAGTCTGTGCTTAAGATTTCGGCTCATGAAGTAAGAGCTCTTTCTACATCTTGGGCTTCTGCAAATAGTGTTGTTATTACAGATTTAATGAAGGCTGCATATTGGTCTCAGCCATCCACATTCACTAATTTTTATCTCAGAAATATGGAGTCCTTTTCTGGAGACCTGCATTGTTTAGGTCCTTTATCTGCTGCTCAGAATGTCGTTCACTAAACAGTTGCAACTATAGTTATGTAGGCTTTCTGTTCCGGCAGTGACTCCGTCCTGCTGCCCTCTTCGCTCTGGGCTATTTGACCCAGGGCAAGGGGAAGTGGGGGGGGGGGGGGAGGGTGTTCCCTTGGGTCACCTGTTTTATAATGAAAACAAGGGGATTCCTCCTCCGGAGTCAGTAATTCTGAGCTGTTACTGGGATGGTTTTAAAGTGAAAAGTTAATGTTTAAAAAAATTCATTCATGTCATATTTTTAAAGTGTAGCATTTGAATATGTCACGTGTCAAACAGGCGTTAATATACAATCCTCGGACACTTTTAAAAGAGTATAAAGAGTCCCAATTCTCTGGACTAACTTTATTTATTGGCTTACTTTAAAAATAATTAGTCTAAGGATTATACTGGATGTTAAGAGAGAACATGAATGTTATGATGCTCAATTATGGAGGGTGTTGTGTCTTTCTAATTTATCATAAATAAGAAAGATACATGTAAAGCCTAATACTCCTTTTCTCCTCGAGGGGATGACTCTATTTTATATAGTTGAGCTTATTGGATTTTCCTCTGTGTCCTAGGCCCTCCAGCCTTTTTACTATTCAGCTATGTCTGGGTCATTGGTACAGTATAAAAATGTTAAAAAATTTATAGTAATTTATATATTTTTTATACTTACCAATGACCCAGACGGGGATGGCCCTCCCAGGAGTTGGGAACTTGTACCTCCCCGCTGAGTACATAGCGCTGACCAGGCACTGATTGTAAGAATGATAAGTGGTGCCAATTTCGGGACATCCTTGACACTGCGCATGCGCAGTAGAGGCGAAGTATGGAGGGCCATTCAGGACATGGTTTCTTTGGTTTTAGATGCAAATTTTGGGGATTGGGGGGCAAAATTTGTGTTTGGCCCTAGATTTTTAAGAGTTAGCACCAGCTATGTCTGGGTCATTGGTAAGTATAAAAAATATATAAATTACTATAAATTTTTTAACTTTCTTCAATTTCCATCAAAAAATGTTGCCGCGGCCAACGTTCTTAGAACTTAGTTCAGTCAGACCTCAATATTTCCCTTTGGCACACCCTACAGGGCACATTTATGATTGGATTGCTTTGAAACCTGGTATGCTTGTTTGGGGTGACCTCTAGATGGGAGCTATCGTTTTTCTTCCATTTCCGTCAAAAAATGTTGCCGTGGCCAACGTTCTTAGTACTTACTTTAGTTAGACCTCAATATTTTCCCTTTGGCACACCCTACAGGGCACATTTATGATCGGATTGCTTTGAAACCTGGCATGCTTGTTTGGGGTGACCTCTAGATGGAAGCTATCGATTTTCTTCCATTTCCGTCAAAAAAATGTTGCCACAGCCAACGTTCTTAGAACTTAGTTTAATCAGACCTCAATAATTCCCTTTGGCACACCCTACAGGGCACATTTATGATCGGATTGCTTTGAAACTTGGCATGCTTGTTTGGGGAGACCTCTAGATGGGGGCTATCGATTTTCTTCCATTTCCATCAAAAAATGTTGCTGCAGCCATCGTTCTTAGAACTTAGTTTAGTCAGACCTCAATATTTCCCTTTGGCACACCCAACAGGGCACATTTATGATCGGATTTCTTTGAAACCTGGCATGCTTGTTTGGGGTGACCTCTAGATGGGAGCTATCAATTTTCTTCCATTTCCGTCCGTCAAAATATGTTTCCGCTGGCGACGATCTTTGAACTTAGTTTAGTCTGGCATCAATATATTCCTTTGGTATGCCCTACAGGCACATTTATGATCAGATCAGATTGAAACTTTTTATGCTTGTTTGGGGTTACCTCTAGATGGGAGCTATCAATTTTCTTCGATTTCCGTCAAAAAATGTTGCCACTGGCAATGACCTTCGATGAACTTAGTAAAAACTTTGTGCAGTTAAGCATCAATATTTCCCTTTGACACACCCTGCAGGGCACATTTAAGATTGGATCGCTTGCAAACTTGGTGAGCTTGTGTGGGGTGACATCTATATGGGAGCTGTCGATTTTCTTCCATTTCTATCAAAAAATGACCTTTGAATGTAGTTTAGTCAGTCCTCAGTATTTCCCTTTGGCACACCCTTCAGGGCATATTTATGATCGGATCACTTTGAAACTGGGTATGTGTGTTCGGGGTGACCTCTAGATGTGAGCTATTGCTTTTTTTCATTTCCATAAAAAATTATTTTTGTTATCACCAACCTTTGATCTTACTGCATTTGTGCATCAACTTATCCCTTTTGCACTCTCTGCAGGGTATATTTATGAATTTCCATAAAAAAAACCCATTGCCACAAGCAATGACCTTCTACTTAGTGCATTTGTGCATTAACATCTTCCTTTTGCATGCCTCCGAGGGCACATTCATTATCAGGTTGTTTTGAAACTTTGTATGCTTATGCAGGGTGACAAAAATAGGAGCTATTGATTTTCTTTTCATTTCCATCAAAAACTGTTACTGTTAGCAACAATATTTGAATTTATTGCATTTGTGCCTCAACATTCTTTGACATGGCCTAAAGGCCACATTTATCATAGGATTGTTTTTGAACTTGGGGTGCTCATTAGGCAAGAACTTTAGATAAGAGCTATTGATTAGCATTCATTTCTGTGAAAAAAGTTGCCATTTACAATAACCTCTGAACATACTGCATTTGTGTATCAACATTCTTCCTTTAGCCAGTCTTACAGTTTACATTTAAAAATGCATGGATTACTCTGACGTTGTGCACACATAATGCTGTTATGTTGAAATTTCATCAAATAACATTGGTACCAATGATCTTCAATTTTGCCATTTCATATATAACTTCCCAAGTTCAAGTTTGTCAAGTTGAGCTCAGTGTCATTGACACATTCATTTGTACACAACTTCTATACGGCTCAGGCTAGAGGCCGTATTTATGAACCGATCTTTGCAACACTTCTTGGGTACCTTTGTTAATGCCGTGGGACGAGAATGAGTGTTTTGGGGTGTGGTCCGAAATTCAAGATGGCCGCCGGCAGCCATTTGGTACCAAAATTAGTGCAATCAGTTTTTTGTACAGAACTTCTGTATGAAAGTTCTGATTTGAATAAATTTTCAGCTGCGACTAGCAGCTCTCTAAGTGGCAATGTCAGTCTGTCTGTTTGTCGGTCGGTCTGTCAGTGACCAACGAGTTTGTCTGTGACCAGCGAGTTTCAAAACTCAATAACTTTTGAAATACTTGATGGAATGATTTTATATTTGGCATGTAAGTGTATCTTATTGATGTCTAGCCACTGTTCAATGCATGTGTTGTTCCAAATATTTTTCTTGGAGTTATGGCCCTTGATGAACTTAGAATTTTGTGAGATTGCACCACCCATCGCAGCTACGACGTCAACGTCGCAATTTTTGTGTGAATGTTTAGTAAAATGGAATACATCACATATAATACGGGTTTTTCTCTTGTGCAGATATTATGCAAATTAGATGGACTTTGATTTATTCAGTGCTACTTATACACAGTAAGTACACATGTCAATACGGCTGAGGCTAGAGGCTGTATTTATGAATCGATCTTTACGAAACTTCTTGAGTACCTTTGTTATCACCTTGGGACAAGAACGAGTGTTTTTTGGATGCGATCCAAAATTCAAGATGGCTGCCAGTGGCCATTTTGTACCGAAATTAGGTACAATCAGTTTTTTGTACAGAACTTCTATATGAAGGTTCTGATTTGAATAAATTTTTGAATGAATGTTTAGTAACATGGAATACATCACATTTTATATGGGTTTTTTTCTTGTGCAGAAATTATGCAAATTAGATGAACTTTGATTTATTCAGTGCTACTTATACACAGTAAGTGCACATGTCAATACGGCTCGGGCCAGAAGCTGTATTTATGAACCGATCTTCACGAAACTTCTTTGGTACCTTTGTTATCACCTTGGGACAGGAACGAGTGTTTTTGGGTGCCTTTGTTATCACTGTGCTGTGAGAACAAATATTTTGGGGTTCAGTCAGACCCACTCTGGGTCTCAAAGATTTCTTTTCTAGTTTAGCATCTAACTGTCGCCCACCTCTACAATACTTTACCTATACATTTGTTACAGGCTATGGTCAGCATTTATGTACAGACCGTTACAATACTTTATATGTACCTTTGTTATCAGGTCATTACCTAGATGTGTGTCATTGCTGTGTCACATACTATACATGTGCATAACTTACACAAGTTGAGCTACAGTGTCATTGACACTTTCATTTCTGTAAATAACCCGCTGATGTTGTGTTTTGACTTTACAGAAATTCAGAAGAAAAATAATGTAATGAAGAAATTTCTAGCTATTGGTACAAAAATCTTGTTTGTATTGATGAGTTTTAAATCGGGGCTTCATAAATGACTCATTTGATTGGGGCAGTCTCTGATGTCATCATGAGTTGGTAAATGGTTCCAGAGATTGGAGGTGGTGACAAAAAAAACCTGGTCAATTGCACTCAAAGCTAATTTAGAAACAGGTTTATCAAGGTGCAACAGCCAAAGGGTTCATTTTCATGGCGTCATAATTACCTACAAACCTGCAAATATTTAGTCTGTCATTGTCACTGACTGGCACAAGTTGCCTGTTTTTCAGGCACCATTTTATTTCTGCCTGATTTCATGACAGGTACAATTTCTTGTACTTGAATATGGCCTGTAAACTAGAATTACCAAATGGGCTTATCCTATCTTTCCTTCTATCCATCCTTCTTACCATCCATCCTCCCTTTTGTCCATCCATCTTTTCCTATTTCTTGTCATCACATTTTAAATAAAACCGTTTCACAATATTTTTCTCAAATGTAATGTATAGCTTTTTGGTGATAATATCAGTTTGTGAAAACATTTTTCTTGAGCATCAATCAAGTACTTATGGACACAATTATACTACATGCCAAATTTGTTTCAAATCAGCCGTTTGGCTCTTGAAATACCAACTTCTTTAAAAACCTTCTTCAGATCTACCAGTCAGAATTCTTTCACATTTGGCATATAACATCTCAAGGGGGATCAGATTCAAATTTTAATCAATTTGAGTCTCTGGCTTGTGGGGGGGGGGGGGGGGGGAGGGGGGGGAGGGGTGAGCAGGTTAGGTTCAAGTTTGTTCAAATCCATTCCTTAGTGTTTTTCCATAAAATTTACCTTTATGACTTCATTCCTTTTTAGTGTTGATGAACCATGTCTAACTGAATGTGACCACAAATACTTCTTTGAACCACTTTGTCAGGTGAGCACTTAAGGTCCCTTTGGGCCTCTTGTTTCAAAGGAACTAAGTAGGTCAAAATTTGGGCTTCAAAATTTCTATTTCCTGAATGAATGGGCTGATTTGAACCAAATTTGTCATGTATAACTTGGTCATAAGTACTTGTTTTATGCTATTTTGTGTTTTTTTTTTTTGGGGGGGGGGGGGGGGTGAGGGGGTGTTAGAGAGAATCACACAGAAGTTAAAAATAGTGTTGAAGCGGTTAGTAAATTTTGTAAGCGGTAACCATTTACTATTATTCAAATAATTACCAATTAATCGCTACATTTACGTCAAAGTTAACTTGAACGGTGTCAGCCTTTTTTCCACTGTAAACAAGTGACTATACTGAAAACAGCAGATTCAGAATTTGATATTACGATACCCCTTCCCTCATTCATTTTTAACACCTGTTCTTTCTGGCATTATTTGCATTATTAAGTGATTCTTATCCCAGCCTCACAACATGTTAACTAGATGATACATCTGGTATAATTGGAAATTAATACTAATTTGGTAAAGTCCAAGTTGAATATTTTTTACCTATAAAAAGGCTATATAAATTACTGAAAAGCTGTACCAGTGTTCTCATTGCTTATTTGTTACCGTTTTCAGTCTGTTATTTATGTGATTTTACAGAATTAAATAAATTTACTAATAGATAAAATGTGTTTTTTTTTATTTGAATGCAACGGTAAGTATTAGAACAGTATAAACTTTACCTCGATATATCCAACTTAATATGTACATTTTGGGATTTCCCCATGTCATAAATTGACTGCATGTTACTGTTCAGCATCCAATCAGACAATGGGGATTTAAATTTTTCAACACGTGACTGAAAAACGCGGTTTGATTAGCTGAATTCCTTCACTACAATCAATCGCAGGAAAAGAAATCTTTTACTGTTGGATTGGGCATCGTAGGCTTCAGGAAACATTTATACTTACATATTACATGTGAAACTCCCTGACAGAACCTGCCTATTTATAATTAACAGGCTTTACTTGAAACACCATTTGCAATGAAACTGACCAAAACTAGAAGCCACTGTGTTTTGACAATGTTGGCACTCACACATGTGACTTGCGAAACGAAACAATACAGCTTATGTTATGAATATGTAATCAGGATGCTCTGGTTGAATAACTGTGACCCTTTTTTAAAAACAAAACTTCACTGTTCTGCAGTCAATGCCAGTCATACAACTCCGTTTGCTGGATACTGATTAAACATACAATAACTGGGCTTCAGTTGTTGATGATTTTCATGGGATTCATAAAATATGCACAACACAAAGAACATTAGGTATGTTTTGAAACACTTTTATTTGAATATTTTTCTTTCTTTCTTACCCTCTCGCCACGTTTCGGAGTTAAAAACTGATGAAAGGGTTTGAATATATTTCATTCAAACTTACCACATTTCTTGGGATGGGCCTACTTGTAAATGCAGGTTCAACTGCAACCCCATAAAATCGTCCCCAGTAAAGTTGGGGACTTGGGTTATTGGCAAGAATGGGCTTCTGGCGAGAATGGGCTTACTGGTGGTTCCGGAAGGTGAGAAGAGCATTAACCCTTATTATGCCCCCAACTTGAAAAGTCGAAGGGGTATCTAGTAGAGACCTTTGTCCATCTGTTCGTCCATCCATCTGTCCATCTGTCTGTCCATCCATACATTCATCTGTACCAACATTTTCCCTTATGTCTCAGCCACTGCTACTCTGAGTAGAATAATATTTGGTGTCGTGATAGAGCATCATGGGGGAAAGATACCTGTGTAGCGTGAGTTTCTTCCACACATTTTTTTCAGAGTTATGGCCCTTTTTCACTCTGTTGACTTAGAAACTTTTTGGCTGGTCGGGAGCATTGGCACACGCTTTGCATTGCCTGTCTTGTTAAAGGAGTCTTCTGAAAACAACCAACACAAGAACACGTGGCATGTTCGGACTCCAAATACATGCAAACCGTTAACCGGTAGTAAAAATCATAACCAGTAACAGCAATAACCAAACCGTAACCGATTAATCGTTCCAGCACTAGTTAAAAACAAAAGAAAATTTTGTTCGGACACTTTTTTGAGACTTGACAGAACAGAGCTTAGTTTTTGCCTACGATGCTTCCTAGGACCAGCAGAAATGAATAAAAAAAAAATTGCCTTTGGTTGTGTCATGGCAAATCAAAAAATTGCTCATGCTGCCCATTACTTACTGACACAATCATCCTTTTTGACAACTTGAGCCAGGTGAGCTTTTTAGTCTCACTTGAACCTCTGGTTTACCTCAAAAACATAGCTGATGACCACTCATTGGAATGAACTCAACAAGTTCATTCCAGTGAGTGGTCCAAAGCTATGTTTGTGAGGCAGAAATTGAAAATCTTAATAAAATTTGAAAATTTGGCAGTTTTTAGCTCACCGAAGGGAGCTTAACTTATCACTTGCCGTCCGTCATCGTCTTTCGTTGTTGTCCATCGTGAAGTTTACATATCGACTTCTCCTCACAAACTTCTGGACCAAATTGAACAAAATTTGGTGTGCATGTTCCTTATTATATGTCAATTCAAGTTTGTTCAAATAAATTTGCCCTGCCCACAGTGGGCACCACAAGGGGCATAACTCTGATAGCACCCATAATTTTTTTCAAAAATTCAAAAAAATCTTTAGATCCACCAGTCAGAATCTTTTCATATTTGTTATACAACATCTGTAAGGGGGTCAGATTCAAGTTTGTTCAAATCGAGTCCCTGGGTTAAGATTTGGGCTCTCTACAGGTGTCCGAAATTTAACTTAGTGCAATATGTGGAATATTCTTTGAAAATCTTCTTCAGATCCACCAGTTGAAATCTTTTGATATTTGGTATACAACATCTCTGGGGGGTCAAATTCAAGTTTGTTCAAATCGGGTCCCTGAGTGTTAGTATTTGGGCTCTCTATTGGAGCCCAAAGTTTAACTTGGTGCAATTTGAGGAAATTTCTTTAAAAATCTTCTTCAGATCCACCAGTCAGAATCATTTCATGTTTGGAATACAACATCTATAGGGGAATCAGATTCAAGTTTGTTCAAATCGAGTCGCTGGGTTAATATTTGGGCTCCCTATAGGAGCCCAAATTTTAACTTTGTGCAATATGTGGAATATTCTTTAAAAATCTTTTTCTTCAGATTCACCTGTCAGAATCCTCTCATATTTGGTATACATAATCTCCAGGGGGGCCAAATTCAAGTTTGTTCAAATCAAGTTCCTTGGTTAATATTTGGGCTCCGTATGGGAGTCCAAATTTTAACTTGATGCAATATGAGGAAATTTCTTTAAAAATCTTCTTCAGATCCACCAGTCAGAATCCTTTAACATTTGGTATACATCATCTCTTGGGTGGAGGGGGGGGGGGGGGTGCAGATTCAATTTTGTTCAAATCGGGTCCCTGGGTTGAAAAGTTTTGGTCTGGTTTGGACTTAGAAATTTTGGACCAAAATTCAGAAAAAATTTTAGCCAGAAAATTTTGGGTTCGGTTCCGACTTTTTAAAATCTTCTTTTTTAGACCCTGTATTCAGAATGCTTTCATATTTAGTATACAACATTTCTAGGAGGGTTAGATTCAAGTTTGTTCAATCCTAGTCCCTGGGTTGATATTTAACTTAGTGCAATATGAGGAAATTTCTTTTAAAATCATCTTCTTCAGTTCCACCAGTCAGAATCCTTTCATATTTGGTATACAACATCTCTTGGAGGACAAGACTCAAGTTTGTTCAAATCGGGTCCCTGGGTTAATATTTTGGCTCCCTATTTGAGCCCAAAGTTTAACTTATTGCAATGTGAGGTGATTTCTTTAAAATCCTTCTTCAGATCCATCAGTCAGAATTCTTTCATATTTGGTACATAACATCTCAAGGGGAATCAGATTCAAGTTTGTTCAATTTGAGCCCCTGGGTTATTAATTTGGACTAAATTTTAACTAAGTGCAATATGAGGGAAGTTCTTTTAAAATCTTCTTCAGATCAACCAATCAGAATCCTTTCATATTTGATATACAACATCTCTTGGTGGGTCAGATTCAAGTTTGTTCAAATCGGGTTCCTGGGTTAATATTTTGGCTCCCTATTTGAGCCTAAAGTTTAACTTAGTGCAATGTGAGGTGATTTCTTTAAAATCCTCCTTCAGATCCACCAGTCAGAATTCTTTCATATGTGGTACATAACATCTCAAGAGGGTTCAGATTCAAGTTTGTTCAATTTGAGTCCCTGGCTTAATATTTGGTCTCTAAGGGCAGGGGTGGGGTGGCAGGGGGCATGTTAGGTTCAGGTTTGTTCAAATCCATTCCTTTGTGTTTTTCCATAAAATTTGCCTCTCATGACTTCATTCCTTTGTAGTGTTGATGAACAGTATCTAACTACTTCTTTGAACCACTTTGGCAGGTGAGCGATTAAGGCCCCTTGTGGCCTCTTGTTTATGAATGGTGCTGACAGATTTTGGTAGTTACATTAGATTAAGAAATTAAGAAAGTGTTTCTTTTTTTTCAGATGATGGAACCTGACTATAGGTAATAAAGCTATAGCATAGCACTCACTCACGAAACGGTGCGCAGGGTTCTGATCCAGAGGACATTCCATGATCAGACCAGATATGGTTGATAAGTTGTGAGTTGTTACCCATGGCTGTGATACTTTATTAGAAAAGCAGTGGAGAGAACTTATCTGGAAAAGATATATCATTCTGTGATTTGATATTTTTTTTTTACTTTTGCTTTTAGCCAGAGAAATATATGGTGCCTAACCCTTTACCTAACAAAACATACAAACATAATCTACAGTAATAAAAGGGTGATAGGTATTCAGATACCAGGTAGGAGGACCTCGGCTTCTATAGTTGAAGTTTAAACCAATAGAAACAGGTAGTCTTAAGAAAATCCACAACTCATGAACTACAAGGTAGCCTATCTGTTGATACCATGAGCTACAAATTTTGTGTATTGGTTTCCTTCAGTTTCTGCTGGTTCAGCTAATAAGGGTATTAACTGGAATCCACCACCGGGTATCCAAATATAAACTACAGTAAACACGTTTTTCAAAATTTAAAATTTTTTTTCCTAAAAAAGCGTAGCACACTTTAACTCTGTGGTGATGGGAGATATTTCCAGTAGGACAGCAATACAATTGTCACCAGAATAGGGTTAATCTTATAGTTCATTAATACAATATAGCCCTTTTAATTGGATCAGTCACTATGTTTGAAATTCATTTGTTTGAATTTTTCATCAGATTCATTCATGAATGCATTTTATGGAAAAATTCATGAAAATATTCAAGTTGAGAGTTTAACCCTTAGGGGCCACAGATTAATTTTATGATAATAACTACCTTATATACATGTACACAGCTAAAGGTGACTGAATAAGTGTTTCTACATCATTGTTGACTCCCTGTATAGTAGAGATGGGTGGTATTGTTATGAGTTTGGTGTCGGTTTCAATATTTTTTTTTTTTTTTTTTGGGGGGGGGGGGGGGGGGGGTATACCACAGTATCAGTTTGGCTTGGCATTTGGTATCTGATACTGTGGTATACCCCCCCCCCCCCCTCCCCCACAGTATCAGTTTGGCATTTGGTATCTGACTTGACTGAGATTTGCTGATACATGTAGTACCAAAGGTGAATTCACACCAGAAAAATACAGAATAAGTTGTATCATTCTACCACTGTGCCACAAATGCAACTGCCAATGAGCTCAACATTGGCATTATTTTGCCAATGCAAATCATATATACAGTAATTTATACAGTAATTTTGTGACATGTTCCAAACACACCTTAACATTTAAAGACCTATTTCAGGCTTTTTGTGATCTCAGAGCTTGTGCCCTTAACTGAAGACAGTGATTTCTAGTCAAGTCTTGGCTGCTTGTTAAGGCAGCCAAGACTTAACTAGAATTCACTTCTCAGCAACTGGGCATGTACAGGTAGAATGCTAGTTAGAATTTAGGAAAATTGCCAGACCTTCAAGGGTTGACAAAATTGAGAAGAAAATGTCATTTCTTTCATCAAAATGAACATGTGAGCTGCCTTCAAGCCTCAACAAGGTCATGTAAATAGCAAATGTGGGAAAATTTGAAAATACAGATGGTTTCGGTATTCAACAGTTGGTTAAGTTGGGTGTTTCGGTATGCCTATGATATCGGATATCAGTATATTGCCCATCTCTACTGTTTAGGCAGCCAGCAATGATGTAAAAACACTGTCAAGATAAATGCAGTCTAACCTGGCCTGACTGCTGAATTCTTCAGGAAGAATACACTTTGGGGGTACATTTTCAAAGCACTGAAAAGGTGGTAGTTTGAGCCTCTATGGGGACTTTAGGGTTAAACTCATTACATTGAAGTCTTGAAACAGAGTACCCACTTCAATGAAAAGTCCTTGAAGTTTGGTTCTTCCCTTGGAACGTGCTTGAATTTTTTCCATCCTTGAAAAAAAATACTTGATTTTCCACCACCCCTCTTAAAAAGTACTTAAATTCAGTTTTCCTTTAACCTCTGAAATGAGAAGCTTCATGATAAACCATCCCACATACATGCTATGTAACAAAATTGGTCTGGAAATGGTCCTTGATCTCTATATTGCCCCTTGATTGCAACAAGGCACCATCTGGAAGGCTTTTGCATTGCAGATGGTTTCTTGTTGCACTCAATGGATGATATATATCTAGCTAGTTGACTTTTCCAGAAATCAGGGCCTCAAGGCTGAAATTCTTGATGCTGTTCATGGTGTTATAAGTCCATACGAAAATTATGATCAGAGTCCTTGAAAAGTGCTTACATAGTGTTTGAATTTGATTCTCTGATGTCAGTGGGAACCCTGTGGAATAAAATTAAAATTACATACTTACTCAAGAAAAGTATCTTCCCTTGCCCCTTTTAATACTGTTAAGTGAATGGTTAACCATTTACCTAATGTATCAACCGAATCAGCTCTGCACTATTCACAAAAAAAATTGCCATCTGGATTTTCTTGATTTTTCAATTTCTGCGTTTAAAACATAGCTTTTGATTGCTCATTAGGCTCAGTTTGTCCAACTTGCTCCAATGAGGAGACACAAATTGTGTTTTGAAGGTGAGAAAATTAAATCTTTTAGATTCTTTTGAAAAAAAGTAGCAGTTATGCATGTTAAAGGGTTAATAGCTTTGGTTTTGTTGAAATTCTATATCCAGTACTTTACAGTTTTGTTATTCATTTTCATGCATCCAAAGTGTCACATTAGTTGGTCACCAGCATCTATAAAATATGGTACATGTATGTGATTGTCTGCTTTAAGAATCTTTTTATGAAGGAAAAATGTTAGCACACCATTATTCTGTGATTTGGAATTGCTCAGTGGACTTAAATCATGTTTAACCTTCGCTGTGCCAATGCTGTCTGATCAGTGAGAGATGGGAGATAATTTAAAATTTTGGGTCAAGTTTTTTAAAAAACTTGATCCATAGTTTGATGAAGTCTCTGCACAGGCAGACCGGCTGGCATGACCTTTCTCGTTAGTGTGATAACTTAAAAAAATATCAATGGATTTGGTCAGCATTTGGTATGTGAGACATTCTTAACAATATTTTGAACAAGTTTGAAAACCAGTGCGGTTTGGCCATTCTGAAGAGAGCTATGACCCTGGGAGCGCGGTGGCTCAGTAGGTAGAGGTGCAGGCTGCAAGCCGAGAGGTCCTCGGTTCGAATCCCACCTGCGGCAACCGCGTTGTGTCCTTGGGCAAGACACTTCATCTCCATTGCCCGCGTGGGGGCACGATGACGCCGTGTACTAAGGCGTACTGCACGTCGATGGTACACATGTCTTCAACCAATCTAACCCTGCCTGTGCTGCAGTGCGGGGTTACGATGTTGGGGAGCTGGCAGCTGCTCGTCGTTGCTCGGTGGTTCTCTCCGGGTACTCCGGCTTCCTCCACCCGTAAACCGGTCACGGTCATGATTAGCCATTGTGCATAAATATGTGACCTTAAACATCAATAAATAAATAAATAGCTATGACCCTTAATTAGTTAATTTTTGCTTGTTCTTCAGCTCGTGAGCTCGATAACTTGAACAAGTATCAATGGATTTGTTCAATATTTGGCATGGATGATTGGCTCTTTTTTTTGAGTGAACAAAAGCAATTGTATTTACAATGATGTGCACATACAATGATAAATGGAACACTGATCCACATTTTTTCAAGCTGGATTCACTGAGTACCTAATAAGAGAAAAGTTAAATGTATTGTTTTTGACAACAGTTTGAAATTTCAAACATGGATGAAGCTTTCCTCGTCACTCATTCAAAAGGAAAGGAAAACATAGTGATGCATCATCTAATAAAATTAGAACGGTGAGAAGTTCGGTGACTAGATTTCTCCAGCCAAATTGACAAATCTTATGCAGGATTTGGTGGAAATTGCAAGTAATTCTGACAATCAGTCAGCTCCTTCATGTTTTTTCTTAAGTTAAGGGTAGTCCAGCGCACTAGACTTGGCTATACCATATGCATGCTGAAGTCTAGTCTTCAGGACTACTTTATCGGCAATCTTTATCTAGAATTGGGTAACCTTTCACCTTGATATTATGTTATAGGTTGTGTGAGATGCTTCAACCAAAAACATTGGCCCAATGCAAGTTTCACATGACATAGAGCCCCAGAATGGTCTCTAATACATGCTAAAATAGCCTCAGGTTCGTAGAGCACTGAATTTTGCTAGTCCTGTTTTCACTATTCAAAAATTATTAAATGACCCAATATTTAATTAAGTCTTTATCGTTTTTCACTGAATCAGTCAGATTTGGTCACTGCACTTGATAGATTTTGGAATTTAAATTCTGTTATTTTTCCATTTTTTATACAGCCATTTACCGAATTGTATTTTGTTAACTTCTTGCCTGCTTCTGGAATATTTTCCTGCTCAGTAAAAAATAATATATGTTACCAAGGAAAGATAAAATCCTGGCTCTTGTTAACCCTTTACCTGATGAATTGGCCATATCTGTCCATGTAATTTATAAATTGAGCAGATAAAAAAAAATTATTTTTCACAAAATTTCAAGAAAAACATATAATGTGGCCCCTCATTGGAATAGATGGGCTCATTGAAATTCTTGAAATTATTTGAAATATATGAAAAAAATAAATAATTGAAATAACAACTTTTGATTATTGTGTACATCGGTAAAGGGTTAACAAAAAGTACCATTCGAAATACTAATAGGATGAATAACTTTTTGCCCTTGGACTATGTGGAATTTTTCAGCGAATCATAATATGGCTACTTTACATTAGCCATGACTTAATTTTCTGAGAAATTCTAGAGACTGCTTCAGCAGGTCAAGATTTCATGCAGTATCTGTGTTTCCATTTATCACACTGTGAAACTCAGTCTGTCAGTAGAACTTTTAAATTACGCATTATATCTTGATGAAACTTCACAACATATGTATCCAATATATACATTGAATCATGTTTCAGTTTCAGAACAACTGGCTGGTCAAAGCATAACTTTTGAATTAAAGTTCTAATCAGATCATAATATAAGTTATGTGTTTTGATAGATGGGTGTTGCATACTAATTTTAGGTTTTTATCTCTTGATAACTATCTATCAAGGTTCTTATTACACAAATACATCTTGTATCAGGGTCCCGATACATATACTTTATCATGACCATGTGCATGTCCTGTAATTTGTATCCGATTCGAGGTTGTGTTCATAAACATGACCCTGAGCTAACATGTTGAATCACGAGTTGACAGACTATGTGAAACTACTTGGCAAAGGGTTAAAATAAATACCAACACTCATCGAGCCAAGAGCAAGTCATTTCATTCTACTGGGCAATTTATACCTACTCCTGCTAAGCCTTTCACTGGCCCCTTTAGCCAATTTGCTGCACCAGTGAGCACGCCTAACCTCCATAATGGGTACAAAGAACCCTCATGGGCATTTGTTGATGCAATATCACACTCGCAGCCAACAGTAATATTCATAATAGTGCACATTAATGTGCTTAAAACCTCCCTTTTTGGTGACAAAAGTCACACTGTAAGGTGGAGCTGAATGTTTAACCCTGCCACCCACACTTAGCATGTGGGGAACAAGTGACATTCTACTTCATTCATAACAACTCCAATTAATCCTACACTACGGCAGTCAAATATACTACTCTCATTACCCTCTAATATACTGTACAAACTTGTATTTTACAGAACAGCATTTAATAACATGTAAAGATGGATGATACCAAACCATGTGCTATTGTTTCTAAATGAGTTATTCATCTGACAATGACTGATGAACAGCGCAAAACTGTTCTTGTGAGTGTTTGTCTTATTGACAAACCATCACATGGTTCAACACATGCATCGATTCCGAAGTCAGATAATACTGTACTGAGCATACCCCCCCCCCCCCTATTTAATCAATCAGTCACAACCAATACCTCTCTGACAACTGGCTTTCATAACAGTTTTTTGTAAGAAGTTTTTGGATTGAAAAAAGAGAGTACAGTGGAGCCTACTTAATTGGATATCTCTTAATTAAATAACCCTGTTAATTGAAAATGACTTCCAAACACAAATTTATTCCCCATGCTGCTATAACAAAGCTTACCTGTTAATTGCATAGAGGGTATAGAGTTAATCCCTGTTAATTGAATAAAAAAAATATTGTAATATGTCTAGAAATTAACACTGACTGAATTCCCCTTGTTAAAAGACCTATTTGGCCAAAGTACATGCAATACAGGCAGTCAATCTATTATATCTAGTTTGACAGAGTTCCAAGATATAGATGAATATATGCTCAGTTTATGTCTAAAATATAGGAAAGTGACCAAACGTCTCTCAATTGAATGCTCCTGAGAATAATTTTCTTTGGCCAAGTAGTTATTAACAGGGTTCCACTATGTTTGGAGAACAATATATTAAAAATATGAAAAACAGTGAATGTTAATAGTTTTTTTTTGTTATAGTGTATAACAGGATTTCAACAAACAAAATTAACTGACTTAATTTATTATTATTATTATAGTTATATTAAAGATGGAGCTGATGCTAATAATATTGCATAATATTTGTACAAGACTTAAGTTTCATAATTGAGAAAGAAAATTCTCATGTTAACATCATTATACATAATGTGTTTCTCATAGTGTTCTCCATTTGCTGAGCTCCAGATAAGCATGGTGCGAATATGTCTTAACCCTTTAACAAATGTGACATCCACATATTGCCAGCCATATTTACAAAAAAGTTCTCTTCATATTTGTTATTTTAAAAAATTTGTCTCCACAACATAGGTTATGATCCCTTGGAGCAATTTCATTGATAAGGGATCACATGCTGTTGTTGGGAGGCAAAATAAATTGAATATTTTCTTAGGAATCAGAAAAAAAGTTTGCAGGTGCTGTCTTCTTGCCTTTTTAAGTAAAGGTTTAAAATATATTAATTTTTAGCAAAAAATCCATTGGAAATAATTGTTGGGGGGTGTACAAATATGCTTTTAAATTTTGTAAAGTTGTTTTGACAATCTATCACATGAGTGAAATGCTATTGTTGCCAAAAAGATTGCACCTCTTTCTGTAATCACATGTGCTTGGCATAGGTGGAGAAAGAAGACAGATTTTATATTTTGTATTGACTCTGGAGTGTCCCTGCAACTGAGTTCCCATGTCTCCTAGAATTGCTTGAAGGTCTTGGAATTTAAAAATCCCTTGCTGAGGACCTGCAAAGTCCTTGTTATATTAGAACCTTCTTTTGAAAACCTTTGAAAAATTAAATATTGGGCATTTTGATGTTGATTCATTTCTCTTTTTAGTTCACTTTAGAGTGAGCTGATTATTGCTGAATGGATCTTTTCTGCCTAAAAGAATGTCTAATAGATTGAGAATCATGTATTGGATAGTGGATATGATTGTGATATGACATTAAGATCAAGCCTGGAAATAAGCAGACTGTCATCTGCAGAATGAGGTCTCCAGAGTGTGAATTTGGTAATGCTACCCTTCTGTACAGGGAAGTGTTACTAAATTTACCCTCTGTGAACCTGAATTTGAATCAAAGTCTTCGACCAAAACAGAAAGAGGTACCCAGAAGATAAATTGTGGGATTCCAGCCCACTGTATGAGATAGCATCACCAAATTCACCCTCTGGGACCTCATTCTGGAAATGACAGATTGCTTATTTCCAGACTTAGTTAAGATTGGCAATTTGGAGTTCAAACTCTTTTGTGTACATGTAACCATGTGTTGCTCTTGTATGGGTGCCCCCTTGTTTTTGGCTAAGAACATGGTTGAATATCCTTGGAATTTTTCATATCTGACCCCTGATTACCCTTGAAAATATACTTGGAAGCACCTGGAAACTCTTTGAATTGACTAGTCATTCGAGAGCATGAACCTTCTGAAATCAGATATAAAAAAGAACAGTTCTAGAATCTTATTATATCCATTTTAAAGGGACACTACAGAATCAGGAAATGCTATCAAATATTTGTTTTGTCTTATTTGCTTGTGCTGAGAACGAGTGTTGAAAACACAAGATCCAAAATGTTGCTCTTATGCAGTGGTTAAACTACTGAAATGTTTCAAACCTATTTTGCAAATGTTTTCTTCAAGGGGTAAATACGCTTTGCAAAAAGGACAAGTGGTTATGGTTATCAACCTTGGTGCCAAAATTTTATCTGGAGCTACGTGTTTGTGCTGTTTCTTTATTCTTGAAACCTATTATTCCCCGTTTAAACCACAGGAAGAAGAGCAGTGCTTGTGTCAGTCTCTGTGAGTTTTCTCATTAGTGTTGATTTCATTCTCTGAATAGATCAGCTGACAGTCATTTTAACTCTTCCTCAGGAGACCTTGCATTGGAATTTTGTTACATTGTAATGTTTTTATATGGCCGCTCATATGAGCGGGCTGTATTATGGTATGGCGACGTCTGTCCGTTAGCTTTTGTTTGTCCACGCGATAACTTGAAAACAATACATCCAACAGATACTATTTTTTTATTAGCTCATCTTGACAAAGTCAAGCTGAGCTAATCTCATCGCTTCCCGTCCGGCGTCCGCCGTCTGTCGTCCGTCAACACCATGTTTTGGTCTTCTCCTCCAAAGCCACTGGGCCAATTCAAGTGAAAGTTTGTGTGAGTGATGGTCCCAAAGGGGCATTTCATTTTTGTTCAACTCAGCATGCCCAGCCCCATAGGGAGGGAGTGGGGGAAAATGCACCCAAATATTTTTAAAATCTTCTTCTCAAGAACCAGTGTGTACAATGACTTGATATTTGCTATGAAGCTTCCATATGAGGTGTAGAATCAAGTTTGTTCAAACGAAGTTCGTGAAGTAATATTTGGCTTTGTAATAGGAGGGGTAAGATTTTTGGCCCCGCCCAAAATTTCTATTTTCTGAACCGATGGTCCGGTATGAACCAAATTTGGTTTGTGGTATTATTGGGTCATAAGTACATGACCCATGCAAAAAAAAAAAATCCTGCATCCCCATGGGAACCCTGGGAGCTAAAAATAGAAATATTTTCAAACGCCCATATTTCCCAAACCCCACGGAACAGAGAGCTTTTATTTGGTATGAAGTATCCTTATGACCAGTAGAATTGAATGGTAAAAAAAAATTGCCATCGGTTATGTTAGGGTGTTCTGTAATGGGCATCGAAAAAATGCTGAGTCAGCATATTTGCAAAAATTTTAAAAAATCTTTTCTCCAGAACCAATCAAATTATTTTTAAAATCTTCTCAAGAACCAGTGTGTACAGTGACTTGATATTTGCTATGGAGCTTCCACATGAGGTGTAGAATCTAGTTTGTTCAAACAAAGTTCGTGAAGTAATATTTGGCTTTGCAATAGGAGGGGTAAGATTTTTGGCCCCGCCCAAAATTTCTATTTTCTGAACCGATGGCCCAGTATGAACCAAATTTGGTTTGTGGTATTATTGAGTCATAAGTACTTGACCCATGCAAAAAAAAAAAAATTCCCGCATCCCCATGGGAACCCTGGGAGCTAAAAATAGAAATATTTTAAAACGCCCATATTTCCCAAACACCATGGAACAGAGAGCTGTTATTTGGTATAAAGCATCCTTAGGACCAGTAGAATTGAATGGTAAAAAAAAATTGCCATCGGTTATGTTATGGTGTTCTGTAATGGGCATCGAAAAAATGCCGAGTCAGCATATTTGCAAAAATTTAAAAAAATCTTTTCTCCAGAACCAATCATCAGAATCTTTTGACATTTGGTATTCAGCATTCATAGGGGGGTCAGATAAAAGTTTGTTGAAATAAAGCTCATTGGTTCATATTTGGGCTCTCTACAGGAGCCCGAAGTTTTAACATAAGGTGATATGGGGAATATTCTTTAAAAATCTTCTTCTTCAGAACCACCAATCAGAATCTTTTAATGTTTGGCATACATCATTGTTATGAGGGTCAGATTCAAGATTGTTCAAATTTTATCTTTGTTCAATATGGAGGGTAATTTAAAAAAATCTTCTTCAGATCCACCAGTCAGAATGCTTTGATATTTGGTATGCAACATCTCTAAGGGGGTCAGATTCAAGTTTGTTCGAATCAGATCCCTTGGTGTATATTTGGGCTCACTATGGTAGCCCAAATTTTTACTTAGTGCAATATGAGGAAATTTCTTTAAAAATCTTCTTCAGATCCACCAGTCGGAATGCTTTCATATTTGGTGTACAGGTTGTTCAATTCGAGTGCCTAGGTTAATATTTGGGCTCCATATGGGAACATGAAATTTAACTTAGGACAATATGAGGGAATTTCTTCAAAAATCTTCAGATCCACTTGTCAGAATGCTTTCACGTTTGGTATACAACATCTCTAGGGGGGGGGGGGGGGGGTCAGATTCAAGTTTGTTCAAATCGGATCCATAGGTCAATATTTGGGCTCGCTATGGTAGCCCAAGTTTGAACTTGTGCAATTCGAAGAAATTTCTTTACAATTTCTCTTCATCAATTCCAACAGTCAGAATGCTTTCATATTCGGTACACAACATCTCTAGGGAAGTCAGATTCAACTGTGATCAAATCAAGAGCCTGGGTTAATATTTGGGCTCTCTATGGGAGACGGAATTGGCCATTTTGCTGAAGAATTAAAAATTTTGTATTCAGTACTCTAGAGGTGTGTAAGATTAATCCACATAGGTTGTATCAAGGGGCTTCATAGGGGAGCTCTACATTTTACTTTATGATCAACTGAAGAAAAGGCATGATGCCCAGATTATTTTTGTCACTGCTGAGGGACTCAAGGATTGACAGTGCAGCCTATGGAGATGGCTTGCTTAATGTAGACTCATTCTTGGACTCTGTTTAAATTGTGTTCTGTTCAAGATGAGCGCTTCAGGCCCTGTGGGGCCTCTTGTTTTATGGTTGGTTAGTCATGACTAGAGGATGGTTCCTTTCGATAACCAGCATCATTGTCTGTCTGTCCATCCATTTGTCTGTATGTCCGTCCGTTCATCCATTAACTTTATTTGTCCATGCTTTTACTTGAAAACAATACATCCAACAGATACTGTTTTTTTTATGGTTGATTAGTCATGACTAGAGGATGGTTCCTTTCAATAACCAGCATCAATGTCCATCTGTCCATCCATCTGTCCATCCGTCCGTCCATTAACTTTTATTTGTTCATGCTATAACTTGAAAACAATACATCCAACAGATACTGTTTTTTTTATGGTTGATTAGTCATGACTAGAGGATGGTTCCGTTCGATAACCAGCATTCTGGCATGTCCAAGATGGCCACCATGGCAACCATCTGGGAGTTTTGGTGACTTTTTTGATTCTCCACGCAATAACTTGAAAACAATATATTCATCTTTAATGGGTCGTAAGCCAGGAATGTACAATTATTTTTGAAGGAATTATTGACCTTTTGTTCAACTAAAAATTTCTTCATAATTGCAATTTCTTCATAGGCGGCCGTATATTGATCCACCGCCTGGCGGTGCACTTGTTATAGGAAATACTACATGTTCCGACTACATCAGCATTTACATTGAGCAGTCGACTAATTTCAACATCATGAAATAGGACCTTGATGACTAATACATAGGGTGGAAATCCTATATATACTACCTATATATACTACTCAAAGTTTGCTAAGCACCAAGTATTCCCAACTTTTGCACTTTAGTTGAAATATTGTAATGAAAAGTGTATATATATTTTATTTAATGATATCTTTAATGATTTCAGTACAGAAATTAAGATTTTATTTGTGTTTGACATTATTTTTTAGCTTTTGAATACGATAACCATGGAAAATAGATATTTTTGGTAAAAGAGGAAATTTTTCAGTTTACAAAAAAGTTGATGGAGTGAACTGGTATGGGTTCAATATCGAGTATGAGACCCATTACTCTTAATTACAGCTTGACAACGCCTTCTCATGCTCCCAATCAGATTCCTGATGGTCCTTTGTGGGATGTTGTTCCATTCTTGGATCATCATGGCACCAAGCTCCTGGACACTTCTTGGCTTGACTGGACGGGCTGAAATTGCAAGCTGCAACTCATTCCAGACATGTTCGATTGGATTGAGGTCAGGGGATCTTGCTGGCCAGTCCATACACTCAATCCCCTCCCCTGTTGGTACTCCCTGACAACATAGGGCAACATAAGGACGGGCATTATTGTCCATCAGAATGAATCTATCACCCACTGCACCTGCATACAATCTGACGTGGGCATCCAGGATCTCATCAATATACCACTGTGCAGTCAATGTACCACGGTCAAGGACACAGAGCTCTGTACGTCCATCCCAGCTGATGCGGCCCCAGACCATTATTGACCCTCCACCATAGTGGCCATGTCCAGCAATGTTGGCTGCATGGAATCGCTCTCCTGGACTTCTCCATACCCTAGAATGCCTATCTGTGTGGTCTAGGCAGTACCTTGACTCATCTGTAAAAAGGACAGGTCGCCAATCTTCTCTGGTCCATCCAACGCAGTCCATAGCCCATTCATATCGTGCCTGGCGGTGATTCTGGGACAGCAGAATGCGAATACATGGTCTTCTCGATCGGAGACCACCTTCGTGCAACCTTGCCCAGATAGTCTGCGTCGAAACATTTAACCCAGATGCATTCTGAAGGTCACTGCGAAGCCGCTTTGCTGTGGCAAAGCAGTTCCTACGGGCCTGAATGATCAAAAACCGGTCTTCAGCTGCAGATGTTGCCCTGCCTCTGCCACCACCATACCGTCTCACTGGTGTTTCATAGTGCTGAAATCTTGGTGATCACCGTGTGGTGCACACAAAGGGCTTCACCAACCTGACGATGGGTAGCCCCTTGCTCCACCATCCCTACAGCCCATCACATTTCTGCTTCAGACAAATGTCTTCTTATATTTGCATTTGCCATATTCAATCATTAAATCACAAGGGTTTGTGTTGAAATGAAGATTGAATACCGTACACATGTCATGTACATGTAGACAGTACACGAAAACATCATGAAAATCAAGGGGGTACATGCTTTTCATGACTGTCACGAAAAGTCTGCCTGCCAAGAGAGCTAATGTAAACACTGGGGACCATCTCAGTACATTCCTCAATCATATCCACCAAAAATATCGCAAATATGTCACAAGCAAATTTCACAATGTTGTGTCAAATATTTGGTGCTTAGCAAACTTTGAGTAGTATATAAAGTGGGCAGTATAGGGATAAATAATTGGCTAAATGTAACTAGTCTGGTGATGTGGTCATGATATTGCCACAAATACAGAAAATAACCATAACCACTAACAAATAAGTGTGCTGAAATCTCTTTAAAAGTTTTATTTATTTTTCACATCAGCTTAATGACCCTCACACTGTAACAAATATGTCAAGCCTTTTACGATTTGGGGATGTGAGGTTTAGACATTTTAAAAAGGGAATTCTTCAGTTATTCAGGGAAAATGTTACTCTTTCCATAGCTAGTGTAAATTCAAAGATTAAATGTTACTGATGTTTCACAATTCAGGTAAAGAATGCACAGGCCAAGAGGTTATACAAAATGTTGTTCATGTTTCCTACTGGCTGGACACTGTTTGCCATATCATCGTGTGAGTGCTAGAATGTCCTATGTCCCATAGGGGACATAGAACATTCTAGCACTCAGGCGACGATATGAAGTAATATAAATATAAATCAAGTTTTTGTTACTTGGCTTTAAAACCCTTAGCACACACTGATACTCAACCACCAAACTTTCAAGCAGCAAATGTTTTCCATAATGCAACTAGGAATTTAACAATTCAATCTTGTGTGATAGAGCTCTATAAAACAGGATTGAATTTGATAAATTCCTAGGTGCATTGGGGTAAACTTTGCTGCTTGAAATTTTGTAATTTTAACATCAGTGCACAGAGAGTTAACACAAGCTGACAATGAAATATGCTCCTCATTGATTGGACTAAGCTTGAGTGATCACCTGTTTTAATTTTTTTGTGTGTTTAACAATACAAATTATTACATAGGAGCACTGAATTTACTGACCAGGTGTCAGATGCACTCACTACGTATAACTTGTGCACTCGAATAGTGATGTTTTACGAATAAAGTTATATTTATGAAAAAAAGTGCCAAATGCTTCATTCTTCCTTCACAAATAGTGTGAGACACTTCAGGGGAATAAGTTTATTGAACTTGTTCTTGGGTACATTTTGAAAGTTCTAATTACAATGAAACCCTGTTAATTGAATAGCCACTTTTGCCAGTGAATAATATTAAGCTAACAGGAAATTGGTCATTTTCCAATATTGTAGTGATAAACTGAGCATTTATTCTAGGATTTCTTTTTTTAACAGAGCTCATTGAACTCTGTCAAATAAGATTCAATAGATAAATGCTTAACGTACTGTGATAAAAAAGTGGTATTTTTTTTTATCAAATCACATCGGATCATTACACACTGATTCAGGGTTCTCGAGGGGCCTTGGATTCAAGGAACAACCTTGAATTTGACTATGGGTCATTCAGGGCCTTGAAATCCTGGTAATTGTCTTCAAAGGCCTTGAATATTTACAAAATACAGTATGCTGATGAAGCATATCATCATAACTCTATAGTTTCATATGCCAGAGTTTGTGAAAGCATAGTCCTAACTAGGACCATCCGGTCATTACTCCCACTTCCTTACATGGGAAGTAGGAGATGTGGGTAATGACTGGGGGGTCCTCGTTAGGACAAGTGAAGGCAGGGCCTTGAAAATCCTTGAATTTGGCTTTTGTTGGGCCTTGAAAAATGCTGAAATATACCAAGAAACAGCCCAGAATAGACTTGAATTTGAGTAAGGGTCATTCAGGGCCTTGACATTCGGGAAATGACTTGGAAGGTCTTGAAAAGCCTTGAATATTCACAAAATAAAGAATGCTGATGAAGCACAGAATCGAAACTCGATAGTTTTATATGCCAGAGTTTGTGAGGGCATAGTCCTTACTAGGACCAACCAGTCATTACCTCGATCTCCCACTTCCCTACATGGGAAGTGGGAGATGGGGGTAATGACCGGAGGGTCCTAGTTAGGACAAGTGAAAGCAGGGCCTTGAAAATCCTTGAATTTGGCTGTTGTAGGGCCATGAAAAATGCTGAAATATATTGAGCAACAGCCTTGAATAGCCTTGAATTTTATCAGTCCTTGCCTGCAGGAACCCTGTCATACATGGTGAGTTGAAATTTCAAAAATCAAATATTCCGAAATCAAGACTGAATAAAAAAACAAACAAATATAGCATCTCAAATTCAATCAATGTTGTGGGCATTTCTCACTGACAGGTGAGATTCTGCAGTGCCAAAGGGAGAAAATCAGAAAGATAACTTTGAACAGCTCATAACCCAGTCCTTATCAGATTGAAATTCTCTGCCAGCTTTTGTGAAGCAGTGCTTGTTTTCTGTGATAAACCAGCTCTATTTTACTGGTAAAATAGGACCCATGTACCATTGCTTGGGTGGAAGTCCTCTAAAATGGGCTTTTTGGGTATAAACGATTGACTATACTCGACTTCATCTCCATGTTGCGGTCACGATTTGCCATTGTGCAGAAATATGTGACCTTAAACATCAATAAATAAATTAATTAAGCCCTTGAATTAAAGAAAATTTATTGAACATTAAAGGTTTTAAGACTTATGGGCTGACTGTTGTTTTTAGTTTAATGTCATCTGCCTGAATAGCGGCTGCTCAGGTAAAATGAGGTCACATGTTCACTTTAGTCAAACATTTGTATGAGTTGTTCATGCTGCTTAAAACTAATGGCTAGGAGACAGCGATATCTACATTCTTAATCAGAAATCTTACTCAAAGCTATATGTAAATAGCATGAAATAGTCTCAAAAATTTCATAAAAGGTCAGTGAAAATGGCTCGAAAGGGACCTTGAAAGTCTGTGAATTAACTCTTAACCTGCTGAGTAATTTTATTTAAAATATTTTTCACAGCAGCCATGACTATAAATTATTTGATGAAAAATTCATTAAAATTTACACAAGAAATCATTGGTTGAAAAGTTTATACAACATAATGAACATTGGTTAAATATCCTCAAATTTAGAGATTCCTGTCGTGGGCAGGAATATCCACCAGCAGCATGTAAGGAATTATCCTCATCCTTGTGACGGTGAACCCTATAAATTGATGTTGTAGTTGTTTCAGTGGCAATAAACACTTATGATATGGAATTCAATGATTTTTTTAGCAATTTTGTCCACTGAACAAGTTTTTAGGCAGGAATGAGGCTCACACGAGTAAACTCTCATCCATCATGGAAAGGTTTGTAGAGGCAGGGTATGGACATTGTTTTGATAAATTAATCCATATAAAAGAACATATACAAGAGCTCCCAAACCATTTACCTCTAAGTCAACATGAGTTTGTCAAATAATGTTAACCTTTCAGCTGCTATGATCTTATTTACGTAATTGAACAAAAGGCTCATTGTGTTTTGCCAGTGCTTATGAATAGCTATTTGGCATTCTGCTATATCTATCTTTATATATATATATATATATACATACATATACTGGAAGGATGTCTTTAAGCCCTGTGTAGTTGTGTGTCACATAATGCTACATCACCCAAAATGATTTTTTCTTATATATTTTAACCCTTAAGGGCCTGGACAAGTGTCTTGAATTCCCACTATTCCACAGTCTCTATACGTCTAATGGCTTAGCAGTGATTTCTAGTTAAGTCTTGGCTGCCTGTTAAGGCAGCCAAGACTTGACTAGAAACCGCTGCTCATATAATTGTTTGTCTATTGTCAGCAAGACTGCCTCACACTGGCATGTTAAGGGCACCTGTTCTGAGGTCGGAAAATTCGTAAATAGGCCTTCAAGGGTTAAACAAAGATTGCAATGTGTGAGTTTAGTTTTTGTTTACCAACATGAATTGTCACATCATTTGTAGACTATCTGTTGTCATAACTATAATTATGAAAATTATAATTTATTTATAATTTTATTAAAGATTCAAAAAAGTTATAAAGTTTACTTTCTGGTGTGAATTTGAACCATCCACTACAAAAATTTTGTTTACTCCTAAATAAGTTAAAAATCTGTTTCTTGGGCCCTCCCGCATGGTCCTTTTCACTGCTGCATGCTCTCTTTTTATAACCAATGCAAACTTAAAAAAAATAAATAGTAAATGGTTTATGTCGGATATGTTGCCCAAGTCAATAAAATTGATAAATTTGTCTCTAAAACATAGCAAAGTCTCCTTGCACTCAAGGGATGAAATACACCACCACCCATGCAGGTCTGTAGATTATGAGGCCTAAAACATAAAACAAACCAAGAGCATGAACTTTTGAAGGCAAAGAAATAATTACAAAAATAAAATAAAAAACTGCCTGCCCACATGCAATTTTACCAAAAAATGGCATGAGAACAAGATCAATTTGTGGGGCCTTACTCTTCTGGTTTTATTGATAACTCTTCATCCTTGGGAATCCCAGAATTGGATGCTGCATGAGGATTGTTTTAATTGTGTTTCAGATGAATGGGATATGGTACTTGATACTACAACTTTTTTCCTCTTGGAAATTCTAGGTAGTTGAGCTGTACTTAATTACTATGGTAAAGAAGTTCTCAGGGCTTAAAATTCATGCGAGAATCAGAACTAATTCTCATAAATAATTCTTGCAAGGAAAGCATTGATAATCAACAATCTAGCACCCTGTGTGAACCCTCGGAAGTGGAGCAGCACTTGATTACTGCAGTAAACAAGTTCTGTTTCACCAACGCCTGGGGTGGAAGTCCACTAAAGTGGCAGCTTAGGTATAAACCATTCACTGAACTTTACTTCACACCCATGTTGAGGCCATGATATACCCGGTAGCCAAAGATGAAAGTCACCTTAAACTCCAGTAAATAAATAATAATCTTGCAACTCTGTGGGAACCTCAGGAAGTGGAGCAGTGCTTGTTGTTTCCTGCTTTTTGAAAAAAACGGGAGATATTAAATTCGGGGTGTCCTTCCGTCCTTCCATTCATCCTTCCATCCTTCAGTGTTTTTCATTTACAGACTCAACTTTCCTTACAGTGACCGGATTTCGATGAAATTTGGGTAGTAGATCACTTTCATCAATTGTGGATCTGAGTTCCAATATGGGCATTTTCCGTGCATATTTAATTAGGTTGCTGAAATTTGATTGGCTGACGGTTTCCAGACTCTAACTTTCCTTAAAATCAACTGATTTCGATGAAATTTCATATATGGATTACTTTTATCAATACCTAGGTCAAGTATGAATGTGGGAAATTTTGTGTCGAAAATCTGTCTGTCTGCCTGTCTGTCTGTCAATGCACCTCGGACTAAAAGCCGTATTTATGAACCGATCTTCACGAAACTTCTTGGGTATCTTTGTTATCATTGTGAGACCAGAATATGTGTTTTGGGGTTTGGTCCAAAATTCAAGATGGCCGCCAGCGGCCAATTTGTCCCGAAATTGGGTGTAATCAGTTTTTTGTACAGAACTTCTGTATGAAAGTTCGGATTTGAATAAATTTTTGTATGAATGTTTAGTAACATGCAATACATCACATATAATACGGGTTTTGTTCTCGTGCAAAAATTATGCAAATTAGGGGAACTTTGATTTATACAGTGCTACTACTAATACACATTTAGTGCACACCTTCCGTGTTTTTCGTTTCCAGACTCTAACTTTCCTTACAGTCAATCGATTTTGATGAAATTTGGGTAGTAGATCACTTTCATCAATTGTGGGTCCAAGTTTGAATATGGGCATTTTCCTGTGCATATCTAATTGGGTTGCTGAAATTTGATTGGCTGTCGGTTTCCAGACTCTAGCTTTCCTTAAAATCAACCGATTTCAATGAATTTTTCATACATGGTTTACTTTTATCAATACCTAGGTCGAGTTCGAATGTGGGAAATTTTGCGCCGAAAATCTGTTTGTCTGCCTGTTCGTCTGCCCCATGCGTCAAATTAATTTTTAGTGATTCTCAGTTACACTCCACATCACTTCACTTGCTTTGACAGTGACCTCCGTGAAAATAAATCTGATAATTCCTGTCTAAAGCACTGTCTGTTCTGTCTCTTCTAAATAACTTTCACTTGCAACTCAACTGTATTCCACTGGATGCATTAATTCCCCTTGAAACTGCTGCCCAGCGGGAGACATGAATTCATTGAATTTGCTTGTTTAATGTGGTAATCACGTTCTGCTTTACTGGTAAAATAGGACCTGGTAACTACTGCATTTGGTGGAAATCCTCTACAGTGGGCAACCTAGGTGTAAGCGATTGGCTAAACTGGACTTCATACTTATATTGTGGTAATGATATAGTAATAGATGCTAACTGTGACCTTAAACCCCAATGAATAATGAACAATGTCACAAAATGTTCATTTGATTCTTGTCACAGATTCTGAAAGTGTCCTTAAAGGACTGGAGAATTCTACTCGTATTTTTCTCCCTAATAAGAAAGTAATACTTTGATTTAGCAATGGTGCCTAGTGAAATCAAAGTATACAGGCAGCCAAGACTTCGCTAGAATCCACTGTTACTGTACTGTGGGCTCCATCAGCAAGACCACCAAAAGCCTGTTTCGTGGAAGATGTTTTCTATACTGACCAAAAAAAGAAATGCAAGTTCACTTTTGGTAATATTTATTTATACGTAGACCCAGTGTAGTAAAATTTGACGCATAGCTGCCTCATTGTACTGTCTAAAGAGTCTTTGGTTAAAATTCAGTCAACCATGACCACGTGCGCCTCTGCATGCTTTCAACAGATTTTTTGACAAAGCGTGCATCTGGGGCACTCCCACGTGCTATGGGCTTGAAAACCATACCAAATTGAAGTTTTGAACAGTACACATTTCATTTCAACTCTATTGAAAAGCAAAATGCTGCAAATGTCCGAAGTTGATAGGGGTATGGCTATTGCTCTAATTATGAAGGGCCAATTGCAATGTCTCATTGCCCAGCAATTTGGGGTTCATGAGTCAACGATAGCTGGTTTAGTTGGGCATCTCAGAGCCACAGGAAGATTAGCTGGCTGTCCTAGTAGCAGATGTCCGTGCGTTGCATCACCATGTCAAGATAGAGGCATATGTCTCTCACACCTCCATAACCGATTTCAGGATGTCGGGAGCAGGTCTTCGTGCCTCACATTCTTCCACTTATCCATGCACGTTGCCTTATGTTGCAGAAGGATAATGCGAGGCCACACATTGCTAGGGTTTGTCGTGACTTCCTCAACCAAAACAGTGTCCCAGTTCTCAATTGGCCACCTTGCAGTCCAAATTTGTCCCCGATCGAGCATTTTTGGGACGAGCTGGACAGGAGGGTCAGGAAGCTTGTCAGCGTCCCAAACAAAGTCACTCATCTCACACAGGCCCTTCTTCAGGAGTGGAATAAGATCCCACAATGGACCAATAACAACTTGATGGGGGTCAATGGTGGGAGAGTTAGAGCAGCAACTGAAGTCCAGGGTGGGCACACATGCTATTGATTTTGATCAGGAAATGGCATAGGGTACCCACATTTGAACGTTATCCATGGAAACACCATCTGTGTTTGGACAACAAAACTCATCAAAATTTAATCAGTAATGAAGAAATAACATCAAAATCCAAACAATGAAATAATCATCCTTAACACATTTGATATATTTACCACAGAAAAAAACTTGCATTTCTTTTTTCCACTGGTATACATGTACAAGTGAAGAAACTCACTGAGATTTGTACTGGGCCCTGTTCTTAAACTGGAGTAAATATATAAATATGAGGTTTGTCAGCTTAACTTGACAAAGTCAAGATAAGCTACTGCCATCACGCGTGCCGAAGTTTGTTAGTCTGGGAGTCTGTTCACATTTCCCTCTAGCACTGGCTACTCCCCCATGCCGAAGTTTGTTAGTCTGGGAGTCTGTTCACATTTCCCTCTAGCACTGGCTACTCCCCGTAGTTCTTGTCTGATCATCATGAAATTTCATATGCAGGTTTGAGGACATGTCTAGATGAGAACGTCCCCTATTGGTCACGATCGGTCAACCATGATGGCTGCCCGAGCCCAAAACTCAAAAACCTTTAGCTCAGTCTACAGGCTGTATTTATGATGGGATTTCATTGTAACCTGGTAGGATGACTCTGTATAATGTCTAGATGAGACTGTCCCCTTTTGGTCATGATCTGTCAACCGTGTCGACTGCCCAAGCCCTAAATCTAAAAATTTTAGCACAGTCTTCAGCACTATTTAATATAGAGGGATTTCATTGTAACTTGGTAGGATGACTCTGTAAGATATCTAGATGAGAAGTTCCCCACTTGGTCGCAATCTGTCAACCGTCATGGCTGCCCGAGCCCAAAAACCTTTAGCACAGTCAACAGGTTGTATTTATGGAGGGATTTCATTGTAACTTAGTAGGATGACTCCATATAATGTCTAGATGAGAATGTTACCTTTTGGTTGCGATCAGTCATCTGTGACAGCTAAAGTTGCTTGAAGGCCCAAAACCTTTAGAACCGACTACAGGTTGTATTTATGAAGGGATTTCATTGTAACTTGGTAGGATGACTCCGGATAATGTCTAGATGGGAATGTCCCCTTTTGGTCGCAATTGTTCAACCGTGATGGCTACCCAAGCCCAAAACCCGAAAACCATTAGCACAGACTACAGGTCGTATTTATGAAGGGATTTCATTGTAACTTTGAAGGATGACTCAGTATAATGTCTAGATGAGGACATACCCTTTTGGTTGTGATGGGTCAACCGTAATGGCTACACAGGCTCGAAGCCCAAAAACCTTTAGCACAGTCTGCAGGCCGTATTTATGAAGGGATTTCACTGTAACTTTTACTGGATGAGTTGGTAACTTTGGTTGACATACATTAACTGTGAGGGCCACATTAACCCACCCTCAATTCTTTAGTACAGTCTACACCTCAAATTACTTTTATTGAAAACATAGCATACAGGGAACAGAAATTGACATATTCTCAATTATTACAATTCTTGTCGTATTTCATAATCCTTTCATAAACATTGAACATTATCCTTTTCATCAAGCACAACACACAGTCAGGTTAAGTTACTGTGTCACTGACACTTTCATTTTTATGCCCCCAGCCTCTTTGAGGAGGGGGCATTATGTTATCACCATATCCAGCATCCGTCGTCGTCCGTCTGTTAACTTTTCGCATTCCATCAGTTAACTAAAGTTCTACAAACCGGATCTTTACCAAACTTCATATGTGGGTTAGGTATGATGAGTGGAGGAAGACTATTTATTTTGACCATGATGTGTCAAAGGTCAAGGTCACAGTGACCTCCAATATTAAATACACTTGAAATTGGTTTCTGCTCTATAGCTAAAGTTCTACCAACCAGATTTTTACCAAACTTCATATGTGGGTTAGGTATGATGAGTGGAAGAAGCCTATTTATTTTGACCTTGGAGTGCCTAAGGTCAAGGTCACAGTGGCCTCCAATGTTAAATACTCTTGAAGTTGGTTTCCGCTCTATAACTGAAGTTCTACCAATCAGATCTTTACCAATATGTGGGTTAGGTATGATGAGTGGAAGATGTCTATTTATTTTCACCATGATGTGCCAAAGGTCAAGTTCACAATGACCTCCAATGTTAAATACACTTGAAATTGGTTTCTGCTCAATAACTAAAGTTCTACCAACTGGATCTTTACCAAACTTCACATGTTGGTTAGGTATGATGAGTAGAAGAAGCCTATTTATCTTGACCATGATGTGCCAAAGGTCAAAGTGACAGTGACCTCCAATGTTAAATACACTTGAAATTGGTTTCCGCTCTATAACTAAACTTCTGCAAGACTGATCTTGTTTTTTTTTGTTGTAATTCTATCCATGAAATTGCAGGAGGGGGCACATGCCACGCTTCGCGTTGCTCTTGTTTACTATGGAATATATACTGGATGCTCTCACAAGGGTACCACAAGAACACTCTCAAATCATAAATTATTTAAGAATTGAAAATTTCCCCACAGGAGCCCTGGGAAGTGAAGCAGTGCCTGTTCACTGCGGTAAACAGGCTCTGTTTTACTGGTTAAATAGGACCCAGTCACCAATGCTTGGGAGGTGCAAACCCTCTCTAAAATGGGCAACTTGGCTTATTAACGCTCACCCCATGGTCTTGAGTTGATACTCATGTTGTGGTCATGATTAGCCATTGTGCAAAAATAAGTGACCTTAAACACCAATAAATAAATATAAATAAATAAGAATTGAAAATTGATTCTCTCTACAGGTATTCCTGAGAATCCAAACTGATCACCATGAATCTGGACAAATTTTCTTTCTGTAATTTCACAGTTAAAATAGGACCACTGCCTATTGTGAGAGTCTTCTGGAGTGGCCAGCATTTGTATAAACAATTGATTAAACTTAACTTTAAACTTACGTTATGGTCATAATATAGCCACAGATGCTGAAGTAACCATAAACATCAATAAACATAACCTACTACCTGGAGTTGCACCTGCTTCCTATCGAACTTTCATGATGGAGCTGGATTCATGCTTCAGACTCCCATTACAGTGAAACTCAGTTAATTGAATAGCCACTTTTCCAATGAAAATTATTCAGTTCACTGGAGTATTCAGTTAACAGAAAGTTGGTCACTTTTCTGTATTCTAGATGTAAACTGAGCATGGAGCTCTGTCAAACTAGATACAATAGATTAAACAACTTTAAATTGGATGAACTAATTTTTTTTATTTTTTGTCTCAAAGACATAGGTTATGACCTCTCATTGGAGCGAGCTTGTTCCAACGAGGTGTCATAACCTATGTTTTTGAGACAAAAAATGAAAAAATAATGAAAATTAATTGGCGATTTTTTAGAATAGTGCAGGCCGGTTTTGGGCATTACATTGGGTAAAGGGTTAAGCATTTTGCAATGAATTGTGACAAAACAATTGTGGAAAAGTAGATGGGCACTACCAAACTTCATCTGGCCAATTACAATTTAACTTTGTGTTCTCTAATAACTTTAAAGTACTCTTCTAGCTGCTTCTAGGGGAATATTTTGTTAATGTAAGACCAAATGTGTAACCAATTATATCTTGTTTGGCTCATTGTCAAACAAGATAGGATTCTTAATGTACAGTATTGCATTGTTGGAAAACATTTCTGTTGTAAAATCTGGGCTTCAACTTCAGTACTTGTAGTTAAGAACTGTAGTTAATGTGTTAAAATGAAAGTGGTGTTTATCCAGTTAACTGTAGTTTAGCTGTTAAGAAATAAATTCGGGTGCATTAGGCATGCCTTGGTGATGTACTTGGAAGAACTCAGAACTTAAGCCATCCCAGTTTGGACAAATCAACTTTAACCCAAACCACCACCTACCCACACACACACATGCCCTCCACACCCAACTGATCATCTTTGCATTTGCGTTGGCCCAAGATAAATTTACTGTCGGCAGATTATGAGGTGTTCTGCACTTCATGTAGGTTGACATACCAGTGTAATGTTAACCGTGATGAGAATAGAAAAGGGCATTCAAAGTTAGTTAACTAAAACAGGTTTACCAGCATAGTTCAGTAAGTGATTGAGATAAAGTAATTCAGTTAGTTAAATTAGTTTACAGTTGATAAAATCTTTTGATGTGCATTTCAGTGGGACAGGAAATAGTTAATTGTTTTCATTTTTCTGAGTAACCTAGGACTTGTTGACAATGACAATAGATCCTTCTAGCACCTTTCTTGACTGCAGTGTAAATTTATTTGTGATTTGATCAGTGAATCTATAGTAGTCTAGGAATAACCCCGCCTCTGCCTCTGAGAATGTATATTTGCCAAGTATAGAAAGAGGTCAAATCTTACACAGTGAGTCATCCAATGAATGAATTTGATTATTCTTAACTGGTTGAGTGCTAAATTATTTTTCAAAGGTGATTTGAAACATGGATATTTTGTTTTTCAAATATAACCTGCTGCCAGCACAAGTCACCTTACTTTAGCTAGATTTTGTTCATAAATAATTGTTTTGTTACAATTGCACTCTTCAATAAATTGCAACCATACAATTTTATATAAAAAATGTTTTCTTCTGCTGATCAAGCTAACGAATACTGTGTAAAGCCACTTAACCCTTTACCCAACATAACAGCCAAAACCGGCCAGTGCTATTTACAAAACCCATCAATCAATTTTCATTATTTTTTTCAATATTTTGCCTCAGAAACATAGCTTATGGCCCCTCATTGGAACAAGCTCATTGAGCTCAGTCCAATGAGGGATCATAAGCTATGTTTTTGACGCAAAAATGAAAAACATTAGTTATTCAATAATTTTGTTTGCAAGTGTCGTCTGCTTTTCATGTTAGGCAGGCCTGGCATTTTCAGGAGAGCGATTTAATCGTTCACCTACTGCTCACCTTAAAAAAGTTTAGGAGGGCAAAAACTAGCCCGTCTGGACTTAGAGAATAATAACCCAAATCTTTTCAGATCTCTGCTATATTAGTGCTTATTGTAAGATGGCCACACTGCCCCTCCCACACCTTTGGGCCTTACCGAGGATCGGAGGTGTGGGAGGGGCTGTGTAGCTGTCTCGCAGTGACTACCTTGTTAGCAACACTAAATAAAATGTACAAAGCCCACAAGGCAGAATTCTTTAATAGTAAAACTTCATTTTGCCACTTTTAGCTTTTGTAAGCTTAACTGGTAGAGTGCTGGAAGCCCTATTTTGGGCTTTACTAAAAGTGACAGGCAATAACTGTCTGTAGCTACATTCTGCCTGAGGAAGCCTTTATTGTCCCTGATATGAATCAGATTTTTTATACAATACCTTGCTCTCTGACATTTAATTGGATAGTGCCTATAAGGCACTATCCAATTAAATGTAATAGAGCAGTATATGATGAGCTTTGATTTGTTGTCAGAAAAAACTCAGCACTTTACCAGTTAAGGAGAGCTAATCACTCCCCTAGGCCATGCGAGGGGAGCGATTTTTAGCCCTCCTGCATTTTTAAGAATGCCAGGCCTGATGTTAGATAAAGGGTTAAGTGGCTTCCGACACTTTTCAATGGAGCCTTGATAGTGGCTTCTTGCACACAACCAGTTAACCCTTTACCTAACGTAACGGCCAAAACCGGCCAGCACTATTCTAAAAAATCGGCAATTAATTTTCATTATTTTTTTCATTTTTTGTCTCAAAAACATAGGTTATGACCCCTCGTTGGAACGAGCTCACTGAGCTCGTTCCAACGAGGGGTCATAACCTATGTTTTTGAGACAAAAAATGAAAAAAAATAGTTATTCAAGAATTTCTTTTGCAAGTGTCGTCTGCTTTTCATGTTAGGTAAAGGGTTAAAGCCCTGTGTACCCTTTATCCAACGTACACAATATCAACATTTGTTATTTTAATTATTTTTATGCAGTTTTTTTTAAGCACTACAAGCAGCTGTGTGTGGGGCAGTACTGGTCTGTCAGTCGGTCCATGGCCAACAAGTTTTTAAACTCAATAACTTTTAAAATACATGATGGAATGACAGCATGTTTGGTATGCAAGTGTATATTATCAATGTCTGGCCACATGTACAAGGGTGTGTTTTGCGGAGTATTTCTGTCAGAGTTATCACCCTTTATGTACTTGGAATTTGTTTAATTTTTATCATCTAGCTCAGTTACTTTTAAAATAATTAGGAATCACCTATTTGGTACGCAAGTGTATCTTGTTGATGTCTAATTAACTCCATATTCACTGTAGGTGTTATCTGGAGTATTTTAGTTATTTCCGTTTTTTGACTTTGTTTCATTTTTACCATCCGTCGCAGCTTAGGTGCAAACTCCCAAATTTTCAAAAAATTTCAAGAAAACCATTTGTGACTCCTCAATGGAACATGCCCGATGAGCTCATTCCATTGAGGGATCACATGACGTGGTTTTCTTGCAAATTTAATTCATTACCTAAACCTGACTTCTTGTTTATGTTGCTGCCTTCATGATATAGCCATTGATGCGGAAAGTGACCTTAAACACCATTGATCTCATTGAGCTCTATCAAACAAGATAGAATTGGTTAACCCTTTACCTAACATGAAAAGCAAACGACACTTGCAAACAAAATTCTTGAATAACTAATTGTTTTCATTTTTTGTCTCAAAATATAGGTTATGAGCCCTCATTGGAACGAGCTCGTTCCAAAGAGGGGTCATAACCATTGTTTTTGAGACAGAAAATGAAAAAATAATGAAAATTAGTTGGCAATTTTTGTGAAGAGCACTGGCCGGTTTTGGCCATTACGTTAGGTAAAGGGTTCACTAGGTAGTTGCATTGTGGGAAAAATTTGCTGCTTGACCTTTCAGAATTTTGTACCGAGAGTCGAGTACAGTGCAGGCAGATAAATTATTTTTGGTGTTTCCCCCACTTCATATTGCCGTGGGAACTCCGGGAAGTGAAGATGTGCTTGTTCACTCTGTAAACAGGCTCTGTTTTGCTTCTAAAAGTGGAACCAATGCCAATGCCTGGGGTGCAAGTCCTCTGAAATTTGCAACATGGAAATAAACGATTGGCTAGACTTTACTTCACATCCATGTTATAGTCATGATTAGCCATTTTGCAGAAATATGTGACCTTAAGCACTAATAAATAAATAAATAAATAAATAATAGGGCATGAACACCTTTACCTTCTATTTGAAAGGAAACTTGAGGAACCTAAATTCCTAAGGGTACTCGAGAAAGTGTGCTCTATTTGTCTAAAGAAGTAAACAAGTTTTTTTGGGGTGGTAAATTGGGCCCAATAATGAAAGCTTGGCTGGAAATCCTCTATAGCTGGCCGCATAGGAATAAAGAATTGTTTAAGCTTGTCTTTAACACTTGTGTTACGGTTATAATATAGCCACAGATGCTAAAGAGACCTTTACCTCCCAATAAATAAATAACTGAAGAACCAAAAAGCAAAATTGTAATTCATGGACCATTGTGTAGTTCACCCGATGATCTGGAAACTGTAGATTTGCCTCGTGGATCCTCAAGATAACTTGTTGGTGGCCGAGAAGCCATATAACCTGTGCCTAGCGAATGGAGCTCAGTTATATGGCTATTTCTTTATTTATAGAATAACCCAGTTAATTGCATATAACTTGCATCCACAAAACCATATATTACACCTTTAATACAAATTTGACCTTTTAACTAGTTGAGAGCTGGAAGCCACTATCATGGCTCTATTGAAAAGTTCTGAAACTTTAGTGGCTTTAGCCTATATACACTACCATGTTCTTTGCTCAGATGTAGGAAAAAAATGTTTTTACAAATTTGTTTCATCACAATCTATTGGAGACTACCAATAGGCACTCTCCAATAAATTTTGATAACACAATCATTTATGAATAAAATCTTGCTCATATGTGGCTCCTCTTGCTTGTAGAATGGTTTCCTGAAAATAAAAATACTTGTGTTTCAAACCACTTTTCGGAAAATAATTTAGCACTCTACCATATTGAGTTATAGAGTAAAATGCTGTTACTGATAATTGAATAAAAAAACTCTTGTGATCTATTTAAGAAGTGCTCTGGCAACCACTATACATTCCAGGTTTATGGAGCTTCTTGGCCTTAGTACATCCAATATAAGCATTTAATCTATTATATCATGTTCTGTTGAAATGGTAAAATAGGACCCCTTCACCAATGCCTTGGGTGGAGTCCTCTAAAATGGGCAACATGGCTGGACTTGACTTTATATCCATGTTGTGGTCATGATTAGCCACTGTGCAGAAATATGTGACCTTAAACTCAAATAAATAAATATTATATTGTGTTTGACATGAGCTCCAATATATAATAGAATAAATGCTCAGTTTAACATGTCTTGAATTCCTGTGGGAACCCTAATAACCCTTTACCCAACGTAACGGCCAAAACCGGCCAGCGCTATTCTAAAAAATCGCCAATTAATTTTCAAAATATTTTCATTTTTTGTCTCAAAAACATAGGTTATGACCCCTTGTTGGAGCGAGCTCGTCGAGCTCGTTCCAACGAGGGGTCATAACCTATGTTTTTGAGACAAAAAATGAAAAAAATTAGTTATTCAAGAATTTTTTTTGCAAGTGTCGTCTGCTTTTCATGTTAGGTAAAGGGTTAATGGAGCAGTACTTGTTTTCTGTGGTTCATAAATGAGTTTGGGTTTTTATGCTAAAATAGGACCTTGTTATAAACCAATGCCTGTGTTGGACATCCTCTAAAGGGGCCACATAGATGAAAGTGATTGGCTAAACTTGACTTGATACTTTTCTTGTGGTTGTGATATAGCCGTAGCTGCTGGAAGTGTTTTTAACATAAATTAATGTAACAGCCCAAACTAGCCAGTGCCATTCACAAAAATCACCATTCAAATTTTTGTTTTTACTCGTGCCTCCAAAATGCAGCTTATGACCCTGCATTGGAACTTGCACATCAGATTCGATCCAGAGAGTAATCATAAGCTATGTTTAGGAACAAAAAAATATTAAAATCTTATAAAAGAAATAGGGGGCGCGGTGGCTCAATTGGTAGAGGTGCAGGCTGCAAGCCGAGAGGTCCTCGGTTTGAATCCCACCTCTGGCACCCGCATTGTGTCTTTGGGCAAGACACTTCACCCCCATTGCCCACGTGGGGGCATGGTGACGTTGTGTACTAAGGTGTACTGTACATCGATGGTGCACCTGTCTTCAACCAATGCTAACCCTGCTTGTGTGGAGTTGGTATGTTGGGGAGCTGACAGTTGCTCGATGGTTCTCTCTGGGTACTTCGGCTTTCTCCACCCGTAAAACTGTCACGGTCATGGTTAGCCATTGTGCAGAAATATGTGACCTTAAACACCAATAAATAAATTAAATAATATAAAAGAAATATTTTTTGCCTGTGTCATGTTTGGCAAAGAACATACAACCAGTAGAGTTATCAATGAAGAATAGACTTGGAACAGCATTTTCAGAGCAATATAAAAGGGTCAGTTCAGGGCTGTATGGGGCCTAAGAGTTATTACTGATTTCTACTGGGGTTCAGATGAAAATGTAGTGCTATAATAATGAGTAACATTATTACTTCTCACATATTTAGGTGAGACTTTGTTCTGACACAAATGAATAATCATGTTTACATACAAGAGATGGAATTAAAATTTCATGTAACTCTACTTTTAGTTTTGTGATCCGTTTAAAAGAAAAAACACTTCTATTACTTCAACATATTGTGGCTTGTCTCCTCTTTGCTCTGGATGAAAAGTAATTTTCCATTTTTGTGTCAGTCATTTATCCTTGGCTGTTTGAGTGGTAGGTAGATTTGTATCACCATGGTATGTGTTGTGGGGAACTGTAGTCATAAGTGTGTCTGTCTTTCATATCTGGTGCATCTATTTATTATTAAGGTTTAACGACACTTTAACAGCCAGTGTCATATCGTGTCAGTGACAGTTTTACGGGTGGAGGAAGCCAGAGTACCCGGAGAGAACCACCGAGCAACAGCAAGCAGTTGCAGCACAGGCAGGGTTAGATTGCTTGAAGATATGAGCACCATCGACGTGCAGTATGCCTTAGTACATGGCGTCATCGTGCCCCCATGTGGACAATCAGGGTTATTAAGTGCCTTGCCCAAGGACACAATGTGGGAGTCTGAATCGATTGCTCAGACGGTCACCCATCCAGGGACTAACCGGGCTCGATGTTGCTTAACTTAGGTGATGTGACGAGAACAGGGCTACTGCAATGCCACCGTGCCCCCCATCTGGAGCATATCTTTGGAAACCATTATATACTACACCAAAAAAGAGTTTTGGGTTTTTTTTAACATGGGTATAAACGATCGGCTAGATTTGACTTTATATCCATGTTGCAGTCACAATTAGCCATTGTGCAGAAATATGTGACCTTAAACACAATAAATAATGATAATAAACCCAGTTTTCCCAAATTTTTCTGAACATATTTGGCAGAAAATTTTATGAAACATAAGACATGAACCCCCCAATAGTTAACAAGAAAATGTTAATTTTGAAGATGGTTGATGTGAATTCTTGATTACTACAATAAGCTAAGGGTAGTGTTTTGAAAATCACAACATAACTGGCCTCTGTGCATTTAATAATGTCTCTGCAATGCCTCAGGGTAGAGTACTGACTGCTCAGGAGAGAGCCTGTATCCTTGGTAGTATGAAATTGATATATACTACTCGAAGTTTGCTAAGCACCAAATATTTGACATATCATTGTGAAATTTGCGTGTGACATATTTGCGATATTTTTGGTGGATATGATTGAGGAATGTATTGAGATGGTCGCTGGTGCTTTCATTATCTCTCTTGACAGGTAGGCTGTTCATGACAGTCATGGAAAGCATGTACCCCTTGATTTTCATGATGTTTTCGTGTACTGTCTACATGTACATGACATGCGTTGGGTATTCAATCTTCATTTCAACACAAACCCTTATTTGATGATTGAATATGACAAATGCAAATGTAAGAAGACATTTGTCTGAAGCAGAAATGTGGTGGGCTGTAGGGATGGTGGAGCAAGGGTCTACCCATTGTCAGGTTGGTGAAGCCCTTGGTGAGCACCATACAGTGACCACCAGAGCCTGGGCAAGATTTCAGAAGTATGGCACACCAGTAAGACAGCATGGTGGTGGCAGAGACAGGGCAATTGCTGCAGCTGAAGACCAGTTTTTGATCACTCGGGCCCGCAGGAACCGCTTTGCCACAGCAACCCAGCTTTGCAGTGACCTTAAGAATGCATCCGGGGTAAATGTTTCGACACAGACTATCCGGGCTAGATTGCACAAAAGTGGTCTCCGATCGAGAAGACCATGTATTTGCATTCCGAAGTCCCAGAACCACCGCCAGGCATGATATGAATGGGCCAAGGACCACATTGGATGGACCAGAGAAGATTTGCGGCCTGTCCTTTTAACAGATGAGTCAAGGTACTGCCTAGACCACACAGATAGGCATTATAGGGTATGGAGAAGACCAGGACAGCGATTCCATGCAGCCAACATTGCTGAGCATGACCGCTATGGTGGAGGGTCAATCATGGTCTGGGGCATCATCAGCAGGGATGGACGTGCAGAGCTCTGTGTCCTTGAACGTGGTACATTGACTGCACAGCGGTATATTGATGAGATGTCCACGTCAGATTGTATGCAGGTGCAGTGAGTGATAGATTCATTGTGACGGACTATAATGCCCGTCCTTATGTTGCCCATGCTGTCCGGGAGTACCGACAGAGGGAGGGGATTGAGCGTATGGACTGGCCAGTAAGATCCCCTGACCTCAATCCAATCGAACATGTCTGGAATGAGTTGCAGCTTGCAATTTCAGCCTGTCCAGTCCAACCAAGAAGTGTCCAGGAGCTTGGTGCCATAATGGAACAACATCCCACAAAGGACCACCAGGAACCTGATTGGGAGCATGAGAAGGCGTTGTCAAGCTGTAATTGACAGTAATGGGCCTGATACTCGATATTGAAGCCATACCAGTTCGCTCCATCAACTTTTTGGCATATTGAAAAATTTCCTCTTTTACCATTAACAATTTTATTAGCTCAACTTGACAAAGTCAAGCTGAGCTATTGCCATCACTTCTCGTCCGTCGGCGTACATACGTTAGTATGTTAGTACGTTAGTACGTACGTCCACAATTTCCTTTGCCACACCTCACAGGTCGCATTTATGATCAGATTACTTTGAAACTTCTTATGCTTGTTTGGGGTGACCTCTAGATGGGAGCTATCGATTTTCTTCAATTTCCGTCCAAAAATGTTGCCGCGGCCAACGTTCTTAGAACTTAATTTAGTCAAACCACAATATTTCCCTTTGGCACACCCTACAGGGCACATTTATGATTTGATTGCTTTGAAACCTGACACGCTTATTTAGGGTGACCTCTAGATGGGAGCTATCGATTTTCTTCAATTTCCGGCAAAAAATGTTGCCACGGCCAACATTCATAGAACTTAGTTTAGTCAGACCTCAATATTTCCCTTTGGCACACCCTACAGGGTACATTTACAATCAGATTGCTTTGAAACCTGGTATGCTTGTTTGGGGAGACCTCTAGATGGGAGCTATCGATTTTCTTCAATTTCTGTCAAAAAATGTTGCCGCGGCCAACGTTCTTAGAACTTAGTTTAGTCAGAAGACTCAATATTTCTCTTTGGCACACCATACAGGGTACATTTATGATCGAATTGCTTTGCAACCTGGCATGCTTGTTTGGGGTGACCTCTAGATGGGAGCTATCGATTTTCTTCAATTTCTGTCAAAAAATGTTGCCGCGGCCAACGTTCTTAGAACTTAGTTTAGTCAAACCACAATATTTCCCTTTGGCACACCCTACAGGGCACATTTATGATTTGATTGCTTTGAAACCTGGTATGCTTATTTAGGGTGACCTCTAGATGGGAGCTATCAATTTTCTTCAATTTCTGGCAAAAAATGTTGCCGCGGCCAACGTTCTTAGAACTTGGTTTAGTCAGAAGACTCGATATTTCCCTTTGGCACACCCTACAGGGCACATTTATGATCGGATTGCTTTGAAACCTTTCATGCTTGTTTGGGGTGACCTCTAGATGGGAGCTATCGATTTTCTTCAATTTCCATCAAAAAATGTTGCCGCAGCCAACATTCTTAGAACTTAGTTTAGTCAGACCACAATATTTCCCTTTTGTACACCCTACAGGGCACATTTATGATTAGATTGCTTTGAAACCTGGTATGCTTATTTACGGTGACCTCTAGATGGGAGCTATCGATTTTCTTCCATTTCCGTCAAAAAATGTTGGCACGGCCAATGTTCTTAGTACTTAGTTTAGTCAGACCTCAATATTTCCCTTTGGCATGCCTTACAGGGCACATTTATGATTGGATTGCTTTAAAACCTGGCATGCTTGTTTAGGGTGACCTCTAGATGGGAGCTATCGATTTTCTTCTGTTGCCACGGCCAACATTCTTAGAATTTAGTCTAGTCAGACCACAATATTTCCCATTTGTGCACATTTATGATCAGATTGCTTTGAAACCTGGCATGCTTGTTTGGGGAGGCCTCTGGATGGGAGCTATTGATTTTCTTCGGTTTCTGTCCAAAAATGTTGCCACTGGCAAAAAAACTGACATTGGTCCCAATGATCTTCAATTTTGCCATTTCATTTATAACTTACCAAGTTCAAGTTTGTCAAGTTGAGCTACAGTGTCATTGACACTTTCATCTATTTTCCATGGTTATCGTATTCAAAAGCTAAAAAAAAAATGTCAAACACAACTAAAATCTTTTTTTCTGCACTTAAATCATTAAAAAAATAATTAAATAAAATATATAAACACTTTTCATTACAATATTTCAACTAAAAAGTAAACAGGATATACTTGGTGCTTAGCAAACTTTGAGTAGTATATATGCTGGTATGTGCAATAGAGGGGTGGACAGACATTTTAGTGTAACATTGTTGACCTGGAATGAGATCATGTTGGTCAGGATCAAGTTTGTACTCACTTTCCCAATATGATGCAGATGTATCCACAAGATGGGGCTGGATACATGATAATTATTTATTTATTATTATTTATTGGTTTTTAAGGTCGGATATTTCTGCACAATGGCTAATCATGACCACAACAGTTTTACGGGTGGAGGAAGCCGGAGTACCAGGAGAGAACCACCGAGCAACAGTGAGCAACTGTCAGCTCCCCAACATACCAACTACACACAAACAGGGTTAGCATTGGTTGAAGACAGGTGCACCATCGACGTGCAGTACGCCTTAGTACACAGCATCACCGTGCCCCCACGTGGGCAATGGGGGTGAAGTGTCTTGCCCAAGGACACAACGCGGTTGCCGCAGGTGGGATTCGAACCGAGGACCTCTTGGCTTGCAGCCTGCATCTCTACCCACTGAGCCACCACGCCCCATGGCTAGATACATCCGATACTGACAAGTAAAAATGAGTTTTTAGTCGAGTTTTGTCGAAGTCAAACTCGACATAGTTTGATGAAGTGGCGGGCGGGCGTAAACAATTGGTTTCCGCGCAATAACTTTAGTTCTATTTGATGCACCTTTACCAAACTTATACCAGAGGTTACCCTATAGGAAAGGAAGACACCTATCGATTTCAGAGTCTTGTGCCCCAAGGTCAAGGTCACTGTTACTATAAATAGAATATTTTGTGACAAATTGGTTTGCGGGCAATAACTTTAGTTCTATTTGACGCACGTTTACCAAACTTATACCAGAGGTTACCCTATAGGAAGGAAAGACACCTATTGATTTTGGAGTCTGGGACTCCAAGGTCACTGTTACTATAAATAGAATATTTTGTGACCGGGCAATAACTTTAGTTCTATTCCGTGTATCTTCACCAAACTTATACCACAGGTTACCCTATAGGAAGGGAAGACACCTATCGATTTCAGAGTCTGGGGCCCCAAGGTCGAGGTCACTGTTACTATCAATAGAATATTTTGTGACAAATTGGTTTCCGGGCAATAACTTTAGTTCTATTTGACGCCCCTTTACCAAACTTATACCAGAGGTTATCTTATAGGAAGGGAAGATACCTATTGATTTTGGAGTCTGTGACTCCAAGGTCAAGGTCACTGTTACTATAAATAGCTTATTTCTTCAGAATTTACTGTCAAAACTCGACTTCTGGATCTGTGATCCTCTTGCTGGATTTTTTGTATACTGACTCCTCGAGCACGTGACAGGAGACACCACAAAATTCTTCAGTGAATTTGTCCTAAATGCTAATTCATTTGCCAATGAATGCATTTACCTTTCACATGGTATATTGCTTTTCTTTATTGGTTAAATTTTTTTGTCATTTACACCCAAATGTCTGGGGGGGGGGGGGGGGGGGGGGGGGGGGGGGGGTGTTCAAAATTTTTTTTTTTTCAATATATATTCAGATACAAGTTTGGTGTATTTCATTTTTAGCTCAACTTGACAAAGTCAAGCTGAGCTATTGCGATCACTTCTCATCCTCACAGGTCGCATTTATGATCAGATCGCTTTGAAACTTGGTATGCTTATTTGGGGTGACCTCTAGATGGGAGCTATCGATTTTCTTCAATTTTCGTCAAAAAATGTTGGCACGGCCAATGTTCTTAGTACTTAGTTTAGTCAGACCTCAATATTTCCCTTTGGCATGCCTTACAGGGCACATTTATGATTGGATTGCTTTAAAACCTGGCATGCTTGTTTAGGGTGACCTCTAGATGGGAGCTATCGATTTTCTTCAATTTCCATTAAAAAATGTTGCCGCGACCAACGTTCTTAGAACTTAGTTTAGTCAGACCACAATATTTCCCTTTGGCACACCCTACAGGGCACATTTATGATTGGATTGCTTTGAAACCTGGTATGCTTGTTTGGGGTGACCTCTAGATGGGAGCTATCGATTTTTTTCCATTTCTGTCAAAAAAAGTTGCCGCGGCCAACGTTCTTAGAACTTAGTTTTGTCAGAAGACCTCAATATTTCCCTTTGGCACACCCCACAGGGTACATTTATGATCGGATTGCCTTGAAACCTGGCATGCTTGTTTGGGATGACCTCTAGATGGAAGCTATCGATTTTCTTCCATTTCCGTCAAAAAATGTTGCCACGGCCAACGTTCTTTGAACTTAGTCAGAAGACCTCAATTTTTCCCTTTGGCACACCCTACAGGGCACATTTATGATCAGATTGCTTTGAAACCTGGCATGCTTGTTCAGGGTGACCTCTAGATGGGAGCTATCGATTTTCTTAAATTTCCATTAAAAAATGTTGCCGCGGTCAACGTTCTTAGAATTTAGTTTAGTCAGACCACAATATTTCCCTTTGGCACACCTTACAGGGCACATTTATGATTGGATTGCTTTGAAACCTGGTATGCTTGTTTGGGGTGACCTCTAGATGGGAGCTATCGATTTTTTTCCATTTTCATCAAAAAATGTTGCCGCGGTCAACGTTCTTAGAACTTAGTTTAGTCAGACCTCAATATTTCCCTTTGGCACACTCTACAGGGCACATTTATGATCGGATTGCTTTGAAACCTGGTATGCTTGTTTGGGGAGACCTCTAGATGGGAGTTATCGATTTTCTTCCATTTCCGTAGAAAAATGTTGCCGCGGCCAACGTTCTTAGAACTTAGTTTAGTCAGACCTCAATACTTCCCTTTGGCACACCCTAAAGGGCACATTTATGTTCGGATTGCTTTGAAACCTGGCATGCTTGTTTGGGGGTGACCTCTAGATTGGAGCTATCGATTTTCTTCCAATTCTGGCCGTCAAAAAATGTTTCCACTGGCAACAATCTTTGAACTAAGTTTAGTCAGGCATCAATATATTCCTCCGGCATGCCCTACAGGGCACATTTATGATCAGATCGGTTTGAAACTTTGTATGCTTGTTTGGGGTTACCTCTAGATGGGAGCTTTTGATTTTCTTCGATTTCCGTCAAAAAATGTTGCCACTGGCAATGACCTTCGATGAACTTAGTAAAAACTTAATGCAGTTAAACATCAATATTTCCATTTGACACACCCTGCAGGGTACATTTAAGATTGGATTGCTTGCAAACTTGGTGTGCTTGTGTGGGGTGACATCTATATGGGAGCTGTCGATTTTCTTCCATTTCTGTCAAAAAATGTTGCCGCTGATCTTTGAACTTAGTTTAGTCAGACCTCAATATTTCCCTTTAACACACCGTTCAGGGCACATTTATGATCGGATCACTTTGAAACTTGGTATGTGTGTTTGGGGTGACCTCTAGATGTGAGCTATTTTTTAATTTCCATAAAAAGTTATTGTCGTTATCACCAGCCTTTGAACTTACTGCATTTGTGCATCAACTTATCCCTTTTGCACTCTTTGTAGGGAATATTTATGAATTTCCATAAACACCCCCCCCCCCCAAAAAAAACCATTGCCACAAAGCAATGACCTTCTACTTAGTGCATTTGTGCATTAACATCTTCCTTTGGCATGCCTCAGAGGGCACATTCATTATCAGGTTTTTGAAACTTTGTATGCTTACGCAGGGTGACAAAGATAGGAGCTTTTGATTTTCTTTTCATTTCCATCAAAAACTGTTGCTGTTAGCAACAATCTTTGAATTTATTGCATTTGTGCATCAACATTCTTTGACATGGCCTACAGGCCACATTTATCATAGGATTGTTTTTGAACTTGGTGTGCTCATTAGTCAAGAACTCTAGATAAGAGCTGTTGATTAGCATTCATTTCTGTGAAAAAAGTTGCCATTTACAATAACCTCTGAACATACTGCATTTGTGTATCAACATTCTTCATTTAGCCAGTCTTACAGTTTACATTTAAAAATGCATGGATTACTCTGACGTTGTGCACACATAATGCTGTTATGTTGAAATTTCATCAAATAACATTGGTACCAATGATCTTCAATTTTGCCATTTCATTTTTTACTTACCAAGTTCAAGTTTGTCAAGTTGAGCTACAGTGTCATTGACACTTTCATTCTCATGTCTTGGCCCATTCAATATTTTGAATTTTCTGGGTTTTTTAAGTTTAAAAAAAATGATTAGCCATTGTGCAGATATATGTGACCATAAACACCTGCAAATAATTTTTAGCTCAACTTTGGCGTCCGTACGTCAACAATTGGATACGGCTCGGGCAAGAGGCCGTATTTATGAACCGATCTTTACGAAACTTCTTGGGTACCTTTGGTATCACCGTGGGACGAGAACGAGTGTTTTGGGGTCCGGTCCGAAATTCAAGATGGCCGATGGCAGCCATTTTGTACAAAATTAGGTGCAATCAGATTTTTGCACAGAACTTCCATATGAAAGCGCTGATTTGAATAATTTTTTGTGCGAATGTTTAGTACCATGGGATACATCACATATAATACAGGTTTTTTTCTTGTGCAGAAATTATGCAAATTAGATGAACTTTGATTTATTCAGTGCTACTTACACAATGTAAGCACACATGTCAATACGGCTCGGGCGAGAGTCTGTATTTATGAACTGATCTTCACGAAATGTCTTGGGTACCTTTGTTATCACCTTGGGACGAGAACGAGTGTTTCTGGGTGCGGTCTAAAATTCAAGATGGCTGCCAGTGGCCATTTTGTACCGAAATTAGGTCTAATCAGTTTTTGTACACAACTTCTATACGGCTCAGACTAGAGGCCATATTTATGAACCAATCTTTACGAAACTTCTTGGGTACCTTTGTTATCACCGTGGGATGAGAGCGAGTGTTTTGGGGTGTGGTCCGAAATTCAAGATGGCCACCAGCAGCCATTTTGTACCAAAATTAGTGCAATCAGTCTTTTGTACAGAACTTCTGTATGAAAGTTTTGATTTGAATAAATTTTTGTATGAATGTTTAGTAACATGGAATACATCACATATTGTAAGGTTTTTTTTTTTGTGCAGAAATTATGCAAATTAGATGAACTTTGATTTATTCAGTGCTACTTACACAATGTAAGCACACATGTCAATACGGCTCAGGGTAGAGGCTGTATTTATGAACCGATCTTCACAAAACTTCTTGGGTACCTTTGTTATCACCTTGGGACGAGAATGAGTGTTTCTGGGTGCGGTCCAAAATTCAAGATGGCTGCCAGTGGCTATTTTGTACCAAAATTTGGTCCAATCAGTTTTTTGTCACAAGTTCCATACAGCTCGTATTTATGAACTGATCTTCACAAAACTTCTTGGGTACCTTTGTTTTCACCTTGGGACAGGAACGAGTGTGTTTTGGGGTGCCTTTGTTATCACTGTGCTATGAGAACAAACATTTTGGGGTTGAGTCAGACCCACTCTGGGACTCAAAGATTTCTCTTTTCAGTTTAGCATCTGACTGTAGCCCACCTTTACAATACTTCACCTATACATTTGTTACAGGCAACGGTCAGTATTTATGTACAGACCGTTACAATACTTTATATGTACCTTTGTTATCAGGTCATTACCTAGATGTTTGTCATTGCTGTGTCACATACTATACATGTACATGTCTTTGTCTTGACAAGTTGAGCTACAGTGTCATTGACACTTTCATTTTTAAAATAATTTGAGTGATTTAACTTTGGACTAGGGCATTGTCATACCAATTGGGGGCGTGGTGGCTCAGTTGGTAGAGGTACAGGCTGCAAGCCGAGAGGTCCTCAGTTCGAATCCCACCTGCGGCAACCGCGTTGTGTCCTTGGGCAAGACACTTCACCCCCATTGCCCTCATGGGGGCACAGTGACGCTGTGTACTAAGGCGTACTGCATGCCGATGGTGCACCTGTCTTCAACCAATGCTAACCCTGCTTGTGTGGAGTTGGATTGTTGGGGAGTTGACAGTTGCTTGCCGTTGCTCGGTGGTTCTCTCCGGGTATTCCGGCTTCCTCCACCTGTAAAACTGTCACGGTCATGGTTAGCCATTGTGCAGAAATATGTGACCTTAATCACCAATAAATAAATAATTGTCATACCAATTTACGAGGGTGGGTATTTTCCCTGTGCAGAGCTCCAAAACTGTTATTCATAAAGAATTCAAACCTTGTCCTCCACTCGTTAAACCTTCGAGGTCATGATTAGCCATTGTGCAGATATATGTGACACTAGCGGGTGATACCCGGTGTTGCATGGGAGAAGATGGTTATATCGGCCTCTTTCGAAATAGAAGGTCATGGTCACCAATTTCAAGGTCAAGGTTACCCCGCACGGGCACCCCAATCAAGTCAAAATGATCGATGGGTCAGTATACCCTCACATGTGAAATTTCAGCCCAATCGGCCCAGCCGTTGTCGAATTAAAAGGTTAAGGTCACCAATTTCAAGGTCACCCCGATAGTCAAAATGATCGATGGGTCAGTATACCCGCACATATGAAATTTTAGCCTGATCGGCCCAACCGTTTTTGAAATAAAAGGTCAGGGTCACCAATTTCAAGGTCAAGGTCACTCCACACGGGCACGGCACCCATCCCATGTTACTCGCAGGGACGAATTACCCCTGTGTACAAAATTTGAGATCGATCGGTCGAGAAACGGAGGAGTTCAACCGGAACAAAGATAGAGAGAGAGAGAGAAACAGACATTCGCATTTATATATTAGATTAAACACCAATAAATAAATAATATTCAAACCTTGTATTGTGATAACCCCAAATACAAGCCCAAGCAACAATAAATTTCACAGAAGGGCCTATAAGGAGAGGAGCTGGCAGTGTATCATGAGGGAACATTGGGAAATATACGTACAGAGAATTTTCTTTATATTAACTCTTTATCCAAAGTATACAATATCAAGGGGGCGTGGTGGCATTGCGGTAACCAGTTCTTGTCAGATCACTGAAGTTAAGCAACGTCGAGCCCGGTTAGTACTCGGATGGGTGACCGTCTAAGCGATCGATTCTGACTCGCGCATTGTGTCCTTGGGCAAGGCACTTAACCCTGATTGTCCACATGGGGGCACAATGACGCCGTGTACTAAGGGGTACTGCGCGTCGATGGTGCGCATGTCTTCAACCAATCTAACCCTGCCTGTGCTGCAGTGTGGAGTTACGATGTTGGAGAGCTGGCAGCTGCTCGTCGTTGCTTGGTGGTTCTCTCCGGGTACTCCGGCTTCCTCCACCCGTAAAACTGTCATGGTCATGATTAGCCATTGCGCATAAGTATGTGACCTCAAAACACCAATAAATAAATAAATAACAATATCAAAATTTATTATTTTAATTCTTGTTTTTTCAGTTTTTCAAAAAATTTCAAGAAAACCATTGTGACCCACTAAGTGGAACATGCTGAATGAGCTTGTTCCAGTGTTGGATCACATGATAAGGTTTTGTTGAGATTTTTGGAGAAAAAAAAATTTTTTCAACTGCTAAATTTGTAAATTATGCGATCGGATGTGGCTGATTTGTTAGATGAAAGGTTAATTAAGAGTAGACTTCAACAGGTAATAAGAGTCATGTGGATGACAAGTGGCTCTGTATGGGGCAATGTTGGTCGGTTGATCTGTTACCAAAGAGTTTTTTAAACTAAAAAACTTTGTGGAATGACATCATAGTTGGAATGCAAGTGTATCTTATTTGTGGATAGCCCCATCTGCTATTCAGAGTATGTTTGTCAAGAGTTATTGCCCTTTATGGACTAAGAAGTTGGATCAGTTTTAGCTCACCTATTTCAAAGAAGCGGTGAGCTTTAGTGGTGACTGATGACGGTGTCAAACGTATTTTTCCAGTTTTGCAAGAATTAGTGTTTATGTAATTTTTCTCGAAGTCCAGCGAGCCCATGGCTTTTATACCCACACTTTTTTTTCAAAAAGTTGGGTATACTGGATTGTGCCTGCCTGTACATCCATCTGTGTGTCTGCATCCATCTGTCCACACTCTGATGTCTTTTCGCATATAACATCAACATTACTGCTCAGATTTCAATGAAATTTCATACAGATGTTCTCTATCATGAGGTCTTTAAGTAGCATCAGCCGTTTTGCTGTTGGAATATTTTTCTGTGAGTTATGCCCCTTTGAATACACAAAAATAGGCTCTTTTTTATCTGTTCACCTCGTATCTCAGGTTTGGCTTATTGGATCTCATTGAAATTTGGAATGAAGATTGTTTATGGGAAAGGCTTTCAAATGAGTCTGTAATAATATTCCTTACTTTTCACTTTTTAGACTTATCCCCCTTTATAACTTTGAAAATTCGCTGTTTGCCTCATAAAATAGCCAATTTTTTGTCTGTTCGCCTCTTATTTCAGGTTTGAGTTATCTTTATTGTTGGCTTTATGTCTTTGTTCTATAAGGTTTGGGTTATCAGATTTCAATGAAATTTGGAATGAAGATTGTTTATGGGAAAGACTTTCAAATGGGTCATGTCCCAGCAGTAAAACAAAGAAAATACATGCAAATCACCCCCCCCTCCCCCACATGTGGCATTATGTCTTTGTTCTGCATCTCTTATGTGGATGGTTCAATTGTCACTAGACTTCAGTAATAGGTGTTTCTGGCCTTCACAATTGCCTTGCTGTAAAACAAAGACCATAATTTTGCTATGTGCCGCATAAAATAGAAAATTTTTAGATCAACTTTGACATAGTCAAATTTGAGGATATGCCATGGCCTGTCTGCCATCTGGACGTCTGTAAGGCGTCAATTCAATACAGCTCGGGGCTAGAGGCCATATTTATGAACCGACCTTTACGAAACTTCTTGGGTACCTTTGTTATCACCGTGGAACGAGAACGAGTGTTTTTGGGTGTGGTCCAAAACTCAAGATGGCCACCAGCAGCCATTTTGTACCGAAATTAATGCAATCAGTTTTTTGTACAGAACTTCTGTATGAAAGTTCTAATTTGAATAAATTTTTGTATGAATGTTTAGTAACATGGAATAAATACATCATATATAATACAGGTTTTTTCTTGTGCTGAAATTATGCAAATTAGATGAACTTTAACTTATTCAGTGCTACTTATACACAGTAAGTGCACATGTCAATATGGCTTGGGCTAGGGGCTGTATTTATGAACGAAACTTCTTGGGTACCTTTGTTATCACCTTGGGATGAGAACAAGTGTTTTTGGGTGCAGTCCAAAATTCGAGATGGCTGCCAGTGGCCATTTTGTACCAAAGTTAGGTACAATCAGTTTTTTGTACAGAACTTCTATACGGCTTGGGCTAGAGGTCGTATTTTTGAACCGATCTTCACGAAACTTCTTGGGTACCTTTGTTATCACATTGGGATGAGAACGAGCATTTTTGGGTGCGGTCTGATATTCAAGATGGCTGCCAGCGACCATTTTGTACCGAAATCAGGTACAATAAGTTTTTTGTAGAGAACTTCTATACGGTTTGGGCCAGAGGCCGTATTTATGAACCGTTTTTCATGAAACTTCTTGGGTACCTTTGTTATCACCTTGGGATGAGAACGAGCATTTTTGGGTGTGGTCTTAAATTCAAGATGGCCACCGGCGGCCATTTTATACCAAAATTAGGAGCAATCAGTTTTTTGTACAGAACTTCTAGGACTACGTTTGTTATCATCATGGGACGGTAACGTGTGCTGTTGGGCTCGGCTGTGTTAATATTTGATGTTGTTTGGGGAGGGTAAACATTATTAGCACAGCCCAGTTTTCTGTTTCCAATGAGAAAAATAAAACCTCCTCACCTGTGGGAACCCTATGAGCTAAAGATAAAAAATTCAAATACCTATATTTTAAGAAGGAGTGGACAAATATTTATTAATTAGTAGGAATCTACTATAGAAGGGTTTGAATCAAACAGGCCAAAACAGTTGCTAACATTTGGCTTATGATGCACCATCCAAGGATCCCCATTGTAACATTAACCCCATTGAGATTTCTTTTCTAGTTTAGCATCTAACTGTCACCCACCTTTACAATACTTTACCTGCACATTTGTTACAGGCTATAGTCAGTATTTATGTACAGACGGTAACAGACCTTTACAATACTTTACATGTACCTTTGTTATCAGGTCATTACCTAGATGTGTATCATTGCTGTGTCACATACTGTAATGTCTTACACAAGTTGACCTACAGTGTCATTGACACTTTCATTTGTCTGTTCACCTTGTATTTCTGGTTTGAGGTTAGTGACTCTCAATGAAATTTGGAGTGAAAATTGTTTATGGGAATAGCTTTCACAGTATCATGGTTCATTTCTTCTCTTGTCATTGTTTGGCAGTATGCACCATGGGGGTATGTCCTGGGGCATCCCCCCCCCCCCCCCTTTGTGTTGCATATGTAGGTTGTAGGGGCCTATCACAACAGTATCCAACACAAATTATGGGACTTTTTTTCCCAATTTCACCTAAAATGTCCAAATTTGGTAAATTTCTGGTTGTAAGAACTTAAGGTCATCTTTTGTGCTGATTGTGGGCCTTAACTTCTCACTACTGTGTATTTTTTTTTTATCTGAATAACATCTTTAGGTATTAACCCTACAGTAAGCAAAAAATTAAACCATTTTTTTTTTTCAGTCAAAATCTCTGACTTAGTCAATTTAAGTTGTAAAAGTTTGTGCTAAGGTGAGAGTTGTTGTTTCTGTGTCTTTCTTTGTGATTGATATTGTAGACTTGGGTTACTGAATTCCATTGCAATACTATTTAACCCTCCTTTTATGTATATTTCAACTTCACCCCCACTGCCCACGTGGGGGCACGGTGATGTTGTGTACTAAGGCATACTGCACGTCAATGGTGCACCTGTCTTCAGCTAATGCTAACCCTGCTTGTGTGAAGTTGGTATGATGGGGAACTGACAGTTGCTCGGTGGTTCCCTCCAGGTACTCCAGCTTCCTCCACCCATAAAACTGTCGTGGTTATGATTAGCCATTGTGCAGAAATATGTGACCTTAAATGCCAATAAATAAATAAATAATGTATATTTCAGGAACTTGATCAGTTGATGGGATTTTTTACCCAAACTTTATTTTCTGGTTGAAATAATTAGCATTTAGATCAGCTTTTATGCACACTGTGAGACCTTAACTTCTCATTACTGTATATATTTTCTATTCAAAGGGCATCATTAGATATGTATGCACAAATGTTATGAAAAATTGTTGGAGGGTTTTTTTCAGTCAAAATATTCATATTTTTCCAGTCACAGTCAATTTTCGTTTGTTCAAGTTTGTGTTCAGGCGAGTTTCATTTCTGGGTGGGTCTTGTCATGTGATTGATATTGTAGACTTAAGTTTACTGAAAAACATTGCAGTAATACTTACCCTTATTTTTCAAGAATGTTCTTGGGCTTTGATGAGAATTTTCAGCCAAAACTTACTTTTTTCTGATTGTAAGAATTAGCATTTAGGTAAGTTTTTAACTTCTCATTATTGTACATATTTAGCTCCACTTTGGCGAAGCCAAATTTGAGCTTTTGTCATGGCCCGTCTGTCCATACGTCAACAGTTGGATACAGCTCGGGCTAGAGGCCGTATTTATGAACCGATCTTTACAAAACTTCTTGGGTACCTGTGTTATGACCGTGGGACGAGAACGAGTGTTTTTGGGTGCGGTCCAAAATTCAAGATGGCTGCCAGCCGCCATTTTGTACCGACGATGCAGAAATCTGTTTTTTCTGTACAGAACTTCCATATGAAAGCTATGATTTGAATAATTTTTTGTATGAATGTTTAGTACCATGGGATGCATCACATATAATACGGGTTTTTTCTCGTGCGTAAATTGTGCAAATTAGACTAATTTTGATGTTTTTTGGTGTTACTTTCAGCACTGTCAGTGCAAATGCCAATACGGCTCGGGCTAGAGGCCACATTTATGAACCGATCTTTACGAAACTTCTTGGGTACCTTTGGTATCACCGTGGGACGAGAACAAGTGTTTTTGGGTCCGGTCCGAAATTCAAGATGGCCGATGGCAGCCATTTTGTACAAAATTAGGTTTAATCAGATTCTTGCACAGAACTTCCACATGAAAGCACTGATTTGAATAATTTTTTGTGTGAATGTTTAGTACCATGGGATACATCACATATAATACAGGTTTTTTTCTCGAGCAGAAATTATGCAAATTAGATGAACTTTGATTTTTTCAGTGCGACTTGAATATAGTAAGTACACATATCAATGCGGCTCGGGCTAGAGTCTGTATTTATGAACTGATCTTCATGAAATGTCTTGGGTACTTTTGTTATCACCTTGGGACGAGAACAAGGGTTTCTGGGTGCGGCCTAAAATTCAAGATGGCTGCCAGTGGCCATTTTGTACCGAAATTCGGTCTAATCAGTTTTTAGCTCATCTTGACAAAGTCAAGCTGAGCTAATCTAATCGCTTCCCGTCCGTCGTCCGTCAACACCATGTTTTGGTCTTCTCCTCCAAAGCCACTGGGCCAATTCAAGTGAAAGTTTGTGTGAGTGATGGTCCCAAAGGGGCATTTCATTTTTGTTCAACTCAGTATGCCCGGCCCCATAGGGAGGGAGTGGGGGAAAATGCTCCAAAATATTTTAAAAATCTTCTTCTCAAGAACCAGTGTGTGCAATGACTTGATATTTGCTATGGAGCTTCCATATGAGGTGTAGAATCAAGTTTGTTCAAACGAAGTTCGTAAAGTAATATTTGGCTTTGTAATAGGAGGGGTAAGTTTTTGGCCTCGCCCAAAATTTCTATTTTCTGAACCGATGGTCCGGTATGAACCAAATTTGGTTTGTGGTAGTATTGGGTCATAAATACTTGACCCATGCAAAAAAAAAAAATTCCCGCATCCCCATGGGAACCCTGGGAGCTAAAAATAGAAATATTTTCAAACGCCCATATTTCCCAAACCCCACGGAACAGAGAGCTTTTATTTGGTATGAAGTATCCTTATGACCAGTCGAATTGAATGGTAAAAAAAAATTGCTATCGGTTGTGTTAGGGTGTTCTGTAATGGGCATCGAAAAAATGCTGAGTCAGCATATTTGCAAAAATTTAAAAAAATCTTTTCTCCAGAACGAATCATCAGAATCTTTTGTTATTTGGTATACAGCATTCATAGGGGGGTCAGATAAAAGTTTGTTCAAATAAAGCTCATTGGTTCATATTTGGGCTCTCTACAGGAGCCCGAAGTTTTAACATAGGGTAATATGGGGAATATTCTTTAAAAATCTTCTTCTTCAGAACCACCAGTCAGAATCTTTTAATATTTGGTATACATCATTGTTATGAGGGTCAGATTCTAGATTGTTCAAACCAAGTCCCTAGTTTAATATTTGGGCTTCCTACGGAAGCCCAAATTTTATCTTTGTTCAATATGGAGGGTAATTTAAAAAAATCTTCTTCTTCAGATCCATCTGTCAGAATGCTTTGATATTTGGTATGCAACATCTCTATGGGGGTCAGATTCAAGTTTGTTCAAATCAAATCCCTAGGTATATATTTGGGCTCACTATGGTAGCCCAAATTTTTACTTAGTGCAATATGAGAAAATTTCTTTAAAAATCTTCTTCTTCAGATCCACCAGTCAGAATGCTTTTATATTTGGTATACAACATCTCTAGGGGGGTCAGATTCCAGGTTGTTCAATTCGAGTGCCTAGGTTAATATTTGGGCTCCATATGGGAACATGAAATTTAACTTAGTACAATATGAGGGAATTTCTTCAAAAATCTTCTTCTTCAGATTCACTTGTCAGAATGCTTTCACATTTGGTATACAACATCTCTAGGGGGGTCAGATTCAAGTTTGTTCAAATCGGATCCATAGGTCAATATTGGGGCTCGCTATGGTAGCCCAAATTTGAACTTAGTGCGATTCGAAGAAATTTCTTTACAATTTCTCTTCTTCAGATCCAACAGTCAGAATGCTTTCATATTCGGTACACAACATCTCTAGGGAAGTCAGATTTAACTGTGTTCAAATCAAGAGCCTGGGTTAATATTTGGGCTCTCTATGGGAGCCGGAATTGGCCATTTTGCTGAAGAATTAAAAATTTTGTATTCAGTACCCTCTAGAGGTACTAAGATTAATCCACATAGGTTGTATCAAGGGGCTTCATAGGGGAGCTCTGCATTTTACTTATGATCAACTGAAGAAAAGGCATGATGCTCAGATTATTTTTGTCACTCCTGAGGGACTCAAGGATTGACAGTGTAGCCTATGGAGATGGCTTGCTTAATGTAGACTCATTCTTGGACTCTGTTTAAATTGTGTTCTGTACAAGATGAGCACTTCAGGCCCCGTGGGGCCTCTTGTTTGTACATAACTTCTATACGGCTCAGACTAGAGGCCATATTTATGAACCGATCTTTACGAAACTTCTTGGGTACCTTTGTTATCACCGTAGGATGAGAGCGAGTGTTTTTGGGTGTGGTCCAAAATTCAAGATGGCCACCAGCAGCCATTTTGTACCAAAATTAGTGCAATCAGTCTTTTGTACAGAACTTCTGTATGAAAGTTCTGATTTGTATAAATTTTTGTTTGAATGTTTAGTAACATGGAATATATCACATATTGTAAGGGTTTTTCTTTCGTGCAGCAATTATGCAAATTAAATGAACTTTGATTTATTCAGTGCTACTTACACAATGTAAGCACACATGTCAATACTGCTCAGGGTGGAGGCTGTATTTATGAACCGATCTTCACAAAACTTCTTAGGTACCTTTGTTATCACCTTGGGACGAGAATGAGTGTTTCTGGGTGCGGTCCAAAATTCAAGATGGCTGCCAGTGGCCACTTTGTACCGAAATTAGGTCCAATCAGTTTTTTGTCACAAGTTCTATACAGCTCGTATTTATGAACTGATCTTCACAAAACTTCTTGGGTACCTTTGTTTTCACCTTGGGACAGGAACGAGTGTGTTTTGGGGTGCCTTTGTTATCAATGTGCTATGAGAACAAATATTTTTGGGTTCAGTCAGACCCACTCTGGGACTCAAAGATTTCTTTTCTAGTTTAGCATCTGACTGTCACCCACGTTAACAATACTTTACCTATACAGTTGTTACAGGCAACGGTCAGTATTTATGTACAGACCGTTACAATACTTTATATGTACCTTTGTTATCAGGTCATTACCCAGATGTTTGTCATTGCTGTGTCACATACTACATGTACATGTCTTTGTCTTGACAAGTTGAGCTACAGTGTCATTGACACTTTCATTTCTATTCAAATAACATCTTTTAGTATTAACCCTTCTGTGTATACAAATTTTATGCAATTTTTATTTTTGTTATTTCAAATTTTTTTCTTCTCGAGGGTAGTCAATTTAAAGGTTGTGAAAGTTTGTTTAGGCAAGCTTTATTTCTGTGGTTCTATCCGGAACATTGATATTGAAGACTTGGGTTAATAACAACCCTTGCAGTAATATTTAACCCTTATTTTATAAATTTCTTTATTTAACGTAATGACCAAAACCGGCCAGCTCTATTCACAAAAATTACCATTCAATTTTCATTATTTTTTGTCATTTTGTGTCTTGACGCAAAAAATTAAAAAATTATTTATTCAAGACTTTTTTTTACAAGTATTGTCTGCCTTTTGCATTAGGTAAAGGGTTAATGGGGATTTTTAGCTAAAACTTAATTATTTTCTGTTTGTAGGAAACAGTGTTAAGGTCAGCTTTTAGGCACATTGTGTTGACTTAACTTCGCATTACCTGATATTTTTTTATTCAAAGGACATCATTAGATATTAACCCTACCTTATGCACAGGTTTTCTTTAAAAAAAAAAAAATTTCAGTCAAAATATTCATATTTTTAGCTCAACTTTGGCGAAGCCAAATTTGAGCTTTTGTCATGGCCCGTCGTCTGTCTGTCCGCCTGTCCGTACGTCAACAATTGGATACGGCTCGGGCTAGAGGCCGTATTTATGAACCAATCTTTACGAAACTTCTTGGGTACCTTTGTTATGACTGTGGGACGAGAACGAATTCAAGATGGCTGCCAGCCGCCATTTTGTACCGACGATGCAGAAATCTGTTTTTTGTACAGAACTTCCATATGAAAGCTCTGATTTGAATAATTTTTTGGTATGAATGTTTAGTACCATGAGATACATTACATATCATACAGGTTTTTTTCTCGTGCTTAAATTATGCAAATTATACTAACTTTGATTTATTTAGTGTTACTTTCAGCACTGTCAGTGCAAATGCCAATACGGCTCGGGCTAGAGGCCGCATTTATGAACCGATCTTTACGAAACTTCTTGGGTACCTTTGTTATCACCGTTGGACGAGAACAAATGTTTTTGGGTCCGGTCTGAAATTCAAGATGGCCGCTGGCAGCCATTTTGATCAAAATTAGGGGTAATCAGATTTTTGCGCAGAACTTCCACATGAAAGCTCTGATTTGAATAATTTTTTTGTATGAATGTTTAGTACCATGGGATACATCACATATAATACAGGTTTTTTTCTCGTGCATAAATTATGCCAATTAGACTAACTTTGATCTTTTTAATGTTACTTTCAGCAGTGTAACTGCAATTGTCATTACGGCTCGGGCTAGAGGCCGTATTTATGAACCGATCTTTACGAAACGTCTTGGGTACCTTTGTTATCACCGTGGAAAGATAATGAGTGTTTTTGGGTGTGGTCCAAAATTCAAGATGGCTGCCGGCGGCCATTTTGTACCAAAATTAGTGCAACCAGTTTTTTGTACAGAACTTCTGTATGAAAGTTCTGATTTGAATAAATTTCTGTATGAATGTTTAGTAACATAGAATACATCACATATAATACAGGTTTTTTTCTCGAGCAGAAATTATGCAAATTAGATGAACTTTGATTTATTCATTGCTACTTATACACAGTAAGTGCATGTGTCAATATGACTTGGGCTAGAGGCTGTATTTATGAACTGATCTTCACAAAACTTCTTGGGTACATTTGTTATCACCATGGGGCGAGAACGAGTGTTTATGGGTGCGGTCCAAAATTTAAGATGGCTGCCAGTGGCCATTTTGTACCGAAATTAGGTCCAAACATTTTTTGTACACAACTTCTATATGGCTCAGGCTAGAGGCTGTATTTATGAACTGATCTTTACAAAACCTCTTGGGTACCTTTGTTATCACTGTGGAACGAGAGCGAGTGTTTTTGGGTGTGGTCCAAATTCAAAATCAGTGCAATCAGTTTTTTGTACAGAACTTCTGTATGAAAGTTCTGATTTGAATAAATTTTCGTAGGAATGTTTAGTAACATGGAATACATCACATATAATACAGGTTTTTTTTTCTCGTGCAGAAATTAATCAAATTAAATGAACTTTGATTTATTCAGTGCTACTTATACACAGTAAGTGCACATGTCAATACGGTTCGGGCTAGAGTCTGTATTTATGAACTGATCTTCATGAAACTTCTTGGGGTACCTTTGTTATCACCTTGTGACAGGAACAAGTGTTTTGGGGTGCCTTTGTTATCACTGTGCTATGAGAACAAATATTTTTTGGTTCAGTCAGACCCACTCTGGGACTCAAAGATTTCTTTTCTAGTTTAGCATCTAACTGTCACCCCACTTTTACAATACTTTACCTATATATTTGTTACAGGCTACGATCAGCATTTATGTACAGACTGTTACAATACTTTCCATGTACCTTTGTTATCAGGTCATTACCTAGATGTTTGTCTTTGCTGTGTCACACACTTTACATGTACATGTCTTAAACAAGTTGAGCTACAGTGTCATTGACACTTTCATTTAGGATACAGTCAATGCAAGGTTGTAAAATTTGAATCAAGGCAAGTTTTGTTTCTGAGGATCATTTCAGGTGATGGATATTGAAGACATAGTTTACTGAAGACCATTGCAGCAATATTTAACCCTTATTTTGTTGATTAGTTAGCTATTATTACATATAGAAATTGCTGGGTATTTTTAGCTCCCCTGACTAAAAGTCAGGGTGAGCTATAATGATTACTCAATGTCCATCGGCCATTGTTCATTGTCCGTGAACATCGTGTTTGCATCTTCTCCAAAACCGCTGAATCAATTTAAGTGAAATTTTGAGATAATTGTTTGTTATGACATCACATTTTGATTTTGTTCAAATCAAGTTGCCCCGCCCCTCGGTAGGGCCATGCTCAAAAAGTGTGCTTAAATCTTAAAAAATGGGTGACCATCTGAGCGATCAATTTGGACTGTTGTGTTCTTGGGCAAGGCACTTATCCCTGATTGTCCACATGGGGGTACAATGACGCCGTGTACTAAGGCGTACTGCATGTCGATGGTGCGCATATCTTCAACCAATCTAACCCTGCCTGTGCTGCTGTGCTTTGTTACGATGTTGGGGAGCTGGCAACTGCTTGGTGGTTCTCTCCGGGTACTCCGGCTTCCTCCACCCGTAAAACTGTCATGGTCATGATTAGGCATTGTGCTTAAGTATATGACCTTAAACACCAATAAATAAAGTGCAGCTTCCTTTTGAGATGTGGACTCCGATTTGTTCAAGAGAAGTTCGAGGGACTACATTTGCCATCGTTGAAGGAGGGGCAAGAATTTTTGCCTTGCCCCAAATTTCTATTTTCCAAACCGAGAAGCTGATTTAAACCAAATTTGATATGAGGGCTTATTGGATCATAAGTACTTGGTTTATGCAAAAAAAATTTTTCCCATCGTCCCATGGGAACTGCATGAGCTAACAATAGAAAAAATTTAAAATGCCCATATCTCCAAACTACATGTCACTGAGAATTCTTATTTGGTGTGAAGCTTCCTTAGGACTAACAGAATGAAATGGTCCAAAACATTGCTATCGGTTTTATCATAGGGTATTTTTTCGGGACTTTGAAAAAGTGCGGAGTCAACATTTTTTAACACTGTGGGCGATGGGCAAAACATTTAAGACTCTTCTTCTCCCAAACCACTGCTCCAAAAGCTTTCAGATTTCTCATGAAACATCTTTGACAGATTGTTTTACATGCTTATTGAATCAAAACCCTAGGTCCATATTTGGGCTCTCTATGGGAGCTCAAATGTTTAAATTAGTGCGGTATGAGGAACATTCTTTAAAAATCTTCTTCTTCAGATCCACCAACAGTGATGAATGGGAACAAAATGGAGGCGAGTGGAAAATCACTCATCTCAAATAAAGTTTGCGAGAGTGAAAAATGTGAGGAGAGTGATGTTGATTTATTTTTTAGTTTCCATTGACAAGCGTCCTTCGATACGAATCTTTGAATACAACTGAACACGGATGGAATTTTGACGGTGAAAATATATATAACCCATTAAAATTAATTCTGGATTACAAATGGCAGATTATTAAAATCGTGGAAAATGGATGCATAAATTCCAAATCAGGCACATTAATTCGTGTCACTGGTGAATTGGAGCAACAGGTGTCACGAGTTTAAATGAAAAGAATAAACGGGGCAACATTCCGCATGTCTGATAAAAAAAAATACAGAAGTATTAAAACATTTCTCAGATCTCAGAATGACCACCGTTTTGTTTTTTTTTTTTTCTGAACATGAGTGTTTGTTTTGTGGCAGGAGTAAGCTCTGGGCGAGTTGTCCATGTACAACCCTCTTACTCTTAGCGTGTCGTGTGTGTGTCATATTCGTAACGACGGAAAGGAAATGGTTTGGAATTGTACTTTACACGCTTCAAACTGTGAGTGATTCTTAAAAATTTCCCAACATCAAAACTTAATTGAATGTTTCTGTTGACGCAACTCAAAAGGATGAAAACACACCCAAGAATAGAGGCGTGCGACTATTTGTGCACCTTGGACAATTTTTGCGTGAGCGATGGTGCGCGAGAGTGATCAGGCGCCTTTCCCATGCGTCACTGCACCAATCAGAATCGTTTGGCATGTGGTAAGCAGCATCCTTAGGGGGTGAGATTCAAGTTTATTCAAGCCAAGTCCTTGAGTTCATATTTGGGCTCACTGTGGGAGCCCGAATTATAACTTAGTTCAAAATAAGGAAATTTCTTGAAAAATCTTCTTCAGATCCAGCAGTTGGAATGCTTTGATATTTGGTATGCAGCATCCTTAGGGGGTGAGATTCAAGTTTGTTTAAGCCAAGTCTCTTGGTTCATATTTGGGCTCCCTATGGGAGCCCAAATTATAACTTAGTTCAATATGAGGAATATTCTTCAAAAATCTTCTTCTTCACATCCACCAGTCAGAATCTTTTGATATTTGGTATACAGTATCCTTAGGGAGATGAGATACAAGTTTGTTAAAACCAAGTCCCTGGGTTCATTTTTGGGCTTCCTGTGGGAGCCCGAATTGTACCAAAATTTCTATTTTCCGAACTAAGAGGCCGATTTGAACCAAATTTGGTATGAGGGCTTATTGGTTCATAAGTACCTAATATTCGCCAAAAAAAAGTTTCCGATGCCCAATGGGAATCGCAGGACCTAAAAATAGAAAACATTTAAAACACCTATATCTCCAAAACTGCATGGCACTGAGAATTTTTATTTTGTGTGAAGCTTCCTTTGGAGCAGCAGAAAGGAATGGTCCAAAAAAAATTGCCATTGGTTTTATCGTATTGTACTTTTCCAGGACCTTTGAAAAAGTGTTGAGTCCACACTTTTTAACACTGTGGGTAATGGGAAAAACATTAAAGACTCTTCTTCTCCCAAACCACTGCTCCAAAAGCTTTCAAATATAACATCTTTGGAAGATTGTTTCACATGTTTATTGAAATCAAATACCTGGGTTCATATTTGGGCTCTCTATGGGTCCAGGAGCCCAAATGTTTAAATTAGTGCTGTATGGGGAATATTCTTTAAAAATCTTCTTCTTCAGATCCACCAATCAGAATCTTTTGACATTTGGTATGTAACATCCTTAGGGGGTGAGATTCAAGTTTGTTCAAGCCAAGTCAAATTATAACTTAGTTCAATAGAAGGAATATTCTTCAAAAATCTTCTTCACATCCACCAGTCAGAATCTTTTGATATTTGGTATACAGTATCCTTAGGGAGGTGAGATATAAGTTTGTAAAAGCCAAGTCCCAGGTCTCATATTTGGGCTTCCTGTGGGAGCCCTAATTGTACCAAAATTTATATTTTCAGAACTGAGAGACCGATTTGAACCAAATTTGATGTGAGGGCTTATTGGGTCATAAGTACCTAATTTATGCCAAAAGAATATTTCTAGTTGCCCCATGGGATCCGCAAGACTTAAAAATAGAAAAAATGTAAAACGCCCATATCTCCAAAACTTTTTATTTTGTGTGAGGCTTCCTTAGGAACAGCAGAAAGGAATGGTCCCAAAAAAATTGCCATAGTTTTTATCACAGGGCACTTTTCCAGGACTTTGAAAAAAATGCTGAGTCATCATTTTTTAACACTGCGAGTAAGGGGAAAAACATTAAAGAATCTTCTTCCCCCATACTTCTGCTGCAAAAGCTTTCATATTTCACATATAACATCATTGGAAGATCCATTCACATGTTTGTTGAAATCATACTACATGCCAAAGTTGGTTCAAATCAGCCCATCAGTTCTTGAAACAGAAATACAGATGAGCTGATTTATAGATGGGCTAAAAATAGAGGAGCCCAAATTTTAACTCAGTGCAATGTGAGGGAATTTTCATTAAAAATGTTCTTCAGATTCACCAGTCAGACTCCTTTCATATTTGGTATGCAACATCTCTATGTGAGTCAGATTCAAGTTTGTTCAAATTGAGTCCCTGAATTAATATTTGGACTCCCCATGGGAGCTTGAATTTTAACTTGGTGCAGTCTGAGGAAATTTCTTTCAAAATTTTCTTCAGATCCACCAGTTAGAGTGCTTTCATATTTGATATATAACATATCTAGGGGAGTGTGGGGGAGGGGGAGATTCAAGTTTGTTCAAATCGCGTCCATGGGTTAATATTTGTGCTCTCCATGGGAGCCAGAATTTTAGATTAGTGCAGTATGAGGGAATTTCTTTAAAAATCTTCTTCTCCAGAGCCATCTTAAAGAATCTTTTGATATTTGGTATACAACATCTCTATGTGGGTCAGATTCAGGTTTGTTCAAATCGAGTCCCCGGGTTAATATTTGGGCTCCCCATGGAGGCCCGAATTTTAACTTAGTGCAATATGACAAAATTTAATTAAATATCCTCTTCTCCAGATCCACCAGTCTGAATGCTTTCATATTTGGTATACAACATCTTGGGGGGGGGGGGGGGGGCTGGGTGGGTGGGGGGGCGGGGGCAACTCTCTATGGGGAGGGGGTGCAGAGACATAACCTTTGGAAGTTTGGTAGTGCTTGTTTACAGCTGATGGAATTGGAAGCAGTTACGAAGACCCAAGATGATAATCATCTGAAATGGACACTAGAGTTATCAGTTCACATGACGGAAAGTCAGGATGAGCTTTTGTGATCACTCAGAGTCCGGCATCAGTCGTCCATGAACATGGTGTTTGCACCTACCCACTCCTAAACCACTGAACCAATTTTAGTTATATTTTAGGTGATTGCTTGTTCTGATATCACATTTTTTTTTTCAAATCAACTTTCCCAGCCTCATAGGGAGGGGGTGGTGGAAAATCCACCAAAATACTTTTAAAATCTTCTCCTCATGAATCAGTGGGTACAACAACTTGATATTTGGTATGGAGCTTCCTTTTGAGGTGTACAATCAAATTTGTTCAAAGTTTGTGGATCAATATTTTTTGCCCTTGTAATGGGAGGGGCAAGATGTTTGGCCTCTCCCAAAATTTCTATTTTCTGAACCGATGGAGACCGCTTTTGAACCAAATTTGATGTGAGGGCTTATTGGGTCATAAGTACCTAATTTATGCCAAAAGAATATTTCTAGTTGCCCCATGGGATCCGCAAGACCTAAAAATAGAAAAAATGTAAAACGCCCATATCTCCAAAACTTTTTATTTTGTGTGAGGCTTCCTTACGAACAGCAGAAAGGAATGGTCCCAAAAAAAATTGCCATAGTTTTCATCACAGGGTACTTTTCCAGGACTTTGAAAAAAATGCTTAGTCGTCATTTTTTAACACTGTGAGTAATGGGAAAAACATTAAAGAATCTTCTTCCCCCATACTTCTGCTGCAAAGGCTTTCATATTTCACATATAACATCATTGGAAGATTCATTCACATGTTTGTTGAAATCATACTACATGCCAAAGTTGGTTCAAATCTGCCCATCGGTTCTTGAAACAAAAATACCGATGACCTGATTTACAGATGGGCTAAAAATAGAGGAGCCCAAATTTTAACTCAGTGCAATGTGAGGGAATTTTCATTAAAAATGTTCTTCAGATTCACCAGTCAGAATCCTTTCATATTTGGTATGCAACATCTCTATGTGAGTCAGATTCAAGTTTGTTCAAATTAAGCCCCTGAAATAATATTTGGACTCCTCATGGGAGCTTGAATTTTAACTTGGTGCAGTCTGAGGAAATTTCTTTAAAAAATTTCTTCAGATCCACCAGTCAGAATTTTTTCATATTTGATAAACAACATATCTAGGGGAGTGTGGGGGAGGGGGAGATTCACGTTTGTTCAAATTGAGTCTATGGGTTAATATTTGTGCTCTCCATGGGAGCCAGAATTTTAGCTCAGTGCAATATGAGGGAATTTCTTTAAAAATCTTCTTCTCCAGAGCCATCTTAAAGAATCTTTTGATATTTGGTATACAACATCTCTATGTGGGTCAGATTCAGGTTTGTTCAAATCGAGTCCCTGGGTTAATATTTGGGCTCCCCATGGGGGCCGAATTTTAACTTAGTGCAATATGACAAAATTTAATTAAATATCCTCTTCTCCAGATCCACCAGTCTGAATGCTTTCATATTTGGTATACAACATCTTGGGGGGAGGGGGGGGGGGGGCAACTCTCTATGGGGACTATGGGGAGGGTGGGGGGTGTGCAGTGACATAACCTTTGGAAGTTTGGCAGTGCTTGTTTACAGCTGATGGAATTGGAAGCAGTTACGAAGACCCAAGATGATAATCATCTGAAATGGACACTTAGAGTTATCAGTTCACCTGACTGAAAGTCAGGATGAGCTTTTGTGATCACTAAAGTCCGGCATCGGTCGTCCATGGACATGGTGTTTGCACCTGCCCCCTCCTAAACCACTGAACCAATTTTACTTATATTTTAGGTGATTGCTTGTTCTGATATCACATTTTTTTTTCAAATCAACTTGCCCAGCCTCATAGGGAGGGGGTGGTGGAAATTCCACGAAAATACTTTTAAAATCTTCTCCTCATGAATCAGTAGGTACAATAACTTGATATTTGGTATGGAGCTTCCTTTTGAGGTGTAGAATCAAATTTGTTCAATCAAAGTTTATGGATCAATATTTTTTGCCCTTGTAATGGGAGGGGCAAGATTTTTGGCCTCCCAAAATTTCTATTTTCTGAACCCATGGTCCGATTTGAACCAAATTTGATGTCATATTATTTAGTCATAAGTACTTGATTCATGCAAAAAAAAATTTGCCCATGTCCCCATGGGAACCCCAGGAGCTAAAAATAGAATTGTTTTCAAATGCCCATATTTCCCAAACCATACGGGACAGAGAATTGTTATTTGGTATGAAGCATCCTTAGAACTAGTAGAATTGAATGGTAAAAAAAATTGCCATCGGTTGTGTCAGGGTGTACTATAGGTGTAGGGAGGGGGGGGGGGGGGGGGGGGGGGGGGGGGGCGGCTACAAAAAAATGCTGAGTCAGCATATTTGCAAAAAGATTTTAACAAACTTTTCTCCACAACCACTGATCAGAATCATTTCATATTTGGTATGCAGCATCCAGGGGGATGGAGGGGGGGGGGGGGGGGGAGTGGTCAGATACAAGTGTGTTAAAATGAAGCCCCTTGGTTCATATTTGGGCTAAGTATAGGAGCCCATTTTTTCAACTTAGGGCAATATGGGGGAATGATCTTGGGGGGTGGGGGTGAGATACAAGTGTGTTAAACTGAAGCCCCTAGGTTCATATTTGGGCTCAATACAAATACAGGAGCCTCAATTTTTAACTTTGGGCAATATGGGGAATGATCTTTAAAAATCTTCTTCAGATCCACAGTCAGGATGCTTTCATATTTTGCGTGCAAATCTTTAGAAGGGTCAGATTAAAGTTTGTTCAAACCGGGTATGTGGGTTAATATTTGGTCTCTCTCTGGTACCTCGGATTTTAACTTAGTGCAATATGAGAGAATTTCTTTCAAAAATCTTCTTCAGATCCACCAGTCAGAATGCTTTCACACTGGATATACAACATCTCTAGGGGGTTGGGGGTTGGAAGATTCAAGTTTGTTCAAATTGAGCATGTGGGTAATATTTGGGCTCCCTATGGTAGTCTGAAATTTAACTTAATGCAATGGGGGCGCGGTTGGCTCAGTTGGTAGAGGTGCAGGCTGCAAGCCGAGGGGTCCTCGGTTCGAATCCCACCTGTGGCAACCGCGTTGTGTCCTTGGGCAAGACACTTCACCCCGATTGCCTACATGGGGGCACGATGACGCTGTGTACTGAGGCGTACTGCACGTCCATGTTGCGCATGTCTTCAACCAATCTAACCCTGCCTGTGCTGCGGTGCAGAGTTCAGAGTTACGATGTTGGAGAGCTGACAGCTGCTCGTCGTTGCTCGGTGGTTCTCTCCGGGTACTCTGGCTTCCTCCACCCGTAAAACTGTCACGGTCACGATTAGCCATTGTGCATAAGTATGTGACCTTAAACACCAATAAATAAATAAATAAATAACTTAATGCAATATGAGGGAATTTCTTCAAAAATCTTCTTCAGATCCACCAGTCAGAATGCTTTCATATTTGGTATACAACATCTCTCAGGGGGTGGGGGTGGGGGGGGGGGTGGTGAAATTTAAGTTTGTTCAAATCGGGGTCCCTAGATTAATATTTGGGCTCCCCATGGTAAACCAAAATTTTAACTTAGTGCAGTATGAGGAAATTTCTTTAAAAATCTTCTTCAGATCCACCAGTCAGAATGCTTTCCTACTTTGTATACAACATCTTTAGGAGGGGTCACATTCTAATTTGTTAAAATCGAGTCCCTGGTTTCATATTTGGGCTTCCTGTGTGAACCCAATATGAGGGAATTTCTTCAAAAATCTTCTTCAGAATGCTTTCATATTTGGTATACAACATCTCTAGGGGGGTGAAATTTAAGTTTGTTCAAATCGGGTCCCTAGATTAATATTTGGGCTCCCCATGGTAAACCAAATTTTAACTTGGTGCAATATGAGGAAATTTCTTTAAAAATCTTCTTCAGATCCACCAGTCAGAATGCATTCATATTTTGTATACAACATCTTTAGGCGGGGTCACATTCTAATTTGTTAAAATCGAGTCCCTGGTTTCATATTTGGGCTTCCTGTGTGAACCCAAATTTTAACTTAGTGCAATATGAGAGAATTTCTTTAAAAGTCTTCTTCTCCAGAACTATCTCTTAGAATGTTTTGATATTTAGTATACTACATCTCCAGAGGAGTCCGATTCAAGTTTGTTCAAATTGGATCCCTGAGTTAATATTTGGGCTTTTTATGGGAGCCTGAATTTTAACTTAGTGCAGTATGAAGGACTTTCTTTAAAAATCATCTTCTCCAGATCCACCAGTCAGAATGTTTTTGTATTTGGTATACAACATCTCTGGGGTGAGATTGAAGTTTGTTCAAATCGGGTCCCTGGATTAATATTTGGGCCCCTTATAGTAGCCCGAATTTCAACTTAGTGCAATATGAGGAAGTTTCTTTAAAAATCTCCTTCAGACCCCCCCCCCCCCCCCCCCCCCACCTCCTCCCTCAGTCAGAATGCTTTCACATTTTGGTATACAGAATCCTGGTTGTGGAATGGAAGGGCTCAGACCCAAGTTTGTTCAAGTTAAGTTTCTAGGTTGATATTTGGACTCCCAAGTTTTGCATTACTGGAAATTGGGGGCATCATTTGTGTGGCAGCATCCCAGTTCTATTAAATAACATCAGTCCTCTATAGTATTAACTAGCTATAGATGCTAATTAAATCCTTCTTTAAACAACTATTGTCAGGTGAGTACCTCAGGCCCCATGGGGCCTCTTGTGAATAATTTCAGGACTTCATTCCTCTATAGTGTTGATGAACCATGACTAACTGAATGTGACCAATTATACTTCTTTAAACCACTTTGTTAGGTGAGCGATTAATGCCCCTTGAGGCCTCTTGTTTGGTCTGAAGTTTATTTAGGACCAGTGGAATTGGATGGACCAAAAAATTGCTGTTGATTTTGTTGTGGCATGCCGTATGGCGATGCCCATTTTAACACTATTAGTAATGGGAAAATGCAGAGTCATCATCTTTCTTGTGCTTCATCACTTAAGTATCTTTCATCAGAACCTTTGGGCCAAATCTAAACTAATTTGATTCAAAGCTTCTTGATGGCGTTAACTCTTCTGAGTTTTTTTCCCCCAAAAGCTGCCATTCCCCTGGGTCTGTTAATACCCAAAAAGTTTCAATATCTTTAAAAATCTTTTTCTCATGTTTCTAAAAGGCAAGCTCATAGGTCAATATTTGGGCTGTATGTGGAAGTGTGCTCCACCCGAAATTTCTATGAACCGACAGGCTGATTTGAAACAAATTTGGCATGTAGTATAATTGGGTCATAAGCAGAATATTGTTTTTTGGTACAAAGCTTTCTTAGGACCAATGGAATCAGATGGACCAGAAACATTACCATCGGTTATGTCATGGGGTGCCGTATGAAGATGCCAATTTTAACGCTGATGACAATGGGAAAATGCCCAGTCTTTATCTTTCTTGTGCTCCATCAACTAAGTATCCTTCTTTAGAACCTTTGGGCCAAATTTAAATTACTTTGGTACAAAGCATCTTGGTGGATTATACTCTTCTGAGTTTTTTCTCCCCAAAATTACTATTCCTCCTGGGGTGGGGTTAATGCCCCAAAAGCCTAAGATGCTTTAAGGAAAAGTGTCAATGACACTGTAGCTCAACTTGTGTAAGACATGTACACGTATAGTATGTTACACAGCAATGGCACACATCTAGGTAATGACCTGATAACAAAGGTACATATAAAGTATTCTAACGGTCTGTACATAAATGCTGACCGTATCCTGTAACAAATATATAGGTAAAGTATTGTAAAGGTGGGTGACAGTCAGATGCTAAACTAGAAAAGAAATCTCTGAGTCCCAGAGTAGGTCTGACTGAACCCAAAAATATTTGTTCTCATAGCACAGTGATAACAAAGGCACCCCAAAACACTCGTTCCTGTCCCAAGGTGATAACAAAGGTACCCAAGAAGTTTCGTGAAGATCGGTTTCATAAATACAGCCTCTAGC